>OY728119.1:1865133043-1866383043 GCA_963277665.1 Viscum album | reverse complement strand
TGTTTCCGTTTAAATATCAATTTTAATGAAGGAAGGTGAATGAAATATATGTATATATAATTATATACTAATTCCCAAATCATAGATAAATAATATATAATAAAAACATTATTATTTATTGACATCCATGTGACATATAGATGAAAAATGAATCACATCACATCATTGAGAGGGTAAGGCAAACGCACCCACGAGCGTCGTAACCATTTCCCAAAAGATTAGATGGTCACAATTAAGAAATGCTATTATCTTTATAGAAGTATAATTTTGTCACAACTATCATATATAAATAATAAACCCATCAAAATTCCCACTCATAAAACATGGTTATGAAAATGAAATGTTTTACAATGTGGGGATGGTAATTTGTATGTACACATGAGCGATATATTCAATTCTTATTCATTAGAAAATAGGTGTATAATGGTGAGTTCATGGTCATAATAACATTTTAGTAATTTTAGTTTTTTAAATTTATTATTTTATAATATATTTCATAGATTTTTTATTATGTATATAAGGGTAGGAATATAGAGTGATTGGTTGGGCGATTACCTTTTCTTTGAAATAGATCTTTTAGATATCATCAAAAGGAAAATAAAGTTGGTCCTTTTGGATAAAAATGACCTTTATAGTGTTGAATATGAATTTTAGAAGATAATATTTTATATTTTGTTTTATATATAATTCTCAACATGATGTATATAATTGAGGGAGGAGGTTCCCTTTTTTAATTAATGTGAGGAGCACTATTAGAATCTCCATATATATTTATTTATAATAAATTCAATATCAATAAAAATACCTCAAAAATGAAATTTATTCAAATATAATATTACATAGGGTCTTAATATAATCAACTAATTTATTTTAGACTTTTTTGGTTGTTATTAAAATCCTCATCATTTCAATTAACCCTTATTTAACCCATTTTAATATTAATTATAATAACCAATTTTTCTAGACAAAGAGGATGTATCATTTGTAGGATCGAAATATAATATGAGATGCTCAATATACAAGAGGGGGGTGAATTGTATACTTTAAAAATTCCTTTGGAACCTTTAAAGTTAGTTATGAATAACTAGAGTTTCCTTAAGAAAAGGAAAGAGCTAAGTTTAACAAAGTTAAACTAAGTAAATTCACAACACCTCAACACCGAACTGAACTTGGAAAGATATTCCAAAAGCAGGTTCCGGAAATATGATTCCGGAAATTGAAACTTAACAAAAGTTACAATATGAGATTCTACCTTAAAGCGTATAGAATCTAAACTAATCAGAGTAAGTAAGGAAGTATAAGAAAATTATACTTTCCTTAAGATACAAATTACAGCGGAATAAAGACAAGTAGTAAAACTACTAGTAACAAGATAATAGTGTTTTAACCCAAAGAGAAGGGTATCCAACAACCTTGGATAAAGGTCCCTTGATTTATACTTTCAAGAAAGTCTGTCTTACCCACACCAGGGTAAGCCCTCGATACGAAGATCGGTGTCCTTGTCTTGATATCCCCGCAAGCCCTCAACTTCAAGGTAGTTGGCAACCTCTGTCTTTCTCAGCAAGAAAGCCCTCGATCTTTAAGGTAGTCGGCACCTCTGTCTTTCTCAGCAAGAAAGCCCTCGATCTTTAAGGTAGTCGGCACCTCTGTCTTCCTATCCCCGGAAGCCCTCGAATGTAATCACCAACATTCGGAGTCGCACGAAGCTTTGAGAGTTAATAAGAGACTCTCTCTCTAGAAATCACTTCAACAGCATGTATGCACAAAATCCAAATTGTTCATCCATCCGTTGTGAGCTCTTTAAAATGAGCTCCTATTTATAGGTAAGGTCGGCTCCTCTCCAACTGTCATATTTTCCTTAAAGTTCGGAGGGACCTGTACACGTGTCACTTAGACAACGGTTAGTTTATAACAAAATGGAAGACATCGTTTTATAACAAAGTAAGTGTAACAGACTGCACGACATCGTTTTAAACTCTAACATAAAGGTTCGGAATAGAAATTTCGGAGTGAAGGTTCGGAGTGAATAAATTCAGAGTGTATAAAACAATGATAATCAGATTCTGTTTAATAGGTGAATTCGGAATGAGAATTTGGAATAGGAATTCGGAATAGGAATTCGTCATCAGAAATCGTAATGAGAATTCGTCATCAGAATTCGTAATGAGAATTCATCATCAGAATTAGTAATGAGAATTTATCATCAGAATTCGTAATGAGAATTTATCATCAGAATTCGTAATGAGAATTCTTTATTAGAATTCGTAATGAGAATTCGGAATGAGATTTCTTCATTAGAATTCGTAATGAGAATTCTTCATTGGAATTCGTAATGAGAATTCGGAATGAGATTTCTTCATTAGAATTCGTAATGAGAATTCTTCATTGGAATTCGTAATGAGAATTCTTCATTGGAATTCGTAATGAGAATTCTTCATTGGAATTCGTATCCTGAATCTGGAATAGAACTAAGTCAGAATTCATATCCGGAATTCGGAATGAAACTTCCTTATAGTTCTTGTCTAGAACCGAATCCTAAAAACAGAATACTTTTATATCAAAGTTTAAATGACTCCGAGAAAACGAATCTGAATCTCACACTTAAGAAAAATATGAAAAATATGATAAGGATAATTTTCCTTATAAAAGAGATTTTCCTTAAGAGAGCATTTTTCCTTATAAAAGCAATTTTCCTTAAGAGAGCATTTTTCCTTACAAAATAGATTTTCCTTAAGAAAGCATTTTTCCATAAAGATAAGGTGTTTGTGATTTTCAAAACAAGAAGGAATGGAAAAGTCATAAGGAAAACCTTATTGACTCAACAATCTCCCCCTTTTTGGAAAGCACAAACATCCTTACAAAAAAGCTATTCTAAGAAGAATGAAACACATTAAAGCTTATCTCCCTTGGTTTAAGAATATAGATGAATACGACTAACTCCCCCTTAGGCTTTGAAACTCTAAGGATCGTATTCATATTTCCGGAGTGATGTTTCTTTAAGAAAAACTCCCCCTTAAACAAACTCTTATTAGAGTTCTTTTTCCTTGAGTATTTTTCTTTCTCCCCCTTTGATAAGCCCTTATTAGATTTCCTCTTTTTCTTAAGGATCTTTTCCTTCTCCCCCTTTGTGATTTTCAAAAAGAATTGGAGGGAATGGAAAAAAACTTAACAAAGTACCTGAAAAATTAGTAATGAAAACAATAGAAACAACAAGCACAATTCTCATTAGATTTGAAATGTCAGCAACAAAATAATTACAACAAAAAGATCGGATTGGTCATTTCGGATCTTTCTCCTTCGACATTAGCCCCTTAAGAATCGTCTTGATCTTCTTGAGGTCCTTATGATCTTCCTCTGCTTGCTTCTCTAAGACGACTATTCTTGCTAACTGAGCTTCAATTACTTCTTCCTGAGCCTTCAACTTTTCTTCCTGAGCTTTCATCTTCTCTTCCTGGGCTTTTATTCTTTCTAGAAAGTCAATCTGATGATCCCTTTCAAATTTCCAACTTTGATTAACATAGTTGAGCTTTCCATTCAGATCTCTCACTTCCTGAATCCGAATGTTCTTTTCCTCTGTCAATTTCTCATCGAATGATGCAGTTATCTCATGAAACTTCTTGTCCTCGGTTTGAAATGCATCCTTAACATTTTCCTGAAACTCATCTAAAAGCCTCATCTCTTCCACAGTTTTCTTAGACCAACTTGTCATCCTTTTGCAAGATCTTTTATGTGCTTCATAACCAATGAAGAAATTTTTGTACTGGGCTTCAATCTCAACACATTTATCCATAACCATCGATACGGAGTCGGTTTTCTGATTCAGCGCATGTTGAAGCATCTGGCATCTAGAGTCAATACTGGAGAAGGTCAGAATGGTTCCCACCAACTTCTTCAAGGACTGAACAACAAAATCGTGCCCCAACGAAGATGACTCCGAGTCTGAAATCTTGCTAGGAGAATTTTCTTCCTCAATAAGCTCCAACTTCCTCTTAGAAGAACTACCATCTTCCTTCCTCATACTCTTTTCTGAACTCGGGGTATCAGCAAGAATTTGTTTCCCCTTATCTTTTTCCGGAATAGAAACATGTTCCGGAGATTTCTTCTCGCTATCAGACACTTGAAAAACCAAATCTTCCTCATCAGCAACTTCTACATTTTCTTCCTTAGCAGCATCAAGTGAAAGATGTTCTTCTTCTCTCAGACAAGAAACTTCTTCTTCACCTTTCTCTTCTTCCAATTCAGGAGTAACAAGCTTTGAAGATTGAGCTTCAGATGTTCGGAGCGACAGGTGTTCCGAAGGAGTTCCCTTGTATTCATCTACTTGTTTGAGCACATCTCCTGTCTCACCACTTCCTTCAGCAGCTTCTTCAACCTCTTCCACTTGCTCTACTTCCTCAGTAGCAACAGCCTCTTCTGGAGTAACAAGATTTCTTCCTGGAGTCTCAGGTAGAGATTCCAGAGAGAAAGATCTCGGTACGGGAATGGTTTCTTAAACCATTTAGTTGAACTTTAACAAGGCCTGAGCTACCTCAGCCTCGGACATTTTATTCTTCAGTTTCTTCTCCTTTGCTTGTTTCTCGAGTTCATCAGCAGCCTTCTCTTTCAGAGCTTTGGCCTATGCAGGATCCAATCCGAACTGCGGATCTCCTTCCTTCCTCTTCTCTTTATCAGCTCTCCACTTTGCTGCAACCTCATCAGTATAGGTTTTCTTCTTCTTAGACTTAGGAGGTGCGGAATGGACTTCCTTAGACTTAGGTTCCTCAGCTTCGACTACCACTTCTTTCAGCTTCCTCTTCCTTACCGGCTTGGATGATTCCGGATCAGCCACTTTCGGAGTCACTTCTACTTGAGGAGGGAGATCAATGAATTTCCCTGACTCCTTGTCAAAAGCTATATTCATTCTCTTAAGAGTGGCATCACTGAGCAACATGATCTTACAAACTTTCGGCTTAGAACTGCAAGCTACCTTGAAAGATTCTAGGCACCGAACTATGAGCTTTGACAATATTGCTGGGTACATCACAATCTGAGCTCTCAGATTCCCCTTCTTCAAATTCTCAATATTAAGAAGGATATGCTTCATCAAGTTGAACTTCCTTAGATTTATCAGAAAATCTAAGATATATATTTCACTTTTCTTCAGGCTATCCTTATCTCCTTTTCTCGGTACGATAAGCCCTTGTACCCATAACTCCAGAATCCGGAAGTTTGTAGATAGGCTTGCTATTTTCGGAGCCTTGTCATCATCCAATCCGAGAATTTCTAAGGCTTTCTCCTTGTTGAAGCTACCCAAAGAGTCTGGCAATACGTGGGAAATAAACTCAGCTTCCCCTTCATAACTTAGCCCTACCAAGCTTGCAGCCTTGGTGTAAGAAAGCTTATATGTCTTGCCATATGATTTGAAAGAAAATTTTTCTCTATTCTCTTCCTCGAAGAAAGCAACCGACTCATAAAACTCAACAAGAAAATCAGCATACACTTCATCTTGGTTGCCGGTTTTTGATACCGCAACACCTTCCCAGCCATTCAGCTTGATATTCTCTGAAATAATAGAATCGTAGTTGCTGAAGAAATTCGGATGAACTAACCTCTCTCTGTAGACTAACCACTGAGAAATGGGCTTGGTTGAAGACATTTCTTGAGAAGCTAACTCTGCAGACATTCAGATTAGAAATCCTCTGAGAAGTTCGGAACTGGGAAGACTGAAGTTCGGAACTGAGAAAACTGTGGTTCAGAACGGCCTTAAATCAGAGAGTCAGAGCTTCAGCACGCAAAAGCTTGAAATTGATGTGGGACGAGAAAATAGGGTTCCCTTTATATAGGCAATGGGATGACGGTTCAACTTCCTCGGTTGATCTAACGGTTTAAAATGATCTGAGATCAGATCTAACGGTTTAAAGCTTGAATCCGATCTTTTTGAGGTTTTATTAAAGAAAAGAATTAAGAAATCCAAAAACCAAAAACAAACTATAAGAAATTTCCAGCAAGTAAAATATGATTACGAAAACTTCAGTAAGGAAATCATACCTTTCATATTAGCTTAGGTAAGTTGTTCGTAATGGGTAATATAAAGATGACTACGAAAAACTCAATACGAAAAACTAAATACGAAAAACTCAATACGAAAAAGTCAATACGAAAAAGAAAATACGAAAAGTTAATACGAAAAACTCAATACGATAAAGTAAATAAAAACTTGTTATGGAAGATTCAGTACGAAAGTTCCATTATGAAAATACCAGTACGAAAGTTTTCCATTCCGGAAATTTCCAATACAAATACTTCCATTCCAGAAGTATTTTGTGCGAAAATATCCTTTCTAGAAAATTGTAGTTCCGGAAGTTCCATTCCGGAAATTTTCGTTCCGAAAAGTTTGAAAACAAATTTTGAAAAACTTTGTTAAATAAACAATCAAATGTACTCCCCCTATGAAAAGGAGTTTATTACTGTAAGGAGATTTTTTCAATAGAAAGTTAATTAAGGAAGATTACCTTACGGTTATCATTCCTAACTTCTGTTTAATATATTCAAATCTATCAGAAGGCAATGATTTTGTGAATATATCAGCAAGATGATCTTGTGTTCCGATAAATTGAAGAATAATATCTCCTTTGAGTGTGTGATCCCTAAGAAAGTGATGCCTAATATCTATGTGTTTTGAACGAGAGTGCTGTGCAGGGTTTTTACTTAGGGAAATGGCACTTGTGTTATCACACAAAATTTTAGTTTTAGTAAAACTCAAGCCATAGTCTGTGAGTGTGTGTTGCATCCACAACACTTGTGCACAACAACTTCCAGCTGCTACATATTCAGCTTCAGCAGTGGAAAGTGCAACAGAATGTTGCTTCTTACATGACCAAGAAACTAATGAATCTCCTAAGAAATGACATGTTCCGGATGTACTTTTCCTATCCATTCTACATCCACCAAATTCAGCATCAGAAAAGATTTTTAGAACAAAATCATTTCCAGAAGTATAAAATAATCCTAGATCCATGGTTCCCTTAAGGTAGCGAAAAATTCTTTTTACTGCCTTTAAGTGAGATTCCTTAGGATTGGATTGATATCTTGCACATAAGCATACAGAAAACATTAAGTCTGGTCGACTAGCTGTTAAGTAAAGTAGACTTCCAATCATACCTCTAAAAGATGTTTGATCTACTGGTTTCCCAGCTTCATCAAGATCTAGAGAGTTTGAGGTACCAATAGCAGTACTTATACTCTTAGTGTTGTCATAACCATACTTTTTAAGAAGATCTTTAATATACTTATGTTGAGATATGTAGGTTCCTTCTGGTTTTTGAGAAATTTGAAAACCAAGGAAAAATGTTAACTCACCCATCATACTCATTTCAAACTCAGATTTCATTAGACATGAAAAAGAGTCAGTCAAAGATTGCTGAGTTGAACCAAATATAATGTCATCAACATAAATTTGAACAATCAAAACATTTTTCTTATCTTTCTTTATAAAAAGGGTTGGATCTGCATTTCCCTTAACATAGTTATTTTGAAGCAAAAATCCAGTAAGTCTATCATACCATGCTCGTGGGGCTTGTTTAAGGCCATGCAAAGCTTTGGTAAGTCTAAACACATGATCTGGATATTTTGTATCTTTAAAGCCAGGAGTTTGTTCAACAAAAACTTCCTCTTGAACATAACCGTTAAGAAAAGCACATTTCACATCCATTTGGAAAAGTTTGAAATTAAAGAATGCTGCAAAGGCAAGTAGAATGCGGATAGATTCAAGTCTAGCTACTGGAGCATAGGTTTCTTCATAGTCTATTCCTTCTTGCTGATTATAGCCTTTAGCAACAAGTCTAGCTTTATTTCTAACAATGACTCCATTTTCATCACATTTATTTCTGAAAACCCATTTTACTCCAATAACAGAAGTTTCCTTAGGTCTTTCAACCAAGATCCAGACTTTATTCCATTCGAATTCATTTAGTTCATCTTGCATTGCTTTAATCCAATCATCATCACCTAAAGCTTCATCAGTGCTTTTAGGCTCTAATTGGGAAAGAAATGCTAGATGTTCTGCTTCATTTCTTAAGGAACTTCTAGTCCTTACAGGTTGATTTACATCACCAATGATACTATCACTGGGATGATTCTTAAGAAACACCTGATTTGGGTTTTGTAAAACCTGTTCATCAACATAAGGTAGAAAGTCTTCTGGGGTAAATGTTTCAGAAGTATCTTCTAGAACAATTTCCTTATCAGAAGGTTCTTCTATCAAAGGTTGACAATCAGTTTTTGAAAACACATCCGAAGATGTAGGTTGGGAGGTTTTAAAAACAAAAGGGTCTGATTCATCAAATTTTACATGTACTGTTTCCTCAACAGTGCAAGTATTTTTATTAAAAACTCTATAAGCCTTAGAGGTTGTGGAATAACGTAAGAAAATTCCTTCATCAGACTTTGGTGCGAATTTATGTAAGTTATCTTTAGTATTCAAAATGAATACTTTGCAACCAAAAACCTTGAAGTAGGAAAGTCTTGGTTTTCTACCATTCCATAACTCATAAGGAGTTTTATTAAGAAAAGGTCTAATCAAAACTTGATTTATAGTATAACAAGCAGTACTTACAGCTTCAGCCCAGAAATGTCTAGCAATAGAATATTCACTCAACATGGTTCTAGTTATTTCTTGAAGAATTCTATTTCTTCTTTCAACTACACCATTCTGTTGAGGAGTTCTAGGTTCTGAAAAGTTGTGAGTAATACCTTTCTTACTACAAAAAGTTTCAAAATCATAATTTTGAAATTCTCCTCCCTGATCACTATGAATAGTTTTCAATGGAAGGATTTTCTCATTTTTAACTTGAGCTCTAAAACTTTTGAAATAAGGAAAAGCTTCAGATTTCCTTGCTAGAAAATAGACCCAAGTAAATCTAGTGTAATCATCAACTAGAACAAACACATAATATTTGCCTCCAATGCTTCCGGTTTGTGTTGGACCAAAAAGATCCATATGCACCAACTGTAATGCATCGGTTGTTGAGACTTCACCGATTGACTTAAAACTAGATTTATGTTGCTTTCCATATTGACAAGGATCACAAACTTTAGAAGAATCAAATCTAAGCTCCGGTAGATCCTTAACAAGTTTCTTCTTAGAGAGTTTACATAGGTTCCTAAGATTACAGTGTCCTAATCTTCTATGCCATAACCAAGAATGATCTTCCATTGCACTTAGGCAAGGTAAATCTTGGCTTCTTAGGTCTTCTAAGTTTAAGGTGTAAACATTCTCTTGCCTATTGGCTGAGAGAATAAATTCTTCCTTGGAATTGTGAACTAAGCATTTATCATTCCTAAAATTCACAAGGTAACCTTCATCACATAACTGACTTATGCTAATGAGGTTGTGCTTAAGACCTTTAACAAAAAGAACATTTGAAATCAAAGTTTTACCCAAAAGAATTATATTACCAATACCAACGATCTCTCCCTTAGCATTGTCTCCAAAAGTTACCTTTCCTCCTTTCGTTTTGATAATCTTTTCAAAAAAGCTTTTGTAACCAGTCATGTGCCGGGAACATCCACTATCCATGTACCAAATATTGTTGCTGGAACTTTCTTTATTTTCCTGAAATTAAGAACAAAGTTAGACTTTCGGAATCCAAACTTTCTTGGATCCGAGATTTCCAGACAATAAAATTTTAGGTATCCACATTTTCTTAGAAAAGTAAGCTTTATGAAAACCTTAGGATTGGGTTTTGTTTAAGGAACAATTTCTTGCCCAGTGACCACCACATTGACATTTAGTGCAAAATGGGGCACTTTGAGGAACAAAATAATTGTTACTGAAAACTGGTTTTTCATGGGTATAACCAAATCCGGATTTATTTCTTAAAGGACGTATTTGAGAATACATCTTATCAAAATTTTCTTTACCATGGGTAAAGTTTGATAAACACTTCTTTAAGGAAAAAATTTCGGACTTGAGTTTTACAACCAAGTTTTTATCCTCAAAATCATTAGTTTTTGAACTAGAGTTAGGCTCGAAAACATTTTTCTTAGAAATTACTTTTTCTAATTCTTTAGAAAGTTTATTCTTCTCAGAACTTACTTCATCAAGATTTTTTGAAATACTTTCAAAATCAGCATTTTTCTTATCAAGATCTTTAGAGAGATCTGATATCTCTTTAGTAAGAATAGAATTCCTAGAATTTGCCTTATCAAGTTTCTTGTTGAGTTTTGAATTCTCAATCTCAAGAAGTTCAGCAAATATAGAGACTTCATCAAAAGTAGGTAAAGTATTTTCCTCATCAGAAGATGATTCTTCATCTGAAGAGTTATAATACATACTATCATTAGGATTTAAAGAAACATGGGTCAATGATTCAGCATTTCGTACCTTAGCCATAAGAGAATGATTATCAATAGGTAATCTGGCTATAAGACCAAGATTCTTCTGTCCTGAAGATTCATATTCAGAAGATTCATCTGAAGAGTCACCACCACTGGTACTCCAGGTGTCATTAGCTTTCAGAACTTTCTTAGCTTCGGCTTTGTAATACTTCTTCCTGTTCCTGTATGAATGTCTTTCCTTCCTTTCTTTCTTTTTGAGCATAGGACAATCTGGTCTAATATGTCCAGCTCTCTTACATTCATAACAAGTAACTTCTCCATCTTTCTTATCTTTCATGTCCTTCTTCTTATACTTAGATTGAAAGTTTCTCTGTCCAGCTATCTTGTTCATCCTTCGAGCAAGATTGGCTAATTCATTTTCTGAGACTTCACTGTCACTAGATTCGGATTGGAAAATGACTTTCTTCGATTTGGATCTGGTTACTCTCTCCGGAGTCTTAGCTTTCATCTGATTTGAAGTTGTAGTAAAAGCAACAGTACCATTTCCATTCTTCTTCTTGATGTTGTCAGCATCTCTCTTCATTCTAGTCTCATGTTGTAGAAGAGTTCCAAATAATTCATCAAGAGTAATTTGAGTAACCTTCCTGTTCTCATCTATAGCTGTTCTCTTGGATTCCCACTCATTGGGCATAATATCAATTATCTTGTCCACAAGAGCTTCATCATCTAAACCTTTTTCTCCCATAGATTGTAGACTGTTGACAATTGTCATGAATCTTTGTTGAACTTTACAGATAGGTTCTCCATAAGGAAAATTGAAGCCATGATATTCAGCTCTAAGCATAGCTCTTCTAGTCTCAATCACCTTAGAAGTCCCAAAATGTGTAACCTCTAACTTCTTCCATATACAGTTAGCTGCTTCACAAGAAGAAATTTGGCTATATATATTTCTAGTCATTGAACATAATAAAGTATTGCGTACCTTATAGTTGAGTTGATATTCTTGCTTTTCCTGGTTAGTAAAGGTTCTGACTTCCTTGTCAGGAATCTTATAGTCACCAGTAAGCATCACAAAGTTGTCTACTCCAGTATTGATAACAAAAGTCTTCATACGATCTCTCCAGTACTCATAGTCATTACCATCGAAGATTGGTGGCCTTGTAGGATTCAGATTGTCAATTGAACCAACATTAATTCCTGCCATACTAAAAGAAACATTGCACACAAACTTGTTAGTAGCTTAGAAACGAAATCACAAAGTTCGGAATGGGAAAAGTTCGGAATGGATAATCCGGAATGACAAAGTTCGGAATAGAAAAGTGAGCAAGAAAAACTTGTATGTGAGTACAAGTATTTCAGTAACCTTGGCTCTGATACCAAATGTAAGAATGGTATAGAGTAAGAGGTTTCCAACCTTTGATACCAATTGAAGGATCGAAATATAATATGAGATGCTCAATATAAAAGAGGGGGGGTGAATTGTATACTTTAAAAATTCTTTGGAACCTTTAAAGTTAGTTATGAATAACTAGAGTTTCCTTAAGAAAAGGAAAGAGCTAAGTTTAACAAAGTTAAACTAAGTAAATTCACAACACCTCAACACCGAACTGAACTTGGAATGATATTCCAAAAGCAGGTTCCGGAAATATGATTCCGGAAATTGAAACTTAACAAAAGTTACAATATGAGATTATATCTTAAAGCATATAAAATCTAAACTAATCAGAGTAAGTAAGGAAGTATAAGAAAATTATACTTTCCTTAAGATACAAATTACAGCGGAATAAAGACAAGTAGTAAAACTACTAGTAACAAGATAATAGTCTTTTAACCCAAAGAGAAGGGTATCCAACAACCTTGGATAAAGGTCCCTTGATTTATACTTTCAAGAAAGTCTATCTTACCCACACCAGGGTAAGCCCTCGATATGAAGATCGGTGTCTCTGTCTTGCTATCCCCGCAAGCCCTCAACTTCGAGGTAGTTGGCAACCTCTGTCTTTCTCAGCATGAAAGCCCTCGATCTTTAAGGTAGTCGGCACCTCTGTCTTTCTCAGCAAGAAAGCCCTTGATCTTTAAGGTAGTCGGCACCTCTGTCTTCCTATCCCCGGAAGCCCTCGAATGTAATCACCGACATTCGGAGTCGCACGAAGCTTTGAGAGTTAATAAGAGACTCTCTCTCTAGAAATCACTTCATCAGCATGTATGCACAAAATCCAAATTGTTCATCCATCCGTTGTGAGCTCTTTCAAATGAGCTCCTATTTATAGGTAAGGTCGGCTCCTCTCCAACGGTCATATTTTCCTTAAAGTTCAGAGGGACCTGTACACGTGTCACTTAGACAACGGTTAGTTTATAACAAAATGGACGACATCGTTTTATAACAAAGTAAGTGTAACAGAATGCACGACATCATTTTAAACTCTAACATAAAGGTTCGGAATATAAATTTCGGAGTGAAGGTTCGGAGTGAATAAATTCAGAGTGTATAAAACAATGATAATCAGATTCTGTTTAATAGGTGAATTCGAAATGTGAATTCGGAATAGGAATTCGGAATAGGAATTCGTCATCAGAAATCGTAATGAGAATTCGTCATCAGAATTCGTAATGAGAATTCATCATCAGAATTAGTAATGAGAATTTATCATCAGAATTCGTAATGAGAATTTATCATCAGAATTCGTAATGAGAATTCTTTATTAGAATTCGTAATGAGAATTCGGAATGAGATTTCTTCATTAGAATTCGTAATGAGAATTCTTCATTGGAATTCTTAATGAGAATTCAGAATGAGATTTCTTCATTAGAATTCGTAATGAGAATTCTTCATTGGAATTCGTAATGAGAATTCTTCATTGGAATTCGTAATGAGAATTCTTCATTGGAATTCGTATCCTGAATCTGGAATAGAACTAAGTCAAAATTCATATCCGGAATTCGGAATGAAACTTCCTTATAGTTCTTGTCTAGAACCGAATCCTAAAAACAGAATACTTTTATATCAAAGTTTAAATGACTCCGAGAAAACGAATCCGAATCTCACACTTAAGAAAAATATGAAAAATATGATAAGGATAATTTTCCTTATAAAAGCGATTTTCCTTAAAAGAGCATTTTTCCTTATAAAAGCAATTTTCCTTAAGAGAGCATTTTTCCTTACAAAAGATATTTTCCTTAAGAAAGCATTTTTCCTTAAAGATAAGGTGTTTGTGATTTTCTAAACAAGAAGGAATAGAAAAGTCATAAGGAAAACCTTATTGACTCAACATCATTAACATTGTAAATAGAACCATAAATAGAAAACTAATGATAATTGCGACCACATAGTATCCCCTTGTCCTTGTTTGATATTTTCTTATTTTTTAATAATTTAATAATATATTATTTTTTAAACTATCACAAGTGTCAATTCTAACAATATTAATACTGTTACAATTAATAATATACAGAATCAAATAGAAATTAAAAAATTTAAAGTAATACATCCCTATAATTTCATATTCACCCAATATGTTATTTTATCATATTATTTAAGTCAAATTATATTCCTTTTAATATTTCTCATATCGATAAATTTGTTAGTTCATTAATTGAGTAATTAGTGCATCATCATTTTTGATTTATTTTTTTATAATAATATCTTCACTAAAAGTTAAAAATAATTTTTCAAAATGTAGATAAAAAATTTATCTATGGTAATAATATATATTTTTGAGCATATCTTTTATTTCTCTTCATATTATAAATATAATACTTAATAAAAGTAAGAGCTTGAAATTTTGTCACTCCCTTTGAGCTTAATAGTATTTAACTCATTTTACTCGAAATGTTTTCATTAAATAACTAAATTTATAAGATTATGTGTTAAGGGTCAATTTAACTTCATACAATAACATTTTTTAAATTATTTTTGTTGTTTTCAAATATTTATAATATTATTTCAACCCCTAATTACCTGATTTACCCTTAATCAAGGTAATAAAAATAATAAACGTTTGATTTCATATTGTCCAAAAATAAAAGTGGCTTATTTAATAATTTTAAACAATATAAATAAAAATATGGATTCAATTTTAGAGAACTAAAAAAATTAAATTTCTAAAATTAATTAAAAATCAATCCCATCGACGACATGAGAAAACTAGTTTTTTAAGTCAAAACATTCAAAAGATTAACATGTTTTATATACAAATTTAATGTAAACAAGATTACAATGATCTATGTTGGAATAAATGATAAAAATTTCAACTAATAATACTTAAAAACCAATAAAATATATAACTATTATCTATAAATTATTTTAATGAAAGAGTAGTTTTCAATTAAAATTTTTTATTTTTCACTATTCATCAAAACATGAAACATATAGTAAAAATAAAAAAATTGAAAAAAATGAACATTGATATTCCTAATTCAAATAATAATCTATTTTTTTCCTATAAAAATTAAATAAATTTCCAAAATTAAATTTAAATTTGGTTCGCCTTTAAATGGCTATAAAATTACCCTTTCGAAAAATATAGTGATTTATTTGTAATATTATGTCTGTTCTTATCTTATTATTATAAAATTCTATTGGGTTAATATCCGAAATATTTTTTTGAATGTATAACAAATATATATTTTTAATAAAATTCACTAATAATAATTAATACAATTTTTTAAAACCAAATGACATTAAGAGCATAAAAAAACTATTTTCTTTATAATATATTGGTATATATTTTAATTTCTAATTAATTGTTAACCAATAAATTCATATTATAAACCCTAAATTTTCATAATTTAGTTAATACTATTAATAAATGATAATTTAATGGCCAAGTTATATTTAATTATATTAAATAATATTATTCATATCATATACTATTGTTTGGTAAAACTTGTTATTGTGTGTAATAAAAGCTATCAAAATAAATCATTGTTGGGTGTAACAAAAGCCATGATTCATGTATATTATACCACAAGATTATATAATTATTCCATGTATTTATATATCAACTTGGTTTCGGATATTATTCAAGAAAAACATAGTTATTTTCATATAAAAAAATTATATTCAATAATGTGTGAAATGAAAAATATCGAAAAGAATAAATTAATTAGTGGTATTTATAAAAACACTCGTGGTTTTACATTACAGACATCATAAAATGAATTTAGGCCTCAATATTCATATGGGTTATCAAAGATTTAATACTAGAGGTTTCTTTTCATAGAAGACCTCCTCGAAAAAATGAATACTAAATCATCTTTTTGAAAAGGAAAGATAGAAACATAATAGTTACCCAAAATAACTCCTAACTAGGTTTTATAATAGGAGAACATAGGTGGACAATGGAATAATGGACTTAGAGAAAAATAATAAATATTTTAACGGTGTTATGGAGGTCATCAATCTTAAATTATTGAATTGTCAATGTAAATTTCATGACCTAAAATTCATAAACCTTTAATGATTTAAAATGCCATATGTTCTTCATGAATTATGGTTTTATGATGAAATTTTATTTATATATAATTTTTTAATGTTGATGAATTTTCATGGAAAGATATACTAATATGATCTTATGAAAACCTTACCCTTTTTTGTTCCATTATCTACTTCTAATTCATCTCTAATTCTATGAAATGAAGGTTAATTTTTCATTCATAATGCATTAACAAATCATCAGTTCTATTAGTAGAATGATAGGTCACTCCGTTTATTTGATAATCAATATAAGTAGATAGAAAAAGTTATCCAACAATCATAAATCCATATATGGTCAGATAACTCATTAATATTTAAATCCAAATCTAAATCTTAACATAAATTGTTCCATAAAAGGTTAACCATTTAACCATTCAAAAAGATGAAGGTCTAAAACATTATAAATAAGGTCCCTAAATTTCTCGAAAACAACCCAACATTTATCCCTTTTATATCATAAAGTAGATCATGGTTTTCAAATACCAAACATCTTTATACTTATATCATTTATCCCCATGAAACATGGTAATAACATGAATTACATAAAATACTTATTGAAAACCTGAATATTTATATATTCTAGAGTATATAGGACATATTCTTTAAATCCAAAAATTTTATAATCTACATTAATGATAACATAACCACTTTTCAAAAAGTCCTTAATTAGTTCCAATGTAATCAGTACTATTAAATTAACTTATTCATATCCAAAAGATTATAATCCAAACAACATTATCATAACATAATGGACACATTATGGGTTATATTACCTTGGATAAAATTTCACCTTTCCAGAACCATTCAATATACTCTTTTATTTCGTTAGTATAAAATATAAATTTATATAACATAATTATTAAATAAAAAACATAGACACTTCGATTATTTAACTTAATCATTAACAAATTAACAAGGCTACCTCATCATATTACAGATTTCCTCTTTCCTTTAACATATTACATATAGAATTTTCTTCATTAGAAATATAACCATATCTCGTACCACCTTGATGATTCACTTCATGATCATTCAACTTAGTTAATTTATTTAATTAATGACCATTCAATCCACACTTCTAGAATTTAGACTTTGATGATTTCATAGGGATCATAATATTCTCATCCATTTCATTAATTGAAACCATCCTTTTACCTCTATAGTTACTTTATTTGTGTCCTTCTTTTCCACATTCAAAACATATTCTTGTTCCTCTAAGACCTTCACTTTGGTGTTTCATTCCAAATTATTGACCTAAAGGAAACTAAATAGTCATTCCACCATGGTCACTATTGACCAAAATCTCAGTGAAATCATTCTATCTCTTCCATGTTTGGTCTAATAGTTAGTTAAGGAACATGTTTTTAATCATGTTCGTTGAAAAAATCATCGAGGAAGGATAGCAATATCCATTACCCTAGTAACCATCTCATTTGAATTCTCATCTCTAAATTGTCTATCAGATTCAAAATTATACCAATTACATATAGCTCCTTTCATTGAATAAAACATAATTCATTGATAAAGAAATAATTATCATAGAAAGTAACCATATAATCAAGAAAAAATACACTTATATGATCTCTAATTTATTACACATTAATTAATGTAAGAAACAGTAGGTTTATCCAAGGTTATTCATATACAAATTACAATTAAACAATTCATGATGGTTTGAGATGTGTTTGTGAATTTCCAAATCATATAATATAGGAGTGTCAGTCTTGGTGTGCAGAAGGAATCATTTTCATATACCAGGCTATGCTCAATCCAGACCTAACACACAATGTTGGAGTTGTTACCCCTAAGTACAAATGTTCAAGAGACACATCGACTTTTAGTATCCATATGTGGATGTAACTCTACGAAACCACTCAATATATACCTTACCAAAAGTCTAGGACATTTCCCAAAACATCAACTTATCCCCAGACATATCCTTAGAGACACACCTGGACACATCCTTAGAAATATCTGTAGGGTTCTCACTAAATATTTCTGATCCTAGTTTCTAAAGGTTGGCTAAACTATTAAAATGATTCAAATAAAATGGTAGAATATTTTCATACATATACGATAAATCCATTTTTCGGAACAATTCATACATTATACGAGAACATGCCTAATTACAATATTAAATCAGTGCCTTTGGAAACATGGAACACTAACCTCTATCCCAGTGAATATCATTATTGTTTCCCACCAATATCTTTCATTTTATTACTCTTACTTTAAACCTTTCCATACGACCTGGGGAAAGGAAAAAATAAGAAATGGGTGATCTCAGATGCTCACTGAGGGTAATCCTCAAAGAAACATAAGCATAACACGATGAAAAGTGTATGAAAACATGAGCATAACATTTAAAGATCGCCCCTACATAACAAAGATCATTTACCTGGGTTTCGGAATAACGATTAGCAGTTCATAAGACACAAAACATAATATAATAAATCAACAAGGCCCATGAAATTATAACAATGACATTAGATATAAATTTTGTGGTAGACACATAAACATGTAATATCACTTACTATATGTCAAGGAATTATCCCAAAGCATAATAGGGAACTATATAGGAAATACACCTACTGTGAGGGACACACCACCCTCCCCAATTACAATACTTTCTTTATAAGTGATTTGGTTTCCCCATATTACTATAGTGGATCAAGTTTCCCCAATGCCCTGTAGTGGATCAAGTTTCCCCATCATCACATAGTGGATCAATTATCCCCATCTTAACATAGTGGATCAGTTTCCTCCATCTTCTAATAGTGGATCAAGCCTGTAAACTTTATTCCATAATTATATAATGAAAAATAAATCATTACCCAATGTATTAGATAGATATATATGTTTCTCAAATACTATAATAAACACCATACATATGTGTGGCACACAAACATAAATTATTCGTCCTATCAGAACCCATGAAATGAAATGGTATTTGTAAACATCATTCAATCATAAAATAACCGATGGATAATAAAGATTCATAAATATAATTGCATAATTAAAATTAATGATTGTACCATTGAATCATATACCCATTAAAACATAGGTTACATAAAATAAAAATGTCTTAGATGTAAAATTATTTTGAAGGATCACATTAAATAATTCATCATGAAAATATGATTTCCATTTTGGTAAATGATTTTTAAATGATAAGTAATTTATCATTATTTTCATTGAAATAACCATGAAGATATATAAATGAAAATTTGAACACTAATTTAAACATATTTTCAATCTATTTTATATAAAGTTATTAAAATAAAATTTTAAGCACTTTTAAAACATTTCTTGAAACAATTTTTTTAAACGAAAACATATTTCCAAATGAATAGATAATATCATTACATAAAGCATAAAATATAATGAAAATAAGGATATTTTTTATACAAAATGTCAAATTGATGTGTATAAACCTTTTAAAAGAATATATGTGTGTAACATATCATGTGCCTTAAAGAATTAAAACATAGTCAAACTTACCATAGAAATTATTTAGCTTTTGAAACATGATCAACAAGAAATAGTGATCATAAAATGGATATGTAAATACCCATTAAGTTTAGGTTAATTACCATATATTAAATTCATGGATAGTATATTCAAAAAAAAGAATAAAGAAGTAGTATATTAGGATTGTGTCCCATAAAAATAAATGTTAGATATAAATCCTTCACCTTATATCTTGACACATTCCATACTCGTCCAATCCTCATGTGTAATAAATATATGTTTTTTATAAAACTATTATAGAAACATATTCAATTAAATTTTACCATATCTATTTTTCTTATGAAAATCTATTATCCATTTTTTAATCAATCCATTTTAGTGATTTATTTTAGGTAATATTATCTTGTTTTGATATGTTATTATTGATCCTCTTACTTATATCATGATTTTATTTTTTGAATAAGTTAAATCATGATATAAATATAAAATTTATTTAGTATATAAATATGATGTGGAATACACAGTTCATAGTTCTTAAGGTCATATGTATGTATTAACGATGTTTCTAATTAGTTATCGTTTTGAAAGAAAGAAGGTAATTGATATATGTATATATATATATAATAACAATTATAAAAAAATTGATACATCATATATACTCATAAAATTTTTCCTTATTACTATCCATGTGAAATATAGATGAAAAATGAATCACATCACATCGTGGAAGTTGTAAGCCATACATACGTAGGAGGGAATTTAAAATTTCCTGAAAAACTAGTTTTAAAAGGGTAGATATTACATTGTAATGTATTATTTTTTACAATTTTTATTTTTTGGATATTATATGGATTTATTTCAAGACAAGGAACTGAGACAGCGTGCGATTTCAAGGCCCGTTGTGCCCGAACAAATGTTATCAAACCATTAAAGTACTTATAGCAAGCATGTGCAATTTTCCAGAAAGAATAGAATAAATCACAAATTGGTTCTCGAATTAGAAATTAGAGGGAACCATTGAATTTAGACCAAGGGATTTAACCTAAGCACTCTCTAACATTGGTTAGTGTGGGTTATCTATAAGAAAAGTTACCAAGGACATATCCATAAATAAAAAAATCAAATAAACATTTTTTATTTTTTAGTTAAATCAAAATAACTCATGAGCAGTGACTCAGATTCAAAATATGAGACCACTATTGAGTTCATAATGTGGTGTTTTCCTTATGAATGACTTTATAATTAGTTGGCATAGGTCGTTTATTATAAAATTATCATGGGACGTAATGAGAATACAATAATGAAATAAAAATTACTTTGTTGACACAATAGCTGAAAATATTTGAAAATATTAATAAAGAGGATTTTCCTGGTTAGTCATAAATACATATATATATTGGAGAACCATTATTGAGATTGTTTTATATTCTCGCATAGGAGATGAAAAAGGATAGTATATCGATGACCAACGCACCTAGGATTCAAAGGATCTTACCTATGAAAACAACATTGTGACCAATCTTCGTCAATGATCAATCCGAATAAAATTAGGGTGTGTGTTTCAATTTTTTATTTGACCCTCCTTAATTTCTAAAATGAATATGAAATAATGGAAAAACAGATTCATTCTTGGATTGTGCATATTTTTTAAAGGGAATTGTATTTGTGGGGTTTTTACAAGAGATTAATCTTTGTGATTATATGTTCATTAGGTTGAAATTTTAATGGAGATGAATCTATACATACATAAACATTGATCAAGGTTCATTACTCTCTTTGGTTCTTGTTCTTTTCTCCCAAGATTCATCATTTGTCGCGAGAGTTCTTCATTTGTCCTATGAAATGACACATCATGATCATTCAATCATTTCACACCAAATCCTTGTCAAAACGATCCGATATTGTAGATATGGGATCCTGATGGAATGATGGGGGTTTAAAATTAAATACGGAGGTGTGACATTGAAGTTGGAGCATTTAGGACTACCAAATATTCTTGAATGCGTGTTCTTTTGAGTACTTATGCACAAAATGAATAATGACTATTTGATCTATTTTGTGAGAAGAATAGAAGAAGAAACGTGGTGATCTAGTGACATCATGTCTCTACGAGCTCTAATTTGAGACCATTTTATTTTTTCGAGCATCAGAAATAGTCTAATTGTCCACTAGAGGGACCACTAGTCTAAAACCAGTGAATGGAATTGGCGTGTGGTGGTGGTGCCAAGTGTGACCGTGGGGACAGAAGCATTCGCGGTGGAGGCCACGACAGAGGAAAATTACGATGGTGACACAAAGGCTGAGGGATATGGGACATTGTATGTAGAAGTGTATAAATATAGAAGTCATAGTGGATGACTATGTGGAGAAGACACAGGATGGGCTCAGGTGGAGATGGTTAGGAGTAGAGAGAGAATGCCTGGCCTAGACAGAGTGGGTTGCGTCTGTCTAGGTGCATTGAGTGGGTCAACCCAACAGACAGGGCTAGATCCTGGTCGGACCTCATGTCGACCAGGAGGGTTCTCACCATATACCATTGAGTGGACTAAATGTGGTTGTAGGTGGACTGATCACGGTGGTCGGTCCCCCATGCCTCAGACATGATTTCAGGGTGTTTCTTCAAACAACAATAACTTTCAAACTATATGTCTCAGTGACCAGACATCTATGTTATTGAGACCCTTATTTTGAGACAATACTTTTGAAATAAAGTGGTGAGTTTTAATTGTGACTATTATAGGTTGAGATCAGTTAACATGGTCTATTTCTCATGGTTTTCATAACGGTATTACATCCACATCGATGGATTGTAATCCCCCCTAGTGTTCATGTCTTAGATAGATTCAAGCATCTCTTTATGGGACTACAGTGGGATCCTCAATCACCATAGTGAAGTTTTGTCGAATTGATGTAACCTCTGAGACCAGGTCATTGGTCCTTCAATTAGCGGGTCACATAACTAGGTTAAGTATTATTCCCCAGGGTTTTGGGAAGGATCCCATACATTGTGAATTGATCCATATTGTGTTAGTCATATTCCCCATGCTATTGGGGAGGATCCCATATTTATGAATCCTAATCTTATTTGACCAATAAGTTCCCAATTGAGTAGGGCTCAAATGAGCTATAACACTTCATGAGTGTCTCCAATGATTTCATTGATCAAGCAGTGTGTTCTCCCAGAACAAACATGATTCAAGAATAATCATGTGGCTGGAAACTTTTTTAGACATACCTCTAAAATATGTTTCTTGGATTGTGTATATAGTAATATTTGTGTTATATATATTGTATACATGTACCTATGTAGATATTAATTTTCTTTTATATGTGGTATTCAGGTGAGGTATCCCTGTGTGGAATCCTTGTGTGGCATTCTTTTGTTGTATTCCTATATGGAATTCATGTGTGGTGCTCTTGTGCGGTATTTCTTTATGGTACTCTTTTGTAGAATTCCTATACGGAATTAGTATGTGGTATTCCTATGTGGGATTCATGTTTGGTATTCCTAGGTGGAATTCCTTTGTGTTATTCCTATGTGGTGTTCCAATGTGGAATTCCTCTGTGGTATTACTTTGTGGTATTCCATTGAGGAATTTGTAAGAACCCAGTTCTTAATTTGAGGTACAGGTTTCTTTTTTTCTCATTTCCTTAAGTGTTTTTGAGAAAATAAGGAAAATAGAGAAAAATCATAAATTTTGGGACTACACGTCGTGTACTTTGGTCATGTGGGATGTGTACACAAGGTGTTTAGCCAAGATGACGATGGTGGGTGTAAAAACTGACTACACACCGTGTAACAGATATTTACACACCGTGTAATCTGTCAGTTAGAAAATAGTAATGCGATGGCCAGATGGGTGACAGTACACGCCGTGTATAGAGGCATACATGCCGTGTACTGATTTCGACAGATGAACAGTGCCACACTGGCAAGAAGTCTCCAGCGGAACAATTAAAAAATGAAAAGTACACGTCGTGTACTTGAGAGTACACGTCGAGTAGTTTCATTATTTCTCTTAAAACATGTAGTTGCCTCCTCTGTTCACAGAGGAAGCTCAGAACCGGAGGAAGGCTCAGGAGGGACGGCTGGAGCTTCGAGGAGCTCCAGATTGAGTATGAGGAATCTGTTTTTTGCACCGTCAATCTCACTTGAACCGCACAGGTAATACCTCCCCTCTCCTTGTGTAGTTCTTACCAATTATTTCTAGAGGGGATGTTATATATGATTTAATGTGAAATTTCTTCTAACCCAGATCTACGTCGTCTTCGGGCATTTTTGGAAGCGACGTTCACGTATACCATTCAGGGGTGTTAAAGGTAGGTGTCTTGGTGATTACTTTCCAACTGTTGTGCATTTTTTGTAACATTGTGATACACGCCCATGAATGGGGTGTCGTATGGTTGAGGTCTTGTTTAATTAAATTCCTAGAATTGTATTGGTAATTAAATGTGACTATAAACTATTGTTTGGGATTACTGCTTGGATCTAGGACCACCCTGGGGGTGCGTTACTCTGTTTAGCCATTTGGCCAGGATACCCGAGGGTATTCCATGTTTAATTTATGAATTATTGTTTTCATGAGATGAATTGTAAATAATTATGTGTTTAAATGTTGGTCTTGGCCCGGTTACTTGCTTAGCCTGAGGGCAGTGCTTTACTTAGCCTGAGGGCAGTGTTACCTTTTAACAGAGGGAAGTGGTTATTTCGGCCTGAGGGAAACTTCTTCTGGGCCTGTGGGAAATAAACTCTATGCCGAGGGTGACACTTAGTACGCCTGAGGTAAATATCTGTTATGCGTGTGGGAAATTACATGTGGGTTACATTTTTGATTACCTATGGGTAAAGGATTGCGTGTCTGGGGACATTGACTGTTCACATAGAAATTCACTATGGTGGTTTCCTTAAAATGAACGAATAAATGAATAATAAAACGGAAATATAATTGGTATATTTAGTTACTTTTGAGTACTTCTTGGATTATTTCATTTTATTACTGCACACTGTTGTTGCATGTTTTCACACAATCGGGCACGAGCCTTTGGTGGGTGCCTACTAGGAATTGTTTCTGACACCCTGTTTTGTTCATGTCTTTGGCCCAAAAAGATTACATTTCTACAGGTGTGGATAAGGGAAAGGGTCCCTATACAGGTACTTGATTGCTTCTGAGGAGTAGGGGATCATGGGACCGGTCATAGGCTCACGATGCTACTAGCTGTTTTGTTTTGTTTTGATGTACTCTGTATTATACTGTACTGTATTATTGTGTAACATGTTCTGGCTGTTTTCTTAGAACTTTTTACATGTTGCATCATCACCTATATAACTATTGGTTATATTTTACTACAGTTTATTTTAAATGTGTGTGGTTTATTTCTTCTGCTGTTGTTGTATACTTTTTATTTTATTCTGCTACAATACACTTTGAAAAATGAGGGAATAGTTTCGCCACTATTAGACCTGGGCCCTCACTTCTAGTCCGCAGCCTCTGGCGTTTGGGGAAATAGGTGTGAGGACATGTGGCCAACCGGGTTCAGGGAACCCTTTGAGTGGCACCCAGATCCAGGACGTTACAAATTGGTACCGGAGGGCGTTATTTTTTTTAACATACTATTTAGATACTTATACATGGATAGGACAAGAATGGTAGTTGGTAATAAGATGTGCCCGGGCGTAGCTAACCCATGTATAGGGAAACGCCAATTTACCTCGTTTTTCAATTTTTCTGATTTTTCAATTTTACAGTTGAATTGATTTTCACTGAAGGGTGAAGCACTTGTGATTGTGTTGTTTATATTTTATACATGGGTTATATCTAGTTGCAACCCGATGAGATGCGGATATTCTATATAATGCATCATTTAGGCATATGCTAGAATCACATGCCATGCATAGTTTCCATGTCATGTTGGTGCATTATAAAATTTCATGTTGTTTTGATAAATGTTGTGCTAGTAAAATCATGTTGTTGTGATAGCTGCTTTGATAGATACCTGCTATTTGATAGTGTATTATTGTGTGAGCATGTTTATAGACTGGACGCCAATATTTGGTTTTTAGGGAGTATGGGCCCTCATTGACCAGAATTTGGTGTATCATTGATTGTTTATCCAGTTATAACACATATAAGATGCCAAACTATGAATCGCGGGGAGTATGGGCCCTCAAGGATAGGAATTTGGAACATAGGTGTTTTTTTTTCAGTATTTTCTAGGTTATGGAGGAGTTTCTGAGGCATACTGTCTGGAAACCCAGTATACACGTTGTGTAGTACCTTAAACATGTCGTGTATGTTCTTCTGTTCGGGAAGAAAAGAAATTTTTTGAGTACACACTGTGTACCCTCATTACATGCCATGTAGTATCCTCTTGTGTCACAAATCGTGTGGGCAGGGACACGGGGAAGGGAAATGCTTGGGGTGAACACGCCGTGTACCGGATGTACACATCGTGTAGTGTTAACCCATAGTCCACCCATGTAACTAACAAACATAGACATATGAGACCTTAAGACATACACGTAGTGTCCACTATAGAACACGTCGTGTAGTGGGATCCGTGTATCTGGCCATGTAACGATCAACATGGGTCGGTGAAGCTCATCTAGTATAGGCCATGTAACTATGGGACATGCCGTGTAGTTTTGACCAGTGACAGACCGTGTGGACCTAACCACGTGGCTGGGAAACGGGGTAGTTCACACGCCGTGTGCGAGTGTAAATCGCCGTGTAGTATCAAGTCGAGTAGTCGGCCGTGTCACAAACGACACTGGAATTTGGAAAATTATACCATACACGCCGTGTAGATTATATACACTCCATGTAGTTTTGTTTAACATGAGACATGCGGATTGGCCATGTAGAAGGACTCAGGTAGGGGATGAGAAGTCAGGTATACGCCGTGTAGTCAGTATACACGCCGTGTAGTCTTGTTGTGAAATCTTAAATGCATTTTTCCTCTTGTTCCCCTATTGGTTTCTTCGTTTTCAGACTGTGATAATCTTGATCTAAGGTGTGCGTTTGACCATGTAGTGTCATGCCGCCGAGACGTTCACGCTTTGTTTTCCAGGAGAGCGGGAACGAGTATACTCTGGAGATGGTTGTCCAAGGGCTACCATTTTTTCCTCCAGCAGAGCCAGATGTGGCGCCATCCATTATACCAGACAGAGGCATGGAGGCGCATATCTGTGAAGGCTTCATGCAGTTCATGCAGACCTTTCAGGGAGCACCGCCGGCTGCAACATCTATGGATGAGCTGACTCGTATCATCCAGTAGTAGCATCCGCCTACATTTTCAAGGGATGGCAGACCAAAGGCTACAGAGTCTTGGTTGGGGTCTATGCATAATATTATTGAGAATCTTGAGATTCCTCAAGGGCGGAGGGTCGTGATCGCGACTTATATGCTGCGTGATTCCGCCAAGAGGTGGTGGGATATTACCACCCAGTCAGAGCATCACAGAGACATGGCGTGGGATGATTTTCAGGCAGCCTTCTATGAATTCTTCATCCCAGAGACGCTAAGGGTAGATAGAGCTCAAGAGTTCATGAATCTACAGCCGGGCGCTATGTCGGTGATGGATTACTCTGCTCGTTTTACGGATCTTCAGTGTTTTGTCACCCGTTCTGGTGGGTGATGAGACGTTGATATCCAGACACTTTGAGGATGGTATTCGATATGACATTCCAGCACTGGTGAATGTTTTTAGGTTTCCATTAGTGCATGATATTGTGAACCATGCACTAATTATAGAGAGGATTCTTCAAGAGGCTAGTGGTGCAGGACAGGGCAGTTCAGCACCAGTTTCTGGTAATATTTCTACCTGTAAGAGGAAACGATAGATGATTTTCTCTCATGGTTTCAGTACTAGCCAGGAGATTTCTTCAGGTGGACAAGTCAGGTGCTACCAGTGTGGTAAGGAGGGGAACAAAATACCTTAGTGTCCATGAGACATTGTGGAGTGCCGAGATTGCACCAAAATGGGTCATCTGCAGCGCTTTTGCAGGGCATTTCCACTAGTGTCTAGTGAGAGGGGTTCTGTGTACACTCTGCATGAGGTAGTAGGACCAGAAGCTTCTTGCCAGTCATGAAACTGGAATACGTCAGGGCATGCAAGCAAAGATGGTGGTTTTGGTCATGGTAGCCAGACACTAGGATCTCAGAGGCAACAGGGTGGGACAGCTCAGGGTAGCCATACTGTGTCGTAGGGCCACGACACTAGGCACGAATATGCAGTGCAACACACCCAACAAGAGCAGGATCCCGGACCTTCTACTATCAGTGGTACTATCTAGTAGCTTCTATTTTATGTTTAGTTCTTTTTTATACGGGTGCTACACATAGCATTATATATGTACCCGTTGTGGAGAGCATTGGTCTCTGTGTTTCTTCTTATTATACTTTTATGACGTTAGACACTCCTTTGGGAACGTGAACAGCTAGTGTGCGCTAGTGAAAGGAGTTACCCCTTGAGTTTGGTAGGTGTCACTTCTTTTGGGACCTATATTTCATAGAGATGAAGAGCTATGATTTCATTCTCGGGATGGACTGGTTGGTTCCCTTTCGATCCTTTGTGGATTTCTATCATCACTGGGTTAGTTTCACGTCACTACAGGGCAGAGAGTTCCTTTATAAGGGCGAGTGGGATGTTTAGGCAAGTTGAGCTGGACCAGAGCATCATTGGAGAGGTGGTATCACAGCCCAGATTGTGAGATTATATCTAGACGACCAGGGGACTTTTCAGAAGGATTTCCCCCAGTGGTTGATCGTTTCAGGTATGTCTTCCTGGATGACTTTTTAGGTCTACCTCTGAAGCGTGAGGTGGATTTCACAATTGATCTTGTGCCAGTAGTAGCACCAGTGTCCATTCCTCCTTATAGGATGGCCACGCATTAGTCGCAGTAGCTCAAGAGGCGGTTAGGGGAATTGCAGGAAAAGGGTTTTATCTGACCCAGTACTTCTCCTTGGGGTTCGCCAGACCTCTTTGAAAAGAAGGAATACGGTACCCTCAGACTTTGTGTGGAATTATCATAAGTTTAACCAGTTGATGGTCAAGAACTAATACCCCATACTGAGGATAGATGATCTTTTTGACTACCTTAGTGGATCATGAGTGTTCTTGAATATTAACATGAGATCACGATATCATCCGCAGTGCGTGAGACGATCATATAGACCACTTAAGCTTTTTAGAGCATATATTGTTTGTACGAGTACTTGGATATGCCGTTCGGACTCACAAACGCGTCGGTAGTTTTCATGGCTCTGATGAATCATGTGTTCCATCCTTATCTGGATTATTTTGTGGTCGTATTAGTGGACGAAATCTTGGTGTACTCTCACACTCGACAGGACCATGCCACCCATCTTGAGATCGTATTGAGTAAAATGAGAGAGCATCGACTATATGCTAAGCTCTCAAAGTGCCACTTTTGGATGGACCAGATTCACTTCCTGGGTCATATCATCTCCGAGGCAGGATTTGCAGTAGACCCAGAGATGGTGAGAATGGTAGTTTCCTCGGAACAGCCTAAGAACGTGGTTGAGATACATAGTTTCTTAGGGATGGCTAGTTAATACAAGGATATTATACATGACTTCTCCGGCTTATCAGCACCATTGACGGGTTTGACTAAGAAGGGTGTAATGTTATTTTGGTCAGAAGCTTGTGAGATATCCTTTCAGGACCTGAAAAAAAGGTTGACATCAGTACCAATCCGGATACTCCCAGAGTAGGGAAAGAGATATACAGTTTACTGTGATGCATCAGATATTGGGTTGGGAGTTGTGTTGATGAAGGGCGATCAAGTTGTTGCGTACGGGTCACGACAATTGATGCCACAAGAGAGGAATTGCCGGATGCATGACCTTGAGTTGGCTTTAGTTGTTCATGTGTCATGTTTTTGGAGACATTATCTCTTGGGAAAGCATTTTGTGGTTTTCACAGACCAAAAAAGTCTCATGTATATCTTTACTCAGTGTGACATGAATTTGAGATAGCGATGGTGGGTCGAATATCTTCAGTCCTTCAATTTTGAGATTGCCTATACACCCGGTAAGGGAAATGCAGTTGCTGATACACTGATCAAGAAGACATAGTCATAGGCAGTTCATGAGGCTAGTGGTGAATGGCAGATTATTGCTTTGTTCACTGAGATGCATTTGGAGGTTCACTACAGTTAGGGGCAAACCTATCTTTTATCTTTAGCTGTGACTTCTACCCTCCTGGATAGAGCGAGGATAAGACAAATATCTGATTCAGAAGGCCTAGTTCTATGGGAGTCGGTGGCAAGCGAGGACCCTCCTCCTGGGTGGATGATAGGCGATGATGAGGTACTATGTTTCCATGGATGAGTGTGGGTTCCAGGGGATATACGCGAGGAGCTGATGCGAAAGTTTCATGCTTCAGCTTGGGCAGCACATCCCGGAGTTACCAAGATGTATTGTGACTTGAGACATTAGTATTGGTGGTCGGGTATGAAAGGAGAGATAGCTGGTTTTCTAATGTGATGTTCCACCTATTAGTACGTGAAGGCAGATCATCAATGGCTAGCTAGACTATTAATGCAGTTACCCCTCCCGGATTGGAAATGGGATGATGTCGCGATGGACTTCCTGACTGGGTTGCCGAGGTCACCTCGAGGCAATGATGTCGTGTGGGTTGTTGTGGACAGACTCACAAAGGTAGCACACTTTTTGTTGATCAGGAAGACCTTCAGTGTTGACAAGCTCAAGAAGTTGTATATCTGAGAGGTCGTATGTCTTCATGGGGTTCCTCGTTCTAACGTTTCAAATTGGGATTCCTGCTTTACGTCTCGTTTTTGGAAGGGTTTTCAAAGGGCACTGGGTACACTTGTGCTTTTGTACACAGCTTAACACCATCAGACTGATGGTCAGTTAGATCGTACGATACATGTGCATGAGGACATGTTGCGTGCATGAATCCTAGACTTTGGGGGCACTTGAGAGAAGAACATACCCCTAGTATAATTTTCCTATAATAATAGTTTTCAGGAAACTATTGAGATGAAACTATACAAGGATTTATATGGTAGGCCATGCTGATCACCTTTGTACTGGATAAAGGCTGGTGAGGCACCCTTACTGGGATCGCGTCTCATGCAGGAGAATTCCTAGTGGGTCAAGTTGATTCAGAAGTGGATGGCTACCACATAGTCTCATCTGAAATCTTATGTTGATCTCCGTAGACGACCCTTGGAGTTCGTGGTCGGGGATCAGGTTTTCTTTCGTGTTTAATGGAGGTTTAGACATAGGAGAATCAGGAGACATGGTAAACATTTTCCGAGGTATGTGGGGCCATTTGAGATTCTGGAGAGAGTCGGGCTGGTTGCCTATCAGTTGCAGTTACCACACAGGTAACGAGCCACGCACGATGTCTTCCATGTATCTCAGTTGCATCGCTATCATTCAGATATGTCTCACATCTTTCATCCTGAGGAGGTTAAGCTGAAGGTAGATGCATCCTTTGAGAGCATCTGATTCGTATCGTTGATAGGAGCATGATGGTTCTCTGAGGTCGGTCAGTTCCTCTCGTACTGGTGCTATGGCAGCATCGTCGAGTGCCGCACAAAACCTGAGAGCGGGAGACCGACGTATGTGCTCAGTGGCTAGAGTTGTTCTGAGATTTATCTTGACCACCCTTGGAAAGGTAATTCGAGGATAAATTTCTTTAAGGGGGAAGGTTTGTACGAACCCAGTTCTTATTTTGATGTACGGGTTTTTTCTTTTATCATTTCCTTAAGTGTTTTTTAGAAAATAAGGAAAATGGGGAAAATCCTAAATTTTGGGACTACACGCCGTGTACTTTTCCACACGCCATGTACTTAGGCTGTGTGGGATGAGTACAAAGGGTGTGTAGCCAAGCTGACGATGGTGGGTGTAAAAATTGACTACACACCATGTATTAGATATTTATATACCGTGTAGTCAGTCGGCAGGCAAATAGTAAGGTGGTGGCCAGCTGGGCGATAGTACACTCCATGTATAGAGGCATACACACCGTCTACTCATGTTTACAGATCAACAGTGCCACGCTGGAGGGAAGCCGCCAGCGGAATAGTTAAAAAATGTAAAGTACACACAGTATACTTGAGAGTACACACTTTTTAGTTTGTTTTTTTCGCTTAAAATGGGCACTAGCTTCCTATGTTCATAGAGGAAGCTTAATAAAGTAGGGAGGCTCGGGTGGGATAATTGGATCTTCGAGGAGCTCCAGTTCGAGTACCGGTAATCCGTTTTCTGCATCATCAATCTCCCTGGAACCGCACGGGTAAGCCCTCTCCTCTCCTTGCATATTTCTTACCAATTATTTCCCAAGGGGACGTTATTTACGATTGAATGGAAATTTTCTTCCTACCCAGATCTATGTCATCTTCGGGCGTTTCTGGAAGCGACGTTCACGTATACCGTTCAGGTGAGTTAATGGTAGGTGGCTTGGTGTTTACTTTCCAACTTCTGTGTGTTTTGTGTACCATTGTGATACACTCCCACGAATGGGGTGTCGTATGGATGAGGCCTTGTTGAATTAAATTACTAGAATTTTACAGGTAATTAAATGTGATAATAAACTGTTGTTTGGGATCGCTGCTTGGATCCAGGATGACACCGGGTGTGCGTTTCTCTATTCAGTCATTTGGACAAGATACCCAAGGGTATGCCATGTTTAAATTATGAATTGATGTTTCCTTGAGAGGAATTTTAAATAATCACATGTTTAAATGTTGGGCTTGGCCTGGTTACTTTCTTAGCCTGAGAGTAGTGCTTAACATAGCCTGCGGGAAGTGTTACCTTTAGCCTGAGGGCAGTGGTTATTTCGGCCAGAGGGCAACTTCTTCCGTGCATGTGGGAAATAGACTTTGTGCCTGAGGGTGAAACATAGTACACCTGAGGTCAATATATATTATACCTATGGGCAATTACCTACGGGTTACGTTTATGATTACCTGAGGGTAATTTTTGTGTGTATAAGGACATTGAGTGTTCACATAGAAATTCATTGTGGTGGTTTCCTTAAAATGAACGAATAAATAAATAATAAAACAGAAATAAAATTGGTAGAGTTAGTTACTCTTGAGTACTGCATGGTTTATTGAATTTTATTACTGCACGCTATTGTTGCATGTTTTCACACAGTTGGGCATGGGCCTTAGGTGGGTGCCTACTAGGAATTATTTCTTACACCCTGTTTGGGTCATGTCTTTGGCCCAAACAGATTACATTTCTGTAGGTGTGGATAAGGGAAAGGGTCCCTATATAGGTACTTGATTGCTGCTGAGGACTAGGGGAGCATGGGATCAGTCTTAGGCTTGCGATGCTACCAGCCATTTTTTTTTGTTATGATGTACACCGTATTGTACTGTACTGTACTGTTGTGTAACATGATCTGGTTGTTTTCTTAGAACTTGAGACATGTTTCATCATCACCTATATAACTATTGGTTATCTTTTACTAAAGTTTTTTTATTTTAAATGTGTATGGTTTATTGCTTCTGCATTTGTTATATTCTTTTTATTTTATTCCGCTACGCTGCACTTTAACAAATGAGGGAATAGTTTCCACACTATCACACCTGGTCCATCGCTTCTAGTCGGAAGCATTTGGCATTTGGGGAAATGCGTTTGGGGTCATGTGACCAACCGGGTTCGGGGCACCCGTTGAGTGGCACTCGGATCCGGGACATTACAGAATTCCTTTGTGTAAATCCTTTGTTGAATTCCATCATGTAATTCCTTTGTGGAAATCCTTTTTAAAATTACTTTTTGTAATTCCTTTAAGGTATTCCTTTGTGGTGTTCCTTTATGTCATTCATTTTTGGTTTTAGGGTATCCTACTGAGTATGTTTTTTCTCACCCAGACATGGGATTTGTGCACACGTGTCATGTCGTATGTATATGATCGAACATTTTATATAGTCCTAGGTTTTCCAGGATTAGGCAGTTCTTATCGTGGTCAGATAGACGAGGCGTGTTCTAGTAGTTCAAATAGCTGTCACAGTACCTCTTTTCATACAAGGGATTTCATGCATTGGTTACTTTGTGTTTTAACATGTTAGTTTTTTATATTTTAAATGTGTGAGAGTGTATACAAGTGGATAGGCTAATGACTCCTATTTATTGGATATGCCTACTCAGTTCTAGTCATCTTCCCCTAGCCTGTTTGGGGAAGGCTTGGTGCAGTCACAATATAGGGCCCTATAGGACGGGTCATGATGGAGAGGTAATAGAAGATTTTGTTTCTACCGTAGGATTTGGATTCTATTTTATAGGTTTGGGGAAATATTTTTAAGGGTTTCGAGTTCAGATTTCAGGACATGGACTCTAGTGTTGGTGCAGCCACCGATGTTTCCATATACTAGAACTCTGGGAACCTGCCTTTCAACTCTTTACATGAAAAACTAGTTATAGGGGAAAACAATGGTACATGAATCATATAAGAATGGTTGATTTTTCATGTCCTTCTAGAGTTATCTCTCCAGATATACTCTATTAACTATGGAATATATTTTTTAATTACATGATCCCTCTAAGTCATATACAAGTTAGGATTCAAAATTCTAATCCCGAGGATGATCCCATCAGTGAAGAGGCTTCGATACTGGCAGTCAGTTCCCCAGACCATACCTTTAGGTGGTGAACCAACCATACTTCCACCTGTAGAGTAGCAGGTGTTACCCGCAGTACCAACAGATTAAGAGAACAGGATGAGTGTAATTCACAAGGATCAGTAGAAGAGACCCCTCAGGTTTTGAAGATATCCTGATGCATAGGTAGTTGAGGAATTTCTTGATGTGGTAACCTGAGTTATCAATCTAGTAAGGACACTATCAGATAATATTGTGGTACAGGTGGTGAGCCTTCAACAAAACATAGTAGGGAAATGGTTGGATTTGGTTACAAGAAATTATGATGAGGCGACACTTATGTGAACATAGTTTGAGAATCATTTCATAGAACAGTTCTCACCTTATAAGCTAAGGGTTATGTGTGTCCAACATCTTCTATAACTCCTATAAGATGAAATGTTAATATCTGAGTATTCATCGAGGCATACCAACCATTCAAGGTTCTCGATGCTTATGGTACATGGCCAGTTTATTAGTTCATGGATCGTTGAGTGAGGTCTATGTAGGGACATCTGAGCCTATGTTATTCCTATGATCATTTCTACTTATTCTCGGGCGATTTAGTAATAATTTGGTGTTTGTATGTTTCTCAGCTAAGAGGATAGAGCTAGTGAATATTTAAAGTGGGAATAAAATGGGAGATACCTTGACAGTAGTAATGTGATGCTAGGATCAAGGACTTGAATGTGCATGATATTTCAAGAGGAGGACCAATAATAGATGATCTGTAGTTCAGGGATCATAGTGTGGGTCCCTTAAGCATAGGGAGATGGTTTTCTATTCATGTAATAGTATAATACATCTCGTGTGAGATTTCCAAACCAATCATACTTTTAAAAGGGATACGGTGGATTGACCACCAAGGAAGACACAGTGATCGGAGTAAATATATATTTAGGGTGGATAATGTGGTAGAGGATCTAGGAGAGTAGAAATAAGTGGTAGACATTTCTACATGTTACCTCCACTACACCTACGTAGTCCACACTAGGATTAGAGAGTTAGAGGATGTGGGAGGACAAATATATGAAATCAAGGAATATGACCCAGGAGCTCAAGTAATTATCCAAGGGAAAATATGTTTCTATTATACCTTAGCTGGCGTACTGATAGAAATCGGTTCTAATCATTCTTTTCACATCAAGAATCGTGTTTGAGACTCAGTGTTTTCAGTTAAACCATTGAATTGACACAAATTCTTGGAGACAACTATTGGAAGAGACCCAATGATCATGCACATGTGATGAATGTGTGACCCAAATCTTTGGGGTGAGAGTTCATGGTGGGATTTCTTGGTAGCAAAATTTATTCCTTATGACACAATTCTTGGTATAGACTAGTTATCCACAATTCATGCTTAGGTTGACTGCTTTAGGTGAAGATTTCTCTATTTCCATAATGGTGGAAGGAGGGTTTCCCTATTGGTAAAAAATAATCATATGAAACATAGGATGGACTCACACATAGATGGATGCAACATATTACTTATCAATTGGATATATTAACCCTTCAATCATTGGATATTATGAGTCCTCATTTTCTTGAAGTGGGGATATAGTTATAGATGTTCCAATAATGATTGAGACATAGGTGATGGATAGAGTTCCACCAGGACTATGAATTTGATATTTTCAATACCTTTTGGAAGGAGAACATGTTGAAATATTCTATTAGTAGGAAATATAGTTTTGAGTTGCTGAATGAGGAATCTGTGTAGTTGTCCCTGTAGTAGTTTTACTTTGTGGATAGATATAGAGCAGATTACCACTAGTCGATGGCTATTATCCCTCCACTCTTATAGTGAGTAAGGGTGGTTAAACATATGGATACAGACTATGAGACCTTATGTACTTATATTTTCATTAGAAATGTTCTTTAACGATACAAAAAATATGGGGAGTACATCATTCCTTTCAGAGCATGCATAGTTGTACCTTTGGTAGTGCATGAGTAGGATTTGAGGGAGTTTAACAGATCTCATTCAGTGGTACATACAAGTGTGGAAAAGAAGTACCAGGACCTCCAACATCAATTTTTTTGGCTAGGAATGAACAAAGGTGTTTCAGATTTTTCTTCCCAAATCCTTTCTTATTAATAAGTGAAGGCTGAAAACCCAGTTCCAAGAGTTCTTGATCAACACCTTGAGGTGCCTGAATTAGAGTGGAATGGGATATCTATGAACGTTGTGATTGGTTTACCATGTATGTATAGGGGATACAATACCATCTAGGTGATCATTGAACGAATCACCATGTCGGCCCACTTCCAATATATTGGATATCATAGTTCAAAAGAGAGCTTTGGACGCCTCTACGTGTAGGAGAAGTTCAACTCCATGGAGTTCCATCGACGATAGTTTCATATCGTTATGCTCTCTTTGAATCTCAGTTGTAGGGATTGAGGATCGATAGGAGAGGATACTTTGTCGGTGTTCAATTCCTCTTGTGTGTATCTGTTTGAAGTACGATAAATTCTATGAGATCACATGGGAGTGGGAGACTCAAATTCATACTTAGTACCCAGATCTATTTGAGTAGCTTTTATTTTTTCTTTTCAGAGAAATAAATTCCAAAGGGGGGAGAATGTAAAATCTTGGATTTTCCATGTATTTATTTTTATATTAAATGGATTAATTTCAAGACCAAGAGCTGAGACAATATCTTTTTTTGAGGCCGAGTGTTCCTGAAACAAATATTTAAAAACTAAAAAAATATTTAATTGAATGCACACATAATTTTACTAAAAAAGAGTAATTACTCCCGAACGAGTTCCCAGATCATAAAATCAAGTGTACCATTGAATTAAAAATAGCTTATTCACCCTAAGAACGACCTAACATTGGTTTTTGTTGGTCATTTGTAGAAAAAACACCAAGAACGTATCCATAAATAAAATTATTAAATAAAATTATTTTATTTTTTTAAATCATAATAACTCTTAAATGGTGACTTGGATTGGAAATATGATACAACTATTGAGTTTTTTATGTGGTGTTTCTTCAGTCGTGACATATCATTATTTAGTGCGGGTTGTATATGAGCTATCATGGGACATAACATGAATAAAATAATATATTAAAAAATATTTTATGGATACAGTGTCTAAAATTCATTAAAAATATTGTTAAAGGGGATAAAATTTATTAGTCTGAAAACCATAAAAAACATGTAGAACCATTTGAGAGATTATTGTGGATTGTCTCACATGCAAAGATGGAAGATCAAGGATAGAAAACCAACACAACATAAATTCAAAGGATCTTTCATATAGAAATGATGAGACAAAGATTATTCATCTGTGAGCAATCCAAATAATGGTATGGAATGTGATTAAATTTTTTCCCATTTTAAATTTCTATGATGAACGTGAATCAATCGAAAAACAAACTGATTTACAGATCCTGTCTATTGTGGGAAGGGAATTATCATTTTAGGGATTTAATGATAAATTAATCACTGAGATTATTTGTTCATTCGATTATCGTTTTAATAGAAATATATCAATATCAAAATGAATAGTAATTTAGGTATATTCATCCCTTTGGTTCTTTTAATTTACTCACCCGATTCATCATTCTTTATATGCACTCTTTTTTCGCCCATGACTCGACACATCCCAATAAATCTATTTTTTCACTCTTGATAATTGGTGAAACAATAAAATATTGTACGTCTAGGATCATTATATCTTGGTGGAGGTGGGATGATGGGGATGGAGTGATTAGGGCAATGAATGATTCCAAAATTTATGTTCTTCGATGTTATTTGGCACAAAACAAAGAATGAATATTTGATCTATTTTGTGAGCATGTTGGAAGACAAGTCATATTGATATGGTGATAGCTGGGCCCAACGAGCTTGAATCATCAACTGTTTAGTTTTATTTGGATTTGGAGGAATCTTGGTGGTCTGCAAAAGGGACCACCAACAGTGCACGAGTGACCGGAAATGACAGCACTGGCGCACGATGGTGAAGACGCGTGCAGTGGTGCATCCAGCAGCAGTCATGGAGACAACGATGATGATGTAGAGGTGGTAGGTTGTGGGATTCTAGGGGTGGTTTCATCTGTAGGTGGTGGTGTTGTTGGGTGACAGTGTGGATAAGACATGGCCCAAGCCTAGAAGGAGTGATTTGGGCCTATATGGAGTGGACCTAGCCCATACAGAGCGGGTCAGGTCAGCCCAGGTGTAGCGGGATGGGTCGTCCCAACAAACTGGGTCTTATCCAGGTCAGACCCAGGTAAGAACTGAAGTTAACATGGTGCGATTTCATAGTCAGCTAATGACGGTTTACCAATGATGTCTACCGGGGGTGGACCCACCGCAGCGGTTAGTCCACGGTCGGTTGGACCCCAATCCGACAAACATACTTTTATCCAGTTTCCTAAAATAACCATTACATTGAATCATTACATCTGATTTACATGACATATACATTGTATGGATCCTATTGTTGATACTTTCTTTGAGATAAATTGATGAGTTTTAGTTTGGACCATTATTGGTTTAGAGCATTTCCCATGGCCATTCTCTAAAATCCCATGTAAATAAAGAATTTGAAATTTTCATATTTATTAATATTTGTGAATTAAATATTATTTATACATTGAAGGGGATTCTATGTTGAATAGTGTACTCGATAAACAACAACGAGTTTTTTTGGAAATCTTACGTTTCCCACAACGTTGAATTATACTAAAAAATAATAATATTATGTTATTATTTTAAATGGTAGTTAACTCCTAGCCATTGTATTTTTAAGAAATAAATATAACTAACCATATAATTATTACACATGTTTCTTAAATTCTTATCATTTATCTAATAAAATTTAGAGTCGTAAAATGTGAATGAATCTAATTGTAAGCATAAATACTCTAATATTCGTCAAAATGCAATTTACTAACTTTTGATGGAGAACCCTCATTAAATATAGTTTTGCTCACATTAATATTTCCTATTTGATAAAATAAAATTCTTCTTTAGAATAAGTATATCAAAATTTACTTTGGGTAATTTGTTTGGTATTTTCTGATAAAATTCATTTTTTAAAAAATTAGTGAAAAATACTATAATTTAATGTAAAACTGCCTTTTAATAAAATTTATTTATATAGATAAATTATCATTTTAATTGGTTTTAAAGTTTATTTATATTATATTTTTACCATTTAACCCAATTTCAGTCAATGGAAGTGATTTCACTTTGAAATTGGACATAAACAAGTGAGAATCGTTTGATAGTTATTATTTCATAAAAAACGCTTTTTATGTTGACAGCGGGAATTAGTTTAAATTAATTAATGAAACTTATATGTTTTGAATTTTGTGAAATATACATCATTTTTTAGTATGTAATATCAAATATAGCTTAATCTGAATTTTTTTTATTTTTCTGAAAACCTTCAATTTTTAATGAACAGTGAAATCATTGAGTAGTAGTTAAAAAATGACTTTCTCATTTCAATGAAATTTTACCACTTTTGTAAATTTAATTTCAAGTATTTTGAATACATGGTTGTCATCAGTTTTTCAAATGTGGTTCAATAATATTAAAATTAATTTTGGCGAATAGTAACATTTTACTTTTATTTACCGTGATTAGTGGAAAATAGTGTAATTCATGGTAAAAATATATTATGATAATAAAAAATTACTTCAACACATTTTCTAAACATATTTGATGAGTCATGGACGTCCAATAAAATTCATGGGTAAAAAATATGGCCATTAAAAGCCATTTGGGTAAGATAATGACATTAGTAACTATTTATTTAAAGTAAAAATGAAAATATAATACACATGTATTGTTTTTCTAAAACAATTTTAATGTGGGGTTATATAACTCATATATTTGAAAATAAATATTCATTAGAAATCTAAAAATATTTCCCACTTCATGGTATTTTATTTATAATTTTCATACATCATATAAATGAATTGTTTTATAACATAATGATGATTTAATGATTACCTTGCTAAGGAAGATTTTAAATTAATGAGATTATAAATGTTAAAATAAATTAATTTTGAAACATTTTATTCCATTCAAGAATTTTATAAATTATTATGACATGTTATATTTGAAATAATGAACTTTTTTCAAATGAATCATGTTGTTCTGGATTTTGTTTAATAGTCATAATACAAATAGTATTTAGATTGACATAAATGAGTTTTAAAAAAATATTACTTTATTAAATGATAAAATAATACTAAAAATATAGGATTCCTCATAATAACATAGATAAGGTTGAAGATGTCATTAATTAACCACTTGTGGTTCGATTGTCATTTTATTGTAACTATATAAACCTTATAGAGTGAATACACAAGAAGACATTGTAAGAGTCATGTTTGATAACTAAGGGTTAAAGCTAAATGATATGGTTAAATTTGAAACCAAAATTTGTCTAAAACATATTGGTTGGGAGGATTTATAATTAAATTCATATTATATTCGAATTAAATATGTTTGGGACCTTTTGGAACTAAAATTTATTTTATAAGAAAATAATATTTTAAAACATTCATAAAGAGCCCCTCCTCCTCCTTATAAAAAGTCACCACCTCTAACCCATTACTCACACCTTTAAATCCCCTTGGATCATCCAAAAAGTCTCCAAAAATCCCTCTCTTACACCTATAAGCCTTACCATAAGCATAAGGAACTTCAAGAAATCCTTTTAGTTTAAACCAAAGGGAGTTTCCCGATTTAAAGTTTACATCTTCCCTGAAGTTCTCTTCTTTTATTTTACTTCCTCACTCCCTTGGATCTTCTTATTATGTTATTACATAAAAACACATGTATCCTCAATATATTATGTTCTTTTCAGATAAATATTCTATCATCACTCACACACACCTCCATCCAATGGATAACGAACATACTATTTCTCTGGACGGCGAACTACTGTCTCACGAAATGATGATTATTCGATTATATCCTACCACCTATCATGGTGGCCATTATGATGGAAAATTAATTATATATGATATTTATGGTATTTATTTTACCATTATGCTTCTGTAATTCTATTTTATAACATACTTTTATTCTTTTCATGTTGTATAAACATATGATAATTTAATTTGACGAAGTGTGGAATACAACCCCCTCAAAGTGATATGACTCATTCATACCATTCATGGAAATTATAAAGGCTGATGTTAATGAACATAAATAACATATATAAAATATTATATTATCATATAATAATAATATACCTAAGTATCATTTGGTTTTCATTTCATTTAAATTGATAAAAACGATACGGAAGTAGCGTTCTTGCGCACGTACGGCTTACCGTCTCCATGAACAGTGCATTTCATTTTCATATATCTAAATAATATGGACTATTATAAAAACATATATAAATGATATATATGATATATATGATATTTAAATAATTAAAATCATACTGAACATAACTGAATTTTTACCATATGGACAATTTGTAATTATATGAAGTTAATTTTTTACCCAAGCACCAAATATCTACAAAATGACCGTTATTAACTTAAATGATTATATAATGTCTATGACATGAAGATTAGTGATATATAAAGAAATATTAGACAAGAAAATTTTAATTAATCATGTATAAATTAACATTTTCTCATTATTCAAAAGATTAATGAATGAACGCGTCATGTCGGACACGAGGTAAGAGGTTTTCATCTCACTTTTTATTCTCGTGAGATTCGTGTTGTATTTGACTCTATTTATTTTGGTGTGGTTTATGTACTAACAATTATTTTATTCATTTTGTAATATACTTTAATTTATATTTATTTACATCTTTATTGTATGACCCTTCTTTCACATAGTGTACATTTCGTAAGTTACCAAATCGGTAAGGGAATCTTCCACCCACCTCTTTTAGTCAAAGACACCTTTTACATCATGTTGTTAATTTAAATTTTATTATGTTTGGATATGATCTTATATATCTTCATTGGTGTAAATTTTATGTCCATGTGATTATATACCCATTTCTATCTCATCAACTCATTTTATGAATTTTTAAGTGACGTTGTTAGTCTGTCGATTTTTTGTAAGGGAACTTCTTAACCCAATTTTCATTCTTTGGGTTAAACATCTAATTCTAGATTATGTCATGATATGCTTTTATGTGAATGAAATATGATATTTTTACTCATTAAATCCACATAAATTGCGATTATTATTATTTTTGACGCATAATTATGACATTGATTTGTCCTTAATCTAAGTATACAATGTTTGTAAGGTATTCATCTCAATCTACTTTCATTGAGCCATATTTTGATTATATACAATGTTAATTTATATGGTGTATAAATCCCTTTTAATTTTCATTTCATTCAAATGGAATCTTTTTCTACATAGTGTTCTAATAAATGACATAGGGAATTTTTCTTTTTAACGTACGTGGTGACAACAACCTTTCCACCGCTGTGAGTGTTATTTGATATTTGGCTTCCCTAACAAGTCGTAATGTTTTTAAAAGGAAAATAAATACCATATACTCTTTTTACATATTTTGGTTTTGAAAATGGTTTAGAAGATGAATTGATTAACTCAATATATTTAAATGATAGTGCAATGTAGAAATGATATCATTCCTATTTTCGTGTTCTTGTGTTATGATTGTGTTATGGTTCATAGGCATTGTTTACATATACTGGTGGTTCTGTGATAAACCTAAGGGTGGTGAGCCCGAGATAACTCTCCAATGAATTGGGTAATGTGATAGAGGTAAACATTAATATTTCTCCTATGATATTTATGGAATATACAATGATGTGTATTCCAAATATAACTCCCTATGTAGCTGTGAAAGCTATAATGTAAGTTTGATATGGATGAGACAAGTTTACATTATGATTTATGATTTCTATGTGTCATTCATAAATTTTATGATTTCATGAGGTATGTTAAAGTTCCTGTGTTTTGTATGTATTGATGAACTAATGTTTTCTTTTTTTATTTTGTAACCCTTACTGAGCTTTTTGTCCTCTTCCCATATTATTGAAGAGTTTTTCACAGGGTATAAGGCAGGGTAATTGAAAGGAAGAACTCAAGAAAATTTATTTGAAGAAATGAATTATTGTATTCATTTAATAAATTTTATTTTATCAGAAAATGTATACTGAGTAGATGTGTATACTTTATAATTTTTGAGATATGACATAAAATATATGGTGTAATTCTCTAAAACAGAAAACCTGAAAAGATACTCAATGAAAATTATTAATATAATTAAATATTATGTAAAGTTTAATGCGAGGGCCTTATAGTTGGTATCAAAGCTCAGTTTAGTAAAATTTATAGGTTAGGGTGTTATTTAGGAATATGTGAAATAACCATAATGTTTATCCTATTAGAAAGAGTCGTAGTTATTTTAGATAAAATGAATTGGTTTAAGATAACATAAATAAGTATATATTAGTGTTTGACCTCCACATAAGATATTATATGAATATTTTATTGATATACTGACACTGACCATTTTGGTTTAGTAAATGACTGGGTCATGTAGGAACCAAAGTAACAATGGATGTGAAGAAAACTGTGATGGTCTTCGGAATAAGAAACCAAATGAAATGGGAGATTCAAGGATAACTCTTGTGTTTATTCTCAACCATCTATCTGGAGTCATGATTGACCACCTGAACCTTGGTGATTTTTATAAGGAATGAAATTTGTGAGAAACGAATCCCAATGGTAGTTCAAGTAATAATCATAAAGGAAAGTATATTAAAAATCTTAAATGTCAAGGATGTGGAGAGATACATATAGAAAAATTCTTCAAAAGGACGGAAGGATGTTATCAATGTGGAAATGAAGGTCATAAAGCAAGAACCTACCATGGAAAAAAGAAGCATCCAAGTGAATCTAGGAAAGGAAAACAAGTTCTTTCAGAGGGATCATTTTAATGTTTTAAATGTGTTGTACATGGTCATTATACAAACAGATGTCATATGAAGAAGGTTTGGGAATGGGATAACCAGGATCATACAAATATATGTTTACCAATATCTAATGCCATTCCTATTGAGGATGAGGATACTGACAATAACCACTGAAAGGTATGGATTATATTTTAGCTGATGTTTTGACATTTTTGATTCTTAGGATATGATTCATGATTTTGTTTGTAGGAATGATGTATTACGGAATATGTTGAGACTGAATGGTTAATGGATCATGAATAACAATGAATGAGTAATAAGTACACACATACTAGATTCAATATTTATGTTAGATTTTTGGATGATGGAATGCTTAAAAGTAATAAGACTCTTTTGATGATGGGATTACTTTGGAAGAATTTTTATAGTATGTGAAAACCCGATGTTTGATATGTGAAAAGGTTATTCAAATAAGAATTATATTTTCTCTTTTTTGTATAGTTATAAAGAACCATTTGGGTTTATATGATACTTGAATTTGAGGAAATTATAGGTTTTTATCTTTTGGGATGAAAATGAGAGGAATGAGATAACATTTGTGGATTAAAAATGTTATGGTTATTTTGAAGAATATATCTCATTTTTGATAATGTTATAAAATTATATAGTTTTTGAAAAAGGGAAACACACCGACCATGTGAATACTCATCACATCAGACAAAGCTGTGAGAATCAAGCCCACAACAAAAGTGCTATTAGGATTTATCACATACCAGTTGACTACGTGAAGTCCCTAGTTAGTATGACTAAATCATTTTAGTTAGATGATTTTATGGATCAAGAATATGTTGAATTTGGGATCTTATGTTTTATCAAATGTATATCCTTATTATAGGAAAATGATTTGGTGATTATGTGATAGAGGTTATTTTGGGAGACCTTCTCTCTTTCGGGAACATTATATGCTTAAGGAAAAAAGAATATTATGTGATCTCATTTGTGGAGTATTGGTTGAATTTTTATATTGGATGAATCTATTTTTTCATTGAGGACATATATCTATTTTTGTTATTTATGAAAATGATTTACCTTTCATAGAGAATATGTGATTATGTTAATTAGTATTCATTATAAGACATTCAGAGTATTCAATATTATTTGGAGATAAATGTTAAACTTTACTATGGATGTCTATGTGATTAAATTATTTTGAGTTTTAGCTTTCAATCTTAATTTTGATTATATTTATGGATCTTAATGACAATTGTTCATTGAATGGTCTTTGTTGAACTTTGGGTACTGTTGGTTAAATTTTGGAGATTATGAGTATTAATTATTTTTATAAAGGATTGTTCTTTTGAGGAATTATCTGATCTTGTAAAAACAGTTATTGTTTTGGTTAATGTCTAAAGAGATTGAAAATATATAGTTTATATTTTTTGAATTATTTGCTTCTATAGAAGTTGATTCTAGCACTTCTGGTGTGACCAAGTCATTATGAATACTAGTCATTTGAAGAAAATATGAGTTTATTGTACAATTTTATTAATGGAAGACACTCTACATGACAATTATGTATGTTTCCATATGATCTTATTCTAGGTAGCAATAAAAAAGTTAAACACTTTAAATAGAATCTTCAACAAAAAATGATATATGCTTTCTTTTACCAATATACTTACCCAACCACAAATTTATAGTATTGTGGTGGTTAACATTCTATGAAAAAGTTTCTATCACTCACTTTTAGCCTACGAGAGTTAGTTTTTATTCCATATCCATGTTTTCCTACATAGAATCCTATTTTGGGTTATCTCAGGTGAGTTTTTTACTTCCCTTTATTTCTTTTAATGTAAAAGTTTTATTGACTCTTTTTCTGATATGGGACATTCAATGAAGTTTCTTAACCAAATTTTAAAATTGCGAGGACACAATTTCTAATAGGGGGGAAGGATGAAACATCCCAATTAAATAAATAATATGAAATTTTCATAATTATTAATATTTGTGAATTAAATATTAATTTTACTTTAAAGGTGATTATATGTTCGATGGCATACCTGATACGCATCAACAGGTTTATTTGAAATCTTACGTTGTTCACAACATTGAGTTATTCTGAAAAATAATAATATAATAATACTATTTTAAATGGTATTTAACTTCTAGCCATTGAATTTGGAAATAATGAACAGTACTAACCATATTATGATTAAACATGTTTATTAAATGTTTTTACATTTATCTAATAAAATATAGAGGATTAAAATGTGCATGAATCTAATTTTAATCATAAATACTCTAATATTGTTTATAATGTCGATTTACCACCATTTGATGGAGAACACTCTTCAAATATATTTTTTCTCACTTCTATAATTTCTATTTGACAAAATAAATTTTTTCTTTAGAATCAGGAAATCAAAATTTACTTTGGATAAATTTATGTTATTTTTCTGATAAAATTAATTTTTTAATTAATATTGAAAAATAATGTATTTTAATTCAAAACAGCTTTTTAATCTAATTTATTTATATGGTTATATACTCTTTAATTTTTTTTAATGTTTAATTAGATTATATTTTTACCATTTATCCCAATGATGGTCATTAGAAATAATTTTACTCTGAAATTGGATATAAACAAGTGTCAATCTTTTGATAGTTATTATTTCATAAAAACACCCATTTTGTTTTGACAAAGAGAATTATTTGAAATTCATTAATGAAAATTCTATTTTTTTAATTTGTTAAAATAGACATCATTTTTAATTTGGAATATCAAATATAGTTTAGTCTTAATTTTTGGTATTTTTCTGAAAACCATCAATTTTGAGGAATAGTGAAAACATTGAGTAGTAGTTAAAAAAACCGACTTTTTCATTTAAATGAAATTTAACCACTTTTGTGAATTGAATATTCAAAATTTTGATATACATGGTTCTCATCAGTAAGTAAAATTTTTATCAATATGCTGAAAATAAATTTTGGAATGTAGTAACTTCTTACTTTTCTTTATCACGGTTAAAAAAATAGGGTAATTCATGGTAAAAATAATATTATAATAACATAGAATTACATTAACACTTTTCTTAACCATATTAGATGACACATAGTTAAACAATAAAATCATTGGGTTGAACTTATGGCCTTTTAATGCTATTTGGGTAAGATAATGAAATTAATAAATTTTTATTTAAATTAATATTAAAAAATATCATAATCATGTATTGTTTTTCTAAAACAATTATAGTGCGGATACATAATTTATGTATTTAACTATTAATATTCATTAGAAATATAAAAAGAGTTCCTGCATCATGGTATTTTTTTATGAATTTTTATACATCATATAAAAAAAATTACGACACAATGATGACGTAATGATTACCTCGTTAATGAATATTTTAAATAAATGAGATTTAAAAGGTTAAAATAAATTTATTTTGAAACATTTAATTCCATTCATGAATTTGAAAGATTATAAGACTTTTTATCATTAAATTAATGAAGGTTTTTCGAATAAATCAAGTTGTTTTAGATTTTTTCTAAAAAGTCATGTTAAGAATTGTATTTAAATTTACATAAATGAGTTCTTAAAACAAATATTATTTTATTAAATGATCTAATATTCCTAAAAATCTACGATTCCGAAAAATAACTTAGATAAGGTTTAAAATGTCATTAATTAACCCCTTTTTGTTTGATTGACCATTTCTAGTAACTATATTAACCTTATTGAGTGTATATAATAGAAGACATGGTAAGTGTCATATTTGTTAACTAAGGGTTAAAGCTAAATGATAAGGATAAATTTTAAACCAAAACTTATCTAAAACCTATTTGTTGAGAGGATTTATAATCATAGTCATCTTACCTTCAAATTTAATATGTCTGGGACCTTTGGAAACAGAAATTTAGTTTATAATAAAATAATATTTTCAAACATTCCTAAAGAGACCCTCCCTCCCTTATAAAAAGTCATCACCTCTAACCGATTACTCACACCTTTCAATCCCCATGTCTCTACATACTCTACCCAAAAAATCTACCAACATTCTTTTTTTCCACCTAGAATCCTTAACTTAGGCATAAATCACATCAATAAATCCTTTTGGTTCAATCCAAAGCGAGTTACCCAATTTAAAGGTAAGGTCTTCCCTCAAGTTCCCTTCTTTAATTTTACTTCTTCTCTACCTATTATCTTATTATTAATTAATAAAATAATAACACCTGATTCCTAAATATGCTATGTTTTTTTATGATAAGGACTCTAGCTACAATTACACAAACCCCCATCTAATGGATAATGAACATACTCTCTCTGTGGACGGCGAACTACTACCTCACAAAATGATGATTGTATTATTATCACCTACCACCTCTCAAGAAGGAAATTATGATGGAATTGTAATTATATATGTTATTTATGATATTTATTTTATCTCTATGCTTGTAAAATTTTATTTGATAAAATACCTTTATGTTTTTCATGTTGTATATACATACAATAATTTCATTTGAGGAAGTAAGGACTACCGCCCCCTAAAAGTGATATACTCGTTCATACCATTATTGGAACTTATAAAGGATGTATTTAATGAACTTAATAAATGTATATAAAATATTATATTATATGGTAATAATAATATACTTATGTATCATTTCGTTTTTTTAATTTAAATTTAAAAAAATGAAATGGAAGTAGCATTCATGCTTACGTACGGCATACCATCTCCAAGAACAATGCATTTCATTTTCATATATCCAAATGATATGGACTATTATAAATACATATATACAGAATATATATGATTTATATTATATTTAAATCATCAATATCATTTTTTATATAACATCCTTTTAACCACATGGTCAATTTGTAATTATAAGAAGTTAATTTTTTACGCAGGTACCAAATATCGACAAAAAAAATCGTAATTAACATAAATGATTATATATTGTCTATAATGTAGTAATAAGTTATCTGAAAGGAATAAGAAAATTGGAAATGTTTCTGAATCAACTAGAAATTAACATTAGTTTTTTTATTCAGGAGATTAAATAATGATCCAGTCATGTTGGAAACAAGGTAAAGGGTTTTCGTCTCACTTTTTATTCTCATGAGATTCATGCTATATTTGACACTATTTCTTTTTTGTGGATTATGTACTAACCATTATTGTATTCATTGTGTAATAAACATTAATTTATGGTAATTTACATCTTCATTGTATGATCCTTCTTTCACATGGTGTTCGTTTCGTACGTTACCCAATCAGTAAGAGAATCTTTCACCCTCCTCTTTTAGTCGAAGACTTATTTTATGTAATGTTTATTAATTGAAATTTTATTATGTTGGGATATGTTCTTATATATCCTTATTGTTATGAATTATATTTCCATGTGATGATAGACCCTTTTATCTCTCATCAACTCATTTTCTAAATTTTTAAGTGACATTGTTATGCTGTCGAATTTATGTAAGGGAACATCTTAAACCAATTTCAATTATTTGGGTTAAACATATTCTTCTTGATTATGTCATTATATGAATATTTTTGAATGAAATCTGAATTTATTATACATAATATCCACTTATATTTGTGTATTATTATTTTTCATGCATAATTATGTCATTTATTTGTCCTAAATCGAAGTATATGATATTTGTAAGGGCTTCATCTCAATCTTCTTTAATTTAAGGATATGTTGACTTATATAAAACTTTTATTTATATGGTGTATAAACCCCTTTGAAATATCATTTCATTCAAATGGAATATTTTCTAAATAGTGTTTTACTTAATGACGAATGGAATTTTTCTTTTTAAAGTATGTGGGGACATCGACCTTTCCACCACCTCGAGCGTTATTTAATATTTGGCATCCTTAATAAGAAGAAATGTTTTTAAAAGGAAAATAAATAAATTATATTCTTTTTATGTATTCTGGAATTGATAATGGTTTTGAGAATGGATTGATTATGTCAATATATTGATATATTATTGAAATTTTGAAATTGTATCATTCCTTTTTTTTCTTGTTCATGTGTTATGATTATGTTATAGTTCATGGGAATTTTTTACGTATACGTGTGGTTCTGTGATAAAACTAGGGCGGGTGAGCTCAAGATAGATCTCCAATTCAATGGGTAATGTGAAATAGGTAAATTTTAATGTTTCTCCAAAGATATTTAGTGATTATATTGTGATGGATATTCCAAATGTAACTCCCTATGTAGCTGTGAAAGCTATAATGTATGTTTGATATGGATTCCATGTGTTAACATTTTGATTTATGATTTAAACATGTCATTAATAAATCTTATGATTTCATGAGGTATGTTAAAGATCTTATGTTTTGTATGTATTGAATAACTAATTTTTTCTTTCTTTATTTTGTAACCCTTACATAGATTTTTATGCCCATCATGTTTTTGAAATGTTTTTCACAGGGTATAAGGCAGGTTAAGAAAAACGTAGAACTCAAGAAGATTTATATCAATAAAATAATTATTGATTGATTTAAAGACATTTTAGGTTATGAAGAAATGGATACTGAGTAGAAGTTTATACTTTATAATTTTTGAGATGTAATGTAATAGTTATGGCCTTATTCTCTAAAACTATAAACCTGAAATGATCCTAAATGTGAATTATTAACATAATTCAATATTTGGTAATGTTTATGGTTGGGGCCTTTCAGTTTGTATCAAAGGTCAGTTTAGATAATTTTAGAGGTTAGGGTGTTATTTAATCATAAGTAACATTAACATAATGTTTATACTATTATAAAGAGTTATATTTATTTTAGATAAAAAATTGGTTTAACATAACATTAATATGTATATCTTAGTGTTTGACCTCCTAATAATATATTATATGATGATTTTACTGATATAATCACACACACCATTTTGGTTTTATTAAATAGTTGGATTAAGCAGGAACCAAAGTAACAATGGTTGTGAGTAAAACTGTCATGGTCTTCAAAATAAGCAACTGAATAGGGAGATTCAATGAGAACTCTTATGGTTATTCTCAACCAACTATCCATAGTCATGATTGACCACCTGTATATTGGTGATTTTTATATGGCATTGTATATGCGAGAAACAAATCCCAATGGGATTTCGGGTAATAATCATAAAGGTAAGTATATTCAAAAAACTATATGTCAAAGATGTGGAATGAAACACCTAGGAAACAGCTTCAAAAGGACAAAAAGATGCTATCAATGTGGAAATTAAAGTCATAAAACAAGAACCTACCATGGAAAACCGAAGCATCTAGTTGACTCTAAGAACGGGATAGAAGTTTTTTCTGAGGGATCAATTGGAAGTATTAAATGTGGTGTGCATGGTAATTATACAAAAGGATGTCCTATGAAGAAGGTTCTGGAATTGGATCATCCGAATTGTAAAAATTTATGATTACCAATACATAATTCCATTCGAATTGAGGATGAGGAATCTAATAATGACAAATGAATAGTATGGATTATTTCTTAGCTGATGTTTTGACATTATTGAATCTTATGATATGACTCATGATATTTTTTGTATGAATGAAATTATACAGAATAATTTGGGAAATTATTGTTAATTGATCATGAGGAACATTGAATGAGTAAGAAGTATACACATAAGGGATTCAAGACTTACGCATGATTCTAGGATGATGAAATGCTTAAATGTATTAAGACTCATTTGATGATGGGATTACATTGGAATACTTTCTAGAGTATGTGTAAACCTGAGGTTTGATATGTGAAAATGATATTCAATGAATAATTATATTTTCTCATTTGGATATAGTTATAAAGAACCATTTAGGTTTATATGATCCTTGAATTTAAGTAAATTATATGTTATTACTTTTTGGGATGAAAATTAATGTAATGTGATAACATGTGTGGTTAAAATTTTTTATAGTTATTTTGATAAATTTATCTCATTTTTTGGAATTTAATAAAATTATGTAGTTTTTGAGAAAGGAAAACATGCATACCATGTGACAACCTATCACGTCAGACAAAGCTGCGGGAATCAAAACTGCACCCAATGTGTGATTGGGATTTATCACCTACCACTGGACTACGTGAAGACCCTGGTTAGTATGAATAAATTTCTTTAGTTAGATAATTTTATGAATCAAGAATAAGTTAAATTTTGGATATTTTTTTATCAAATGGATATCCTTAGTATAGTAAAATGATTTGGTGATTATGTGAAAAAAGTTATTTTGGAAGAAGTTCTCTCTTTTGGGAACACTATATGGTTAAGGAAAATAGAATACTCTGGGATATCATTATTTGGAGTAATGGATGAAATTTTATTTTTGAATAATCTATGTTTTTATTGTGGACATATAGAAATTTAGGTTATTTATGGAAATGATTAACCTTTAAAAGAGAATATGTGATTAGGTTAATTACTCTTCAGTATAAAACTATAAGAGTAGTCTATGTTATTTGGAGATAAATGTTAAGATTTATTGTGGATGAATATGAGATTAAATTCTACTGATTTTTGGGTTTCAATCTTATTTTGGAATATATTGATGGATTTTTAGGACAATTGTTCATTAAATGGTCTTTATTGGACTTTGGGTACTTTTTTTGAATTTTAGAGATTAAGAGTAGTAATTATTTTTATAAAGGATTGTTCTTTTGAGGGATTATCTGATCTTGTACTGAACATTTTGGTTTTGGTTAATGTCTAAATATAGGGAAAATATATAGTTCATATTTTGTGGATTATTTGATTCTCTAGAAGTTGATTCTAGAACTTCAGGTGTGGCCAAGTCATCATGAATACTAATCATTTGGATAAAGTATGATTTTATGGTACAATTTTATTAAAGGATGACACTCTACATGACAAGGAAGTATGTTTCTGTATGATCTTAGTCTACATTGTAATAAAAAAATTTCAACTCTTTAAAAATAATCTTCATGAAAAATATTATACGCTTTCTTTTACCATAATACTTTCCCAACCCCAAATTTATGGTATTGTGGTGGTTAACATTATGTGGTCAAGTTCTCTATCACTCTGTTTTAGTCTTTGAGAGTTTTTTTTTCCATATCTATGTTTTCATACATGTAATAATAGGATGGGTAATCTCAGTTGACCTTTGTACTTACCTTTATTTCTTTTAATGTTATAGTTTTATTGACTATTTTTCTAATGTGGGACATGCAATAAAGTTTCTGAGCCCAATTTTTAAATTGCAAGGACAGAACTCGCAAAATATGGGAAGGATAAAACATCTCAAGTAAATAAAGAATATTGAATTTTTATATTTTTTATTATTTTTTTTAAATATTAATTTTACTTTGAATGGGATGATATGTTTGATGATGTACCGAATACGCAACAACGAGTTTCTTTGAAATCTTACGTTTCCCACAACGTTGAGTTATAGTGAAAAAAATATTATTATTTTAAATGGTAGTTAACTCCTAGGCCATATATTATTCAAGAATGAACATAACTAACAATTTTGTGATTAAACATTTATCTTATATGTTTTTACATTTATCCAATAAAAGTAAGAGGCTTAAAATGTAAATAAATCTAATTTTAAGCATAAATACTCTAATATTTTTTATAATGTTGATTTAATGCCATTTGATGGAGAACTCTTTTAAAAACATTTTTGGTCACTTTTATAAGTTCTATTCGACAAAATAAAATTCTTCTTTAGAATTGGGACATCAAAATTTACTTTGGGTAACTTTTTTGAATATTTATGATAAACTTCATTTTTTAATGAATTATGAAAATTAATGTATTTTAATTAAAAACTGCCTTTTAATCTAATTTATTTTTAAGGTAAGATTATATTTTTAATTTAATTTAATGTTTAATTAGATTATATTTTTACCATTTAACCCAATGTTGGTCATTATAAGTAATTTCACTTTGAAATTGGACTTAAACAAGTGTTGATCTTTTGATTAATATTATTTCTTCAAAATGTGTTTTTTGTTTAGACAACATGAATAAATTTTAAATTAATTAATTCTACATCCATATTTTTAATTTGTTAAAATATAAATAATTTTTGAAATCATAATAAAAAATATATCTTAGGATGAATTATTTCAATTTTTCTAAAAACCATCAATTTTTTATGAATAATGAAAACACTGAGTAGAAGTTAAAAACCTGACATTTTAATTTAATTGAAATTTTAACACTTCTATCAGTTTAATTTAAGAAATACAACATACATTGTTTTCAAATGTATGAAAATTGTGGTTTAATAAAATTAAAATAAATTTTTGTGAATAGTAACTTTTGCCTTTTATTTATCGAGATTAAATGTAAATAGGGTAATTAGAGTTAAATATAATATTATTATAAAATAAAATTACCATAAAACTTATCCTAACCTTATTTTATGTGTCATTTCCAACTAATAAATTCCTTGGGTATAACTTATGGCCTTTTGAATCCATTTGGGTAAGATAAGGATATTATTAACTTTTTATTTAATGTAATAATAAAAATATCATTAACATGTATTGTTTTTCTAAAACAATTTTAATGTGGGGTTATATAATTGGTATATTTGACTAAAAATAATCATTACAAATATAAAATTATTTCCTACATCATGGTTTTTTATTTATATTTTTTAGACATAAAATAAATACATTTATTAATGACACAATGATGATGTAATGATTACCTCATTAATGAATGATTGAAATAAACGATATTATAAATGTTAAAATAAATTTATTTTGAAAACCATTATTCCAAAAATGAAGTTAATAGATTGGGATGACTTATATATTTTAATTAATGAAGGTTTTTTCAAAAGAATCGAGTTGTTTTGGATTTTTTTTAAAGTCACGATATGAATAGTATTTAAATTGACATAAATGAGTTTTTAAAACAAATATTATTTTATTAAATGATATAATAATACTAAAAATATAATATTCGGAAAAATAAATTAGATACAGTTTAAAATGTCATTAATGAACAACTTGTGGTTCTATTGGCATTTTATAGTAACTATATTAGCCTTATAGAGTGAATACACCAGAAGACATGGTAAGAGTCATATTTGTAAAATAATGGTTAAAGATAAATGATAAGGTTAATTTTGAAGAAAAAACTTTCCTAAAACATATTGGTTTAGATTATTTCTAATAATATTAATTTTAAATTCGAGTTTAAAAATTTTGGGAACTTTTTAAACCAAAATTTAGTTTATAATAAAATAATAGTTTCAAACTTTCTGAAAAATCCCCTCCTCCCCCTTATAAAAATTCATCACCTCTAACTCATAACAAAACCCAATCAAGCCTCTTGGATCACTAAAACACTATCGAAATAAGATCTTGAAATCCCTCTCTTCTACTTATATGATTTAAATTGGGTAGAAATAACTTTAATAAATCTTTTTGGTTCAAACCAAAGTGAGTTTCCCATATTAAAGATAATGTCTTCCATTAGGTTCTCTTCTTTAATTTATTTCTTCACTCAATATGATTTTCTTATTATTTTTTTACATAAAAAACCATTTTCCTAAATATTATATGTTTATTTTATTGTAATGATTCTAAATACACTTACAAATTCCTCCATTTAATCGGTAAAGAACATATTGTTACTATGGACGGTAAACTACTACCTCACGAAAAGATGATTGTTTGATTATCTCATACCACCTCTCATGGTGGCCATTATGATAGAAATGTAATTATATTTGTTATTTATGATACTTATTTTACCTCTATTCTTCTTTAAATCTATTTTATAACATACCTTTATTATTTTCATATTGTATATACATAAGACAATTTCAGGTGAGGATGTGCGGATTACCTCCCCCTCAAAGTGATATAACTCATTCATACCATACAAGGAACATTAAAAGGATGGTGTAAATGAACATACATAACATATATATAATATTATATTATACCTGAATAATAATATACCTATGTATCACTTGGTTTTCATTTCTTTTAAAATGAAAAAATGAAACGGAAGTAGCATTCTTGCCTACGTACTGCTTACCGTCTCCATGAACGGTGCATTTCATTTTCATATATCCAAAAAATATGGACTATTTTAAATACATGTATACTTCGTATATATGATATATATTATATTTAAATATTTAATATCATTATTTATATAATTTAATTTTGATGGCATGGAGAATTTATAATCATAATGAGTAAATTGTTTACTCAAGTACCGAAGAGCGACAAAACGGCCGTTATTAACATAAATGAGTATATAATATCTATAACATGGAAATAAGTGTTAGAAAAAGGAATAATAAATTTGAAAAATGTTATGAATCAATTATAAATTAATATTAGTTTATTATACAAGATATTAAAAAATGAACGAGTCAAGTCGGACATGGGGTAAGTGGTTTTCATCTCACTTTTTATTCACATGAGATCTATGCTATATTTGTCACTATTTCATTTTGTGTGGTGTATTTACATAACATGATGGTATTAATTATGTAATATACTTTAATATATTTCTATTTACATATTCATTGTATGATACTTCTTTCATGTGGTGTACATTTCATATGTTAACCAATCAGTAAGGGAATCTTTCACCCTTCCCTTTTAGTCAAATAATTCTTTTATATAATGTCAATTAATTTCCATTATCATATTTTGGGATATTTTCTTATATATCTATATTGTTTTAAATTTTATTTCTATGTGATGATATACCCTTTTCTCTCTCATCAACTCATTTTCAAAAAATTTATGTGACGTTGTTAGGCTGCCAAATTTTTGTAAGGGAACTTCTTAACCAAATTTCCATTATTTGCGTAAAATTCTACTTCTGGATTATATGTGGGAATGAAATGTGATTGTTTTAAACATAATATCCCCTTATATTGGGTTTATTATTATTTTTCATACATAATTATGTCATTGATTTCTCCTTAATCTAAGTATATGATCTTTTTATGGACTTCGTCCCAATAACCATTCATTGAGGCATATATTGATTTATACATGACTTTATTTTATTTGGGTTATAAACGCCTTTGAGTTTTAATTTCATTCACATGGAATAATTTTCAACATAGCATTTTACTAAAAAATGAAAAATTTTCTTTTCAACGTACTCGGTGACAACGAACTTTCCACAGTCACGAGCGTTATTTGATATTTGGCTTCCTTAACAAGTCATAATGTTTTAAAAAGAAAATAAATAATATATACTCTCTTTAAATATTTTATTATCTAAAATTGTTTTGAGAATGGATTTATCATATCTATATTTTTAAATGTTATTGCAATGTGGAAATATTATCTTTCCCTTATGCTTGTTCATATGTTTTGATTATGTTATGGTTCTTGGGAATTGATTATGTATACGGGTGGTTTTGTGATAAACATAGGGAAGGTGAGCCTGAGATAGCTCTCCATTTCATTAGGTAAAGTGGTGAAGGTAAACACTAATGTTTCCCGTAACATATTTAGATAATATACTGTGATTGATATTTCAAATGTAACTCATAACGTAGATGTGAAAGCTACAATGTCTGTTTTATATGGATACCACAAGTTAACTTTATGATTTATGATTTATATGTGTTATTCATAAATATTATGATTTCATGAGGTAATTTAAAGAGCATAGGTTTTGTATGTATTTATGAAATAATGTTTTATTCCTTTATATTATAACCCGTACTGATATTTTTATGCTCATCCCATGTTTTTGAAATTTTTTTTATAGGGTAAGGGAAAGGAAGAACTCAAGAAGATTTATATCAAGAAAATAATTGTTGTTTCCTTTTAAAAAATTTAATTTTATAACAACATGGATACTGATTAAGAAGTATCTACTTTATAATTTTTGATATGTAATGTAATAGTTATTGTCTAATTATCTAAAACATTAAATCTGAGAAGATCCTCAATGTGAATTAGTAACCTAATTCATGATTATATAATGTTTATGGTCAGTGCCTTACACTTTCCCCTAAGGGTTTAATATGGTTTCACATCCACAACACCAGATTGTAGTCCCCACTAGAGGTAGACTACCATATTAAGGCATGCATCCCTCCTCAGGTCTGGAGTGTGATAATCTATCACCCCTTGTATATTTTTTTTGTAATCGACATAACCTATGAGATCCGGGTGTTGGTCCTTTATTTAGCAGGCCACATTAGTATGGTTAGTGGTATTTCCTAGGGTGTTGTGTCGGATCCCCTATATTGAGAATTGATCCAGATTCGGTTAGTGGTATTCCCCTGGGTATTGGGTTGGATCATGTATATATGTATCATAAACATTATTGAATAATACATTCTCATTTGGGAAGGGCCCCGATGAGCTTGACCTCAACAGGAGGATCTCTAAAGTTATCAGGGCTTGAAGAGTGAGTTCTCCCAAAACGAGCGTGATTCGAGTAGAATCATGTGGGACAAAAATCATTGTTACATACCTCTAGATTGTGTGTATTTTATTAATTATATCTAGATATTATTATTATATTTATTTCAAATATATACATTTTTATAGTTGACTATTAATTTCTATGTGGTATTTATGTGTGGAGTCACAATGTGGCTTCATTGTGTGGCATTCCTGTGTCGTATTCCTATTTGGTATTCATGTGTGGTAGTCCAGTGCAGTATTCTGTTGTGGTTATTTGTGGAATTATAATATGGGATTCCTTTGTGGTATTCTTATATGGTATTCCTATTTGGTATTCTATTGTGGCTTTACTGTATGGTATTTCTATGTTGTATTCTTATGTGGCATTACTATGGGGTATTCCTTCATGACATACCTCTATGTAATTTCTTTGTGGAACACCTTCGTGGAATTACTTTGTGGAATTCTATTATGGAAACACATTGTGTCATTCCATTGTGGGACTCTTTTATGGAATTCCATTGTGGTATTCCTTTGTGTTTTTCATTTTTGGTTTTGGGGTGTCCTATTGAGTATTGTTTTACTCAACCCTGTAAAGACTTTTCCCACATGTGTCGTGTCTTGTGTAAATGATTGACAATTTAATAAAATTCTATGTATACCAGGACCAGTTGGGGATTTGTGAGGCCATATAGATGAGGTGTGTTTATGTATTTCATACATCAATCCAAATATATATTTTCTTATAGGTTGGAAATTTGGTTATAGAACCTTTTTGTGGGCTTGTATTCTGGCCCTATTTACTTTCCAGTACTTTTACTCTTGTACCCTGGTTGTGGGATATAATGGTTGGAATGAATTTTTTACATAGTGTTTTGAAATTTCCGAATTTGTGTCTTGATTACGTGTTTGTGCATATAGGTAATTAGGAAAATTCCTCTCATTTGTGGTATATGTCTACTCATGCTGGTCAAGAGCCCCAAGCCTATTGGAGGCGGCCTTGTGGTAGTCATAGCAGGGGCCCCTCTAGGAAGGTTATTGACAAATGTTATCATTATAGAGGTATAATTATATCATAAATATAATATATAAACAATATACCCATCAAAATTCCGACTTATAAAATATGGTGATGGAAAATGAATTTTATAACTTCGTGGAGACGGTAAGTTGTATATACGCCCGAGTGATGCATTCACTTCTTATTCAATTGGAAAGGGGTTGTATAATTCTGTGTTCATAATAATAATAAAATTTAAGAATATTGAGGATGATTGAGGTATTATTTTTCGATTTATATCATATATTTTAAGAAGCTATATAATGGAAGAAAATAGATTGATCAATTAAAGGGATTGCCTCATATTCGAAATACCTCTATTATATGTCCCCAAAAGAACTATAGATTCGGTCCTATAGGAAAACTAGATACTCTATAAATAGTATATGATCATTTGGAAGAGAATTCAAAATATATTTTTGAGAAATAACACCTAATTTCATTTGTATAATTGAGAGAGCAGGTGCCCTTTTATAATTTTGGTGAGGGGGATTTTTGGAATCTCCAAAAATATTAATTGATAATAAATTCAATATCAATATAATTACCTAGAGAAGGATATTTATTCAAAGATAATATTATTTAGGGTTGTCATCCTATAAAAATTTGATTTTAGACATTAATTAGTGTTATTTTAAGTTTTATCATTTTGATTAACCCTTAATGAATCAATTTTAATTTTAACATTGGTTACCAATTTTTCTATACTATGACGATTTAATTTTTCATATATATAAAGTAAAAATTGAACATAAATGGAAAATTAATGACAATTTAGATCATGTATTATCCACTTCTCCTTTTTTAATATTTTTTTTGGTTTTTTAATAACTTAATAAAATACTATTTTTAGAATATATCATAAGTGACAACTTTGAAACTATTGTTAATGTTGACTTTATGAAAATACATAAATCTCCATAACATCGAACGATTTCACTTAAAAACCCACTAAAATGTCATATTCAACATTAAAATTGATGTATCACCTTAATTAATTTAAATTACATTTCTTTTAACCTTTCTAATATAATTTTCATCATTGTATTATTAATAGAGTAATGACAACATTATCATTTTGAAATTATATATTCCCTAAAATTTAAAATAAAATCTATGATGTAGATAAAAATATCATATTTCATAATAATATGTATAGTCAAGAATATCTTCAATTTACCCCCATAATAAAAATATTACACTTATTAAAAGTAAAAGGGACACATTTTGTCGTTCCCTTTGAGTTTAATAATATTTTACACATTTTCATAGAAAAGTGTCCATTAAATTACGAAATTTATATCTTCATGTATTAAGTATATAAATATATTAATCCAATTACATTTTTTAAAATATTATTAATGTTTTCTGATATTTATAATATTATTTCCATACATAATTACACAATTTACCCTTACCCATGGTAAAAAAATTACTAAGGTTACTATTTATATTGTCAAAAAATAAAAGGGAACAATTTAACAAATTTATACCATATAATTATAAATATGATATCCATTTTTAAACATTTAAAACCAAAAAAAATTAAAATAATTTTAAAATTAAATCCTTTTAATGAAATTATAAAATTTGTTTTTAATGTTAAAATCTCCAAAAGAATGACATGTTTTTATATCCTAATTCATTGTGAAATTGACTCCAATGAACTAATTTGGGTTAAATTCTAAAAATTTGATCTAGTGATTCTTAAATATTACTATATATTTAATCACAATAAATTATTTCTATGAATAATCGATTTTCTTTAAAAATTCTGTATTTTTTACTATTCATCGAAAAGAACTTATCTAAAAAATAATAAAAATTAAAACCAAAGTAAATTATTATACCCTGATTTCAAATAAAATTTTATTTTTGCGTATTAAAATTTCAAATATTTGAAAAATAATATTTAAAATTGGTTCCCCATTAAATGCAGGTAAAATTACCCTTTTAAACAATATATTTTTAATGTATAAAATTGAGTTTGTTTTTGTCTTATGACTATAAAATATATATGCATAACATAGAAAATATTTTACGGAATATATAACATATATATTTCATTAATATCATTAAATAATTTTAGTTAGTTAAATTTTTTAAGACAAAATTACTTTGGGAGCATAAAAAAATTATTTCCTTTATAATTAATTTGTATATATTTTCATTTATAAATAATTTGTAACATATAAATTCATAATATAAACCATATATTTTCATAAGTTAGTTTATAATATTAGTAATTTCTAATTTAACAGCTACGTTATATCTTATTATATTAAATAATAATATTTTATTAATATAATATTGTTCGGTAAAATATGGTATTATGTGTAATGAAAGCTATCAAAAGTACTCGGTGTTTTATCTAACAGAATCCAAGAATAGTTTTTCATATACATCAAACTAATATAAGTATAGGTTTTAATTAAATGTAGACTTGTTGTTGTGTATAACACAAGAAAAACATACCTTTTTCATATAACAAAAGTTGTATTAAATATTATATTGAATGAGAAATATTGAAAATATTAAATTAATTCAAAAAAATCACAGTCTCAAGTTGTTACAATACTTATGAATTATATATATTGGGTGGTGTTTATGATATATCCCATGGTGATAGATGAGGTTCATATATCTCTTCAATAAACTTGGTAATTATTATTCTTCATTGGAAAAAACGTGAGGGAGATAAAATGGTAGGTCAGTCATTTTGAAATAAATGGGAATCTTTTATTTCAAATATGGTTTAAACATGAGTGAACATTAGTTATGATTACAATTTTCTGAGATATATAATTTATTCTACTAGATAGGTTTTATGTAAATAATTTTTCAATTTGGTAATAGATGTTTAAGACCTTTTAATAGTGAATGGTTTGTTTTTTTAAGAAATGGGTTCTTCTGTTATCTATTTCCACAAAACAATTTCATGATTTTATATCATTATTAAATCACTTTAAAATGTTTTCAATAACCAATTTTTTATTTTCTACTATTTATATTTTTTAATTATGAATGTAATTATTTTTTATGATTAAGGGAAAAAATCATTTGTTTTCATTTGTTATTAGAGTAATGGTTTTCTATTATTTCAAAATCCCTTAGATATCATTTCATACTCATCCCAAATTTTATTTTTAAAAAATAACATATCTGAATGATGAGGAAGATATATTAAGTTATATATATATAAATATAAGAAGTCATTCTGAAGAAAATTTAGTGCTGCATAAATGAAATAGGACTGTTAGATTCAGAATCATGATTTCATTGAAAACTAAATTCCTTATTTTTGAGTTCCCTATGTAATGTATGATTTTCAATTCACTAAATCACTAAACCTAAGAGATCATATAAATTAACAAATTTGACTTAATTTATCTTAAATTTATAATTATTTGTTGTTAATGTTACAAGACATTATAGTTTGACTCCAATGTTTTCTATTAGAAAAACTTAAGGGTTATGATAATTTGGACGTGGATATTTTTTGAATTTTAGATAAAACTATCTATTTATAGGTCTAAGGTTGAACATAAGATTAAATTAATAGATACCGCTTTTTAATATTTATGTTATTAAAGTTTAAGATGAATATGGATATTTTTTAACATTTACATGAATACATCTATTGAGATTTATATGTGTTTTAGAGAAAAGATTATTTAAAGAAAATTTGAATTTTTATTTTCTGGAAATATTTTAATATTTATTGATAAATATAAAATTTAATATGATTAAAATTTATTTATATAATTATGGTTAATTGGTATTAAAGGAATATTACATTTGAGATGCTATGTTTTATCATATGGATCGCGAAGGGATTGAAAAGTGAATTGATGAATATGTTATAAATGTTTTTTATGATAATTTTTACTATTTTGTGTATATTATATGAATAATGTAAATTGAAATATGAATATTATATTAGGAATTATTGTTGAAATAATTACTAGAATCATATAGGATTTTGTTTGTGTCTCTATGATGATTGATGTTATTTATTGAAAATATTATAAAATTTAGAGAATATATTATTTGTAAATATCCAGTCTTCTTATATGAATTCATATGTGATTAATGTTATCTAGAGAAAAAAAAAATTTCATATTGGAATAATATGTTACAAGATCATTCTACTATTTGGGATTCAATTCTGTTGTTTTATATTTGTTAGTTTTTTATGTTTAGTTGTTTATGGATTGATTTATGTTGATATTTGGTTGTTATATTATATGAGCATTGAGATTAATGTAATAATTTTTCATATTTTATATTATATTCCACTATACTAACCACTTTGGTTTTGGATAATTACTAATTAAAAAAGGAATAAATTTTTATCTTTTTATAGATCATGTTATCTGTTAGAAGATGAATTTTTTTTTAAGCATGAAAAATTCGCCTTGAATATTCATTTCATGGGGTGATAAATGAGATAAAATAATGAACTTATTGAAACAATACATAATAGTGAAAATTTGGAATGAAATCATGTATACGTATTTTCAAAAAATTATGTACTCCAATGGTAAAATAATTTACCATGTCTATCTAGTCATATGTGTATTGTAAGAATAAACTATCATGGAATGTATTTTGAGTCCCATATGATATTAGTATTCTAATATATTTGGATAAATTTATCAAAATTACTTTTTCAGGTCTTAACATAGAAAATATATATCATGATAGCATTTATATCTTTTTTTACTATATACTGATAAATTAATTTCCATAGAATTGAATTAAATGTTTGAGTGAAATAATTTTTTATGTGGGGTGGGGGAATGTAATAACCTACTATTTTAGTTTATTTTCAGATGTATTAATACATTTTATGATAAAATTGGATGCACAGAACAAAACAAATTATAAAATATGGGATAAATAATAAAAATATCATTATTAAAATATAACCTCTATAACAATATGACAGATTGTCTAGTATTAACACGAGTAATTTAATTATAAAATATATTTATAACATTTATCCTTAATAAATTTCTAATTGGCTATTATATAAGAACTAAAATCTAAAAAAATCATGTATTATTATATTAGGCATTTTTTTAGAAATTTATTTTTTGCAAATTAGATTAATTTAATAAGAATATATAAATGATTTTAATGAAATTTATATATCATATATTGCATAAAATAAATTTAAATATATATAAATGTTGTTATAATATATGGATTGAGGGAAATTTTATTTTATACATTAAAAATACATTTTCATCAACAAAAATTATTTTATTTTCTTTGTGGATATTATTTTAAATTACTATCATGAATTTTATTTTTTATAATGTCGATATGTTTTTAAATAATAACAGCCAAATAATTTTAAGATTAATTTTTGTGATTTTCCCTAAAATAATCAATTTCCAGAATACTGGAAACTAACTTTTTCAAAATATATCATTTGTATACATTTTAACAAAGTAATCACATTTTTATAATTGAGTTTGTATTTAATTTAATATAAAATAATTTTTTTTATTAAGTATATTCTGGTTATTTCAATTTGAATCATCATTATACAAGATTCTGATATTAAATCATTTTTATTATTAAAACCAATATTGTTCAAAAAAATATTATTTTTATTTAATCTAGTTATATTAAAATTAATTTTTATCAATATAATAAATTAGATATTAAAAAATATACTTCATATTTGGTATTATAAGGTTCAATTTAGGTAATAATTTCCTTTCATTTTTTTATTCCTAATGATTATTAACCACCATAAATGTTTATCATCATGGTAAAAGGCAAAATTTAAAAATGTAAGTTTAAATCTATGAGATAAGTTAACATGTTCATTCCCACCCATTCGCTTATTTCATTATATTATTTGAATTTTTCCATAACAATTTTATATTAAATAAAATATCTTTTTGGTTCCACATTACATAGATTAAAACCATTATACTATTTTATATTATGAGTAATTAAAAATCTGTAACCTTAATCACATATTATGTAGTATGGATATGTATATAATTCAAATACTATATGAATGAAAAAATATGTAAAATTTTATTTAGAAAAATAAATATTATTTTTATTTTTATTTGAAATTTTTAGTGATGGTAAAATTATATTGAATTATTATGTAACACCCACACTGAGATTGCGCATATAGGGGGAAATGTATATTATCTTAAAATCATTAAAAGTAATATTTATTGGAATAATTATGGTGTTACATTATTTTTTGGATAAATATAATTTATAATTTCTGATTAATGATTTCATATATTATTTCCATTGTTTTATTTTTTCTAGTTACTGTAAATTTTCTTGAGTACTCCTAAACATGGCCTTAAAATATATAAAAGGTTTATAAAATATATTATCAATCATAAAAAAATTAAATTTATCAATTATAAAATTTAGAAATCCTATAATTCATTATTCAGGTATTTTGCACCTAAAATTTCGAAAAAAAAACTTTTATGAACCATAGTGGTTGAAAATTTTGATTCCATGAATTAGTTTAAAAGGACTAATGTTGTGATTAAACTCACTGATAATATTTAAAATTCCAAATAAATTTTTAAAATTTTATCATACAAATTTATTTCAACATATTGGAATATATGTAACTTTTGATCCATTATACATTTGTTAGAAACCTACTAATAAATAATATTTAATGTATTTACATGTTTCCTACCCACCTCACTTATAAAATAGAAACTCCACTCCTATCATCCTAACAATTCATGACGAATTTTTATTAACCAATATATATAAAATGTATTAAAATATAGACTCCCATTTTTATAGGTTCATATCTCCCCAAAAAGTCAACATACAAATTTGGAGGTGTAAACCAGATGTGGTTTTCCATAGAAGATGTGCACAACTTTTCACTGTGTTATTTTTTCATTTATTATTCAACCTCCATAAAATCATCTATAACCATGAAAATATGTCAATATTAGTAACATATATATAATAAAATCCTATTATATTTAGGGAATAATCATATAAATCACTATTTAAATATCATAGGATGTGAAAAAAACCAGTGTGTGTACGTGTGGACTACAACCTCCACATATCAATGTATTTAATTTTTCAAGACCACATTACAATGATTTTTATAATAATTGAATAAATTAGTATAAGTTATATTAATATACAAATTATTGTTATTAAATGACAACATATTATTTACATTCTTACACATCCAGCCCTTGGAAAACAATAACATCATTCATGTGTACGTGTGGACTACCACCTACATGAAGTGATATGATTCATTTTTCATGATGTCATTTCATTTATGGATATATAATTTCTTTAATATATAAATATGATAATTATTTATTGATTTACATTAGACATATGAAAATACCATTACCCCTTTGACCATGGTCTATCTACCAAACATGGATTGGGAATATAAATAGAACATCCTTAAAACCTATGCTCCAAAAATAAAAAATTTAGTAAATAGAAAATTCATGGTTAAAAATAAAAAATAAAAAATATAGTAAAAATAATTAATAAATAGTCTAAATCTAGTTAAATACAAATATAATTTTATTATTTAGGAGTCAGAAATGAATGATTTTATTCATGTCATTAGTTAAAGGGATTTCTCATCTAAATTTACTTTTATTGATACATATGTCATCTTCTCACATGTTTTCCTATTACTTGGGGTGCAAAATACTATATAGAAGTATATTATCATTATTTAAAAAAAATTAATGATTTTATAAAATTTGTTATTTTTTTCAATTAAATTTCCATTTATTTGAAAATTTATGAATATAATAATGGATTTTATATTAATTATTATATTAATTTTTATACAATAAAAACATTATACACTATGTACATGATATTAAATATGATTTATATGTGATTTTATTTATATTAATATTTTTGGATATTTAATTTTTAATAATTATGAATTTCATTAAGATTCTATATGTAAACTTGTTTAATTTCTTCTTATATAATACAATTTTTACATTTTGGAATGTGAGAAAAGAAGTTTTTTATCATTTATCACATTAATACCATTTATAGTTACCAATGAAATTATTTTTTATCATGATTCCACTATACATTTTAATGGTTTTTCCAAAAAATTCATATTACCTATTATTTAGAATTTTTTTAGTAAACAATTCCAATTGACTAGTTCTATTGTTATAGTATTAAGATGATAATTTCATGTGTTTTTAATTTTTGAAAAATATGTGTTTTTCATAGGTTTTTTGAAGAAAATTTAAAATTTTATAAAATTTTTCTCTAGAATATAATACTTGGAAATTATAGATGGTGACCGGTGAGGCCAATATTTCTCATGAATTTCAGTGTTTTCGATATATCTATCAAACGAATTAAGTAAAAATTGGTCTAAAGGGGTGATAAATAAGGTATATAACTATTTCAGTTAATCATATGGAATTAACTAGTCCCAATTTATTTTCAATAATTGTTCAAAATTAGTGAACATGGGTTATAAATATTATTATACAAGATACCAGTTTTATAATTGGAAAATGTTTTATAGAAATATTTGGATTTTATTTTTTATGGAATGATAATGAACTTTTAAACATGATATATTTCTTTTTCAAAGAATTATTTTCATGTGTTCCTTGGATCCTCATAAAGTCATCATGGATTTTTTATACCATCTGAATCAATTTTAATGATTTTATTTCTTAAAATACTGATAATATAATATTGTTAATTTTTATTTTTGTTATAAATTAATTATTATGACAATGAAAAAGTTTTCAGGTATTTTCATGCTTTTCAGAAAACAAACAAGTTTATATTATATTTATATCCAATTTTATGATTTATATTCTCATGAAACACATTCAAATGTTTTTTCGCATTTTCAACGAATGATAATGAACTATTATGATGTCTATATCTTGATAAAGGTAATTGAAATTTAAAAAATAATGTGTTTTATGAATTATATTAGATTGTGAGCTTAAAAAATAATATTTTCTTTTGAAAAAAATATATAACTTCTTTTATCAAATGCAAGGTATATTTTTTTAATATTCATTGAACCTTTATACCTATACGATCATGGGAATGTAAAATTATAAAATCTTACTAATAAAACCATATTTCTAGTTTGCTAAAGATTAAAGGTACTATAAAATGATCTTTTATACAATGGTCCTCCATTAATGGTGAAATAACAAAATGCATCCAGTAGGGATGCATAATCAGTACACCAATACTTATATTAATAGATAATTATTATCCATGAAAACCAATTTAATGTTCTATATTACCAATAACAATTCATGTATCATGATTTTCCGTAAAATGTTTCCACATTCACACACCAATACTGACTTTTAGATAGAGTGGTTTTGGAGGATCATTTTAATTTCATGATCATGGAATCTTGATATTGACAAATTGTATTCCATTTATATTTTATCTCTTTTCCCAAAATAGACATCCCTACAGAATTATGATAAATTGTGTGGTTTATTGTTTAATCTCATAACATAAAGTTGTATGAAAATTCCCTTATTAGATAAATGTAAAATATATTGTATAGTAATAAGCCCTGAAATTAATTTTATGAGACATTAATTACCTGGGATTTTAATCTTGTTAACCCAAATATATAAGACAACACTCTTTGGATTGAACCCAATATCATTGTCCTTATAAATCCAACCACACGGAGACATATTCATCATTAATCTATTTATCTCATTCCATTCTGGGTTTTATTAAATTAAATTTCATAAATCCCATTATCAAGACATACTCTTGATAAAATTATAACCACCTTTTACAAATATCCATTTTCTAAGAAAGTATTTCCATATTGTTTTATTCATATAATAAGAGGCTATATCTTAATCATTTTTTTGTATCCCCACTAACCATGTGATTCATTATTGGACCCTACCCCGTTTATGGTTATCCAAAAAAGGTTAACTTATACATAAGTCCCAAACCCAAAAAATCTAGTAATCCTTCTCCCAGCCTTTCATAATGCATGAAATTAAACTATAAAATACGATGAAACCACATGACCTTATATTATGAAAGTATAAATACATGGGTTTTGATTCTATTAATATGTGATGTTGAAATCCTTTATTATAGGCTCAATCTTAACACCATCAACAAATATTACATCCTTGTATATAGATACACATTACAGTTCCATTCTATATTTATTTTAAATATACTATCTTATATTTAAGATTTAAATTTTTTAATGAAAATAATTATGAGTTAATGTTAAATAATGATGTTTATATTAATGTATATAGATGATCCATCATTGGAATATGGGAAATTAGTCCGACAACTTGATTTTTTAATGATTCATGAATACATAATAAATTTATAAGATAGTCTCAGAGTATGTAAAGTTTACCCATTAAAGGGTATAAATGAGGCCAACATCCCATCCTATTAACCAATTATCATTCTATACTTCATCAAACAGTGTAACAATTACCTTATGGGATTTTAAATCAATTACAAAAAAACTCAAAAAAATTATGAAGGAGTCACACGAAATGTTTCTTAAATATTACAAACCATTTTTCTAGAAAATAGATTATTGCATCAAAAGAAAACATGTTTAGGGCATGAAAAATAGAGAACATAAATTTAATTATAAATTTTCACCTATGTATACTTTCATAATAAAATATCATTGATTTTTTTCTTCACATATTTCATATAAAAAATATTTAACATGACATAAATCAATCAATATAAAAACATAATTTATTTTTCAGAAGAAATGGTCAAATTTTTATGTATTGTATATAAAAAACCTGTTGTAAAAAAATCAATAATGAATAATACTTGTCAAAATTTGTGTACTAGTGATACTCAACTGATCATTATTTTTGATTTTACATTATTGTTTCACAATAACTTATTTTTGGATCCCTCTTTGATCCAATGTGATAGTGTCCTCTTCAAGAAACTATTTGTAAGCATTATCTACCACATGATCTAAATCCTCACAAAGTGAAAAAGAATATGTCATCTATTATACAACGTAATCATCTTATGGTGATTATTATAGTGATAAAGTACCACTAACATGGTACCATTCCAAACCTAGAGGCCATTAATGATAATCTCTATGCACTAAATCCTCATATACCATCCATCTAGAAAAAATATATTTAGAATATTGGGGGTTTCTACTAACACTATCAAACAAATAAAAACCTCATTCTTGAGTGAAACAGCTAAATTTTCCCTTAAATTATGGAAGGGTTACTTGATGATAACCAAAATGTTACCATTATGAAGTAGTCAACTTTGAAAGATAATTCTACCTACCATTGTGATTGGAAATACTATGTGACGAAGTACCACATGACGACCTTAAAGTGCTTATCCACGAGATCATAGTCCAAAGAACTTATTCTTGGGATATTTTGAATGATGGTAGATCTTGAACATCATGAATAGTCCTATACACAGATTCCTTTGAAATAACATTCATCATGAACTACTGGGGTTGTTGGATCTAATACAGTATCCCATCAGCTAGGAAATCTAGTACATTTTGATTAAATAAAGTGATCAAAAACTTATCCGAAAGAGAAAACGGTGAAGAACCATATTCTACCCCAAAATATGTGATCTCTTAGAACATCAAACAGATAACTATATGACAGAAGTATGTTAATATTCCTACTCTAATCAAATAACATGATCATAATAATGAAATAACTATATATTTCCATAAAAACCTCTTAGGTGGAATTGATGAGTATAAATATATCCCTCACAACATCTTGTAGAGATTACAACACATCAAGACAATTGAAGAAAATTATATAGTTGATATATTATGATAAACACTAAGAAGATGTCCCTTACTCATGTGCGACCCATTTTTAAAATGTTTTTTTAATATATCATGAAAACTACTCCAGGGTAGACTCATATCTCTAATCCTAGTTAGGATGTATCTCAAGATATTCAAATAGAGACACATGAGTGGGCACATATTATCTTATTCATTTTAGAATAGTTTCTTTAAATTCTATAAGATAATCAAAATAATTCATTTATTCTTAATCCCCTTCATTCCAAGGAATGTCGAAGGCAATTTATTATCGATATTGAATGACAAGAATATATTCCCTCCTAGTTTGATGTAATACATTGGCATAATATTGGGAAAAACAATGGGAATACCCATATTACTATAGAATATAATCGAGATTATCATTCATATCTACCAATGATGTGGGCATCACCCAAAAACAGTCATCCATAATGGAAAACAACTCACTTTAAGAATATCATCGAAAATAATATCCTGAATGTTGTTGAAGATTAACCATGATCATGGAAAAATTAAAATATTTCATAAAATTGATATTCTTAAGGCATTTTAACATTAATATATTATTTCTAGATATTCTACTAACTTCTAACAATAAATTCATTATAACATATGACATAGATAAACTAATGATGTTATTATCATTTGTAGTATTAGAGTACTATCCTACAGAAAATTAATGAATGTTCCCTTGAAAATTATATTTCACCATAAAATAAATGTCCTCCCCTTGATGATGTTATTTCTTAAGAATCCTCACACTAAGCTATACTTTTATATTTCTGGTCAGCTATGTCCATGACCATTCACCCATTATGTGGTAATTCATTCTCATTAAAAAAATATCTATCAAATAAATAATTTTCAAATCCTTTCTTTCCCTTTGGAAGCACTAATTTTCTCTTTTTGAAAAAGAACTAATGGGAAAACCATGGGGGTTATATGATTTGAAAGATATTTTCCATATATGTGATGGGGGTTGTATTGAAATGTTGATAAAATTGGATGATATTAACCTACCACTCATGTTCTATCATATTTCTTATCCAGTACATGATATCCTAGATGTGTTGAAGGTATATTTTATGCTTCACATATTACATAACATATTGGAGAATCATTATCAGCTGAAGGAAAAACCAACATTAAAATGGGTATGGAAATCATCATAGTGATGTTGACATGATATATTATTAAATAATAATATCTTATTTCTAACTATTTTTTAATTCAGTATTGAAAAATAACAATATGAACATACGTCATTATTTTATTTATAAAATATGGGAACATTGGTATATTATCATTGATATCCCATCATTTCTCAGTTTCCAAGTATTAGGTATGTATGGCCCATTTATCATTATTGTATTCATGTGATAGAAGTGTCCCTCGAAGAAAGAATCCCTTAATTACATTATTGGGGGAGAAATTTTAGGACTAAATATAACATATTCAAGTTGATCTCTCAATTAAATCCAAATTTATTCTATGTGACATTATAGCGTGAATGGAGGCTGAAATAAATTGGTTAGATCATGCATTAAGCCTCCAAAAAAATCACATAAGTATATCAACTAAAAAAGGGAAATTACACAACTATAAGAAAGACTTTATTTGTGTCTAGTAAAAAATTCAATAAATGAATAACAAATAGATCGTGTTTGATCAAAAACATGACAAATCTTGAATACCACATTAGCATCCCTATATGATGATCCCTAGACATCAAAGGTAGGGATAGTTTTACCACACCCATCCCTAGCATTATTAAGAAATCAATATATTTAGGAAGTTCTACTCATTGGATCATGACATTCCTTAAAATTATGGATGATAAAATATTTACCATTTCCCATATCTAATTCATCTTTTTTCATGTTGGGTGGTGTCCTATAAAAAGTGTCACCCCATTCATTCTTTCTATTATATGATAGATCCCTATCATTCAAGGAACAATAAGTAAAGTTGGTTGGGGGAACCCTTAGGAACCCAATCTACAGGTCACTACCTCGGTAACATATTCTAAAGATTTCTAATCATGGTTTAGGCAATAATTCAAAATTTCCCACTAATAAAGGTTACCCAAATGGGGATTTTCCTCAACCTTTTAAATACGGTAATTCAAATGAAGGTTCACACTATTATTCGTAAAATTATAATATTATATCCACTAGTTTTTATTCCAATTTGGAGATCATCAACACTAACATAGAAAATTATTTTAATTAAAGTATATAAGTTATGTAATGTGAAGTCGAAATAATTTCTTGTGATATGTTTCACAAAAAAATGCATGGGAAATGTGTGTTTACCCGACATCATAGTATGAAAAATAACATGAAAAATATGAAATTTCAGTTTCCCCTACCTCAGTGTGCTGTATATATTGATAAGGGGAAACACTATATATATTCAAATAAAAAAATTGATTTTTTAAATTCCTCTCAACTACTAAAATCATTGCATTTTATCAAGTTTATATAGACTGTCATAGATGACTTAATATAGAGTTACTCTGGGGTAATATCTCTACTAAGTAAAATATTCAAGTGAAAGTGTATTATTATCATCCTAATCCTTAGGTAGGATCCACTCATCCCGTGATATCATAGTTTTATTTTCAAGTTGGATCTGGGTCTAAATAGCTACATTACATGAACCTAGTGGTTTACAAAAAGAATGATTTTTTTTACAGTGAGAGTTTCTTTCATCCTATTAACAAATTAAATAATTTTTAGCAAAAAAATTAATTAAATAGTCATTAAATTTAGGAATACCACCCTATTACACACCATACACCCTTGGTAATCCCTCAATTCAAAAAAAATCTCCTTCATATATTCTTAGATCAATCCTATCTGACATCAATCGAATGGATTCAATAGAGGCATGGAATTACAAATGTCAGGTGGAGAAGAAAATATATCAGGAATGGATGGATTATACTCCATCACAAAACATCATGAATAACTAATTCATGAAAATAAATTGCACGAAAGACATAGTGTAAAAAAAATTACATTCCATATCCTGGTGTGGGTCGATGATTAGAACAATATATGAACAATGAAGAAAAAATATCATATTCTTTGTGAAAATATTGTTAGGAATTATCTTCATTTGTTATAACATTTTCCTATCTTGGAACATTAATTTCTATATATCCCATCATCCGTAGTTTATAAAATGATTAATCTCTACATAAAATAAGGTTCTGCTCATTTTCCACATTAATTGTAAGCAATTTGAAAAAAAGGGTGTCTCAAACATCAACAATATATAAAATGGTGTAACCCACTCATTCAATATGAAACTCCTATTAACAAATATTCTGTTAATATAAATCAATATTTACTATGATGATTTATATATTATATTAATCTTGGTAAATTTATCAATATAATTATTACATTTTTCAATAATGTCATATCATCAAGAAGATTCCCTTCAGTGAACCAAATCCAATTATAGGCCTATATCAAAAACTCATGGAATGTGGTGTAGTATAGAATAAACTATTAATTTCAACATCAAACTCTACCCAACAATGTCCTTAGAATATAGGAAATTATAACATCCCTATCCACCTACCATGGAGCTAAAAGAGAAGAAAAACTACCCTCATCCTCGTCTTAGTAATGAAAAAGTCTGTGACCAATAGGATGACTAATTAAATTAAATAATAACATTATGAAAATATACTATTCTAGTATATATCATCACCTACATAGAAAATTTTATCTTACAACATGATTAAAAAAATCGTAACAAAGTAAAACATAGTTGTAATTCTATCATTTTACCTTTCAACTAGATTTGGGGTCACAAAATTTAAAAATTATTCTTCTATGTAGAAATCCTTGGTAAATTGGTCGACTCTAAAAAAGTGAAACTAAGAGAATATTAATAAAAAATATCTTATGAATCCAATTCCCTAGAAGAGGATGAATGAAAATGACCAGAAATTATGACCTAGTGGGAAATGAATTTTTATAGTTGGATGTCACAGATGACAGTCAGTCAAGCTCATTCCTTACAAAGGAACAAATAAATATATATATTTAGTTTCCAGTTCCCAATAAAAACCCTAAAGGAACACATTCAAAACTATCCTCTGGGGGTATTTATTGTCGGAAAAAATAAAATAGGGTTTTAGAAGAAGTTCTTCGATCAAAACATAACCTATTCTATACTCTCTAGAAATATCATCACCCATAATTAATCATATTGTAAATAACCCTTTAAATGGTTCCAATATTAGGTAAAAATTTACTTTCATATATATTAATTCTATTCTATTAGGATATCCATTACCCAATAATGAATTTTTATAAGAACCCATGATCCTCGTATATAACTAGCGATTCCAGGGAATAGGTTTGAAATACCTAAGGAACCAGTGAAGATGTTTTCATGGTGGAACTCAAACTCTAATTAATTTCCCTAGTTATTACATAAACGTGGTTAAAAATAAAGTGAAACATATTCACCAATACTGACAAGAACATAAAAACAGTCTGCAATCTTTTATTTTTCATTAAAAACTAATTTCATTGAATGATATATTGAAAAAATCATTATTGTATCAACAACCATAAAATTTTTGAAGGGTACCTAAACCCCTAATAATATAAATTGACATGGATTTGAGTACCATAAAAGAACTAGATCCATCCAAAAAAATATTTGTATCCACTAAGTCTTCAGATGCAGAGAAACCGGACATTAGTAAGCCCCAACCCATTGTGTATAAGTTCAACATTTTATTTTTTTTATCTTTCATTATAGAAATGAATAAAATCCTAGACACACTTCACTAATATAAATAACTAATAGTGGTTTTTTTCAAATCCTTTAGGAACCCCTTGGATTTTGAGGGAGATGTTTCTATTGATATGGTGTAGTATACCGAGACATACCTAGTGGACTGCTATAAAATAATCTCATTCATATTTATGGTTATGGTGGCTACCGTTCATGGTTATATAAAATCTATATATATCTCAGGAAATCTTGAAAATTATTTACATTCATCTATATTTAGTTTATAATGGAATTAGGACTAACATAAACCATGTCTATAAACTAAAACTCTACGGATATGGTCAGGATGATTTTTATCCGTCAAAATTAACTATAATAGGGTATGATAAAAGTGTCAAAAGCACATTTGAAAGGATAAAATCTGATCCGACATCATAGAACAAAAATTTTACTCCATGTTCTTGGTAATTTGTTAGAAAAAAAATTATGTCATCTCATGATGGTCATGGTTTCATATACATGTTACAGTAATGTAATGTTTTCCACAATAGGGGTTTAGACTAAGATTACATTGAAATAGGGGGTGTGAATAATGACGTACAAGGTCCTTGATTAATTCTAACTTTTATTCCTTCAATGGATATCTTCCTCATTTACCTCAAACTACCTACCATGTGGTGTATATGTTATTCACTTTTACCATATATACTATATGCTTCTTGATCTTTTTTCATTTGTATGTATAATGTTAATATGAACATGAGAAATTAATTGGATCACAATACCAAGTCTATATTTAAAAATTATGATTTAAATTTTTACCATTCACTGAACTCCACTAGGATCCCACTGCTCTGTACAGTGGTTACTCCCAATAAAAAGGTTTGGGAATGTTCATTCCTCATGTAACATCATTGAATTAGAATGTTTAGTGTCAAATCGCTATTTCCCATGGTTCATTATAACTTATTCCTCCTCATTTTCATACTATATCATGAATTATCCACCCACAATCTAGATACATGTTGGTCCCATTACAAAAAATGTTGAATGAATCCCCAATAATTTATATATTATTTTTTGTAGTCCTACCATGAAACACTATTAGCTGTATAATGTCACCCTAGACAACTCATTACTTGAATTTCTATAATAAGTCCATAAAAAGTTCATTGTATACTAATAAAAATAAATAATCTTTTCTTGGAATTTCTATCAATGTATTTCAACACACACTTCAATAATTTTCATCCATAATCCTAGAACTACACCATATTTTTCACAAAGATTCATATATTCCATTTGATCCATGGATCTCATTCTATATAAATATGTTCTGGTATTTGATCTCCCTGTTATTAAATAATGTGGCCATACACCCATCACATGGATTATTTTCATCATAAAATTTGGTCATTTAATATACCAATTAAATGTATACATGATTTCTATCATAAATATATGCAATTTTACATTGTAGAAACATGTGGAAACTCCATTGAAACATGAATTAAAAACTATTTAATTAATCTATATAATGATGGAAATACAATTTTAATAATTACTAAATCATGAAATAAAATCGTGTCCCATTATTGTTGAATCTATGAAAATATGTCACTAGAATTGAATGAGTGGTTTATCCCAAGATGTGTATATCACTGACTAACATATCTTAAACCTTGTCTTGGTGAAAAACTATTCATTTTTCCTCTAAAACATGAAATCTCATTGATGTTGTCTATTTTGTCTTGAAATTTTATCCTACTACTCTAACTATCAACTAAAACCACTTCCATTGTCACTCTAGCGATTATGGGCATCCCCACTATGTTGTGGTTCAACCCCTTCCATCCTTATTTCAAGTTCATGACATTGACTAAAAAGAAGTTATCAAACTTGATTGCATCTCTATGTTCTAGTTAAATGAAAATTTTCCTTTTAACATGAAACAATGAATACCATGACATGCATCACAGTTAGTCTAGTTGTTTTTTCTTGAACCTTCACATATCAACCACATTCACTTCCACTATATCGGTGATTACATTCATATTCCCAATTTGGATAGGTTAACTGAAATTCTACCATGGAATCACTACATCATGTTCCATTTTCTAGTTTTCCAACTTGGGAATTCACTTCCCAATATGCCATCATGCATGGGTATGACATCACATGGCCCCTTCCCAGTGTCTACAATACCCATTTACTAGGGTGTGATCATTCCCTTTATTAGGAGACATCAACACAACCCCTCCCAATTACCACTAGACTTATTCCACCTCACCAATCATATCATTGTAAATAATTCCGTTATGTATATCTATGAATATTATTTTCATCAAATCAAATTGTATACCACTATTTGGGATCAAAAATTATACCAAGAACCATATCACCCCTTTGAGAATCTACAAGAATGTTATATCAACAATTATATCAAAAAAAAATATACCTCAACATTCATACTGATTAAAAACACATGTTTTTTTATTTTTAACAAATCCAACTGAATAATTTTTTGTTCATAATAGTCTCCCCTTTTTATTTTGTCTTTATTACACAATATATACGTTGATATAATCTTCTCCACATTATTTTAAATGAAATACAAACGGTCTATCAAAATTATACTTTTCATGTGGGATGATACTATTTTTTCTACCCATTATTAGTTGAAAAATCAACATCTTTAGCTTCTCCTCCTTTCATTTTTATATTGTTCACCCCTTGATATATGGAATGAAACTACAAGAAACCTCAAATTATCTTTTATATTTATCATTTCATATTCTTTAATTATGGTCTCCAACTCCCTCTATAAGTATAGGGAATAATTTTTCATCTAACATCATCTACCCTATTTTAATCTATATTTATAATTTATAAACACTCATTCTCGATTACACAAAACCATTGAAACTATAAGAAATCAATTTCTAGATGGAATTATCAATTCCAAAATACTTTAATTTTCAAAAAAAATATTATCATTAAATTAAATGATTTAATTTACCACATAAAACATGAAATATAAAAAAATTTCCTAATCTAAATGAGCTGGTGTTCGGTTTAGTAAACAATGGATTTTGAGAAAACCACAAGGCTATCCATGTAACTCAAGAATTCTATATTAATATAAGACGAATCAATGAAATAAAAAATATTATTCATCTACCTATTGTATCCAATAAAATTTCAAATAAAACTATTATTGAATATTAATTATTGGAATTTGAGTGTGAGGATTATATCACATGATGATTTAATTGATACAACATGTTAATAAATGAAAACCAATTTTAAGATTGGTTCAATTTTAAAAAAATTATATTACATGAACATCGTTACATTTAGTCCATCATTGAATTCATAAGATTCTAATAAAGGTTAACATCATTTGACATTAATTTTAACTACTTGTTATTCTTTTTTTAATGACATCAATCATTATAGATTAATTTAGGGATTTCACTTGTGAGAAAAAATTACACTAACAAAAAAATTGTGAATATATAGAAAACCATAAAATTTTATTGAACATAAACAATCATACTGGATATAAAAAATATTAGAATTTAACTTATTTGGTTACTATTATTTCCAATTTAATCTTCTTCAGGTTTCATAGAAAAACATGAATTTGTAAAAAAAAATCATTTAAGCTCAAATAACATAGTATTTTTTTCATAATCATTTCTTGTATCACATCTCTCCCTTAATTATATACCTCTTTAAAATAATTATATTTAATAAATAATATATGGATATGGTTACTTAACATTTCCAAAATGGAAAAGGGGTAATCTATATTATCGAACATGTCATCTTCCATCATTATTTTAATCCTTTTAAAAAATTAGGAAATGAATGAAATCATTTATTAATGTTCATCACAAATATTTGTAGCTAGATAAATGACCACATGAGAAATAATTTAGCTTTCATTCTATCACATGCATGCATCTATTCATTGATAAAATAAATTACCATTATTCTTATCTTGGGATTTTCCTTATTTTTTGAAATGATCACACTAGAAAGAGTAACTTCTTGTGTAAAAAAATAAATGCAGCTCACATATCACATTTTTCTATATTAAATCTTAAACATTTTTTATTTTACTTTTTATGTAAACCCATTGGATAAATTTTCCCATTTTTTCCATGAGTAAAATATTTTAAAACATAGTCCTTTCAGAATTTACCTTCACATTATTTTTCACCATCATCAGAGCTGAAAATCACCTATACTTTTTCTTCAATGTTTTCCATAATTCTATCCATGAGAGTTTTTGTGAAAAAATTGAATTATGTTTTTATACAATATTAATTGAGGCCCACACTAAATCTCAAAAATATTGAACCTACTTTATATCATAGTTTTAAATTTTATAGGATAACAATTCTAATTGTATTTCATAGTAGTCGGATGACATTGTATGGATTCATTACCCTTAAATGCATTCATCGAATTGAAATTTCATTCCATTACAAGATATAAAAAATAAAGAAGTTATGATAATATATATACCTTATTTAATCTCTACATAATTGGGAGATGGAAATGTAAGACTTTTTATCACATTCTTAGGCTTATTGGATTTGGAAAATCAACCCATGTTATAGAAAAATCATCCACAGTACTATCAGTTTAGTGACTCTTAATTTTGGTCAATCATTCATATATATTTTTCATGGGATAAATATTTTCTTCTATATTTAAAACATTTATATCTCTTAGTTATTTTATATGTTATGTTTCTTTTTTAGGGACATCATCTTATAATTTGAGGTGTTCACCCTCCCCACAATGTGAATTAGCGTCGCATCTTCTTAATTGATTTTTATAGAATGAAATTCCATATATTGGCCTATATATATCAAATACTATTTTAAAACATCAAAATGTGTTTTTGGTTAAATGACATTTCCTTTTATTCCATTTTCAAGTTCATTGTTTTCTAATATCTATGGAAACCTCATCATGGGTATCACATATCTATTTCATCTTCAATCCCACTTACATTATGATGAGATTAAATTCCACTTTTTCATTACATAATATTTAATCTTCCATATAAAAATCTTTAACCATTAAATATTAAACCCATAAAATTATTTTCCATCGGTATTATTTTTTATTTTATGTTCATTAAAAGTAATAACTGTACGATGTTAGTATCTCTTCATCATTGCAATCACATATCATTTATATATCCTAGAGAGAGTCCCAACAGTTTACATTCATTATAATTATGAGTATTAAAATCCTAAATAATATTTTGTTTGTATTTATCATCCACTGGGGAGCACATCTTTTTGGATTAGTTCAAATTATTATTATTCTTATTTTTAATTTATTTGAAGGTATTTCTATCGGATCAAGTTTTATTTTCGAAATTAATTTTCTAATTTCATCTACATGTAGTACGAGAACATAAAGTTATTAATCTTTTTGTAAAAAAATTTCATCCAATCATCATTTAATACCTCTTTTACTGAAGAATCAATCATAATGATTCTATGAGATATTTCAATGATAAAACTATCTTGGATTAATAGAACAATTCCATATTTAACCAAATCAAGAGTATATCCAAGATAAAATTCTATGATATTGATGAAATCCTTTTTCTATGTTATAAATTAATCACATAAAAAATAAGAGGGTTCATTTTGGAAAATTTTTTCCTTAATAAATGAGATCAAATTAGATAAATAACAAATATAAGAAAAATAATCCTTTATTTCATGTAACGTATTGGCCCCTCAAAATGGGAGTAGAGTAAGAGTACATTAAGAAGGTATGTGAATCATGGTATTCTCAAATATTGAGTTATTAAATCTCCAATTCATATAATGAATCACTATCTCTAAGAATCATGACCTCTGAACTTTGATGATATGTAGTCACTTTTTTTATCAAAGATATACAATAAGATTCGTAATCTATTTTGGTGTACATAAAAAAGTTAAATGTGAACATGAGAATTTACCTGGTTCACCCTCATAGAGATACATACAATAGAAATTCATTTGTATTTTTTTCATGAATATAAATACATTATGGAATCATTTATCTTCATAGGGTACTCCTTCATTATAATGGTTCATGTTTTTTCACAGCATTCCTAGGATCACGACCATACAAAATGCAGAGTTACAACACCATGCTTAATGTTAAATATTAGATCACTACCACTTATGCATCATATGATTCTCACTATTCTAGGATATATTTTCATAAAAATATTTATATTTATGTCCCATTACATCATCATTGAACAAATATTTAATTTAGTATATATGTTCTATTTTAGTTCTACTATGATTTTCCTTCAACTATTATGGAAAAACAATTAATAGTACACATTATCTTCTTTTTTTTGTGAGAAAACAGATATCATTAATGAAAAATATCAGCAGACGTACATATGCAAAACCACGAAGGAAAATTTTCTAGCCAGAGCTGGTTGGCCATGAAGGTGCCTGATGTCGCCAACTGTTGGGTCGCATTATTCCCTTACCTTTTGGTAAAGGAGAAGGTGCATAATGAAAAGCATTGGCAGAGCGAGATAATTCTCTTGATGATGAGTCTTAATGACTGGAGTTTGTCGTCGTTGTGGTTAATGGCATCGATCAGGGTGAGGCAGTCAGATTCAATGTTGATATCAACACACCCACATTCCAAAGACATCATAAAACCCACCATAATGGCATCATCCTCGGAAATAGCAGGTTCCCAAAATGAATTATGTGATTCATACTTTGCAAATATGATTTTCCCCAGATGATTTCCGGCCAGGAGAACGAGGGAGACAAGTCCATCCTTGGGGAGAGACGCGTCCACATTGATCTTAAGAGTACCTTCCATTGAGGGGCTCTAATGAGGGGGTTGGGAGGGGGGAGCATCGGGCTTTTGATGTTCATTGTGGTGATTCCATCCCTCGATCCCTGAAGTGGCCCATTCTGTCCAGAATTCATGAGGTTTATGCATGTGATGGAAAATAGCATCGTTAATCAGGACCAGATGATCCAGGCCAGGGTGGAGAATGACCCTGCATTAGCCGATGAGAGAGAGGAGCACCATCACATCAGGAGATAGGGGAGGTCAGAAGCCGTGTCCAGTGACGCATCTGGGGTCGGGTCCTATTTATTCAAGATTTCCTTATCTCATGGGCAGTGAATGATGGAATGCAAGGGGGTCTCTAGGATATTTGGGTAGAACGGGAAGGAAGCGGCATGGGACATATGTCGGTAAACGAGAAGGCTCATCGTAGGGAGGGTTCCCGTGAAAACATGCAACCAAAAGTGGTGTATTTTAGGGGGGACATTGAGCTTCCAAAGTGATTTATATGGCCCCTCGTTCCAGTCGACTAGGTGGTTTCCAAGAGAATGTCTGTATCCAGATCTCATTGTGCATTCTCCCAACATGTCATTTCTCCAGAAGAGATGGTCGCGGCCTGCGTCAGGGACATGGGGGATTCTTAGGATAATTCTTTGGTCTCTTCCGTTAAACCATTGATAAATAATTTCCAAACACCACCACATCCCTTGCTCAGAAAGCAGGCTTCTGACAGCGGCATCTTAAAAGCCTGGTTGAGCGTGGGATGTAGCCCACATACCTTCCGAATCAATCAGCCATGGGTCATCCCAGATTTTGAAAAATGTGCCATCCCTAATCCTCCATCCCATTCCTTTTTCCACGATATTTCTGTCCCACCAAATTCTGCTCCATAAGAATCTAGGAGGCGGGCCAAGTGAGGAAACATGGAAGTCTGTGTGGGGAAAGTACTTAGCTCGTAGTAGACGCGCACAGAGAGATGATGGATGGTTAATAAGGTTCCATCCTTTCTTGGCCAACAATGCGTCATTGAAGAGAAGAATATTCCGGAATCCCATTCCTCCGTCCAACTTGGGGATGCAACGTTTCTCCCAGGCCATCCAGTGGGGTCTATTCCTTCCATCGTTTTCCCCCACCCGAAGATGGAAATAAGTGTATGGATCTGGTCAGCGATGGGCGCCGTGAGCTTAAACAAGGACATAAAATAGCATGGGATAGACTGGATGACAACTTTAATGAGGGCATCTTTCTCTCCATTTGAGATTCTTTTTGGGGTCCTGCCTTTTATTTTCTTCTCAATCTGGTCCACTAGAGATGGAAAATTTTCATTTTTGGACCGGCCAATCACCGTGGGTAGCCTGAGATATTTTTGGTGTTTCTCAACCATATGTATGCCAACTGCTGCGCAGAGTTCTTCTCTCTTGGAGCGAGGTACCCCTGCACTGAAATAGATTTCTTATTTTCCGTTGTTGATTGATTGTCCAGACGAACTCTTATACTGGTGGATCACTTGGCTGATCACCTGACATTCATTAATAGTTGCTCTGGAGAAGAGGAGGCAGTCGTCGGCAAAAAAAAGGTGCGACATTGGTGGAATTTTGCGGCAGACCTTGGCCCCATGAATAGTTTTAGCGGATGCATCCCTGAAAATAAGGTTAGAAAAGACATCATCCACCAAGATGAATAGAAAAGGGGAGAGGGGATCTCCCTGGCCAGGCCGTGGGATGGCACGAATCCTCGAGTGAGATCCCCATTGACTTGGATTCTAAAGGATATGGTCGAGATGCATTGCATGACCATATCTGTCCACATAGTGTCAAAAACCATTTTCATCATCACAACTTTGAGGAAATTTCATTCCACTTTATCGTAAGCCTTGGTCATATCCAGTTTCCAGGCTATGGTTCCTCTTTTCTAAGTGGATCATGTTTTCATAGAGTGAAACACTTCATGGGCCACAATTTCAATAACAGTGATCCGCCACTTGGCCACGACGGCACTTTGGTTTTCCGAGATAATATCAGGCAACCACGGTCGCAACCGATTTACGAGGATATTAGTGAAGATCTTGTATGATACATAATAAAGGCTGATAGGCCTAAAGTCATGGACCGACCGGGGCTTCTTAATTTTTGGAATTAGAACTAGGATTGTTTCATTGACAGCGGAAATGATTGTTTTCCGGGCACAGATATTCCTAATCATTTTGCAAATGTCGTGACCGATGATGTGCCAGTATTGCTTAAAGAATAGGGCGTGGAACCCGTCCAGTCCTGAGGCCTTAGTGGGGTGAATCTGTTTCAGAGACAGGCATATCACTTCATTTGACACATCTTTGGAAAGATACTGATTGATCTCATCGGTGATCACTGGTAGGATACATTCTTCCACTTCAGATGAAATGAAAGGAGTTCCTGAATTGAAGAGGTTCTGGATGTAACATTTCAAAGTTTCATGAATTCCATTAGTGTTAAAGACTTCGCTTCCATCTGATTGTGTGATGCAATTGATAAAATTTTTCTGGCACCTAGCTGATGCTTTCCGGTGAAAATACCTGCTATGGAATCCCCTTCTAAGATGTGGGCATCCCGTGCCCTCATAGCCCAGAAGCATTCCGTCACGCGTAGGGTCGCGTACAGCTCTCTTTTAGTGGCTCCAATCATGACATGGTTACAACTGGATGGGTGTTTCTTAAGTAGGTTGTGATGTTTCATTTCAAGGAAAGCACAATGCCTCTCGAGATGATGGAATTTCTTATTGCTCCAAGAACTCAGATCGGATGCGACCTTGTGGATATTGAGGCCAATATCATCGTGAGTGATGTTCTAGCTTGATCTTACAACATCTTCGCATTCCCGATCCTTTAACCAGAAGATTTCAAATCTGAAGTTTCTACTTGGTTGTTTGATGTGTTCACCTTGAGTGTAATCAATAGAAATTGGGCAGTTGTCTGAAGGGTTCAGCATCATGCGGCCGATGTGGAACATTCTAAAGAGATTTATCCAATCTATTGAGCCCAGAAATCTGTCAAGTCGCTCAGTGATGAGTGTGCCATCCGTATTACCTCGGAACCATGTGAATGGGTAACCTGCGTATCCCAAATCAACCTTGTCCGCCCTAGTGACCGCATCCTTGTAATTTGACATTGATGCAATGTGTCGGACATTTCCGCCTCTTTTTTCCCTATGGAACATAATCTCATTGATGTCCCCAACAAAGAGAATAGGTCTTGGAAGCTCGTGACGAATCTTGCAAAGGAGATCCCAAGATTTTCCCTTCTCATTATGGGAAGACCTCCCATAGAAACCCACAAAGAACCATGGCGGGGTGTGGTCCGCCTAAATAGTCGTAACCACGTGGTGCGAGGATAAGGAAAAGATCTTGACGTGGAGATTATCCTTCCATAGGATACAGAGTCCCCCATAGTGGCCCTTTCTGGAGACCGGGAGACATCCTTGGAAGCCGCATTTCAGAGCAATTCATGTGGTGTCCTTACTTTCCAAAATGGTTTCAGACAGAAAAAATATATCAGGGTGACTTTGGGCACAATTGTGCTAAATCATGAGAACCGTTCGTGGGTTGCGAAGCCCATGATAGTTTCATTATAGTATAATAATTGATTTAGGCGGTGATCGGTCTCACCCGCCTCTGCCTTTGAGTTCTCAGCACCTGTTATTCCACATGTCGTTTTTCCTATCTTTTGGGAGTTCCCCATTGACTGGAATGTTCCCATTTGTCTTTCTAGATCCCCAAGATTAGGGTTTTAAATTTTACCAGCACCTACTTCACATTGCACCCTTTTCCAGGTTCGACGAGTTATCGGGCCTGGTGGTGAAGTTCCAGACTTTCCATCATTATCTCGTGTTAGGATGTCAACCATGTTCATTTCTGGGTCACGATCGGGATCTGGTGGTTCAACGTGCATCTGCATTGACCTCACGCTTTGTTCTGTAGGATCTTTTGGTGTGTTCCTCGGCTCTATAAGTGTTGAGGTTGTGTCCTTCAGGGGGTGGATACATGCTAATATTCCTATGAGTGGTTGGGCTCTCTTTCGGGAACTCTGGCAGACCAAGCCTAATGATCTTTCCCTTTTCGGTTCCCGCCGGTCTTGTGTGGGCCACCGTTAGACATTCACGATCCTTTTGTTTTTATGCCTTAGGGATGAAGGAATATCTGCTCATTTGGCCTGAACCCATGGGCCATAATGTAGAATCACATCACCTACTCCATTCCCCTGCTTTGAGCCACAGGCTCATTCCAGATGCCCGAGACGTCCATAGAAGAAGCATTAAATTGGAAGTTTCTCGAATTCGAATGCAATCCAGCTGTCTGCTTCATCGATTTTCAAAAACATGCCCCTCATCAGAGGCTCCGACACTTCAATTCTGGCTCTAATCCGAACCTCGGGTCCCCATTGGATAGGGTACGAGTAGTCCCATTCTATGAATTGGCCAATATTGTCCCCAATTTCTCTCATAACACGTTCTGCTCGTGCATGAAGAGGAATTATTTTAATACGTATCCAGAAAGGGGATCAGTTTAGCTTAATTTTCTGGATATCCTCCCCCCCTTTGAATTCTTCCCTGAGGAGGAGTTGTTTATCAATGGACCACGGCCTGCCTCGAAGGATTTTATCTCTATCTCATTCGTTGAAGAACTCGATGACAATGCGATTGTTCCCCGCTTCAGGAATGGCCACACCCGCTTCCTATATCCAAAGGTTCTGTAGAGTGTTTTTAAGTGCCCCTTGGTTGACTGAAATATTTTCTACAAACATTACAACCACCAGTAGGGAAATGAGTTTTTAAAAGAGTGTATCTTCGTTTCTCCGAGCCTCGATAGTTGATTTATCTTTATCTATCAGGGACATCCTCTTCCAAAGTTTCACAATATCCTCCTCCATTGTCCAGTGCACGTGGGATAAGAAAGAGCTCCGAGAAGGCCTGGTTAACCGCACCTCTTAGGTCAGCAATAAAAAGTCTACTACCCCAAAATACTGGGCCCGGCACCCCACTCCGTGGCCTCGTTCTGTAAAGTGGCAGCGCGACCAAGGCCTAGGCGAAAAAGAGGCTTCGTGGACAGGACTCCGCGAACCCCTCACTCACTGCACAAGAACACCGCGAAGCAGAACAACCTCTGCGGAGTGGTTCACCGCGGCGTAAACTCGCGATCTCCCTACGCGTTCCCCTCACACACCGCACAAGCACACCGCGAAGCAAAACAGCCTTCACGGAGTGTCTCACCACGGTGGAATCTCGCAAGTTCCGTTCACGATAAATCTCAACCATAACCGAACGAAACTTATTTGTTCCTAGGTCCACCGCGAGCTCTGCTTTCTTCACACCATTCTCCGTGAAGCACATTGGCCATCGCGGGATGGCTCAGCCAGTGAGATGTTCACAAACTCCCTTCACAGCTGGGTTTTCGGGCTTTGGACACCACACTCTCTGAGGGAACTCTCTTAGACCCCAGGATAACCATGAACCAGAAGGACTTCACACCAATCTTTGCTCAGTAATCAACCTCTGTTTGTCGTGCTGCTTCAATGAAATTGTGGTCAGCGCCTTCGAGTTCTGAGAGTCCAAGCGATCGTTCAGATCCAGGCCTGCAGGTAGGTATGGAAACAGGATTCACCCTCAAAAAATCCAGATCTGTAATCCGAGCAGGAAGACGGCAATAGATTGATTTTCGTGGCGATGAGCGCGAGAAAAAGGTGAAAATTTGAGAACCAGCAACAGCATCCCCGCTCTCTCCACCAAACCCCTATCCCATGAAGAAGGCATAGCCCACCTTCCAAATTCGACAGGTTCAAGAATCCCCCCGCCGCCAAGGGAAGGATCGGGATGGAGAGAACTCAGCCCTAGGAAAACCCTAGGAGAAAACGCTCTCAAGAGGAGTGACTTACACATTATCTTCTATTTTTCAAACATGTCATAATGTACTTTCTTCTTTTTTAGGAAAAACATATAATATACCTTTTTAATGATCATCATTGGATTCAAAATCACCTAAAAAAAGAATTTCATTCCCCTCACATGGAATGTATACTTCTTACCCATAGAGATTCTTATATTTAATATGTTCCATGGTTCTCTCTTTCTCAACATACATTCTAGAAGTCATTTTCACCTTCCTAAAATGGGGATGACATTCACCTATCACAAGTAAATATATCAACATAAAATCATGTAATTACCTATACTTATTTTCATCTTTAACGAAATAAATCATTACTACATCTATAAGTACTACATGGAAACCTAAAAACTCCATATTTGAGTGAATTTATCATAATTTAATTAACTAATAAAATGATACAAATAAATATCTAATATATCATAAATCATGGGAAAAAATACATTATAATGGTTATTGAATCATTTAGAATGTTACGTAATAATCTTATTATTGGTATCTCATTGATTTGTACATGACCCATGAACACTAGTTGCACCATGACCAGGTATAAACTGTTTATCCATTTTCGCCCAACATTCAAAAATCTACTATTTTGGTGCATTAGATATGGATATTTAGGCCTTCTACTCCACATATCGGACAAGACTACTCCTACCACCACTATTCCCATTTTGGGATCCTTCATCATACATAGGGATCATCACGAATCACCTTATATTCCTCTACACCGTGGTAAATATTTTTTCATCCTACGTTGAGCAATATATAGTTGATGAGTAAAAATGGCTCGATAATTGATTCCTCTCCATGCCCTGGTTCAAATACAGTTCCCCTTCAATAACTGAAACATTATCCACTATGGTATCCACCATTGTTTCACTAGTCAGTTTGGCATTCTCATTCACCTATAAACTATAGTTACTTCCACAACAGTCAGGGTCGCCTTCCTCTTCTAATCTTGGAATAATGAATTGAAATGACAGAATAGAGACCCATAAAATATTTCCCATCTTCATAATTCATATTTTAGGAATTGAATTATCAATAATACATCAATAATTGGTGTGGCCACACCTGACCACTTCTCTATCTCCATCGCACCACTTAGTAAAGAATATTATTTCTTGTATAGGGAAACATCAATAAACCGCTTATAGATTTAAAAAAACATATTCCAATTGACAAATCATCACATTCAAAATAATTACAACATGAATATGAATCATCCTATTTGTCAACTTCTCAACATATCCATTAATTAAATAATGGTCTGAGGCCCTAAATTTTTATTAATTTTTGGATAAACCCCCTTTTAATGGAAAAGGGGGAAACCTCACAAGATATAAAGGACATAAAACTTCAACAACAATTGGTGGTCAGAGAATATAACTATAGTACAGAGCCATAACCCTACCTAGTATAACAATAAGTATGACAATACTCCACCAATGCATGATTATTCAGAATGTTTCCTCGTGCAGAAATACAGGGGCCTGGAATATATGGTGGAGCCATACCCTCCCAAACTTCCAAATATGGATAGTCTTACATAGTTAATGAACATGCTATCATCATATTCTAGATCCAATCCTTGTAGATAGTCCAGAAGAATACACTAAACTCCAAATTATGAACTATTTCTTTGAATCCAACACAACAACATCAAAATTCCATAGAACCAGAACTCCTTCATGAAAACAATCACACTTGAACACAAAACCAACTCCCAGCATTGAACATACTAAAACTGAAAAGAATCACTAGCCTCTTTCCATTCAAAATAAGAACAGAACAAAAAATCAAATAGAAACCAAACAATATGCACGTTGCCAACTGATAATCAAATGGAGACTTCGGCATCAAATATATGGCGTTTTCAACTGAAGAAGTTGATTTTAGTAGATTCACATAATCCAAACCACCGGAAAATCAACATCCAATCAAGGAATCAACAAAAAGAGAAACAAAAACCATTATGTAGACTCAACAACAGGAACCAACGCATCCCAAACCAAAATGACTATAAAAAACGAAATCAGAAGAAATCACTATACACTAGAAAGAGACCCACTTCTGAGATCTCATTGCCTCAAACCATAACACACTAAAATAAAATGACAAAGCACCAACCGCACATAGTAGAGAAAAGGTAGAGACCTCAACCCACTGGATTTGTAAACTCGGTCACGGACCAGCACCTTTCCACCATGGGAGACCCTATCCAGCTATGAAGGAATCAGGTGAAAGAGGCTGGTAATGTTTCCAGTAAAGAAACGACCCGAGATCACAAATCCTCACAACAACAAAGGAATCATCTCCAGATCGCACTGTACACAAGAAGATTTGTTGCATCATCCCGAGTTAAATGAGGCGACGTCGAGGGAAAACAACTAATGTGTCGTCCCCCTTACAGACTCATAACAACAATATAGACATTACACTTTGGGATTAACCAATATCCCCACAACCACATCAACACATTATTCTTCAATAATAATTATTTATCAGAAAATGTATTTTCATAAAATAGAACCTACTTAATAGAGAAGGAAACAAACATCTTTTCAAATTGTCAACATATATAGCCAAAATCCTTTGGGATTTTTAACATGTCATCATACCATATGTTCCAAAAATTACATAATAATATGAATTGAAGATATATTTGTAGAAAAAATATTAAATTTGAATCTTGTAAATCCTAATATGTACAATAAAGCTTCAATAATAAGGAATGAAAATAACTAACATTATGAAGATATATTTGGGCCTCTACTCCCATTGATTTGGGAATTTAACTAAAAATCCCCTCAAGAATTATTAATGAGGATTATGTATTTCACATAAATCTAATCATGGTAATGAATTAAACCCTATGGATCTATAAGATTATAATTATTTCCACTGTTTATACGGTGAAAATTGTTTCAGATAAGGTGTGAATGTTAGATGGGGAAATCAATATATCGATGAAAATTAAATTTTTAGGTGGAGAATCCCTTATAACAATACTCCTTATTCATCTCTAAATAATCAAGAGATCATAATGTCATCATCCCAATCAAATGATAATACTATAGTACCGGTAGATGTTATAAGTGTGCACAAACCACCTTCTATACTATAGTATGTGGGAACCACTTTTTACATATAAAAAAATATTGAGGAAGGTGAAGTTATTCAAAATACTCCAGATGGTGGTCTACCTTTAAAAAAATTATTCAAGTGTTTCCTCATAATCACACGTAAAATAAAAAAGTTCCAATATATTTTCATCCAATTCTAAAATTACCATAGTATCTATTAGACTCAAATTCATTAGGGAAAATGAATTGGGTAAATATTTTAATATATATACCCCTCAAACATTTGATGAAGGAGATTTTACCACTATCGATGATAGTATAAAGGTGAATTTTAGTATAGAAGAGCATCCAAAATCTACACACATTAAAGCTACATTGGATGTAATGAAATAAAATGAGTATATTCCCTTCCCAATGAAACATTTGAATGTGTTTTCATATAACTACTTCAAAATTAAAATGTTGATTCCGGATTGGGACACCCTTTGTATAGAATTTCCAGAGGATCCCAATATATAGAAGAATGTTTCATGAAGTATGTATCCAACTCATTATACTATAGATAATGTTGAGGTTGAAATGTTCATCAAATCCACATTTATCTTGGAATTATTGTATCTAATGTGGTTGAAAAAAAATTCACAATGACAAAGAAAAATGGGTATATCCAATTTTTTATCAACTTCTATAACTTCAAAAAGAACTAGCCATAAGATTAAATCCCAGTTACAATTATAGAATTATTTATAAATGTTATAGAACATTTTTTTCTCCACCTTTAAAATGTTATTTAATATATAATCTTATTTTTATGGCCCAAGACGATAAGGATGATACAAATTTTAGGGATATAAAATGAATATTTGGAAATCAAGTAATTTCATTAGACATGAATAATGATTGAGCTACATATAAATGTTCCATGCCTAAAATATTAATATATTTCTTGGGAAAATCTATGTAGTTCTATATTTATTAATTTATCATAACATATTAATATCCCTATGATCATCTAGTGAACCATTATTCCATTTTCAGAAAGATAAAAAAACAATAAAGTGAGTGCTTTAAAGTGTTAATTTAAAGATACATCATGGAAATTTCTAAGCATCTGGGAATTCTAACATGACAACAGGGTTAATAGTGAACAAAACATACAAATTCATACGATTTTCCCATCATAAAACCTTCTAGAAATGAGATGAATCTAAAGGAATACAGCACATGTCTGGTTTATCATCACTAAAAATTCTATAAATGCATATTATTTACAAAATTAATGATGAACAATGTTTTATAGTAGTGGGATAGGGACAACTGGACATCCTTTAAATAAATTGAGTTTTACGTCCATGGAAAACATATGGTGAATCCACTAGTTATAGGAAATTTATATGTCTTATTTGTTGTTTCTCCATATTTTTCACACAGTGTACTCATGTCTCTTATTAATGATTTGGAAAAATAAAATATTATTTACTCTCTCTGTTATGTCAGGATACATACCAAAACTCAATATTAAATTATTGAGAAGAATCATTTTGTATGATCTTCATGAAATGAAATCTAATGCCTTATCTCCAACATCCCAAGATCTATTTGGCGTATCACATCATCCAACTCAAGTATATTTCTAGCATCCTAATGAAAAATACCATTGGTGTTATGGGTAGTCATACTACAAAAAATTTAATGTGACTTTATATAACACGAATTAGTTAAAGGGTAGGAATTAGTAGGATTCCTTTTATCACACATGACTCTAATGAGAAGGGTTTTAAACACATATGTCCAATATGAGGAAGTATTATCCCCATAGATTGTACCTTAGCTGTTTTATATTTAGATTGATGGTATTTATCAATGTTATATAGCCATTAAGATGGTGATCCTAAATGATAACCATGTTTATTTGGGGATTATTCTCATCTTCCCTACTAAGGAAGCCTTTCCTTGTTCTTTCCATATTCTAGATGGACACACAAACTATGAAGAAGGATATCAATACCTTATCATTTATATAGATTTATTCTAGAATATTATATTGTATCACATTATAATCAAATGAAATTTATATCAATTAGAAATATTAATTAAAAGAATATATGCCCTCAAGACAAATTATCTAATACAACATTGTGATTCTTTTTCAGTACTAATCCAAATTTATTGTTCCTGATGAATTTAACACATGTTCCTAATTCACAAAATACACACATATATTATTTATCTAATAGATATATCACTTTGGATGACCTAGAATAGGATGATATGATCATTTTTATTGGTTATTGTATGAGAGTCTCTCCATTCATTAGTAAAAAAATGGATGCGATCAATGATGATAATAATTACATCAACCCATTTGATACAATATCATTATTAATGTATTCTAGCAATGATTAGATGTACATAATTTAGAGTTACCACTAAGACTACATACTTATAGTGGAGTGAGAATAGAATAATAATATTCTCTATAAAGTGGTGATCTACACCCTTTACAGTGATTTCAAATCTGAAAATGATATCTAAGAATAAGTATTTATTATAATTCCACTCAAACGAATATCAGGGAATTATATACTCATTCCAATTAAATAGTTACACTATCTATCTTATAGTTCTCTCTAATAAAAGAAAAAATCACTCTCATTAGATTAGAAAAATTGGATATTCCAGGAAATCAATGACCAAATAAAATGGTACAATAAGAAAAAAAATTCATTATATATAAAAGATAACATCATCAATGAATCCCCATATTTTCTTGACACAAACAAAAACACATGGACATTTTTATTATGGGTAATTAATTTGATGATTCCATTTCCTAAAACAGTGTCATGGTAGTATAGGTTTATCCTTACTATCACTATTTCTTTTATAAATGTTATAAGGATAAAACCATAAATGATTTCAAAACAATTAAAATAACTAACTTAATAAATTATAATATCATCACTATATTTCACTCCCCTCAAAATATATTGATGTAAAATGACACCAACTTCGTTGATTTTGATTTTTGGAGGCTAAACCAAGAGTATGAAATCTAGCTTAAACATTCATCTTAATTTCGTATTGTATCAAATGAATAGACAGTGGCGTTTGGTAATACCTTGTCCAAAATTCATGAAATGATTTTGAATAAATATATTATTTTTTTAGAAAAATTGATAAATTATTAATAAGATTATCTCAAGGCTATACATACTACTATAAATGATACTCGATCACTATATTTTTTTCCCTCATACAATGTTGATAGAAAATAAAACAGAAATATGTGAATCTGTGATTTTATTGGGATAAAATATACCTCACATCCAATCACTATCTAAAATCATCTCACAAAATAAGATCACTAAAAAAGTTTCTCGATAATTTGCAATAGCTTGATGAGAAATGGTTTCATACATGACATAACCTAGAATCCAAAAAAAATTGTGTTAAATATGACATCAATAAAAATTTTCACCACCATTCATTCTAGAATTGAGAGTTAGAATTTGTTAATATAATATTTATAGTACTTTAAATGTGGTATTTGAAACATAATGAAAAATAGGAAGGACATTATAGAACATACACGGTAAATTGTAGTGAAGATTACTCCCTAATCATAATGGGTGATGATTGAATTAATCCTATTAATGAAATAATGTTTCTTAAAAAGTAAATTACATGAATTTACTACTGTTATCACTTTTCACTATTCCATATGATATCAAAATACATGTGAAAAATTCCAAATTAATTTATTTTAAACCATGTAGGAAATTTCCTTACAATAAGATGGTAATCTACATGGTAAATATCTTAGTTAAATGGAGTACAACTATATGATAATGTTTTTGTCGATTGAAATAATACTACAGAACATCATCCACCCTACATGAGGTTAAAGTGTATATAAATCATCCACATTCAAGGGGAAATTGTTCAATTGAAGTTTTAATCCTTCTATATTATTCATAAATTACATTGTATGGATTCAATCATACTCCAACAAGATAAATAGTCACACATAGTCTCCTTCAATATGGTCCAGTCAAAATTACACAACTATAAATACCATTTTTGAAAACCAGACCACACATTATATTGATATTATATTTTTTATTTTTTCAAAAAGTATAAAAATACCACTCTGTCACATTAGTATGATATTCACATGAGCCTTTTAAACAAGACTCAATACCCATGGCTCGCTAAAATGTATCCAACATACAATTCAGATATATATTAATATTCACAATAACAACATGTGGCTTGATTCATATTTTGTTGGGATATAGAGTGAATGTTTGGATCAACCATAACAGAAACACAAGAGATTTTTCCTCAATGAAAATTATTTTTATTTATTTTATTGATAATATAACCATATCTGTTGTGATCCAAAATATTTAAAATTACATCCATATACTAATCAATCAGTTTTAGAACTCATTATTCATTTATGTAGAACATTATGTTTCATATAATATTATCTATATATCACGATAATAAACTTCATGACATTGTACTTTTATCATGATTTAAAAATATGAAATAAAATATATTCCACATGATTTTCAACTTTTGGATAAATGTATAATTTGTATGAAATCAAAACATCATAAAAATATCCATTCTTCAAGACATTAAATTAATTTTAATTTGTCACTATCACATGACATTAAATTTCATGATAGGAATTCAACCATTCATGACTCCAAACAATGGAAAGTGTCCTGTATTTTGTCAACGGTTTATTCCTTTCATTAAACTGCGCCAAGGAATCCACTAATTTCAACATTTGATGCTACTCTATATGGGAATCATATTATGGGTTTTTCCCACCAACCAACCGAAGTTAAGAATGGTGTTCATTCATTTCATCACGGTCTTCTCCTTTTAAAATACATGGAAGATGGCCAATTATTTCTAGAGAAAAAAATTAGAGGGGACTACATTGATCATTTCACTTACATGAGAGAAAAATAAGTGTAAGGATCCTCAATTTTTAACTCTATATTACTAATAGTCTATACTAATTAATAAAAAAAGAACCCATATTGAAAAGATTAATGTTGACGGAATACATTTCATAGGATTTGTAAGGATATCTGGATCATCTATGAAAAACCATCAATAAATTTTAAGCATTATCAACATTTCTTATTTGTATAAAGATACATTTCTATTGTGTTTTCTTGCATACATCAACATAAAAATTACCCTCATATGTTCTATGTCATAATCTACCATTAAATTCATACTATTTTATATTTATATTTACTTTATTACACAAATAATGACTAAACAAATAATAGAGTCCCTATAATTAATCATTCATATCCAAAATATCGAGATAGGGAATATCTAGATGAATTGAATTTATTACTAGTGATATGAAAATACATTGTATGATAAATGTTATATCATAAAATAAACATTAAACCATTTAAGGAGGTTTTTTAGAGACATTGTTTCCCTTACATGATAGTCAGTTATATGTAAGATATTTTTAACACAATTGTGTATTTTCGTATACAATTCCCTATAATAATATGGAACTACGGATCCCTATACATATTCTTATCCTATGTCAAAATAAAAAAATCCCAATCCATTTATGTGTCATTGATTTATATGGTTACAATTTTTATTAGAACTATATGTGGCTTCATTAGTACTATTAAATTATATATAGTGATGCATTGATATCATATCCTAGGACCAAACCCATGTTAAAAAAATAAGGAATTCTTCATTTCACCTTAATGTTCAGTTCACCCCCATCCACATGATTTTTCTGGATGACTTGGTTTTAAAATGGGACCCAATTCCATCCTCCCACCCATGAGATCGATATATACATATAGATGATTTATTTTAATACCTATGTTTAGATAGATCCATACTCATGTGTGGTACATAGTTTTCTGATATATCCATTCATGTGAAAAACTATGAATTCAATCAACAAAAATTTTCTATATCCAATATGTGATCTAGGTCTAAAAAATAACCATTGACATAAATTTACACATTCATTAATCTATGGTAAAATAAACCCACATTTAATAACAATTTATTTTTTCATTAATACTATTATAGGATATGTACTCATATATGGATCCTCTATTATATGACCAACCATTAATTCTAATAAAAGTACAACCCATTTTCTTGGTGGTTTTAGGTATTTCATTCTCCATTTTATGTTAGATAGAAGTTATTGTATCATGTCAATGAAATCCAAAAAAAATATTCTTATATATGTTATTTTTATATAAACATATGTTGGGATAAAATTTACCCCATTTTTATATATTGAATTATAATTCTAAGACCTTTTTTACTTAAAATTGAGATAATGATATTTCATCTTACGCACAAGTCAAATTTATATGGAGTTTCATAAAAATATCTCCCTACCACATGATGCAAAAATATGTATTGTTAGTCATTTTTTAATGATTTAAACATACATTATACCTAAGTTCTTATTGTATGAAATTAAAATTCATGACACCTATGTCCTTATCCCATGAAGTTAAATTACACGACACCAGATTCTTTGTAACATGATGTTAAACTACATTAATCCTAATACCTTATTTCAGTATATAGAAGTTCAGAAAACCAAATTTCTATTTCACATTATGTATAACACCCTATAATTTATGTACGTATTCATGGAATCAAACTAAATATAATTGATTCTTCCCTGAATGTCCTTAAAATAAATATATTAATTAATTCCTTACAACCGAGTAGTCCTATATAATATCATGGTCTATATAAAAGTGCATTACATATGGAATCCCAAGCTATTGTAAAATGAACATTTTGAACCTAATTTTTTTTCTTTTTTTCCTTTATTTGTTATTGATCATACATTATAAAATCACAATGTTTTCAACCATGCAGTTCCTTGGGCATACATTCCAATATTAATCAATTGAATGTACCACCCCTGCATTCAAATAAGTCTAGTATAGGGAATCTACATCACATAAGATCTATGTGAGGCATTATTCCTATTCATTTAGGATATGCAGTGATTCAAAAATCATTTAACTAGGGATAACCACAAAAATAAACTCACCCACCCATTATCCAAATGTTTGGACCCTTTAATTTAAAATGGGTATCCCTTCACCGGTTCAACCCTAAGGTGAAGCCATGCTATTTTATGCATTTCCATTTTTGTGGAAAAAAAATTGAGTGAGTCCTTCTCAAATTATAATAAACATCCTAACAACCATGTTCTTCTTTCTTGATGTAAAAATTCACAACACCTGAGTCCTTGTAACGACCCAATGTTTCATTAATGGAAAATCCCTCTTGATCTAGTTAAATGTCTCTTTAGGCAAAGTATTTTTATAAGATGTCAACTTCTTTGGTTTTATGTTAATAATTTTTGACCATTGTTAATATAGTCATTGAACAGTTATCAAATGATTAGTATAAATATCAGACTTTAACAAATCCAATTTACTCAGACAAAGGAAGCGATGGCCTCATCTAGTAGAATTGCCCCATACGAAGCCCATTTGTCGGAGCTCGTAAATGAGGTGGTGTATTTGGGATTTTCCCTTAACCAAGACCAAGCTGAGCTTCATCATTTCAAGCTCAAACGTGACTGTCTACGGGAAAAGTGGTTGTTTATTGAAATTACCACTCGAGCGATGTTATCTGAGCCACCCCAAGAGTCTGTGACCAACTCACACCTTACCATTATGTTTTATGTGACTGTTTTAATGGGTTATGTAACAAATAAGCATTACTATGTTCATGTAGATTATTTTTGTATATAATAATGAATATAATTTCTAGTCATTTTTGATACATTGTAAATAGTTTTTAAGGTACAAATAGTGTTTTTATTTATTATTTAATTAATAATTATATTTTATTAAATTAAGGGATTTTTGAATTAAATAATATTTTAATAAATTATTATTATTATTATTAAATTAATTTTTATTAAATATAAATGATCTTATAATTTTATGAATGCAATTATAATATTTATTAAGGTTTGAAAGCCATTTCTGTCAAAACCTGTGAATTTTCGATAAATGTCAGTTTTTATTTTAAAATTGAAAATTATCATATTTAGAAAATTATTTAGATAAAATAAATTTTATTTAGGGAATTAGGATGTCAAAATTATCCAATGGTGAATTTCTCATACTTTTTCGAGACAGTCAAATTTTTGGGTAAAAATTAAATACCGTTTAAATATATAATGTGTTTTATGACATCATAATGACCCAATAGTGTTGTAATAAAATACAATAATCTTTATGTTCGGCCAATATATGTTTTACCATCAAAATAATGTTATTTTGGGTTTTTTTGACTTACTTTTCAAAGCATTGATGGACCCCTCAAGACTTATTAAACACCTTGTCTTTTTAAATTAATTTCCATGGGAGTGTGACTCACCTCCATATAAGAAACCTCATTATTTTAAGAATTTCGTACCTTGGCCATATAAAATAATTTTTTCCTCTTCCCTTTTCCAAAAACCATGGGCAAAAACAATGGGTTGGATTGTGGTTCGGATTAATTTAATATAAGGGGTCCCAAACCTAAATAATAATGAATTCTCTCACCTTTCCTATATAAACCCACCCAAGATCCCACTTCCTCCTCACTCAAATGCTTTGGAGTTCGTCCAACCTCTACCCTACCCTCTCTAGAATCCTCCCAAGGTGCCCCAAGCTCCCAATAATCCTCTCACAAGCCTCTCTCTAGCCTTTGAAAGCACACATCCAAGTTAAGGTCTTTTCTTCCTTTCTCATTTTTGTCAAATTTAATTAAGTTGTATTTCCCTTTTAATTTCAATTATGAATGTTGGGTTATGGTTTCGCACCTCCCCCATACTTCCCAATTATTGTTTGAATGATGGGAGACCCCTCTCTCTCATTAAATTTCTCCCATTTACACCTGTTACTATGCCGAAATTCCGAAAGGAACTTCTCTATCTTGTTTTACATTCAAGCAATAAGTTTGTATAATGAATAAAAATTCCATTACAATTGTTGGGACATGTATCTATATGACCTCCTTACTATCCATTACATTTATATATGATGAGTAACCACTTTCTCTCTCATCAACCATTTTTATGAATTCTTATGTCACGTCGTTACGTTGCCGAAATCGCACTGATTATCTAAGCCAATACCGTTGTGTAGTGGATACCTTGCCCATTTCTCCATCAAGGGTATTCACCATTGTGCACATTTAATTATTGATTACAAAGTTTCATGTATTAATTCCACATTAATTTATCGTGGAATAAATTATTATGTTTTATGAATCCATGTTTTATGATCCATGTGGCACACTTATGCATGAAATGAAATGTTTAATAAGGGTGCGCCCTTATAGAGCTCCAATGCATTTGGTAAAGTATAGTATCATGATACGCATGCGCAATGAGTGTTGACTCATGTTAATTCAATTGCACCAATGTTTTACTCGTGCTTTATGTGCAATGAGGATTTACTCATGCTCCATGTGCAGTGAGCCTTGGATCATGCTAATTCCATGTTAAGTGTTGTTGCCACATTTCCATGTTATGATTATAATGCTTTATCATGCCTTTATGTTCATGTTTCTATTGTGATCTATTGATATGCCTATTTTATAACATATATTGTACCCCTCATGTTATTCCATGTGTATTCCATTACTGGGATTTAGAACTCACCTTTTTCTTATGCATGTCCTCAGGCTATCCCATGCAATGCTAAGTACGAGGGAATGTAGTGGTCATGTAAAGGAAGTTTTCAATAAAGATGTTTTATTTCATGTTTTAAGTTTTTATGTAATGATCCTAATCCCCAAAGACACTAAACCTCTCAATCTTCTTTGTTGTATCAAGTGAAGTTTTATGTAATAAATCATGTTTACGTTTGTAATAAAAGCAGGGTTGTCATAGTTGGTATTAGAGGATAGGTTTAGTTAATTTTGGGATTAGAAAACCCTAGTAATGCCTTAGATATAAGACTATGTATAATAAAAACATCCCTATGTTTTGTTATGTACTGAGTAAATGTTTTATTAGACAAATATATCCATGTCTGGATACGAGCAGGTAGAGGCAGCTCTGGAACAGATGTTTCCTAGGGGTAAAACCTGAACACACCGCTTTGAGCTAGACTCGAATGGGAACCGGTGCACAACAGTGGGCCTTGCTGCACTCTTGGTTACGAAACTCCTAGGGGATATGTTTTGATAAATTCAAAAGCTTAGTATGAACCCTTATTAAGGGAATTAAAAAAAATGCCCCAACAAATATATGTTAGAATGTAGATCATGAAAAGCCTAGATTGAAGCCTATAGACTCGTGATTAAGGAAAAATAAGTTTATTTATAAGTCATAAACTTTTGTCATTGGATTACCCTTTATGTGTTACCCCTACCTTTCCTTTTATTCCAGCCAATGGATGGTAATAGGAGGACTCGGGCTAAGAACCGTTGTGAAGATCAGTGTGATGACTGTACTAATGAGATGCCCAATCCAATGGGATCATGAATCGTGAACTTTGTCACGCTTCTCTTTCAACTATATCACGTTTTGAATAGAAACACAGGCCAATAGGAATGTTCAACCCTCCATTAGAAATAACTAGTCACTATCAAGAGCTTCATGAGACAATCGCCACCTACTTTTAGTGGATCATCTGATCCCATGATCGCTGAGCAATGGATCAACTCCATTGAAAAGATCTTCTCTATCCTTCAATGTTTTGAACAAGAGAAGGTTCTCCCGGCAGCTTATCGTATGGAATTTTAAGCTGATCAATGTTGGACGTTGATCAAAAATATGAAGCCTGGGGAGGAATTCGAGGCGTTGGAATGGAAGATTTTCGGAAGATGTTTTTCGATAAATATTTTTTGTGCACCCTCCGGATTAAGATGGAAGGGGAATTCATTTCCCTCAAGAAAAAAGATGAATAATCTGTTGGAGCGTACGAGGAAAACTTCACAAGGCTTGCACGATATGCTTCAGGCTTTGTCGTTACCCCCGAATGCAAGGTTGACCGCTTCTTTGGTGGGTTGAATCCTAGCTTGCGGAAAGCATTGGTGATCCGTGACTTCAACAGCTATGAGGAAATTGTATGATGTGCCCTCAAGGTCTAAATGTAGATCGGGGAATCAAAGGGGTGTCATTGGGACAAGAAGCATAAGGTGGAATTCAATGTTGGTGGACCGATGGATAAATCCAACGGTGCTAAGAAGATCCAGCACCCCACTTGCCAAAAGTGCGGAAAGAAGCACCCTAAAAATTTCCTTAAGGGGACGAGAAAATGATTCAGGTGTGGAAGAGAAGGGCACCTAGCTGTTAACTGTCAGCAAGAAAGACCCACAACTGTGATAGAGGAGAGGAACGCTCCGTTTGAACCTCAACGCATTGTTCAATACTACACATACAATGTACCGGGTCATTTTGGAAATTAGTTCCCTAATCCAAGGGTTTTTAGAGATAACCAACAACCTCCAAGGCAGAAAGGAAGAGAATTTGCCATCACTTATGCCGAAGTGAACCTCGAAAACGATGTGGTGACAGGTATGCTAGTTATTCATTCAAGAATTGCGAACATACTTTTTTATTCAGGTTCTACGCATTCTTTTATATCTTGAATGTTTTGTAGAACCATCCCAGCACCACCACAAATCATGGAAGTAAAGATGTCGGTGAGTATGGAAAATGGGGCAATCATTACATCCCATGAGTATAAGTCCTCCCCTGTTATAATATTTGGATTGAATTTCCCGGCGAACCTCGTCATACTCCCTCTGGTGTAATTTGATGCAATTCTTGGCATGGATTGGCTTTCCTCATATAGAGCCAACAAAAAATTTCGGGAGAGGAAAATCACACTCCATATGGAGAATCGACCCCCGATTATTTACAAGTGTTAGGAGAAAGATGAATCTCATTTAGATCCATCATCTCAAGCATGGATATTACTACCCTATGAGAACGCATATCTGGCTCAGATGATTGAGACCAAAGAAGAAACCATCCTTGAAGAAATGCCTATTGCAAGGGAATTCGCTGAAGAATTTCCCGAGGAACTTCCTGGTCTTCCTCCTAGAAGAGATGTTGAGTTCTCAGTTGATCTTATACCTAGGGAGCTACCAATATGCAAGACTCTATATATAATGTCTGTTGTAGAGCATGAAGAGATGAAGAAACAACTACCAGAGAATTTGGATAAAGGGTTTATACGCCCAAGTGCTTCACCATGGGGTGCGCCAGTCCTCTTCATCAAGAAGAAGGATGGGTCAATGCAACTATGCATCGATTATAGTAAACTTAAAAAATCACGATAAAGAACAAGTATCCTCTCCCAAGAATTGATGACTTGTTCGATCACCTGCGTAGAGCACAATACTTCTCCAAGGTGGACTTGTGGTTGGGATATTATCAAGTAAGGGTGAAGAAGGAATATGTCCCTAAGACTGCTTTTCGTACAAGATACGGGCACTATGAATTCATAGTAATGCCTTTTGGACTCACAAATTCAACATGAATATTCATGGACATGATGAATAGAGTCTTTACAGAATACCTTGACAAATTTTTTGTAGTATTTATAGATGATATTCTAATATACTCCAAAACCAAGGAGAATCATGAGGAGCATTTAAAAACTGTACTAGAGACTTTGCGCAAGGAGAAGCTCTATGCGAAGTACAAAAAGTGTGAGTTCTGGTTGAAGGGGGTCTCATTCTTGGTCCATATCATCACAAGCAATGGGATATTTGTGGTCCCCTCCAAAACAGATGCAATTGAGGGATGGCCGAGGCCAACATTGGTAACAGATATCTGTAGCTTCTTGGGGTTAGCTGGATATTATCGACGATTTGTGAGGAATTTCTCACGATTTTCCAACCCTCTTACCAAGCTTACTCGAAAGGGAGTAAAGTTTGTTTGGAGTGATGAATGCGTAGAAAGCTTCAAGGAGTTGAAATGGAGGCTTATCACTGCGCCCGTGCTCACTTTACCCACAAGTGGGGAACATTTTTTGGTATTCAGTGATGCTTCAAAGAAGGGAATAGGTTGTGTGCTGATGTAGAATGATAAAGTGTTATCGTATGCCTCAAAAAAGTTGAAAATCCATGAGCGAAACTATCCAACGCATGATCTGGAGTTGGTGGCGGTGATCTTTGCCTTGAGAATCTGGAGGAATTATCTCTATGGAGAGAAATGTGAGATATATACTGACCACAAGAGTATTAAATATATGTTCACACAGAAAGAGCATAATATGCGCCAGATGATATGGATGGATCTCATCAAGGATTATGACTGTTCAATACATTACCACCCTGGGAAAGCGAACAAGGTGGCAGATGCCCTAAGTAGAAAGGATCAAGTGATTCTATCAATGATGAGAATTGAGAAGGATCCAATCTTCTTATACTTGATTAAGATAGACGTGGGAATCATAATGAAGGGAACATCATCAATCCTTTCACAAATTATTTCTCAACCATCTCTTTTGGAAAGTTTAAAGGATGCTCAAAAAGATGATGTGGGAATTCAGGAAAAAGTGGAAGCTATCAAAAAGGGGAAATCCTCAGAGTTTAATGTTATTGAAGATGTAATTGTGTGGTTTGGGAAAAGACTATCTGTTCCATCATGTTTAGAGCGGAAGAAGGAACTTTTGGATGACACACAGAGTTAAAATTTCTCTATTCACCCAGGGAGCACAATGATGTATCATGATCTCCGAAAAAACTTTTGGTGGGATAATTTGAAGAAGGAGATCGCTGAATATACATCAAACTGCTTGGTGTGTTAGCAAGTGAAGGCATGGAGGCAGAAGTCTATGGGGATGATGCAACCATTGCCCATACCAGAATAGAAATGGGAGAACATCACCATGGACTTTGTCACCAGACATCCAAGGTCATCCAAAGGCAACAATGCAATCTGGGTTGTTGTGGATCATCTTACAAAGACTGGACACTTCATTGCTATTCGGGAGGATTTTTAATTGGATCAACTGGTGCGGATATATAACAGGGAAGTGGTAAGGTTGAATGGAGTACCAATATCTATTATGTCTGACAGAGATCCAAGATTCACCTCTATGTTTTGGAAGAGTCTTCAACATGCTCTGAATACTGAACGGAACATCAGTACGGCCTATCATCCTCAAACGGATGGCCAATCCGAGCGGACTATCCATACACTTGAGGATATTTTGAGAGCATGCTCAATGGAAATTAAAGGAGGATGGGATCAATATCTTCCTCTGGTTGAGTTCTCTTATAATAACAGTTTCCACTCGAGCATCCAAATGGAACCATATGAAGCCCTGTATGGGAAAAGGTGCAGAACACCGGCATGTTGGGATGAGGACAGTGAATGTATGCTAATTGGACCGGAAATGGTCGAGGAAATGGTGGAGAAGGTGAAAACCATTCAGTAGCATATCAAGGTAGCCCAGAGTTGACAGAAGAGTTATACAGATAATCATCGAAGAGACCTTGAGTTTAAAGATGGAGACACGGTGTTTCTACGCATATTTCTGTGGAAGAAGGTCATGTGGTTTGGAAGGAAAGGGAAGTTATGTTCAAGGTACATCGACCCCTTCGAAATTCTTGATCGTTTCGGGGTTGTGGCCTATCGACTAGCACTTCCACCTGCCATGGCTAGAGTACATGATGTCTTTCATGTATCCCTCTTAAGGAAGTACATACCGAACCCTTCACAAGTACTCTCTTCGGAGATGGTACAATTAGAATATGATCTTTCTTATGAGGAGCAACCAGTGAAGATCTTAGATCATAGAAAAAAAGTTCTACAAAATAAGATAATGCCCCTCGTCAAGGTGTTGTGGAGAAACCACAAGTTTGAAGAAGCAACTTGGGAATCGTAGGAAAAATGAAGCTGAATTACCCACATCTGTTTTAGTGTTGGAAAAGGAAAATTTCGAGGGAAAATTTCTTAAGGGGGGAATATTGTAACGACCCAAAGTTTCATTAAAGGAAAATCCCTCTTGATCTAGTTAAATGTCACTTTATGAAAAATATTTTTATAAGATGTCAACTTCTTTGGTTTTATGTTAAGAATTTTTTACCGTTGTTAATATATCCGTTGAACAGTGATAACATGATTAGAATAAATATAGGACTTTAACAAATACAATTTACTCAGACAAAGGAAGTGATGGCCTCATCCAGTAGAATTGCCCCATACAAAGCCCATTTGTCAGATCTCGGAAAAGAGGTGGAGTCTTTGGACTTTTCCCTTGACCAAGCCCAAGCTGAGCTTCATTATGTCAAGCTCTAACATGACCGTCTTTCGGAAAAGTGGAAGTTTATTGAAATTACCACTCATGCGATGTTATCAGAGCCACCCCAAGATTATGTCACCATTGCACACCTTACACTTAGGTCTTATGCGGCTATTTTACGGGGTTATGTAACCAATAAGTAGTACTATGTTCATGTACATTATTTTTGTATATAATAATGAATATAATTTCTAGTCATTTTTGATACATCGTAAATAGTTTTTGAAGTACAAATAGTGGTTTTAGTTATTATTTAATTCAGAATTATATTTTATTAAATTAAGGGATTTTTTAATTAAATAATATTTTAATAAAATATTATTATTGTTATTAAATTCATTTTTATTAAATACAAATGATCTTATAATTTTATGAATGCAATTATAATTTTTATTAAGGTTTGAAAGCCATTTCTGTCAAAACCTGTGAATTTTCGATAAATGTCGTTTTTTATTTTAAAAGTGAAAATTAACATATTTAGAAAATTATTTAGATAAAATAAATTTTATTTCTGGAATCAGGATGTCGAAATTATCCAATGGTTAATTTTTCATAATTTTCTACGACTGTCAAATTTTTGGGTAAAAATTAAATACCGTTTAAATATATAATGTGTTTTATGACATCATAATGACCCAATATTGATGTAATAAAATACTATAATATTTATTTTCGGCCTATATATGTTTTACCATTAAAATAATGTGATTTTGGGTTTGTTTTACTTACTTTTCAAAGCACTAATGGACCCCTCAAGACTTATTAAACACCTTGTCTTTTTAAATTAATTTCCATGGGAGTGTGACTCATCTCCACATAAGGAACCTCATTACTGTAAGTTTTTCTGACCTTTCCCTTATAAAATAATGTTTTCCACTTCCCTTTTCCAAAACACATGGGAAAAAACCATGGGATGGTTTGTGGTTTGGATTAATTTAATATAAGGGGTCCAAAACCTAAATAATAAAGAATTCTCTCACCTTTCCTATATAAACCCACCAAAGCTCCCACTTCCACCTCACTAAAATCATTTTGAGTTCGTCAAATCGCTACCCTACTCTCTCTATAATCCTCCCAAGGTTCCCCAAGCTCCCATGAATCCTCTCATAATCCTCTCTCTAACCTTTGTAAGCACACTTCCATGTAAGCGTCTTTTCATCCTTTCTCATTTTTGTCATTTTTATTTAAGTTGTATTTCCCTTTTAATTTCAATTAAGAATGTTGGAATATGGTTTCTCACCTCCCCCATACTGCCCTCTTATTTTTTCAATTATGGGAGACCCATTTATCTCTCATTAAATTCCTCCCATGTACACCCGTTACTATGCCAAAATTCCTAAATGAACTTCTCTCTCTTCTTTTACATTCAAGAAATAATTTTGTATCATGAATCTAAATTGCATTTCAATTGTCAGGAAATGTATCTATATTACCTTCTTACTATCCATTACATATAAATATTATTAGGAAACCCTTTCTCTCTCGTTAACCATTTTTATGAATTCTTATGTCATGCCGTTACGCTGCCAAAATCGCACGGATTTTCTATGCCAATACCATTGTGCAGTGGATACCATGCCCATTTCTCCATCAAGGGTATTCACCTTTATTCACATTTACTTATTTACTACAAAGTTTCATGTATGAATTACACATTACTTTATTGTGGAATAAATTATTATGTTTTATGAATCCATGTTTTATGATCCATGTGGCACACTTATGCATGAAATGAAATGTTTAAGAAGGGTGCGCCCTTATAGCACTCCAATGCATTGGGTAAATTATAGTATCATGATAAGTCATGTGCAATGAGTGTTGAATCATTCTAATTCAAGTGCAATGAGGGTTTAATCGTGCTTTATGTGCAATGAGGATTTACTCATGATCCATTTGCAATGATCCTTGGCTCATGCTAATTCCAAGTTAAGTGTTGTTGCCACATATCCATGTTATGATTATCATGCTTTATCATGCCTTTATCTTCATGTTTCTATTGTGCTCTATTGATATGACTATTGTCTAACACATATTTTACCCCTCATGTTATTCCATATGTATTCCCTTACTAGGCTTTATAGCTCACCCTTTTCTTATGCATGTCCTCAGGTTATCCCATGCAATGTTAAGTATGAGGGAATGTAGTGGTCATGTAAAGGAGGTTTTTAAAAAAATATGTTGTATTTCATGTTTTATGTTTTTATGTAATAATCCTAAGCCCCAAAGACACTAAACCTCTCGATCTTCTTTTTTTTATGAAGTGAAGTTTTATGTAATAAATCATGTTTATGTTTGTAATAAAAGCTGGGTTGTCATAGTCCTTATTATATGACATCAAAAAACATATACCATCAACCATTTAAAATCATGTTTAAAGGATAAATGTAACCTAATCATGGATAACTAAGTTATTTGATTCAACCAAAAATATTTTTGAAAATTTAGTTTTTTAAGTCACACATCATTTCTAATGTATCTAGTAATATCTAGAAAACATTCATTCCAATTGATAACTAGGGAATCTTTCTTCATGGTATTCCTCATCATTTCTATTAATACATTCCCCATTTGGATTCTTTTTATGCTCCCTCAATACAGTACGTAATAAAAAATCATCCATTTATCCTAAAAAAAGACCTCCAAGTCTATGTATTCCCTAAAATAAAGAAAAATAGAGTCATTATTTGAATAATTTCAATGCTAATCCCTAATGTAATTCCCTCCAAACATCAATCCTTATATAAGATCCTCGAGTAACAATTTACCGAATAATTATCATTTGTTTAAAAGCATTGAAACGTTTTCTTAGCAATGGAAACCTAATTTTGATGTTGTATCACACTTCCCTATCAATCCATGGTCTGTGAATAATGACCATAAAATATGTTTACCCCACCAATATGACTTATAGTGGCATCAAACTCTCATTCATGTTAGGTCAACTTTTACATTCTACTAGAAATGCACTTTCAATGCATTGTTTCCATACACTATATGTGGTAATCCAAAAAAACAGTAGTCTTTAAAAACATTTCATTCTCTACTTCACCTTTTTAAGATATAATTTCACACCATTGAATTTTTATTGGTCAAATATTTAAGACAATAAACTCTAGCCCCCATTGATCTAAACTGCATGAGATCAAACTATTTGGTATAGAAATGTAAATATGTTTTCCCTAAAAACCTATAATTTTAACTATCCTATAATATCTTCATTTATATATTCCCTTACATTAACTCCTATCTTATTTATGTTCATATTGATCTACAATATTTCTTACTAATAAGAGGTATGTTTTTATCCTAAGGAGAAGGTCCCCTGATCTGATTAAACCATTACACAATTTTATCATTATGAGAAATTCTATTGTGTGTTTTGGTCAACCTTAACAAACATTCCTCATATAATCATCATATTCAAACCCCATATGGTCATTATTTATACACTAAATAATATGATCATTATAGTGGATTAAATATAACTGATGTTACATTTTCAAAATTTTACCCGATTCCAAATCGAGGATGTGATGTTACATTCTTAAAACACCATCGATCATTTTTTCTTGGACTAATATTATTTGAAAAAAAAATCTATGATTCATTAACATATATTATATTCCTCCATCTTCATTATGTGATGATTATTATAAATTGTCCCATCATTTATTCAAGGTTTTGATATTCCTTTGCATAATAGACCACCCACATGTTTTTTTCAAAGATATATGATCATAAATTATATAAATATATAGTCAATTTTATGTGGCATTAAATTTTGGTAAATTTTTTTCTAACCATTAGAAACCTAAATTATGTACACCATTCATCGAGGCTATTAAAATTTGTGATTTTGGGATCTCTGTAAATGTTGTACTTTTATTTTTCTATGTTACATTACAGAAAAACCCATTGTTTTTAATTGGTTTTATGCACTAAATATCATGTACATTGGTTTTACTTACATGGAAAAAAAATTCCTTGAAAAGGGGTCATAAAAATTACCTAGTTGAAAACCCATATACTGTGATCATGGATAAAGACAATTCTTAACTCACTAGACAATTATGATGCATGATCCCAATAAAATAGAGCATTTAAAATAGAAAAATGTAAATAACATGTTAGGTAAATAACCCATAATTGAAGGCCTATGAAAAATTATATTTCATATCTGCTAACATCACCATGTAAAGAACAAAAAGCAATTAGGTAAATAAAATAAAAACATATATTTCTAGTGTCCAGTATATAAATTTAGAAATAATTAGTACATTATTTCTATACCTCTTAGGTTAGGTAAAAATTAATGAAATGAAATATTCCCTCATGAATATCATATCAATCTAGTGGATCCATGTGAAAATTCATATTGAAATAATTTTTAGGTATTAAAACTCTCTTGAGCATTGGATCCCTTATTTCTTATTCCCCTTCATGATTTTCATTATGTGGGTTTATATAATTCATAAAAATTGACCAAATATTGTGTAAAGTTATGGTTATAATTAAAATACCCATTCTCAATCCATTAATATGTCAAAAGTATTCATCCAAAATGACTAAAAACTGTGTTTGACAATGGAATTTATGCATATTCCCGTCTATGAACAATGCATAGAGGTAAATCACTTGATTCAAGGTATTAGGGGAAATTAATGAATCCTTGAACAACCATTCTACAGTATTATTTTATTTATGTCATATATTTTTTTCCCTTATGATGTAATCACAATAAATCCTGAAGAAATAAAAATACAGGCAAATAAATGTGAACAGAATGGATTATCATTGAATAAAAAGGGGAAATAAACATTATTAAGTCCCCATCAAAAAAAATTATAATTATGGAAGGGGAATATCAATGGAAATGGTAAACTAGAACATATCTTTTATCAATTTACTTCTATATATTTTTTGTCACGAAATAGATGTCCATCCATCGTGGTGGTTCCATACATAAGATAAGGATGATTCATCTCAACATCAGCCATCTCCTTCTTCATTTCCTCAATTATCATATAATACTCCCTTAAATCCCACTATATAAATTTTTTTTAAATACAACCCAAATCTTAACTAAATTGTTCAAATAAATCATAGAAATCTTCAAACTCATGATGGAAGGTATCTACTGTCATAGAATGTTTAGTGGATTCTTGGATCGAAAAAACTTATATTCATTATTTCCTAAAAACTCCACCAATGAATATCTTAGAATTAATTCTCATCCTGAATATACATTAAAAATAATATCTTTTAATTTATTATGGCTGGATCAAAATTTAATCCTTTTTTTCTCTATAGTTGTGAACATGTGATGATTTAGGGTATTCGTCTCCAATTTCTCATATAGTATAGTTAATGAAATGATCATTAGAATAAAATTCCTTATGGGGCTATTATTAATTATATGATAATAACGATTCTCCTAATAAAAATGGTGTAATGAACCTTAATATAGTATCCCAAATACATTGTTTAATTTATTACCTTCATACAATATATATAGGATCACAATATTAACATTTGATTTGTTTAACAGTCTTCAAAATGTAGATACATAATTGATTCAGATATAACATAAAAAATATAAAAACATATGGTAATAATCATTCTTTAATTCTTTAAATCAATAAAAATATCCGTATTCGTATCTTGGGGAATGGAAAACAAATATTGAGCTTAGACGCTTTATAAGGGTTCTGTATAGTTGAATCCACGGTGCAAGGGTACTCCCCAAGAACATTACCATATCATAGGGGATATTAATATCGAATTGATATGAATCTTATGATGAACCATGTGGTGTAAAATGTGGAATTTTGTTTAGAAGTTGGTCTAGGGTGTGAAATCTTGTGGATTCATAAACCACTATATATTAAGGAGTGAAATGTGTCTGGGTGATGCTTCTTTATTCCATTAGAGATATGTATTTTACTAATGTTGAAGGATGAAGGTGGATCTTATATTAAATTATAATTGTTTTGATACTAAATCCACATGAAAAATTTCTTTCATTCATCATTAAAATCCCTATCTAATTGTAGATTGTTTACCTAAATTTAGGTTTGTAACAACCCCTTTAAGTCATCGGATCACAAATACAAACATCTGGAACATCCATCAATAACTGAGGTGGAAACATCTCTATGGAATGTTTTGAGTCTCTATGCCATATATTATAATGAATCCAAACTCCGTGGTAAAGACTACATGTCCACAATACAACTACAATGTCAGTCCATTCCTCTATGGTGTGGCCTTGAATCTATTATAGAAAAATGGTGAAACCTACCCCTTTGACCATGGACATAAGTGATATAGAAAATCCAACCATAGTTTTGAATAAAAAAACCATTTTAAACTACTAATCCCTTTCTAACACCAAAATATATTTCAATGCAAAGATTGACATCAAAAAAGTATGATAGTGAGAAATAAATAAGATTCTCATTGAATTAAAATAGTTATAGAGTTTTAAAATATATATAACGTAATAAATTTCATGAATATATTTATGTTTCCTTATATAAAATTTTCAAGTCATCAATTCTTTGATGTAATATACAAAATTGCCACATCGTTTCATGGTGCTCGTAGTTCATATATACAAATGAATAACGTAATCAATTTATAAAGGATGAAAGGCTAACAAGATATATTATATAATATATTTCCATAATCATAATTATTTCATAAATATAATATAAATTTTTAACTTTTCTATTTATTACCATTTATTCAATGAGATAGTTAATAATGAATTTTACCACAATGTGGAGATAGAAAATCATACATATGCCTGAGAAATTATTCTTTTCTACTCTTTTCTATTTCATTATTTAGGAATATAAAAATGAATTTAAATGAAGTTAATTTTGTCTTTTTTCATAATATATGAATTTTATTATTTTAACATTGTTATTTAATATATCTATGTGGTTTACGAAAAAAATAAAACACTCAATATATGCACATACCACATTTTTTAACCTCATTTGTATTGCATATTAATCCCTCTTAATATCTTTTTTCTATGTGACCATGACATCTTAGATATAGGGAGATATGATGAAATTCTAATTGGATGTGGATTTATAAATATAATTGAATAAATTAGTTAGGATAACAAGGGATAGGGGTTTCCACTTTATATGTGAGGCGAGGGGAAAACATGTTAACACTTGAAATTGTATTATATAATATATGTATTTCTCCAGTCATATGGATTAAAATTTCATTTTATTCAATGATGATAAGGTTAATTTTGAAATGAATCCCAGAAATAAAGTCCAATTATGGTTTTTTGTGTTATCTTAACATCTTATCCATTTATTTTAATGATTTCTCTCTCCATAACCTCAACCAAAGTGATAAATTTTTAACATTATAACTATTAATTATGAATAAATATTATTTTGACCTTATTAAATAAAAATTATTATTATAATTCTAAATATGGACTAAATTTTACTTGATTCAATTTCATGAATTAATACTAATTAATTTTAAAATATACTCTCAAAACTAAATGAAAATCATTTTAAGAAAAAAAATTGTCTTATGAATAAAAACTATTCTAGAAAATCTAAATTATATATTTTTTCGTAAAATGAAAGAAAATTTATTAATTTCCATCAAATGATACATATTTTTCATCCAATTCAAGTAAAAATTGAATGTAATCTTTTAAATACCTGAAGAGGTGGAAAGAAAAAAATAATTTTTATTTGATCAAAAGTTTTACCTTTATTTTTAAAAAATTAAACATATATTTTTACGATCAAAATTTTATTTTTATATAGAATATATTATTTATTTAATATATATCTGGCCTCTAATAAACTTCCACAAAAAATTATTGTTATTCTTTTATCATTATAATTTCATAAAAATGATATTTTTTATAAAATCGGTATTTTTCAATTTTAACCGAAATTCAACTATTTTAGAAAAATCATAGAATTTAACCCAATGTTAATTTATAGAAATTTAATTCAATAATTTAATTAATTCATTTAATTATACTAATAACTCTTTGGTGACTTCATATGTAATATAATTCAGGAATTATTTTATTTCCATCATGCTATTGTTTCATTAGAAATAAAATCAAACATACTAAAATTTAATATTGGGGTTTATACTGAGACTAAATCCTTGATGGTAGAATTTATTATGAAAAATATAAACCAAATAATTTTTAACATCAGAATTTCCAAGGGGAATCATAATTGTATAATCATATTCTCTTACCATTATCATTTGATAAAAAAATTGAGAAAATTAGGTCTTCAAACTATTCAGTTCGCTGAAAATATAGTAAAATAAACATGGATTCATGTAAATCATGGGAGATAGTAGTCCATAGATATTATGAAAATTGAACCCTCAAAAATATTTAAAGGGATTTCAGAATCCAAAACCTTCATAATTTCACTAAAATTGATAGTGATGCTGTCTTTTTACAAAATAAAATCCTCTAATGGATCTAGAAATATAGATGGATGTCACTGTATTTGGGAATTATAAATTTCATAATTGATTTTTTCAAGAAATATTACATTTACCATAATACAAATGAATGTGGAAAATTACAGGGCAACATCCCTTCATAGAATAATACATCAAATTCATTGATTTTGGTTATAGAATACGTGGATAAAATTTCATTGCATATAAGATACTATAATAGAATTGGAGGACCATGGATAATTTCTAGTGTATTTGAATTGATGGTCAACTCCAGATCCACATTAGTGTCACCTCATTCCACTCCCATAAGCACTAGATCATTATAGTCCCACACTGATGGAGTAGTAGTAGAATTATCATTAGGAAATGGTGACTCATGTACAATAACCCATGCATTATTTTAACTAATTCATTAATATATATGAATAATATATGAGGGTACTATAATGTCACCGTCTTAAAATCAATAATAGAATTGAAACATGAGACATCTAATATTGAGGTTTAAATAATTTTTTTTTTCCTCAATGGTCATTATACTAATATAATTCCCTCACATGGTATGGATGTGATATTCCTTTTCATATGTGGGTTTCTTATTCATGTGTGACCTTGTTAAATTCTTAGAAAAATAAATAAGTTAAAAACTATAACAACCCTTCTTTTATTAAAAACATAAACATGATTTATTACATAAACTATTAACTTGATACAACATGGAAGATCGAGAGGTCTAGTGTATTTGGGGATTTGGATCATTAAATAAAAACGTAAAACATGAAATACAACATATTTATTGAAAATGTCATTTACATGACCAGTACATTCACTCGTACTTAGCATTGCATGCGATAACTTGAGGAAATGCATAAGAAAAGGGGTGAGCTATAAAGCCCTGTAAGGTAATAAACATGGAATACATGAGGAGTACAATACATGTTAGAAAATAGGAATATCAATATATCATATGGGAAGAAATAACATAAAGGCATGATAAAGCATGATAATCATAACATGGAAATGTGGAAACAACACATAACATGGAATTAGCATGAGCCAAGGCACATTGCACAAGGAGCATGAGTGAATCCTCATTGCACATGAAGTACAAGTAAACCCTCATTGCACTTTAATTAGCATGATTCAACACTCATTTCACATGACGTATCATGATACTACACTTTACCCAATGCATTGGAGTGCTATAAGGGTGCACCCTTCTTAAACATTACATTTCATGCATAAGTGTGCCACATGGATGATAAAACATGGATTCATAAAACATAATCATTTATTCCAAGACAATGGAATGTGTAATGAAACATTATAATCATTAAGTAAATGTGAATAAATGTGAATAACCTTGATGGAGAAATGGGCATGGTATTCACTACACAATGGCATTGGCTTAGAAAATCAGTTTAATTTTGGCAGCGTAACAACGTGATATAATAATTCATAAAAAATGGTTGATGAGAGATAAAGTGGTGCCTCATCGTATCTAAATGAAATGGACAGTAAGGGGGTCATATAGATACATGTCCCAACATGTGTAATGGTATTTAGATTCATGATACAAAAGTATTGCTTGAATGTAAATGAGGAGAGAAAAGATCCTTTCAGAATTTCGACATAGTAACGAGTGTACATGGGAGAATTTAATGAGAGAGAAAGGGGTCTCCCATCATTAAAACAAAAAGAGGGAAGTATGGGGCAGGTTAGAAACCATACCCCCGCATTTATAATTGAATTTAAAAGGGCATAACAGTATTAAAAAAATTGGACAAAAAGTGAAATGAATAAAAACCCATACTTGGATGTGTGATTCCAAAGGAGTGAGAGAGGCTTGAGATAGGCTTCTTAAGAGCTTGGGGAACCTTGGGAGGATTCTAGAGAGAGTAGGTCAGAGGTTGGACGAACTCCAAATGCTTTGAGTGAGGAGGAAGTGGGAGCTTGGGTGTGTTTATATAGAAAAGGTGAGTGAATTTTTTATTATTTAGGTTTGTGACCCCTTACATTAAACTAATCCAAACCACAAATCAGATCATGGTTTTTTCCCATGGTTTTTGGAAATGGGGAGAAGAAAACAATATTTTATAAATCCAATGTCCCAACTTCTTAAAATAATGGGGTTTCTTAAGTGGAGGTGAGTCACACTCCCATAGAAAATAATTTAAAAAGACAAGATGTTTAATAAGTCTTGAGGGGTCCATTAATGCTTTGTAAAAGAAGTCAAACAAACCCAAAATAACGTTATTTTAATGGTAAACCATATATTGTCCAAACATAAAGCATATAGTATTTTATTACATCACTATTGGGTCATTATGATGTCATAAAACACATTTTATATTTAAACGATATTTAATTTTTACCCAAAAATGTGACTGTCTTAGAAAATTTATAAAAAATGCATCATTGGATAATTTCGACGTCCTGATTCCTGAAATAAAATTTCTTTTATCTAAATATTTTTCTAAATATGTAAATTTTCACTTTTAAAATAAAAATGGACATTTATCGAAAATTCACAGGTTTTGACAAAAATGGCTTTCAAACCATAATAAAAATTACAATTGCATTCATAAAATTATAAGATCATTTATATTTAATAAAAATTAATTTAATAATAATAATAAAATATTATTTAATTCAAAAAATTCTTAATTTAATAAAAAATAATTCTTAATTTAATAATAACTAAAAACACTATTTGTACTTTAGAAAAACTATTTACAATATATCAATAAAGACAAGAAATTATATTCATTATTATATACAAAAATAATGTACATGAACATTGTACTAGAGATTTTTTACATAACCCCTTAAAACAGCCACATAAGACCTAAGGGTAAGGTGTGTGATGGTGACAAACTCTTGGGGTGGCTCGGATAACATCGCTCGAGTGGTAATATCTATCAACTTCCACTTTTCCCATAGAAGGTCCCGTTTCAGCTTGACATGATTAAGCTCAGCTTGGGATTGGTAAAGAGAGAAACCCAAGACACCACCTCTTTTCCGAGCTTCGATAAATGGGCTTTGTATGGAGAAATTCTAATGGATGAGGCCATCTTTTCTTTTTTCTGAGTAAATAGGATTTGTTAAAGCCCTATATTTAAACTAATCATGTGATCACTGTTCAACGGCTATATTAGCAACGGTAAAAATTCTTATCATAAAACCAAAGAAGTTGACATTTTATATAAAGATTTTACATAAAGATACATTTAATTAGATCAAGTGGGATTTAAATTAATGAAACTTTGGGTCATTACAATATTCCCCCATTAAGAAATTTCACCTTTGAAATTTCATTTTCCCACACTAAAACAGAAGTGGGTAACTCAACATCATCATTTCCTCTGATTCCCAGGTCGCTTCTTCAAACTTGTGGTTTTGCCACAACACCATGACGAGGGTCATTGTCTTATTTTGTAGAAATTTTTCTCTACGATCTAAGATTTCACTGGTTTCTCCTCATAAGAAAGATCATCCTCCAACTTTACCACCTCAAAAGATAGTACATGTGAAGGTTCTGGTATGTACTTTCTTAAGAGGGATACATGAAAGACATCATGTACTTTGGCCATGGTAGGTGGAATTTCTATTCGATAGGCCACAACCCTGACACGATCAAGAATCTCGAAGGGTCTTCTGTACCTTGTACTTAACTGACCTTTCTTTCCAAACCTCCTGACCTTCTTCCACAGAGATATGCGTGAAAAACCATGTCTCCCACTTTAAACTCAAGGTCTCGTCGACGATTATCTGCATAACTCTTCTGTCAACTCTGGGCTGCCTTGATATGCTGCTGAATGGTTTTCACCTTCTCCACCATTTCCTGTCCAGGCAGCTTACGTTCATCGACCTCATCCCAACACGTCGGTGTTCTACACCTTTTCCCATAAAGGGCTTCATATGGTTCCATTTGGATGCTCGAGTGGAAACTATTATTATAAGAGAACTCAACCAGAGGGAGATGTTGATCCCATCCTCTTTTAAAGTACATTGAGCACACTATCAACATTTCCTAAAGTGTTTGGATAGTCTGCTCGGATTTTCCATCAGTTTGAGGATGATAGGTCGTACTGAAGTTCAGTTCAATATCCAGAGCATGTTGAAGACTCTTCCAAATCATAGAGGTGAATCATGGATCTCAGTCAGACACAATAAATAGTTGTACTCCATGCAGACTTACCAATTCCCAGATAAATATCTGTGCCAGTTGATCCAATGAGAAATCCTCCTGAATAGCAATGAAGTGTGCAGTATTTGTATGATGATCCATCACAACCTAGATTGCATTGTTTCCTTTGGATGTCCTTTGACGTCTAGTAACAAAGTCTGTGGTGATGTTCTCCCATTTCCATTCTGGTATGGGCAATGGTTTCATCGTCCCCTTAGACTTCTGCCTCTCTACCTTCACTTGCTGGCACACCAGGCACTTTGATGTATGTACAACAATCTCCTTCTTCATATTATCCCACAAAAAGTTATCTCTGAGATCTCGATACATATTTATGCTCCCTGGGTGAACAGAGATATTTTAATTATGTGAATCATCCAAAAGTTCCTTCTTCATCTCTGGACTTAATGGAACACATAGTCTTTTCCAAAATCACACAATTCCTTCTTTATTAACATTAACCTCTGAGGATTTCCATTTTTCTATAGCTTCTACTTTTTACTAAATTCCCACATAATCCTTTTGGGCATCCTTTAAACTTTCCAAAAGAGATGGTTGAGCAATCATTTGTGAAAGGATTGATGATTTTCCTTTCTTTATGATTCCCATGCCCATCTTCTTCAAGTCTAAGAAGATTGGATCCTTCTCAATTCCCATCATTGATAGAATCGCTGGGTCCTTTCTACATAGGGCATCTACCACATTGCCCTCTTTCCCAGGGTGGTAATGTATTTAATAGTCATAATCCTTGATGATCTCTATCCATCTTCTCTTGCGAATATTATGCTCTTTTTGTGTGAATATATATTTAAGACTCTTGTGGTCAGTATATATCTCACATTTCTCCCTATAGAGATAATGCCGCCAGATTTTCAATGAAAAGATCATCGCCACCAACTCCAGATCATGCGTTGGATAGTTTTGCTCATGGATTTCCAACTGCCTTGAGGCATAGGATATCACTTTATCATTCTGCATCATCAAACAACATAATCCCTTCTTCGAACCATCACTGAATACCACAAAAGGTTCCCCACTTATGGGTAAAGTGATCATGGGCGCAGTGATAAGCCTCCTTTTAATAACCTTGAAGCTTTCTTCGCATTCATAACTCCCCGAAAACATTAATCCCTTTAGATTTAGCTTGGTAAGAGGGTTGGACAATCGTGATAAATTTCTCAAAAGTTTTCGATAATATCCATCTAACCCCAAGAAGCTACGAATATCTGTTACCGATGTTGGCCTCGACCATCCCTCAATTGAATCTGTTTTGGAGGGATCCAAGGATATCTCATTGCTTGTGATGATATGGCCTATGAATGAGACCTCCTCCAACCAGAACTCACACTTTATGTACTTTTCATAGATCTTCTCCTTGCGCAATGTCTCTAGTACAGTTCTTAAATGATCCTCATAATCCTCCTTGGTTTTGGAGTATATTAGAATATCATCTATAAAGACTACCACATATTTTTCGAGGTAATCTCTAAGGACTCTATTCATCAATTCCATGAATATTTCTGGAGCATTAGTGAGTCTGAAAGTCATTACTATGAATTCATAGTGCCTGAATCTTATACAAAATGTAGTCTTGGGAACATCTTCCTTCTTCACCCTTACTTGATAATATCCTGACCACAAATCTACCTTGGAGAATTATTGTGCTCCACACAACTGATCAAACATGTCATCGATCCATGGAGGAGGATTCTTTTTCTTTATCATGATTTTGTTAAGTTCACGATAATCGATGCAGAGCCGCATTGACCCATCCTTCTTCTTGACAAAGAGGACTACTGCACCCAATGGTGAAGCACTTGGGTGTATAAACCCTTTATCCAGATTCACCTGTAGTTGTTTCTTCAGCTCTTCAAGCTCCACGACATCCAATCTATATGGATTCATGGATATTGGAAGCGTACAAGGTATAAGTTCAATTTAGAATTAAACATCTCTTCTAGGAGGAATATCAAACAGTTCCTCGGGAAACATTTCATAAATTCCCTCATAATAAGAATTTCGTGAAGGATGGTTTCTTCCTTGGACTCAATCATCTGAGCCAAATACTCATTCTCATAGGGTAGTAATATCCATGCTTGAGATGATAGAGCTAAAGGAGATTCATCATCCTCCTTACATTTGTAATGAATCGAGGGTCGATTCTCCATATGGAGTGTGATTTCCCTCTCCCGAACATTTATGTTGGCACTATATAAGGAAAGCCAATCCATGCCAATAATTGCATCAAATTCCTCTAGAGGGAGTATGACGAGGTTTTCGGGGAAGTTCAATCCACAAATTATAACAGGGGAGGAATTGTGTTCATGGGATGCAATGATTTCCCCATTTTTCATACTCACTGACATCTTCACTTCCATGATTTGTGGTGGTGTTGGGATTGTTCTACTAAACGTTCGAGATATAAAAGAATGCATAGAACCTGAATTAAAAATTACATTCGCTATTCGTGAATGAAAAACGAGCGTACTTATCACCAGTTCATTTTCGGGGTTCACTTCGGCAAGAAGTGATAGAAAAAAGCTCATCTTTGCTGCCTTAGAGGTTGTTGGTTTCCTCCGAAAACCCTTGGATTAGGGCACTGATTTTCAAAATGCCCTGGTTCATTACAGTTGTAGAAATGAACAACACGTTGATGTTCGAATGGAGTGTTCCTCTCCTCTATCGCAATCACGGGTCTTTGTTTCCGATAGATAACAACTAGGTTCCCTTCTCTTCCACACCTACAACATTTCCTTGTCCCCTTGAGGGAATTTCCAGGGTACTTTTTTCCGCACTTTTAGAAAGTGGGGTGTTGTATCTTCTTAGCTCCATTGGATTTATCCATCAGACCGCCAACATTGAAGTCCAACTTACGCTTCTTGTCCCCAGGATACCCCTATGATTCCCTGATCTCTATTTCGACCTTGAGGGAACATCAGACAATTTCCTCATAGCTGTCGATGTCACAGATCACTAATGCTTTCCGTAGGCTAGGCTTCAGCACACCAAAGAAGCGGTCAACTTTGTATTCAGGGGTACCGACAAATCCGGAAGCATATCGTGCAAGCCTTGTGAAGTTTTCCTCGTACGGTCCAACATATTCTTTGGATTTTTTCATAAGGGAATGGAAGTATCTTTCCTTATTAAGACGGAGGGGGCACGGAAAATATTTATTGAAAAGCATCTTCCAAAAATCCTTCCATTCCAACTCCTCAATATCCTCCTCAGGCTTCGTGTTTTTTATCAACGTCCACCATTGATCAGCTTCACCCTCCATATGATAAGCCACTAAGAGAACCTTCTCTTCTTCAGAACATTGAAGGATGGATATGATCTTTTCAATGGAGTTATTCCATTGTTCAATGATTGTGGGATCAGATGATCCACTAAAAGTAGGAGGACTTTATCTCATGAAGCCCTCCATAGTGACTTGTTCCTTCATAGGGGGTTTGGAAGTTCCTCTCGACCTGTGTTTCTTTTCAAATCTTGAGTTAGATGAGAGAGAATCATGAAAACAATTGTGATTCCCGCTTCCATTGGATTGGGCATCTCATTAGTACAGTCATCACACTGATCTTTACATCGGTTATTATCCAGAGTCATCCTTTTACCAGCGATTGGCTAGAATGAAAGGAAGGATAGGGGTAACACATAAAGGGTAATCTAAAGATAAAAGTTGATAACTTATAAATAAACTTTTATTTCCTTATCTCATGAGTCTATAGGCTTCAATCTAGGCTTTTCATGATATGCTCTCTAACATATATTCTTAGGGGAATTTTTTTTAATTCCCTTAATAAGGGTTCATAATAAGCTTGTAAATTTATCAAAACATATCCCACGGGTGTGTCGTAACCAAAAGTGTAGCAATTCCCATTTTCGTGCACCAGTTCCCAATCGGGTCTACCTCAAAGCAGTGTTTTCAGGTTTTTTCCCTAGGATACATCTGTTCCAGAGCCGCCTCTACCTACTCGTATCCAAATATTGATGTATTTGTTTGATAAACCACTTACTCAGTACTTACCAAAACTTTGGGATGTTCTTATTTTACTTAGTCTTTTCTCTAAGGCTTTACTAGGGTTTTCTAAACCTAATCCCAAAAATAACTAAACCTATCCTATAATACCAACTATGACAACCCTTCTTTTATTACAAACATAAACATGATTTATTACATAAACTATTCACTTGATAAAATATGTATGATCGAGAGGTATAGTGTCTTTGGGTCCTTGGATCATTAAATAACAACATAAAACATGAAATACAACATCTTTATTGAAAACGTATTTACATTACCACTGCATTCCCTCGTACGTAGCATTACATGGGATAACCTGAGGACATGAATATGAAAAGGGGTGAGCTATAAAGCCCAGTAAGGGAATAAACATGGAATACATGAGGAGTAAAATACATGTTAGACAATTTCCATATCAATAGATCATAATAGAAACATGAACATAAAGGCATGAAAAATCATGATAATCATAACATGGAAATGTGGCAACAACACTTAACATGGAATTAGCATGAGCTAAGGATCATTGCACATGGAGCATGAGTAAATCCTCATTGCAAATGATGCACGAGTAAACCCTTGTTTCCCTCGAATTAGCATGATTCAACACTCATTGCACATGAAATATCATGATACTATACTTTACCCAATGCATTGGAGCGCTATAAGGGCACACCCTTCTTAAACATTTCATTTCATGCATAAGTGTGCCACATGGTTCATAAAACATGGATTCATAAAACCTAATCATTTATTACATTACAAAGGAATGTGGAATGAAACATTATAATCAATAAGTAAATTTTCATGAAGGTGAATACCCTTTATTGATAAATGGGCATGGTATTCACTACACAATGGCATTGGCTTAGAAAATCGGTGTAATTTTGGCAGTGTAACGGCATGATATAATAATTCATAAAAAATGGCTGATGAGAGAGAAAGGGGTGCCTCATCTTATCTACATGAAATAGACATTAATGGGGTCATATAGATACATGTCTCAACAATTGTAATGGAATTTAGATTCAGGATACAAAATTATTTCTTGAATGTAAATGAGGAGAGAGAAGTTCCTTTCGGAATTTCGGCATAGTAACAGGTGTACATGGGAGGCATTTAATGAGAGAGAAAGGGGTATACCATAATGCAAAATATAAGAGGGAAGTATGGGGGAGGTGATAAACCATACCCCATCATTTATAATTGAATTTAAAAGGGCATAACAATATTAAGAAAATTTGACAAAAATGTGAAAGGAAGAATAACCCTTACTTGGAAATGTGCTTCCAAAGGCATGAGAGAGGCTTGAGAGAGGATTTTTGGGAGCATGGGGCACCTTGGGAGGATTTTATAGAGATTAGGGAAGATATTTTATTAACTCAAAAGGCTTTTAGTGAGGAGGAAGTGGGAGCTTGGGTGGGTTTATATAGAAAAGGTCAGTGAATTCTTTATTATTTTGGTTGGGGACCCCTTACATTAAACTAATCAAACCCACAAATAAGCTCAAGGTTTTTTACCATTGTTTTTGGAAAATGGGAGAGGAAAAAAATATTTTATAAGGACAAAGTCTGAACTTCTTAAAATAATGGGGTTGCTTATGTAGAGGTGAGTCACACTCCCATGGAAAATAATTTAAAAAGACAAGATGGTTAATAAGTCTTTAGGGGTCCATTAATGCTTCGTAAAATATTTAAAACAAACCCAAAATCACATTAATTTAATGTTAAAATATATATTGGCTGAAAATAAAGCTTATAGTTTTTTATTACAGCACTATTGGGTCATTATGATGTCATAATACACATTATATATTTAAACGGTATTTAATTTTTACCACAAAATTTGACTGTCCCAGAAAATTTATTAAAAATTCACCATTGGATAATTTCAATGTCCTAATTCCAAAAATAACATTTATTTTATCTAAATAATTTTCTATATATGTTAATTTTCACTTTTAAAACAAATACCGACATTTATCGAAAATTCATGGGTTTTGACCAAAAATGTCTTTCAAACCTTAATAAAAATTAAAATTGCATTCATAAAATTATAGGATCATTTATATTTAATAAAAATTAATTTAATAATAATAATAATATTTCATTAAAATATTATTTAATTCAAAAATCTCTTAATTTAATAAAATATAATTCTTAATTAAATAATAACTAACAATAATATTTTTACTTTAAAAAACTATTTACAATGTTTCAATAATGACAAAATCTATATTCATTATTATATACACATACATGTACATGAACATAGTACTAGAGATTTGTTACATGACCCCTTAAAATAGCCGCATAATACCTAAGGGTAAGGTGTGTGATGGTGACAGACTCTTGGGGGGGCTCGGATAACATCGCTCGAGTGGTAATCTATATCAACTTACACATTTCTCATAGATGGTCTCGTTCGAGCTTGACATGATGAAGCTCAGCTTGGGCTTGGTCAAGAGAGAAACCCAAGGATGCCACCTCGTTTCTGAGCTCTGACAAATGGGCTTCGTATGGAGCAATTCTACTGGATGAGGCCATCACTTCTTTTGTCTGAGTAAATTGGATTTGTTAAAGCCCTATATTTATACTAATCATGTGATCACTGTTCAACGACTATATTAGCAAAGGTCAAAATTCTTAACATAACACCAAATAATATGACATTTTATATAAAAATTATACTTAAAGAGACATTTAATTAGATCATGTTGGATTTCCATTAATGAAACTTTGGGTCGTTGCAAAAATGGTTGTAGAACTTATTAGAATGTTGAGTGGAGGGATATACTAACTTTTCAAACTTGAAATAATTTTGGATACCAACTTTTATGTATAATTATATTTTATTATGCCCTCCAATGATAACACCATGGGGGATATCATTAGTGAAAATACTGAGTCACTTAGAGAATTTGGGATTAGTACCTCAAATTTCACCATGTTGAGGGGAGACCCTTATTCACTAACTGTAGACACTATGTCAGTTCTAGAAAACATCTATATACATCCACCTTAGTATTTAGAATAATTAATAGAATTAACAACCTCTTCAGTAGTTGAAATATTAAAATAAATATGTATTTAGGGATATGGAAAAGAACTAATTTTGAATATAGGATATATAATTCATCTTACATAAACATTTCGATTACCATGAATTTTTTAATTTTTTCCCATAAAACAATCATGGGGCCTCATCATCTCAAATAATTAAGATGAATAATGGAACCCTTATGTGGTTGATTAAATTAAACCCTTGAGGTCCTAAATTTGGGACTTCTCTTTTCCAATACAATCATCCTCAAAGATGTTCTTGTGTGAAGAAAAAGTTCAATCACTATGTGATTTCACTCCCTCTTCCCAAGAGAGTCTAGTTCCTCCATGGTGGATAGAACTCCCCACTAAGAGTATCACTTCCTCCAGACCACTATATAAGACACATCAATATGAATAGATATCTAGGGATTCTCCCTTGGTTGATGAATTTATCTTTTGAACAAAGGATAAAGGGTATATACTCATGGATTATTTTATAAGAATATTCTTAATCCACTTCATGGGGATACATACAGATAGACGATTTCATAGAGCTAGTAACCCTTTAGTGTTCATCACTGGTATCGAATTTTCTACTACATTCATCCTATCAATTACTACCTTTCGCTCTCTACTTTTATGTTCATATCTGTTTTTTTCTAACAGTATCATTTAATGTCTTTTTCTATAAGTAAAAATACATTCCAATTTCTCAACATGCTATATATTTATAAAATCTTGATAATAATCTAAATGTGTCCCATTGATTGAAAAAATAAAAAAAAGTTAAATAAGAAAAAAGTATCTTCCCACTTAAAATTCATCTAAATTAGTCAGCAACTATGAGGTTCTTCTCTACTTGCAGGCTATTAAGAGGAGAAAGTAAATACTCTATACACATGTGATTTTACAACTAAATCATCATGGGGAATATCCTTCATATATCATTTACCAATTAATTTATATAGGTGTACCACTATCCATCAGTGATATTTCATATTCTCTTTTCTTGTGTATTATATTAGAATTATTATTAAGGTCTATAATAGGAATAAGTGTAGTATATGTCTATTTTGTTACCATGTCCTACCAATTTAAATTGTATTTGATCTCTTATTACTTCAAATTATCATCCCCAAATCCCTAAAAATAGTAAATATAATGTTAAAATAATTTTTTCTACATATCTAGGTTATTTATAAATTTATTCCCACCTATATGCACCATGATCTAGCCTAAGATGGGTTTTAAGGGGATTAAATCATGAATGGTGTATTCCCCCTATAATCATGTCTAGGGAAATTATTTAACTTATCCGATATTATTACAACAACGATTTCCCATCCTATTATGTGAATTTAGTAATCCTTCGTTAATTTTTAAACTCTAAAAATGGCATGGGATTCTTTCATTATAATAATAGAACCACTGACTAACATCACAAGAAATGTTTTCAGGTGTAGAATTCAATCAAACCCAGATACTACTTCTATTCCATGTGTTTTGTAATTCCCTTCCTCCAACATTTGAAAAAATATAGTAGGAAATAAATAAAAATTGAGGGAAATGTTAGTCATCATTTAATATAGTAGATTTATTTACCATGAGAACCTTTAGTTTATTTCATTAATCATGATTTTAACTACATGACAGAGATTATATGAACCAATCCCTACAAATTAGTAGAGTCTATGGTTTTTAGATGTAGTTTCAATTCACTAAAGAGTTTTCTAAGATTAATTGCATGAAATTTAAGAATAGAGCGTCATTAGAAAACATATTTATAGAGCCCCAATAAATAGTTTACCATATTGAAATTTATAATCCATTTCTAGTACATTGGAATAAGACCCTAATCCCCTAAAAGATCCCAATTTTTTGTTGGACATTTTTGGAATAATTAAAATTTATAAAAACAAAATTTAAGGAAAATCATGATATGAGGATATATGAATGTTCATTTCATATATTTTCAATGAAATATTTATGTATTTTAATGCACCATAATTTTGAGCCTATTAGGTATAGCCCTAAATCCATCACATTGTGTTGTAAAACCTCCGGGTGATAGGAAATTTATTTCTTTCTCTACATTGTAAATTATCATAGTAGTAAGTTTTTGTTTTATTACACTCCAAAGAGTGATATTGTGTTGATTCACCTATGTGTATATGATTATAGAATCATCTTTCCTTGATCTCCCATCACAGTTATCTAATCACTATCTATGGTCTTGTTAAATATTCATGTGTCCTCCAATTCTAGGAAACAAATATCTTGGGGATTCCAATATCCACATTTATTGACCAAGTAGCATAGAAAAAATATGATATATGATATATCAATAGTGAAATGCCAAGAAATTGTTTCCTAATTTAAGGAAACTTTATCTTTAAAACCCACTTGTAATCCCAAGACACCTAAGAATATGGTTTGACAGTAGAACCTTGAAGAATAGACCATGTGAAATACAATGGGAAGTGTAGTTATTGTGGCCAGACAAACAAGGCTTATCTCATGAAGTATCCCATGTAAAGAAAAACCCATGAGGTTGACCCCATGAGGTTGTACCTTGAGGATCACAATGAGAGGGCTTGTCAATGTGGCCATCCTACATGATGATCCCACGAACCTAGTCCATGAGGCCAACTCATGAAATTTATTAGGTGAGTTAAACCTTTTAGTGGGTATTCCATGAGATATTACTTGTTCTGGAAGCACGTTAAGTTTTTTTTGAACATCCATGTGAAGTGGAAAAATATTTAGAAGCCTAATACCCCCCCTATTATTTTTAATAACTAAATATCATAGAAATTGGATTCCTCTTACTTCCATCCACCAATATATTTTTGAAACCACAACTAATGCTATAAATGGAGTATAGTTTTTGTCTATTGTAAATCCACTTGGGAAGTTCATAAAGCTTTCTAGGAAAGGGATCATATAGATCATATCGGAAATAGTACTGAATGTGGCACTGGTTTCTAGTGTTATCTAAATTTTTGGGCTAGAAAATCGGAAAATGGAGAGATGTGTTTTTGGAAAAAAAGTTGTGTAAAATATTGAGGTGGTGCATGAAAAAACATGGAATGTTAACTAAATTGGTTATCTGTTAAATAGTAAATTCGTGAATGATTTCTCTCACAAAAGATGATTCAGGGACGAAGTGCTAAAAATGGAAAAGGCAAGAAGTGCAAGAAAAATCTGTATATGTGAACAAAAAATGGTTTTTTCACAAAAACCATTACTCCTAGAATTGGAGTTTTTTGAGACATGGTGGTTTTTGTGCATCGGGTTCGATGATTCATATAAATAATAGGGTAACCCCCCCCCATTCGGCATAGTTTAATACTTAGAGAATATTCGAGTTTGATGTGAAAAAACATTGCATGAATAATTGAGGTGAGTGAAAACCTAAATGTTGCACAGAAAAGTAAAAGTTGTGCGAAAAATATGATCTTGCACATAAAGGTTGTATTTGAGAAAAATATTTCGATGAAAAAGGTAAATATTGTGCTCCAATTCAAATATCACATGACAATAGTTGATCTTGTGTGCATAGGAAATTCTTTCATGCAAAAGTAACATCATTCATACACAGGGAAGGTGTTGCATAAAATTGTCATTATAAGTTATTTACCTATTTTGAATATCCAGTTTGTGTGTTCAGTGTTTTCAAGTGAATAAATTGAGGAATTTGTTCAAGCAGTTTATCATGCTGAATAGATACAAATACTTCAACGCAAATCTATTGAAGGGACCCTCGGGTCGATAAATGAAGTTAGACATCTCTCAAGGCAGTGAGAAAGAGGGAGTTGATGAAAGTGATCTAAGGGACGAAGTGAGCTATCCCTGATCCATTGTAAAGGCATTGTACATGGAACAGAGTGACTAAAACTGAGCCAGGTAATCCATAAACTAGTTAATATTACTTGATTTAGGTATTATCGACACAATATCGGCATATTCTCCTTAGACCTAGCCCTTTGTGGGAACCACGTAAAATGTTTATGTCATCTCCTTAATTTCTTCTGACTGAAAGGTTTAACAAGTTTCTACTAACATGGGAATAATATCAACAACATTAAAAAGGAAAATTTTAAACCCTGATTCACCCCTCCCCTTTCATGGTGTTCCGGAGTCCTTCATGTGGTAATAGAGGTAGGTTGTTGGTGTTTGATCTGTCTTTTACATTCAAGGAGAATTCGGCCAATGTTAGGGGAGTCCCCCTCTTCGATGGAAGTAATATTCATATATAGAAGAACATAATGAGATCTCATATAATATCTCTTAGAATTAATGTATGATTTTCTGATGTTCGAGGAATACATTCCATTGATCCAACATGGATCGCTATGATTCATGAAAACATGAATATTCTTGATGCAGATGCTAAAGCACATAATTCTCCCACCACAGATCTTTCTGATCAAATCTATCTAAAGATAATGATTTGAACCTCAGAAAAGTCCATGTGGGAAAAACATGAAAATATTTATGAAGGATATAGAATTTTAAAGGAGGTTAAACTAAAATACCTTCACAGTATTTTTGACGATCTAATGATGCATCCTAGTGAGAATACAAACCCCTTCTTCAATAGAATTACTGATGTGGTTGGAGAAATTTGAGGTCTAGGTGATGAAATCAAAGACTTGGATATTGTCAAGAAAATATTTAGAAGACTTCCACCCCTATACAATGCAATGGTGTCATCCCTTGAGGAAAGAGATCTTTCCAAACATTCTCTGGATGATTTGTGGAGAAGCATGGTGCCATATGAAATGACAGTCTAGCCAAGATATTCCATGACTCGAGTGAGCATGGAAATGGTGTTCAATACCATTAAAAAAATGGAAATATCAAAATATATTAGTGGTGTAATATGATTAAAAAAAATTATTTCTCTCATTGTTAGTATGTTCCAGAACGGAAAAGGGAAATTTAACAGGCAAGTTACCTCTTTCCTGCTTTCAATGTGGAAAAGTTGGGCACATTGCCTCCCAGGGATCAACAAAGGTCGAAGATGAAAAATGTGAAGGTGAAAAAATTTGGAATCCCTATAAAAGTTTTTTCATAAATAGAGACTTGAAATATAGAAATAGAGTACAATAAAAGGGTTTTTTTATAGAAAAATATAATGATAATGAATTCTGTGAAAAATAAAACCCAAAATTGGAAACATGAAGCTCTGCCTCCATGATGGATGTCATTGAAATGTCAAAACCATCAAAAGATAAAGATAAAGATAACCAGTGGACATCTAAAGTCGATCTCATTCTAAAACATAAGGAAGGTTTTGGTAAGATTGATAACAAGTGTAAGAGACGAAATAAGTTGAAATAAAAGGTGGAAAAATTATCAGAATAGTTTGATCATCATGAAGAAAAAATTTAATGATTGGAATAATAGGTGAAAGTATTGTAATCAATAATTGAAAGGATAGATGATGTCTTGGAAATAAAGCTCAGAATTGATGAACAGGTAAAGGTCATCAATGACATTAACTTGAGACTAGAGGAGAATTCCAATACTGTTAGGGGACTCTAAGAAGAAGTTGTAACTCTTATAAGTATGCTTAAAAGTGAATCAATTCAAAAATAAGAAAAAATAAAATAAAAATTTGTAGGTTCATAGATGTTGAGCTGCTGGAGATAGAAAAACAAGGGTCTGATGGAGTTGAAAATATTTTTAATGATCAATGACCCACACTCATGGGAAATAGTGGAATCTGTTTTAATGCTAAAAAATCAAATCCAAAAAATAAAGTAGACCATAGTAAAGGCAAGATGAATATTGATCATGTTGTTAAATTACACGAAGTGATGAAAAAGAGACCATTAAATCAAACTAAAAGGATTACATAAGGCTATCTACAAGCTTCCATGAATAATAGGTAGTCAAACAATTTCCCAAGGAATAAATAATGAGGAAAGATAGAAGTAGAAAGAAATTTCCTCTCATAAACTGTCACTTCAATAAATATCAGGGACATACAATGTCATATTGATAAGAATAAAGGAGATATCTAAATATGGGAGAGCTAAGAGTTGAACATAGGTGAAAGAATTTATATCCTACTACTTTCATAAAAAACATTTCTATGGATATTGTTTTTTTTGTTCTATCTGTGGACATAAAGCCATTTATTGTAGGCCAAAGAGTGACATGGACACCTCATACTGAAGTCTCATGTAACACCCGGAGATTTTATGAAAAATATTCTTTTTAAATTCATTAATGTCTTGTGTTGTACGCTACACCAAAAGGATCATGCACAACATGCATCCCTGACTTGGCTTGCATTACACGCAATCACGACCTTCCTCGATAGCGTGTGTTGTACGCAATAACGAGTTTCTCTAAACAACGATATGTTATATAAACTAGCCGTTATGAATAGTAATAACCACTTTTTGAAATTTTATAAATTTTATCTTCCAAAATGGACTTCATTTTTGGATTCATAATATCGATATTAGCCTAGGGTGAATTTTTGGTACTTTTCTGAAAACATTCAATTTTGGATGAATAGTGAAAACACTGGGTTAGTATTCAATAACTGACTTTTTATTTAAATAATTATTATTTTATTTAAATTTAGATTAGGTAAAAATTGATAAATAATACCTATATAAGTTCAATTTATGTCATTGGAGTCATTTTATAATAATTTTAGATATATAAAAATTTTATTGAACTTTTCACCGTCTTTTACCTACCTCCTATGAGAATTTGGAAATTCACCTAAAACAAAATTTTACCGCTTCTGTGAGTGAAATTTCTAAAATCTGAGAGACATGGTTAATATCAGGGACTAAATTGTGGTTCAATGAGATGAAAATAATTTTTGGTAAATAGTAACTTTTTACTTTTTTTACCACAGTTAAAAGTAAATAGGGTAATTAAGGGTAAAAATGACATTATTATTACACTAACACATGTTCTAATTCTATTGGATAAGTGTAATTCGAAAAAAAACAACCTTAGGAATAAAATATGACCATTTTGGTCCACTTGGATTAGATTAGGATATTTATTATTAATTTATTTAAAGAAGTGTTAAAATAGTTAAAATAAAGAATTAATTACTAAATCATTTTTACTATAGGGTTATATATAAGATAAATTCGACTATAAATATTCATTATAAATCTAAAGATATTTCCAACATATTTGTATTTTATTTATGATTTTTAGACATTAAATAATTTAATTTATTTATGCTACAATGATGATGCAGTAATTATCTTATTAATGAAATATTGACATAATTAATGTTATAAATACCCAAATAAATCTAATTTTAGACTTTTTATGAATTAAACTAATTTTATAGGTTAATATGACATGAGATTATTTATTTAAGTAACTTTTTTCGAACTAATCGTGCTGTTATAAATTTTACAACAATCAAATACCAAATAGTGTCAAAAATGACAATAAATAGTTTTTAAAAAAATATTATATTATTAATTGTAATTTTATTCCTAAAAATATAAGTTACATCCAAAAGACTTAGATAAGGTTATATAAATTAATAATAAACAACATGGGGTTTGTCTGGCTTGTTATAGTAAGATTATTAACCTTATAGTGTAAGAAATAAAGAAGACACTGTAAAAGTTAAATTATCTAACTTAAAGTTAAATCTAAATGATACGGTTAAAATAGAAAACTATACTTGTCTAAATTCTATTGGATGAAATTATTTTGACCCATACCCACCTTATCTTCGAAATAAATAAATTTGGAGCTATTAATAACCGAATATGACTTTATAATAAAATAATATTTTTAGTTTATCCTAATGTGCCCCTCTCCTCCGTTATAAAAGGGAACCTCCTCCCTCTCTTCCTCACACCATTTTGAGCATTGAAGCTCGGCCAAACCCATCCAAATTCTCTTCTACACTTCCCTAGAAACATCCTAGAGGTCCTGGTATTCTTCAAAGACCAATTTTAGTGCCCTAAGGGGAGGTCTTAAAGAGGCGCTTCAAAGAAGAGATAATGTTTGTTACCGATTCTTTCAACGTTATATCTTCTTCCACTTATTCTTCTTTAGTTGTTTCATTACAAAGTAATAACATCAGTATCACTCATATACGGATATTTTATTATAAGTATGAAACAACCCTATTTCACCATCTATCCATCCTACGAAAAACGAAATCACCGCGCGTGCGTACGTACGGAATATTGTCTCCATGTCGTGGTGTAATCTGTTTTTCCATCAACACCTTAAATGGATGGGTATAATTGTGTAAAGAATAACTATATATGGTTATTATAAAATAATAATGATTCTAATATATTGTACCATTCACTCCAATTCTATTCAATAATTATTGGAATGATATCATCGCTTGTGCATACGTACGGACTACCGTCTCCACATCGCGATGAGATTCACTCTCCATGTTAACCATTCAAGAATGATAATAAAGTATCTATAATAAGTATTCATGAAATATATGACCTAATAATTCTTATAGATTTATGTATATATATATATATGTATGTCATCTACTTAATTCCATTCAATTCAATAAGGAAATTAAAACAGTGTTCATGCGTACGTAAGACCTACCGTCTCCATGAACGGTGTATTTCTTTTTATTTATCGATCTATTATATATATGTATATTTTGAATATATATTATATATAAATCATGTTTTACATTCTGCATGTAAGTAATCATGATCTATGTAATCATATGAATAATTAAAAGTTAAAACATGAATGAAAAATGAAACGATGTTACCCAAAACGATACTTTAACATGAATTTTCAAAAAAACGGGTAATATAAAGTCATAAGTTAACCATATATGATATAATAACAACGAATATGATTCTATAATAAGTCAATGAAATTATTTAAATCATTATACAGGGGATTTGGATACGTACGAAGCATATCAGACCTAAGGTAAGGGATAATTTATCAATCTCATTTGTATCCGAGATTGTCTATTCGTAAGTATTTACTGGGGTTATCTTTATCATCCAAGCCCATGTGTTCTAAAAATATTTTCAAGTATTTTTAAAGTCCATTTTACCCATTTTTGACTTTTACTACATGGTATGTAAGGAATATTTTTTTTTTACCATACGAGGTACTTTTTGACTTTTCCGACAAAAGTATGAGAAAAATGTTATTTTTAACTTATACGGCGTGAACAGATTTTTACGGTTTTATAACGCCTCATTTTCATGAACCTTAGTCTACAAGATTTTATGTCAATTTTCAACAAAATGCATTTATTTAAAAATTACATGGAATTTTGTGAAAAGAAAATGATTTTGAAGAAGAAAGGATATTTTCCTCATGAATTCATTTCAAATGTTTTATCAAAACCATTTTCCATCTAAGATGACAATATTTCATATGTGTATGTTTCAAGTTTAATGTCTCTATGATTTACATGGTTTCACTTTTTTTATGATGAAATTATATCCATATGTTTTATATGGATTATGTTATGATGGAATGATGTTTATTGAACCCATTTTATTCTTTGGGTTATTATGAATGATTTATGTTTTTGTTGTGGAACAAGTAAGAATGATTTCATTATGAGATGGGTCGGACCTATATCTCCCTCCAATGCATTTTTTATGATTTATATCTAATGAGATAGACATGGATGGAATGGTAAGTTAATCCGGTTCAGTGTTACAGGACTGAAACAAGGAGTGAACTTGATTCAGAAAGGGACTTTGTCCACTAAGATGTTCTTGGTAGCAATGCCTTGGCAACTATGGAAATCATGACATGCGTTGAATGGTTTCCACAATTACATATTTTATTACCATTATATTTTTTCCTGATTGATGTTCCATTATGATATATGCCTTATGTACTTCCACAATTTATGTCTTTGCTCAAGATTTTGATGTTTAAATTTCTTGTTCAGGTTTTTGCTTTCAAATGTTTATGGATTGTTTTATGTTCACTATTTTTTCCCTTACTGATCATTTGATCTCACTCTTTTTATGTTTTCTATTCCCAGGATATATGGAAATGTTTTAGGTAAGAAAAAAAGGAAGATATTTATGGGAGATGTTTAGGATCTTTCACAAATATTAGAAGATTATGTTCCAAGTTTCCAAAGACACTAACCTATTACAGTCTTTATGTGTCTGTTTTTTATATGTATTAAGTATTCCGCAAAAGTAATGTAATATACATGTACGTCAATCTTTGGGTCTCTAAAGTTGGTATCAGAGGGAGGTTCAGTCAAACTTCAGAAACTATTATGCGAGAACTTTTGTGAGATCCATAGAGATATTTCTAAGGTATGTCTACGGATGTCCCTAAGGTTAAGTATATGTATAGGTTATAGTCCTAGAATTACGGTAACGATATTAGAATTAAACCTATGATGTTAGATATTGATTGTAATCCCCCTTGTTTATGATTTTGTCCTCTCACAATATTTCTTTTGGATTGTAGAAAATGGCTGGGAACTGGAAGATTCACGACAATGGAGGATATGATGGACAATGGAATGATATTATTCATGAGAAACCAAATGAAATTGGATACGGAGGTCCACATATCATTATTATGGCTAATCAGAAATCTCATAATATGATCAATAATATCAACTTTGGTAATTTTCCCAACTCATCTAATAAGATAAAGATGGAGTTTCATGATTATCATAGAGGAAGGAAAGTTCAATTTCTATCATGTAAATCATGTGGGAAGAGGCATCATGGAAAATGTTTCAAAGGAACTAGAAGATGATTTGGGTGCGGAAAAGAAGTACATAAATCCAGTAAGTGCAAAGGAAAAGGTTCAGTTAACACCATTGATAAGGATAATGGTATTTCTACGACGTCAACAATGATTAGATGTTTTAAATGTGGAATTTATGGGCATTATGCAAACTAATTCCCTAAGGGAAATTATCATGAAGAGAATCAGCATGGTCATATGGGTTGTATTTATGTGGATGATGATGAGGAGACTAAAAATGATATATGAGGTGAAAGAAGTGTTGAAGCTCAGTCAGTTGTTTAGTAAGGTAGTGGAATGATTATATGTTTATCAAGAGTTATGTTGTATTGTTAATGGTACTATGGTATAAAGAATCATCTAAGGATTGTTACACTATTGTTTTTTCTAATGTATTTGAAAGTATATGTTGAATGGTACTCGTAACCATGAAAGGTTATTCAGATATTTTGGAAAAATAGATGATATGCACATAATGATTGGATACGAAGATAATGAGATGTTTGATTGTATTCATGAGCTCATGACTTATATAAGGACTATGTGATATTATGGTTTGAGTATATAGAATTTTTGGGATTTTGGTATGTGGAAAGAATTAACTTTTGATAGAATTCATGTTTTCACTAAGGTTCAATGGGTATTAATTTTTCAAGAGAATACATGATTAAGTTATTCACATGTTTGGAATCTGACCAAAAAGATATATCATATAAATGATGGTATTCCCGTTCTTGTTATGTGACCTTTTAAGTAATAATTTTCTTTATACTATGAGATTGGACATCTTTTTTTTAGCTAAGCCTAAAGATTGGAATGGATTATGTTAGACACAAGTTAGTATATTTTAAGACTATAATTTTTTATGATATTATTGATGGAATGTCATAATGATGTAGTTTTAGAAAAAGGACAACCTGCAGGACGGGCGACAACCCGTCGCGTCGGACAAGGCTGTGGGAATCGAACCCACAACCGAAGTGCATCTGGCCTTTATCACCTACCACGGGCCTACAGGAAGTCCCTGTTTAGTAGAAACTAGTTTTATTATATTAAGTAGTATGATATATGACGTATAAGTGCATTTTAGGAACCATATATCATTAATCTCACTATATATGGACTTATGTATTTTTGATAACTTTTCTAACCTTTTGTTTATGATAGATGGAATGACCCATAATTCATTCAAATGATCTGCTAACACTTCACGAATGACAAATTCAACTTCATTTATTTAAGAGATGAAGTGGAAATTGTCCAAAGAATGACCAACGGTGAGACTGTACCAAAATCACAAAAGTATTTCTTCTAATTCCAATTTCATCCACATTAAGGAAATGATCTTGAAAAACAAAAAATTTTCCTAGTGCCCTTATATCTGATGAATCACATGGTACCTTAGATCATCACATATCAATGGCTTTGAGATTGATGGCTTTTTCACAGGCATTTTATCTACCACTCTCCATTAGAACTTGACGGTTAGATTTTTCTTCCATATCCATATTTTCACCAATGTTCTCCTATATGGAAACTCATTGATGAGTTACATTGGGTAATCGTTACATTTCATACATTAGTTTTTAAAATTAAGTTTTCGTATTCCTTTTTAGGATGTGGGTTTCTATGAATAGTAAACGATTTATAACCCCGTCGAATTTCGAAGGAGAAATTCATTTTAAGGGGGGTAGAATGTAACACCAGGAGATTTTTTGAAAAATATTATTTTTAATTTCATTAATGTCTTGTGTTGTATGATACACCAAAAGGAGCTTGCACGACACGCATCCCTGACTTGGATTGCATTACACACAATCGCGACCTTCCACGATAGCAGGTGTTGTACGCAATACCGAGTTTCACTAAACAACGATATGTTTTATAAACTAGCCATTATGAATAGTAATACCCACTTTTTAATATTTTATAAAATTTATCTTTCAAAATGGACTTCATTTTTGGATTCCGAATATCGAAATTATCCTAGAGTGAATTTTTGGTATTTTTCTTAAAACTTTCAATTTTTGATGAATAGTGAAAACATTGGGTTACTATTCAAAAACCGACTTTTTATTTAAATAATTATTTCTTTTATTTAAATTTATTTTAGGTCAAAATTGATAAATAATACCTATATAAGTTCAACTTATGTCGATGGAGTCATTTTATAATAATTTTAGATATATAAAAATTTTATTGAACTTTTCACCGTCTTTTACCTACCTTCTAGGAAAATTTGGAAATTGACATAAAACAAAATTTTACTGCTTATGTGGGTGGAATTTAGAAAATCCAAGAGACACGGTTAATATCAAGGACTAAAATGTTGTTCAATGAGATGAAAATAATTTTTGTGGAATAGTAACTTTTTACTTTTTTTACCACGTTTAAAAGTAAATAAGGTAATTAAGGGTAAAAATGATATTATTGTTACACTAACACATGTTTTAATTCTATTTAATAAGTGTAATTTGACCAAAAAAACTTAGGAATAAAATATGACCATTTAGGTCCACTTGGATTAGATTAGGAAATTTATTATTAATTTATTTAAAGAAGGGTTAAAATAGTTAAAATCAAAGTTTAATAACTGAATAATTTTTAATATAGGGTTATACATAAGATAAGTTCAACTATAAATATTCATTATAAAGATAAAATTATTTAATACATAATGGTCTTTTATTTATAATTTTTAGACATTATTTAAGTTAATTTATTTATGACACAACGATGATGTAGTAATTATCTTATTAATAAAATATTGACATAATTAGTGTCATAAATACACAAATAAATGTAATTTTAGACTTTTATGAATTAAACTAATTTTCTAGGTTAATATGACATGTTATTTTTTATTTAAGTTACGTTGTTTGAACTAATAATGTTGTTATGATTTTCACAAAAATCAAATACCAAATAGTGTCAAGATTGACATAAAATAGTTTTTAAATAAAATATTATATTATTAATTGTTATTTTATTTCTTAAAATCTAATGTTCGGACAAATGACTTAAATAAGGTTATATATATTAATAATAAACAACTTGGGGTTCGTTTGTCTTGTTATAGTATGTTTATTAACATTAAAGTATAAGAAAACAAGAAGACACGATAAAAGTTAAATTATCTGACTTAAAGTTAAATCTAAATTATAAGGTTAAAATAGAAACCTAAACTTGTCTAAATTCTATTGTATGAGATTATTTTGACCCATACCCACCTTATTTCTAAATAAATCAATTTGGAGCTATTAAAAACCGAATATGACTTTATAATAAAATAATATTTTTAGTTTTTCCTAAGGTGCCCCTCTCCTCGCTTATAAAAGGGCACCTCCTCCCTCTCTTCCTCACACCATTTTGAGCCTTTAAGCCCAGCCAAACCATGAAAAATTCTCTTATAAACTTCCCTAGAAACATCCTAGAGGTCCTGGTCTTCTTCAAATACCAATTTTAGTGCCCTAATAGGAGGTCTCAAAGAGGCACTTCAAAGAAGAGGTAATGTATGTTTTCGATTCTTTCAACTTTATTTCTTCTTCCACTTCTTCTTCTTTAGTTGTTTCATTATTAAGTAATAACATCAGTATCACTAATATACTGATATTTTATTATATGTATTAAACAACCCTATTTCACCATCTATCCATCCTATGGAAAACGAAATCACCGCGCGTGCGTAAGTACGGAATACCGTCTCCATGCCTTGGTGTAATCTGTTTTTCCATCAACACATTACATGGATGGGTATAATGGTGTAAAGAATAACAATATATGGTTATTATAACATCATACTAATTCTGATATATTATACCATTCACTCCAATTCTATTCAATAATTATTGGAACGATATCATAGCTTGTGCGTACGTACGGACTACCGTCTCCACGACGCGATGAGATTGACTCTCCATGTTAACCATTCAAGAATGATTATAAAGTATATATAATAACTAATCATGAAATATATGACATAATAATGCTACTGGATTTATGGATAAATATATATATGTGTGTGTGTGTCATCTACTTAATTCCATTCAATTCAATAAGGAAACGAAAACAGTGTTCATGAGTACGTACGTCCTACCGTCTCCATGAACGGTGTATTTCATTCCATTTATCAATCTATTATATATATTTATATTATGAATATATATTATATATAAATCATGTTTTACATTCAGGATGTATGTAATCATGATCTATTTAATAATATGAATAATTACAAGTTAAAACAGGAATGGAAAATGAAACGATATTACCCAAAACGCTACTTTAACATGAATTTACAAAAGAACGGGTAATATAAAGTCATAAGTGAACCATATATGATATAATAACAATGAATATGAATCTGTAATAAGTTAATGAAATTATTTAAATCATATTAAAGGGGGTTTGGATACGTTCAAAGAATATCAGACCTAAGGTAAGGGATAATTTATCAATCTCATTTGTATCCGAGATTGTTTATTCGTAAGTATTTACTAGGGTTATCTTTATCATCCAAGACCATGTTTTATAAAAATGTTTTCATGTATTTTTAAAGTCCTTTTTACTAATTTTTTACTTTTACTACATGGTATGTAAGGAATCTTTTTTTTACCATATGATGTACTTTTTGAATTTTCTGACAAATATACAAGAAGAATGTTATTTTTAACTTATACGGCATGAACGGATTTTTACGGTTTCATAACGCCTCATTTTCATGAATCTTACTCTACAAGATTTTATAAAAAATTTCAACAAAATACTTTTATTTTAAAAGTGCATGGAATTTTGTTAAAAGAAAATGATTTTGAAGAAGAATGGATATTTTCCTCAATGATTCATTTCAAATGTTTTATCAAAACAATTTTCCATCTAAGATGACATTATTTCATATGTATGTGTTTCAAGTTTAATGTCTCTATTATTTACATGGTTTCACTTTTCTTATGATGAAATGATATCCATATGTTTTTTATGGATTATGTTATGATGGAATGATGTTTATGGAACCCATTTTATTCTTTGGGGTATTATGAATGATTTATGTTTTTGTTGTGGCACAAGTAAGAATGATTTCATTATGAGATGGGTGGGACCTATATCTCCCTCCAATTCATTGGGTAAATATTTATATATCATTATATAGACATGGCTAAAATGGTAAGTTAATCTGGTTCAGTGTTACAGGACTGAAACGAGGTGTGAATTCGATTCAGAAATAGACTTTGTCCACTAAGATGGTCTTGGCAGCAATGCCTTGGCTACTATGGAAATCACGACATGTTCTGAATGGTTTCCACAATTACATGTTTTATTCCCATTATATTTTATCCTTAATGAAGTTCCATTATGATTTATTCCTTACGTACTTCCACGATTTATGTCTTTTCTCAATATTTTGATGTTTAAATTTCTTGTTCAAGTTTTTGCTTTCAAATGTTTATGGATTGTTTTATGTCCACTATGTTTTCCCTTAATGAGAATTTGAGATCACCATTTTTATGTTTTCTTTTCCCAGGATATAAGTAAATGTTTGATGTAAGAAAAAAAGGAAGTTCTTTATAAGAGATGTTTAGGATCTTTCACCAAGATTAGAAGATTATGTTCTAAGTTTCCAAAGAAAATAAACTATTACAGTATTTGTGTGTCTGTTTTTGATATGTATTAAGTATCCAAAAAAGTAATGTAATATCCATGTACGTCAAGATTTGGGTCTCTATAATTGGTATCAGAGGGAGGTTTAGTCAACCTTTGGAAACTAGGATGCGAGAACTTTTGTGAGATCCCTAGATATATTTCTAAGGTATGTCTACGGATGTCCCTAAGGTTAGGTATAAGTATAGGTTATAGTCCTAGAATTATGGTAACGATATTAGAATTAAACCTAAGATGTTAGATATTGATGGTAATCCCCCTTGATTATGATTTTGGCCTCTCACACTATTTTTTTGAATTTTAGAAAATGGCTGGGAACATGAATATTCACAATAATTGAGGATATGATGGACAATATAATGATATTCTTCATGAGAACCAAAATGAAATTGGAGATAGAGGTCCACATAACGTTATTATGCCTAATTATAAATCTCATAATATGATCAATAATATCAACTTTACTACGTTTCCAGACTCATCCAATAAGGGAAAGATGGAGTTTCATGATGATCATAGAGGAAGGAAAGTTCATTTTCTATCATGTAAATCATGTGGGAAGAGGAATCAGGTAAAATGTTTCAAAGGAACTGGAAGATACTTTGGGTGCAGAAAAGAAGGACACAAATCCAGTAAGTGCAAAGTAAAAGGTTCAGTTAACACCATGGATAAGGATAATGGTATTTCTACAACATCAACAATGATTAGATGTTTTAAATGTGGAATTAATGGGAATTATTCAAAGTAATTCCCTAAGGGAAATTATCATGAAGAGAATCAGCATGGTCATATGTGTAGTATTTATGTGGATTTTGAAGAGGAGACAACAAATGATATATGAGATGAAAGAAGTGTTGAATCTCAGTTAGTTGTTTAAGAAGGTAGTGGAATGATTGTATGTTTATCAAGAGTTATGTTTTATAGTTAATGGTACTATGGAATAAAGAATCATCTAAGGATTCTTACACTATTGTTTTTCTTAAATTAGTTGAATGTATATGTTGAATGGTACCGGTAACCATGAACGGTTATTCAGATATTTTTGGAAAATAGATGATATGTGCATAATGAAGGGATAAGAAGATAATGAGATGTTTGATTGTATTCATGAGTTCATGATTGATATAAGGACTAAGTGATATTATGGTTTGACTATATAGAATTTATGGGATTTTGGTATGTGGAATGAATTATCTTTTGACAACATTCATGTTTTCACAAAGGATCAATGGGTATTCATTTTTCAAGAGAATACATGATTAAGTTATTCACATGTTTTGAATGTGATAGAAAAGATGTATCATATAAATGATGGTATTCTCATGCTTGTTATGTGACCTTTCGAGTAATCATTTTATTTATACAATGAGATTAGACATATGTATTTTAGATAATACAAAATATTAGAATGGATTATGTTGGAAACAAGTTAGTATTTTTTAAGGCTATAATTTTTTTGATATTATTGATGGAATGTCATGATGATGTAATTTTAGAAAAAGGAAAACCTACAGGACGGGTGACAACCCGTCGCGTCGGACAAGGCTGTGGGAATCGAACCCACAACTGAAGTGCAGATGACCTTTATCGCCTACCACTGGCCTACATGAAGTCCCTATTTAGTATAAACTAGTTTTATTATATTAAGAAGTATGATATATGAATTATAAGTCCATTTTAGGAACCATATATGATTAATCTCACTATAGATGGAATAATGTATTTTTGATAACTTTTCTAACCTTTTGTTGAGACAGATGGAATGACCCATCATTCTATCAAATGATCTGATAACACTTCACGAATGACAAATTCAACTTCATTTATTTAAGAGATAAAGTGGAAATTGTCCAAAGAACGACCAACAGTGAGACTGTACCAAAATCATGAAAGTATTTCTTCTAATTCCAATTTCATCAACTTTAAGGAAATGATCTTGAAAAACAAAATTTTTTCCTAGTGCCCTTATATCTGATGAATCATATGGTACCTTAGATCATCATAAATCTATGTCTTTGAGATTGATGGATTTTTCATAGCCATTTTCTCTACAACTATCCATCAGAACTTGATGGTTAGATTTTTCTTCCATATCCATATTTTCACCTATGTTCTCCTATTTGAAAACCTAGTGATGAGTTACATTGGGTAATCGTTACATTTAATACATTAGTTTTTAAAATTATGTTTTAATATTCCTTTTTATGATGTGGGTTTCTATGCATAGTAAACAATTTATAACCCTGACGAATTTCGAGGGAGAAATTCATTTTAAGGGGGGTAGAATGTAACACCCGGAGATTTTATGAAAAATATTCTTTTTTGTTTCATTAATGTCTTGTGTTGTAAGATACACCAAAAGGAGCTTGCACAACACGCATCTATGACTTGTCTTGCATTACATGCAATTGCGACCTTCCACGATAGCGTGTGTTGTACGCAATACCGAGTTTCGCTAAACACCGATATGTTATATAAACCGGCCGTTATGAATAGTAATACCCACTTTTTGAAATTTTATAAATTTTACCTTTCAAAATGGACTTCATTTTTGGATTCAGAATATCAAAATTAGCCTAGGGTGTATTTTTGTTAGTTTTCTGAAAAATTTCAATTTTTTATGAATAGTGAAAACACTGGGTTACTATTCAAAAACCAAATTTTTATTTAAATAATTATTTACATTATTTAAATTTATTTTAGGTCAAAATTGATAAATAATACCTATATAAGTTCAATTTAATTCATTGGAGTCATTTTATAAAAATTTTAGATATATAAAAATTTTATTGAACTTTTCACCGTCTTTTACCTACCTCCTAGGAGAATTTGGAAATTCACATAAAACATAATTTTACCGCTTCTGTGAGTGTAATTTAGAAAATCAGAGAGAAACATTTAATATCAAGGACTATAATGTGGTTCAATGAGATGAAAATAATTTTTGGGTAATAGTAAGTTTTTACTTTTTTTACCACTGTTAAAAGTAAATAGGGTAATTAATGGTAAAAATGATATTATTATTACCCTAACACATGTCATAATTCTATTTTATAAGTGTAATTAGACCAAAAACAACCTTATGAATAAAATATGACTATTTAGGTACACTTGGATTAGATTAGGACATTTATTATTAATTTATTTAAAGAAGGGTTAAAATAGTTAAAATCAATGTTTAATAACTAAATCATTAATAATATATGGTTATACATAAGATAAATTCGACTATAAATATTCATTAGAAAGATAATTATATTTCCTACATAATGGTGTTTTATTTATGATTTTTATACATTATATAATTTAAATTATTTGTGACACAATGATGATGCAATAATTATCTTATTAATGAAATATTGACCTAATTATTGTTATAAATACCCAAATAAATGTAATTTGAGACTTTTTATGAATTAAAATAATTTTCTAGGTTAATATGACATGTTATTATTGATTTAAGTTACTTTTTGTGAACTAATCATTCTGTTATGACTTTTAAAAAAATCAAATACCAAATATTTTCAAAATTGACATAAAATAGTTTTCAAAAAACATATTATATTATTAATTGTTATTTTATTCCTAAAAATCTACGGTTCGGCCACATGACTTATATTAGGTTATATATATTAATAATAAACTACTTGGGGTTCTTTTGGATTGTTATAGTAGGTTTACAAACCATATAGTGTAAGAAAACAAGAAGACACGGTAAAAGTTAAATTATCTAACTTAAAGTTAAATCTAAATTATAAGGTTAAAATAGAAACCTAAACGTGTCTAAATTAGATTTTATGAGATTATTACAACCCATACCCACATTAGAATCCAAATAAATAAATTTGGAGCTATTAAAAACATAATATGACTTTATAATAAAATAATATTTTTGGTTTTTCCTAAGGTGCCCCTCTCCACCCTTATAAAAAGGAACCTCCTCCCTCTCTTCCTCACACCATTTTGAGCCTTGAAGCTCGGCCAACCCCTGAAAAATTCTCTTCTCAAGTTCCCTAGAAACATCCTAGAGGTCCTGGCCTTCTTAAAAGGCCAAATTTAGTTCCCTAATAGGAGGTCTCAAAGAGGCGCTTCAAAGAAGATGTAAGTTCTGTTACCGATTCTTTCAACTTTATTTCTTCTTCCACTTCTTCTTATGTAGTTGTTTCATTATGAATTAATAACATAAGTATCACTCATATAATGATATGTTATTAAAAGTATTAAAAAACCTATTTCACCATCTATCCATCCTATGTAAAACGAAATCACCGTGAGTGCGTACGTACAGAATACCGTCTACATGCCGTGGTGTAATCTGTTTTTCCATCAACATCTTACATGGATGGTTATAATTGTGTAAAGAATAAATATATATGGTTATTATAACATCATACTGATTATGATATATTATACCATTCACTCCAATTCTATTCAGTAATTATTGGATCGATATCATCGCTTTTGAGTACGTGCGAACTACCGTCTCCACGATGCGATGAGATTCACTCTCCATTTTAATCATTCAAGAATGATTATAAAGTATATAAAATAAGAAATCATGAAATATATGACATAATAATCCTACTGGATTTATTTATATATATATATATATGTATTTCATCTACTTAATTCCATTCAATTCAATAAGGAAACGAAAACAGTGTTCATGCGTACGTACGGCCTACCGTCTCCATGAACGGTGTATTTATTTCCATTTATCGATCTATTATATATATGAATATTCTGAATATAAATTATATATAAATCATGTTTTACATTTTGGATGTAATTAATCATGATCTAAGTAATCATATGAATAATTACAAGTTAAAACACGAACGACAAATGAAACGAAATTACCCAAAACGCTACTTTAACATGAATTTACAAAAGAACGGGTAATATAAAGTCATAAGTGAACCATATATGATATAATAACAATTAATATGATTATGTAATAAATCAATGACATTATTTAAATCATTATACATGGGGTTTGGATACGTACGAAGCATATCGGACCTAAGGTAAGGGATAATTTATCAATCTCATTTGTATCCGAGATTGTTTATTTGTAAGTATTTACTGTGGTTATCTTTATCATCCAAGCCAATGTTTTATAAAAAAATTTCAGGTATGTTTAAAGTCCTTTTTAACCATTTTTAACTTTTACTACATGGTATGTAAGCAATCTTTTTTGGTTTACCATACGAGGTACTTTTTGAATTTTCCGACAAAAGTACGAGAAGAATGTTATTTTTAACCTATACGGTATGAATGGATTTTTACGGTTTCATAATGCCTCATTTTCATGAATATTACTCTACAAAATTTTATGAAAATTTTCAACAAAAGACATTTATTTTAATATTTCATATCATTTTGTGAAAATAAAATGATTTTGAAGAATAAATTATATTTTCCACAATAATTCATTTCTAATGTTTTATGAAAACAATTTTCCATCTTAGATGTCATTATTTCATATGTGTGTGTTTCAAGTTTAATGTCTCTATGATTTACATGGTCTCACTTTCCTTATGATGAAATTATATCCATATGTTTTATATGGATTATGTTATGATTGAATGATGTTTACGGAACCCATTTTATTCTTTGGGATATTATGAATGATTTATGTTTATGTTGTGGCACAAGTAATAATTATTTCATTATGGGATGGGTGGGACCTATATCTCCCTCCAATGAATTGGGTAAAGATTTATATCTCATGAGATAGACATGGATGGAATGGTAAGTTACTCCGGTTCAGTGTTACAGGACTGAAACAAGGAGTGAACTCGATTCAGAAAGGGACTTTTTTCAATAAGATGGTCTTGGCAGCAATGCCTTGGATAATATGAAAATCATGACATGTTCTGAATGGTTTCCAAACTTACATGTTTTATTCCCATTATATTTTATCATTATTGATGTTCCATTATGTTATATTCATTACGTACTTCCACGATTTATGACTTTGCTCAAGATTTTGATGTTTAAATTTTATGTTCACATTTTTGCTTTCAAATGTTTATGGATTGTTTTATGTTCACTATGTTTGCCCTTAATGAGCATTTGTGCTCACCATTTTTATGTTTTCTTTTCCCAGGATATAAGGAATGGTTTTAGGTAAGAAAAAAAAGAAATATCATTATGGGAGATGTTGAGGATCTTTCACCATGATTAGAATATTATGTTTGATGTTTCCAAAGACACTAAACTATTACGGTCCTTGTGTGTCTGTTTTTGATATATATTAAGTATTCCGCAAAAGTAATGTAATGTCCATGTACGTCAATCATTGGGTCTCTACATCTGAGACAAGTCAAATCACATCAAAATGATAGTGTTGCTATTTGAAATAGGTTTTCTCCTTTGGAAAAATTATTTTGACTATGAATAACCCATATACATGGAAGGTATAATTTAAAGTCCATCAAAGCCCAACACTCTATCAAATGTCTCATAGAAATAAAAAAAAAGTAAATTGAGAAATCTAACCTTATAGAGGTATCCATAAAAGCTACAAAAAAACAGCACCTAGATTCATGATAGTAGTTGGTAATCTCATATGATAGGTAATAAAGACTTTTTATGAAATGTTAAGAGGATGGTTGATGGGACATTTCAGTTTGGTAATGATGAAGCTCTAAAAATTAAATGAAGTGGAAGTACTGAACTAGATAATGGGGAGATAAAGAAAACTGATGACCTTTGTATGGATGGCCTACTTCATAATCTCTTTAGCGTGAGTCAAATCTGTGAATCAGGACATATAGTTACTTTCAATAAAAAATTATTCACTATCAAGGGAAAGGTAGAAAATTCACTTATGAAAGGATGAAGAATAAAAGGCAACCTGTTTGAGGTCGATAATAATGAAAAAAAATTTACATGACTTTTGAAGAAGAAAATAACCTATGGCATTGGATACTGGGGCACATCAATCAAAAAAAGATTGAGAAGATATCAAAACTGATTATTGTCATAGATATTCCCACCCTAAAGTGTGAAAGTGAAAAGTCTTGTGATGAATGACTTTTGGGCAAGATGGTCTGCAGTTCATATCGTCGAAATAAGAATAGAACAACTCATCTTATTGAACTCCATCATACAGAAATTTGTGGCCCAATAAAAGTTGTTGGAACTCATGGAGTAAAGTACATCATCCTTTTCATAGATTATTAGAGTAGAATAGAATGTGTGATGGTTATACACAGGAAATGACAATTGCTTGACTTCTTGAAAATATATCATTGAATTTCCGAGAATGATACTGGATGAACAATCAAAGTGTAATGATCTAACAATATAGGGTAATACACATCTATTGAATTTGAAAATTACATGGAGAATAATGTGATACAACATGATTTAAATGCTGTGATAACTCCACAACAAAGTGGAGTTGTTGAGCACCCGAATCAGCAGGTGAACAACATGTAAAGAACTATAATGATTGAGATTCATATTCCTCAACACTACTAGAAAGAGGTCATTGAAGCCGTAGTGTATATTCAAAATCGTATAGGGGTTTATATGGGTGATATGAAGACACCATATGAATTTGGGCATGGAAGGAATCCAACATTGAAATACATTCATGTTTTTTCGAAGTAAATGTTTCATTAGAAAAAAAGAAGGAAATAAAGGGACGTTTGGTGACAATGTAGATGAAAGAATTTTCCTTGAATAATAAATGAATAGGAAAGACAAAAACTGTTTCTAAAAGCACCTGGGATGTTTTTTTTAATGTAGCGATGTTATGATAATTGATGAGAAATGGAAAATGATTCAAGGAATTCATATGATTATATGATTGAAGATGAGGATCAAAGTGAACATAGTGTAAATTAAAATACAGAAATAGAGGAAGGTTTAGAAAATTATTAGGAGACACATCAAGATGTTGACTTAAAATAATAATCTGAAGACGAATCGACGGCTAGAGAGAATTTGGTAGGATCTCAAAGGAGCAATTGAAGAGAATAAATTGATCAATCCAACATTATTGGGTATTGTGCTGCACCCACACAAATGAGGAGTATGAGGAATAATACGCAATATGTATTTCTGTCAGTTTTGTAACCATCCTCATTTGAAGAAGATGTAAAATATGAATCATGGGGGAAATCTATGAATAAATAGTTATATCCGATTGAAAATAATCTAACATGGGACCGAGTCAAGAAACCTAAAGGTCACAATGTGATTGGTACAATGTGGATCTTCAAGAACATGATTGACAATCATGGAAATGTGGTCATAAACAAGGTGCGCTTAGTTTGTGAAGAATAATTGAAAATTAGAGGCATTGATGTTGAAGTTACATTTTATCCAGTAGCAAGACTAGAATCCGTCATGTTATTTCATTCCACGGAAATCCAAATAGGATATAATGTTTATAAAATGGATGTCAGGAAAGAGTTCTAAAATAGTGTTTTAAAGGAATAAGTCTACATCAAACAACCTATGGGGTTATTTCATGGAAATGATGAACTGAAGGTTATCAAATTAAATAAATCTATCTATGGCCTAAAATAGGCACCATAGGCATGGTACTCTCGGTTGGGCTCTTATCATAGAAATCTTGTGTTTAAAAGAGGAGGAGTGGATAAAAATCTATCTGTGAAGAATTATCAAAAAGAAAATTTCATGGTATTGGTATACATGGATGATAGTATTTTTAGTGGAAGCCGACAAGGATTAGTGGATGAATTTTTTAATCACATGCAATTAGAATTTGAAATGACCATGATTGGTGAACGCACATAATTTTTAGGGTTACATGAACTTCAGAAGAATGATTAAACTTTTGTTTCCTAGGAAAATTATGCAAGAGTGTGGCTGAATAAATTCAATATGCATGATTACAAACCAATGATTACTCCTATTGTAGTTGTATCAAGGCTCAGAAAGAATGAGGAAGGGAATTATGGGGATCCCACTATGTACAGACGAATCATTGGAAGCCTTCTATACCTGACAGTGACATGGATTGATATTTTATTTTCATCTTTCATTCCATACCGCTTTCAGAGTAATACGATTGTAGAAAAAATGGCGACATTGAAAAGTATCATGAGATACATTCAAGGTACAAATAATTATAGTCTATACATTGCTGCAGGAATAGGTAGTGAACTATACGCCTTTTCTGATACAGACTAGGCTGGAAATGTAGTAGATAGAAAGTCTACCAGTGGTGGAAAATTATATATTGGGGAAAATGTGAGGGCTAGTTGAGAATGAAATAGGAAAGTACTTCTCTTAGTAATGATAAAGCTGATTATATATCTTCTAAGAAGGCATGCACTCAGTTACTCTGGATGTAGCAGCAACTGACTGACCTAGGTGCGGAGGTTAAACAACCTATTGTGATTTACTATGACAAAAAGAGTGCAATTTATATTATAAAGATTCATGTTCATCATTATTGTAAGAAACATATTGAAATAATATATTACTTCATCAAGGAAAAAAGTTGAACAAGGAAAGATAAACCTGGAACATGTGAGAACATACGAAAAATTGGTTAACATTATGACCAAGTCGCTGTCAATGGTTGTGTTTGAGAAACATTAGTTGAACCTCAGTGTTTAGCAACTGCCAATTGCATGAAGAGGCTATGTTTTTTCCCTCCCCAATTATGTAAACTATTTTTACTCTATTTCTGGATGTGATGTAGGTTTATGGTGGATATACTATCTAGGGGGAGTGTGTTTTGAGTTGAATATTGAACAAATACCGATATTTTGGTTTATTTTCAATGGGGGATAATGAATAACTTCCAGACATGTAATGCTTCAATACCAGGATGAGAATTCAATGTTAAGAGGAGAAGGAATACATCCAGGATATGTAATGCTTCTATGACACAGTAGCAGAATTTCGTGGGCATTTTTTAATAATTCCAAACCATTGGAACCGAATTCCATCTTCACCTCTTTTTTCTACACCAATCACCAGTCACATAGACTTAGTGTTGGCTGAGCTGACTCTTGTGTATCAGGTTTTGATAGTGGTTGGTGGTCTATTGAAATTACCTAGGTATTTCCAACAAACCCAAAGGGGGGTATTATTAGAACCCTGAATGATGTTGTATATAGAGTATGGTTTGTTTTTTTTTGTCAATCCTCTTTGTAAGATCCAAAAGACTTCTATGAAAGCGATTATACAGTTCAAGAGAGAAATAGTAGTGAAGGTGGAACTATTTTCTAGTGTTTTAAAAAAGAATTGACCTGAAAATCGAAAACTAGAGAGATGTATTTTTAGAAAGGGAAGGTGCGTGAAAATTGACATGGTGCCCGAAAAACATGAAATTTGGGAAAAATGGGTTTTGTGTGAAATAGTAAAAGAAAGTTAGATTTTTTTTCATAAAAGGTGATCTAGGATTAGAACACTAAAAATGGAAAAGGCATCAAGTGCACTAAAATTTAGGAATATGAATTGGGGTTTCCCAAATGGATTCAATTATTATATCAAAATTTGATATTATCCCACCAAGATTATGGATCATTTTGTGGATGAGAAATCCATAATTAGAACAAAACATACAACTCACACATAGATTCATTCCAATTCATAGGGAGCACTGATTCTAAGACTTAGTGAATGGGAGGTTCATGAAGATGTAAAAGTATCATAGAAAAGACAAATTTGTGCGTAAAATTTGATATTGTGTGTAAAGGAAGTAGTTTCATGAAATATTTCCATAGAAAAGGAAAATATTGTGCACCAAATCAAATATTACGTACTAATAGTGGATGTTGGTCTCAAATGAAATTATTTCACACAAAAGTAAGATATTGTGGGTGTAGGGTAGGTGTTGCACCCAATTTTTAGTATAAGTTGTTTATATGTATTGAATATCTAGTTTGTGTGTTATGTGCATTCATCTGCAACAATTCAGGACTTTGATTCAAGTATATTCTCATGATAAACAGATCCAAACACTTCAATGAAAATCTATTGAAGTGACCATCAAGTCGATACACTGAGTTAGACTTCTCTCAAGGAATTGAATGAGGGGGAGTCAACAGAAGTGATCCAAGAGATGCAGTGAGCTTGACCTAAACTATTATAAAGGAAGTGTTCTTATAACTAATTTATTGTGACTGAACTGTGTAATTAGTAAACTCAGGACGATTAGTTGATTTAGGTATGATCGACACATGGTTGGCGCATTCTACATGGATTTATCCCTTTTTGGTGAACCAAGTAAAAGTATTGTGTCATATCCTTAATTTTTTTGACTGATAGATTTAAAAAGTTTCTACCAATATGGGAAAAAGATCCACAAAATTTAAAAGAAAAATTTGACACCCTGATTCACCCCTCCCCTCTCAAGGTGTTTTGGGTTCCATCTGATTTTTCTCTTGGTAATTCATATTATACAGTTCATTATAGAGTACGTCCATTGAGGATATGTCCAAAAAAATATAACTAAAATAATCGTTTGAAACCACCAAACATAGAGACCAGGTCCTGACCACTAGAAACCACCCATTCAACTGTATATTCCTATCATAAAATTGAATATATAGGTTTTCCTCACTGACTAATAAGAACTTTGATGAATCAAGAAGTGGTATTCTATTAGTAATGTTGGAAAATAGTCATGAGTACACAAAGATGATATCTAGTGGTTAATGTGACTCATCTTCACTAACATAGACATTAACCAAATATACATGTCCACATGGTTAACATTCAATTCAAATTATTGCTCCTTGAGAATTGGAATGAATCTATATGTGATTTGTACGTTCTGGTATAATTATAAATTTTTCCTCCACAAAATGATCCATAATCATGATGGGCCTATATCAAATTTTGAAACCAGAATTGAATCCATTAGGGAAACCCCAATTCATATTCCTAAATTTTCTACAGAAAACAAAACACTCTATGAAAAAATCTTTAGAGAATGAAATTTCCACCATCCAATCATGTATCATTATTGACCTCCCACTGACTATTGTTTATAGTATCATTATTAGTGAAACCCCATATATACAAGCCCAAATCAATCCTCAACTATCAAACCTATCAAAAAAATGCATTACCATGCCAAGATGTTAAAATATAAGGGAGACATATGAGTTTATTGAAGTGAAACAATATGAAAAAAAACATTACATATTGATGTTAATTTCATAGAATATTTCTACAACAAGACCATATTATTTTTTTACATTGAACTAGGTGAGATATGATTCGTATCAAATCGGATATATAGGATTCCTCGCTGATGTTCAAACCTATCTTCATTCACCGTAAAATTTACCTTAACGGGTCTATATTACTGATTAATCAATTTATTTACATCCTCATTAAGACAAAATCCCCTTAAGTTATAATATAACATCCATATAAAACACATCCAATGAAATTATTCCCCTTTTCCCTTGAGATCCATATTATTACAAGGGAACACTCTATCTTCCCCATCGATCAATATACCTAACGATTCTATATCATAATATTTTATTTTTATCCCCTCTAACCACAAACATCCTCATTTGACAATATCTCCATCTTAGGTAAAACAGAATGTTTTTCTTTTACATGAATTCCACACCAACCATTTCTCGTACGATTTATCCTAGCCTTCCAAACCAGATAAAATTGGACTGCATGGTACTGCCTTTTTACATAATCATAATCATTTAACTTTAAACATTGTGGGTTATGATTCCCATCATATGGATATTTATATTCTTTATATTATGGTCTTGACCTAGAAACCATTTTTACTTATTTCTTCTCTCGATGGTGATAAAATCAAGTTTGACCCACTATGAGTCTTTAAACAACATTACAATAAAATAAATTATTTATATTTTGAGTAGAAAAAATATAGAGAACCATTGAAATAAAAATATGTTCAAATTCATAAATATTGATAATATATAATCTTTATGGTTACAATTAGTCCTTCATTGAGATGTAAGAATGATTTTAAAATAGACATAAAATCTATAAGAGAACAAAAAAATTGGAAACCCCCCCCCCAATTATTTTAATGAGACCAACGTCTCATTAATTAGAAAAACATTAATTATGAACTCTAACAAGAACTATAACAACAACCATATTCTAATGTAATTAGGGGACAAAATGACTCAAAATTTCATAGTGGAGTCATATTGGATGTCCCACTGACACAACAATCGAATTCTTCAAAAAACATGACTTCCTTGGATGTGATAATGTGGTGTGAATCATGCAACCAAAGATGTATGTCTGTGATTATTTCATTTATACGTATATACTTAGGAATGGAAATCATATGATCATGTCAAAACTAATTAGGAATCCTTATGAGATGTACTTAATCATAATTGATCTAGATAAACATCATGAAAGGATTTTTGGAACACTATTTCATTTATAGTTGTTTATTTCCCTATATTTATTCATACAAATATATCTTTGATTATTCTTTTGGTTGAGGAAGCTATAGATAGAGGACACATACAATATTATGGGATTAATCCCATATAAAGGAAAATTATTTTAACATTATACTTTTTAATGAATATTAATTATCCATGTCAATATTTATGATGTTTACTTAATTATTTCATAATTCTTTTGTTAGGTATCTATATAATTTTAAGAAATATATGGGAAAATAAAGATAATAAAATGGTTCTATAGATAATGGGTACCTTACTGAAGACTGATTAAGTTCTAAATTAACGTATTTGGATTTTATTGAGTCCATATTCAATTGAGTATTCCCTTTGATGATAATATAATTTATTATCATCAAAATAATAAATAATAAATCATTCTTATATTTGGTTTACAAGTAGGAAGAGTCTAATAATTTTCATTGATAAGGATGTAGTTAAGACAATAACATGGATGTGGGATACTATATATTGATTTTATAAACATAGATACCAATAAATCAGAGAGATAAAGAGAAATTTTTCTTGGGATAAAAACATGAAATTTGGAAGTGATAATAGAAGTGTTTAAGGTATAAAATATTTGTAGTCTTTTATTTCAATTAATACATAGTTATCTAATGTTTTAAAACTAATTTATATAAACTTTCTAATGGAATCTAGTTATTACAATAAAAAAACTAGATTAATATTATAAATAACTAACAGAAGATCCAATAAAACTTTCTAACATTATTAATGGAAATAATATTAGTGGATTGAATTTTTATAAAATTGACTGTGATGGTGGATTAAAAGAAGTAACAATATATTTCATGTTATAGATCCAAGTTACTATGGAATAATAGATTATATTATCATTAAATATTAACATGGGAATTTTCTAGTTGTGTTATTCAAATGAAGTTTTTTGAAAATTAAATTTGGTATACGGAAAGACACATTATAATTTACTCCATTCAAATAATTTTATTCGATAGATATGTGATAATTTTGTGACCTTTATCGATATATTTTGGATTTAAATCAATAAATGTAAAATTATATTTATTATATTTTATATAAAGTATGTATTACTAATTTAGACATGAAAAAATATAAAATATATGATGACGGTGTTGAACAAAAAGTAATTATTTATTTTATACCTTCTCAATAACATCACATTGATCAATTTTTCCCTAATTATATTGAAAAGTTCAATATTTTGAGATTGGGAGAATATAAATAAAAACAAGAAGTAATGTTCACAAAAAAATAATAACATTAATAACCAATAAGTATCTGATTAAATGATTTAATATAAAGTCTTTATTTAAAATTTAGGTTTATAGATACTAATTCAGAGACAGGAAATTAAATTCCATGTTTTATATTATTTTTATTTTTTTCACCATTAAAACTAATACTTAAATATGTTTCAATATTTTGGATGCTCTATATCACATAATAACCATTATAATCCTACTACACAATGTATATCAGGAGTACATGAATGTGTATCATATAATTATACATACGAAATGGTAAATAATATAACATGTATAATTTTTGTTTCTATATTGTATTTTTTTATGATGCTTTCATTCAAAAGTATAGTTACTATTGAAGATGTTCAATCAATGTGAATTTTTTTTAGGAATTAATTTCTATTGGGAGGATGGTTTTATATTGTAACATCATGGATAAAATAAAATGTTTTGTACATAAATTACATGTCTTCTCATATGGGATTCACTATATACATGAGAATTTTGATTAGTGTATCGGTTCTATAAATACTATGGGAATACTATAACCCTATAAATCATATAAAAACATAAAAATATAATGAAATAAACATAAACCAACTCAATATCATAGTGTAAGACAACATAACCAATTTTAAATAATAGATTTCTAGCTAGGTCACACATTTATAAACATAATGTACCTCCATTATGTCATGTTAACAAGTATCAGTATAGTTAATAACACTTTAATAGATTGTTATTACATCTTAAATGATGAATATTCATTATATAATAAAACCATATATTCCACAGTAATTTAGGTTTAGTGAATTTGTTAATTTTTAAACACAGACAAATGGTTCGTATGAGCAGTGCATAATTTCTCACAAGGTTCATCATATTTTTAATCCTTCTTATAAATATCATAAAAAATACCTTACTTCATAACTAGTGTCATAGAAACATAAGAAAGGGTGAGCTTAGATGCTCAATAAGGGTAAAAAGTGAGATATCAATATTACATTAGACTAAGGGAATGATAACTTGAGAATGATATTTTAAAATTGTACCCTTCGTATCAATGATATAAACACGATTCATGATATATATCACCTAATTTTATAATATATGATTCAAAATTTATCAAACACACGATCTATGAGAAAAACAAATGACCAATACATAGGTTTTTGGAATACACAAAAGAATAGAAAATAATTTCTATATTATTCAAGGATAATCACCATGGATATCATAGTATAATATTATCACCCACCAAACCATCATAGTAGTCAGTTTTCACTCCCAAAAATGATCATTGGGTAAAAATACACGTACTAAACTAGGTTCCCTCTCGATTTTAGTCCTATTTATCTCATAAGGTATCAATCATTACCCAATATGTTTGAGGGAGATATTGACAACAAAAATCAAATAATTAAAACCATAATTATGTGTTTCATAAATTCATAAAATTTATATCATGTTAGAACCCATGAAAAAAATGGTTTTCATAAAACATTCAGCATATTATAACACAATAAATGATATTGGTTTTATAAAAAAAATCATAGAATACCTGATATAAAGAGAAATGGATTACATAAACAACTTGTCACCATAAACATAAAACATACAGAGAATATACAGGAAGGTTATCATAGTATATATTTCCCAATAAAGCATAATTAACATCAACAAATTTTATATTAGAAGTAAAATCATTCTTCCAAGTATCTTGGAACATTTCAGGAGGAAAATAAATATTCTTTTAATTTGGAAAAAGATATAAAAAATCATTAGATATTATAGAAATATTTATAATTTAAAATTAAAATTGAAACATATAAAGGAATCCTCATGTAAGATAACGGTCAATAAAATAGGAAATTTGGATCATTCAATAGTAGTTAAAATAAATAATCCATTCACATATTTGGTAAAATGGTAAAACAATTATCCTTTGAAAAAGAACAGAATAATATTTTTTAAACATTTTTTAAAAATCTAAACATAGTTAAAAATTACTATAATAAATCCTATGATAATATTAAAAATAAATATTCAAAAAAATTTAAGAAAAATTATATATGCAATAAAAACAGTTTTTGTTCGATGAGAGAAGTATAATAAGTATTATTTAAAAAATATTTAGTTGGTCTTGTGAATTTTTAATGATAAGAAAATGAATAGAAAATATTAATTATTGGTAAAAAATATATTACATGAAAATAAGTGAGATTATTGAGAGATAGGTCATATGATTTCATCATTGGAAGAATATTTATATACAATCATGAAAAAATATTATATAGCAACAAAAAATCATTACAACTTTGATAATTTTATAATCATAATGCCCCTAAAAAATAAAACATTTAACATAACTAAAATATATAGATTCGTGATATAACATTTCAAAGGGGACGAATGTAATCTACAAAAAATAAATGAGTTGTGAATATGTCATGTGGCTCCGAGAAATATAAAAGTGTCTAGAAATTTCTTACCGTATGTCTTGACTTCAATTGTACATTTTAGAAATAATTGTATAAAAAATATATGATTAGTATAAGTTGATTCCAAAACAATACATATAGATATCTATATATAATACCATATATTGTTTTTATAATGTTTTATTATCCCTTTATAAACAATTCATTTCTAAATCATGTTTTTGGTAATAAATATGTTGTTTTTCATCTATGTTTTCATTGGGTATTTTTGGTACATTTAATTTTATCAAGGGTATATCGTATCCAAATTTTTATCCATCATATTAATATTATTCATATTTATTATATATTTCTTTGGAGGATTCCAAAAATTATAGAGATATAAAATAAAATATGTCATTCACATAGATGGTATGGAATATATATGCATAAATGATGTTTCCATTTTCAAAACGGATGGAATGAATGAAAATTAAATATTATATAGCCTTTAATAAATTATTATTAAAAAAATAATATATATATTAATAAATTGAGTCCTAATTATAATCCATGTAAAAATAAAAAGAAAATCATTTCACATCGTTATGTGAAGGCAGTAGTCCACAAGTATGCTAGATTGACATTATTGTTTTCGAATGTATTTGAAGTTAATAAGTTTAATGTGATGTTATATTTATTTAATTATAGCTAGCTCATATATTTTACATATATTATAAACCATTATCATTAAAACCTTCATTGTAAAGTGTAAGTGAAAAACAAATCAATTAATTTCGTGAGGTGATAGTCTGATTTTCATAGAAGTGTTGTTGTTGCATCCACCATGTAATGGAAGGTAAGATGGTATAGACTATATAATAATTCAAAAAAAAATCATAAAAATAATATAAAATTGGTAAATCCATCATTTTATCCAGCCTTGAAATGTGGTGAGGGAAAACTAATTAACATAGTTCATGAGGTGGTAGTTCTCCATACACACAATTGAGGGTTTTTTTCTATTAGATAGAAGTGGATACAGATATATGATAGTAAATGAATATAATATAATATAAATATATGTTATATACAATTTTATTATATTATAATTTCATAATTTGATGTTAAGGGGTTTTAATATGATGTAAAAATTACATAGTTAAAAACATTACCTCTTCTTCAGATAATGTCTTTATGTTTAACTGAAGCACTCTTAGATAGGATTTATGATCTCAGCACAGAATCTCAGATATGGGGAGGGATATAAGGTAAGTATTTTGGTAGTTATTTTACAATCCAAATGGTTTGGTAAATTTGAAGTGGATAGTAGAGTAACTGACATTTATTAGTGGAGGAGATGACAAAGATTGAATTTTTTAAATTAGTAAATTACACCCCCATTATTCACATTAAAAAAATAAACAATTATGATATATTAATGAAAAATATAGGATATAAGGTCTAAATAATGATATAATGTAACACCCTATGATATTATAGAATTTATATTTTAAAATTTAATAGCTTTTGTAGCTTACATTATACATAAAATAGATCTTTAATCAACGATGATATACAATTAATATTTTTATTTAAAATGAAATTATATCTGATAGATTAATTTTATGTAAATTAATTACATAAAATAAATTACTAAAATATATTATAGAATTATTTTTTTAGAAATTAATTTTAAATGAATATATAAAAAATTTATATAAAGGATATGTTTTTATAAAAAACTATTTAAATTCGCAAAAGTGTGTTTTATACCAACAAAATAAATAAATCACAATTTTTGAATTATATTAAGGAAATATATATATATATATATATATATATATATATAAATTCACCCTATTTTCTCTATATAAGATATAAGAGAAAATATTATTTTATGTATAAAAGATGTATTTTTATAAAACACTAGTTTTAACACCATTTGATGTTGCACTTATTTTAAATCTTGTTTTTTATATTTTTATAAATTATATTTTGAAAAATAAATATATTATTATAAATCTGGATATAAAATGTTATTTTGTTTTATTTTTTTATATTTTTTAGATATGTTTCATGTTTTTATGAATAGTTAAAAAATATATCATTTTAATAGAAATTAAAATTTTCATATAAATAATTTATGGTGTTAAATTATATTTTTAATAGGTTTTAAAGTATAAAAATATCTATTTTTATCATTTAATCTAATTTTTATCATTGCAATCAATTTCACATTGTATTTGGATATAAAATCATTTCAATATTTTGATTGTTTTCATTTTAAAAACATGTCTTTCATTCTGTCTATGGGATTAATTTGAAATTATTTTTATATAATTATATATTTCTAATTTTGAAAATGGATTCAATATTTGAAATTAGATGTTCAAAATTTATTAAATATCCCTATTTTATTTTTAGACAATATGAATAGTTAATTTATTAATATTTTAAATTCTGAGGTTCGGGGTAAATCATGTAATTATTGGTAAAAATAATATAATAAAGACTATAAATTTACCCTAAAACTTGTGTTAATTTAATTTTATTAGATAGGATCGAAACAAATAATCCTTGGGCCGATTTTATGGCTTTTGGTGTCACTTGTCTGGCTTTAAGCCTTCTATAGTATTTTATTCTAAAGAAAATCAAATATGTCATACTTATGATTTTAATAAGTAATACATTTTTTATATATGGTAATTCAGAATATTATTAGACTATAAATATTAAATATAAATATAAAAATTATTATCTTAAAATTGATAATTTTTATTTATTTTTTAGGGAATAGATAATGAAATTAAAGGCTTTCACAATGATTATGTAGTAATTGTTTAATTTATGGACATATAAATTAATAATTATTTACAATAATTAAACAAATTAAAATTGATATAATTAAAGTCTTAAAATAATTTTAAATAATAATTATAAATAATATGTGTGTATTAAGTGTTTTGGCATAAACTTATCTTCTATACAGACATTTTTTAAAATGTCAATAATTTAATTGTGTCCAAGTAGACATTAATGATACTTTAAAAAACTTATTAGATGATATAAATTTCATAAAAATATATAATTTTTACAACATATTTATTTAAGGATTAAAATTTCATTTAGGACCCATTTATGGTTATTTTTCAAGTTTATATTTCCTATATTAACTATTAAAATATAAATAGCCATGTTATCACAGTAAGAGTTAAAGGGTTTTACTATTGGATAATGAAAAAATATAAGGGTGTGAATGGGACGTAAACATGGCTAAAAATATAGGTTGAGAAAATTTATAACCATCCTCATATTACCTTACAAATAAATAAATTTGGATAAATATGGAATTTAAAATTAATTTATATTAATTTATTATTTTTGGAGTTTCCAAAAGTGTCCCTTGCTTCAATTATAAAAGGGATCATCCTCGCTCACTTACTCAAAAAACATTGAGGCTTTTATATCAACAAAAACCTTACCATTTCATTTCATTAATTTTTTATATTCATCCTAGAATCCATAATTTTGGTTAATATGAAACCAATGATGCACTTTAATGAAAATAAAAAGGAGATACCCAATGAAGAGGTAATGTTCATCAACAAATGTTTTTTTTATATTTCTTCCTTAAACCTAATTTTTTTAGGTATTATTATAATAAATTAAGTATAAAAAATATACTATGATGATTATTTTATAATGTTTTCTAACAACATTCAACCACACTTCAATGAAATGGGATGCACAATCATCATTTGTGTGTATTGAGGACTATTGTCGCGCTCTATGATATTTATTGTATGAATGATTTATTTATGGTTCTTTAATTATAATGTAACACGTAACTGATTGCTTTCATTTTTTGTCAAAATGAGAACAACATTTTTTGACATGTGGACTACAACCTCTTCAAAACAAGGTGATTTGTTCAAACATTAAATGGAATATTTTATATATGGGTTTCGTGAATGTATAATATATATATATATGAAATAATAATTATACTATAATTATATTAATTACATTATTTCTTTTATAAAGAAAAGAAAATGTAAACAACATTAATGCTTATATACAAACTACCATCTCCATGAATGGTGTATTTTATTTTATAATTATATTTTTTATATTATTATAATTACATATATAATAAATATATATAATATTTATATCATGTTTATCACTATATATATTATTAAATCATTATATATTTTTGGTGATAAAAAATATAAAAAATCAAGACACATGTGAAAAAAAGTGATTGTTACCTAAAATAAAACATAAACATGGAATTGTAAATAAATTGGTGACATAAAGACAAATGTAAATAATTTATGGTAGTATATAAATTAATATGGTTCTATAAAAAATGTATAATAATTTTTTTATATAATATATTTTAAATTATATTATACTTAAGTAATTGTGATGTAAGGGACTTGGTCACAATATCCATTCAATGAGGCATTTTTGGATATTATACACCCACCATATTTTTCGAGTGGTATATTACCACCCATTGACTTAGAATTTCATTAATTTATTTAAATTTAATTTATTTATTATTTTGTTAAATGTTATTTTTTCATGAGGATTATGATTTAAATGTTCAAAGTTGTATGGAACACCTTGAATGTTTAATGATTTAATTATCAAATCATTTTATCCATGTCAATATTCAAGAAATTATTTAATAAATATTTTTATATACAAGTATGATAAAGTAAATTTTATCTCTATTTTTAATTTCATTCTATGTATTTAAGAAATAAAACTTTTTAGGTGATTTATATGGATCATTCTGATAAAGTTGAAAATGAATGTTCTATTCATAATGTATACAACGATAATAAAAGTTCTGCCGCTGTAGAAAATTTATTATTGTCATCACCATTTTCAAGATTTAATGTTTCTATAAATGAAAACACTTGTTTTTATTTTCTTTATTTTGTTATTGAATGTGGGTTTTCAAAGAAAATATTTTTTTTGTTTTCTATATGGTTTTAATTAGGGTTATTCCTCAATAATTTTTTAGTGACCTCATTTAAGATAACATTTTCTATAATTTAGTGAACGTTTTATAATCAGTTTTACTAGGGATTTATTGATCAACCATTTGACTAATTATATATTATATCATGACATATTAGTTCAGTCATTTTATTTATTCATGTGAGGAATGCATTGAACATGAAAGAACATATAGGGACCGAATATAGAAAATAACCACCATGTATCATTAGTCTATTGAGAAGAAATTATTTGGTGAAAACCCCTGCATTTTTTTTGTCATTGAGTTTTAAATTTTTAGGAAGATATATCTTGACACAAGTCAGATGAGTTTTTACCCACATACATAAACATTCTTAAGGATAGATCTTGATAGTAACTATCTGATGGATTTTCCATGATAGTGAAGAAGTCCAACATTATGCTTTCCATCATTATTATTATTCCAATTTATTTTTTGATTAGTTAGAATATCCATGGTCGCATTTTAATCTCTTATGGTTATTTATATGAAAGTTTTCAAATATATTTTACTCATTACTTGTTTATTATTCATTATTAATTCAAGTTGTTTTCCTTTTTAAATCAGCTATTTAGAGAATTTGATCTCACCCCAATATTATATTCAACATTATTCCAAGATTACAATAAGTGTATTATTTTTGTTTTGTAGTGTTAAGCTAGTAGAATAATGTTTTTCTCAAAAAAAATATGTTTTTTATTTTATGTTTTAAATGAAATTTTAATTTTAATTGTGTATCTAGTTTACCAAGACTACTAAACTATTATGTCTTTTGGATTAAATCTCCTGTATCTAATTACAGTGTAATAAAGTAAGGTATTAACTCTGTTCAATGGGGGTTGGGGTCATTACAGTTGGTATGAGAGAAATATTATTAGAAATCGTACTAAATAGATATATGAAAACATTTATTAGAGAATGAAACCAAATGAAATAATTTTAAAATATTTCTAAATAAATATGGATTATGACTTATAGATTAGTTATACCTAAATTTTCAATTTAGGTTATGTGATTCACTTGTTCTTAGATTATACATTATGTTACATAATGTTATTGTATAATCAAGTGTATTTCGTTTTTCTAAAAAAGAACCCTAGTGGAAATAATAGAAATAGTATCAATGCACATAGTACACATAGGTATTTCCTCCCTATGAAAGACAATGATGTTGGTGCTGCTTCTACAACTGATTCTAAAACATATATCTATACTGGGAAAACTAACTCAATCTTATGAATAGAATCCTTACTTGTATGGAGTATCCTGATCCACAACATAGAGGTACAATGTTAGAAAAAATCATGATAAAAGAACTCCATAATCCAAGGAGACAAAAAAAATATTTGTAGAAGAGAAATAAAATAGTTTCCTTCAAAATATATATTTCCCTCTTTGGGATGTAAAGAAATGGATTAGGTTTTCATTTAATTTAATCACCTCTCATGTAAGTTGGATCAACTGTAGTCATTTATTAAAAATATAAATGAGGAGGATGAAATAGAAAACATGGTATGTATGGATTTTATGAGACAGTTCAGAGAAAAATATTTTCCTCGATAAGGATTTGAAGATATGGGGGGGGTAATTTATGAGTCTGAGGGAGAAGGAGGATTGGAATGTTTCTATGTATGAATCATGATTTACATGTTTATTGAGGAATGTTAGAGACTAAATACATAACCCATGGAATGAGATTGATAATTTCATTAATGGGTTAAATCATTTCCTCTGAAGGGAACCATCCTCTCAAACATTTACATTATATTAGGATATAGTCTTATGTGCTATCATAAAAAATAATGAAGTATAAAGGTTTTATGACATCATAGGGAAGAATGAAAAGAAGAGAAAAACATAGAAAAATACAGAGAATAGGAAGAAAGGAATTTTTTTTTGAATATGTGATAATTGTGAAAAGAATCACCTATAGATTTTCTAGAAATTATTGGATGTTGGATGTAAGAGCTGAGAAATGGACACTAGAAAAAATAACCCACAATGAAGAATGAATGTAATTATATTCATTGTTTTAAATATAGACAGATGTGGTACTATGAAAATAAAATATCCCAACCTTAATATAATTATACCTTATAAGAAGAAAATGGATTAAGGTAAATCTTGTGTTGTTACTATAGTCGATGTGCAATAACTAAAGTATTTGTATTCTTATGTTAATGATTTATATTGTAAAAGTATTTCATCAATGATACTTGTATTATAAAAACCATGATATATATAAGGTTTTTATTGTAGTACTTCTTATTTTAATATTTTTAAGACTAAATTATTTCGTTAACGTTTTTATGAGATCAAGGTATTCATATATTTGGAATTTTTTTTAAGAGTAAAATTATGATTTTTGGGGAATCTAATTTTGAAATTTTAGTAATCATTTTACAACATGATTGGACTTTGAATTTGAATATATGTATTTAAAATGAGTCCTAAGGAAATAAATTATGGAATTGATTAAGTTGAACTTTGGAAATTATTATTTAAGGTTAATGTATGATTTATTGGAAATTTTTTGTTAAACGTTTTTTTAGTGAAGTTTTATATTTGGAAGGAAATAAATTAAAAACATATTATTCAATATAAGTGATTCAAAAAAATAACTCATATTGAATATCCTTCTCCTTGTGGAAGAAATAAAGTGAAAATTGATCGAAGCACAACGAATGGATGAGATTATGAACTAGAAAAAAATTAATTAAGTTTTATTGAGTTCATTATATAGATATTAAAATAATCCCATAACATTAGTATAAGGAATTAAAAACATTATTTGTTTACCATTATCACTATGAAATTAATGGTCTTTTAGCCAATAAAAAGGCTTGCAGTTTTGTGATGGTTGACATTCTAATGACAATGTTCTATATCACTATTCTTCATAACATGAAAGTTGTATTTCTCCTCTATTTATATTTTTTCACATTCCGCTAATTATATTCTATTTAAAACACTAATTTTATGGTGACCTTCACATATCCCTTTACATTTTATTAAGAAGATGTTTTATTAAAACCAATTCTGATGTGGGTTACCCAAAATAAAATTTCAAAGTATCAAACATTGATTTTTGATATGTAATTTAAAGCTGTTAGGAATAAGTTTATTGAAATTAGGGAGAATGTAACACTGAAATAATTTATGGCACGTATCTTTTTTAAATTTAATCTATTTGATTTCTTATGATACACTTAACATAGAGCCTAAATGAACCAAGATATAAAATTAATATTTTTATTTTAAATTAAATCTTCTCAAAGGAGTTAAATTGGTGATTAAGAATAAGATTAAAACAATATGAAAATGTTTTCTAGAATTTATTGGTTACCAAATAAATTAGAATTAAATATAAAAACCAATTCAATATAAAAAAAATTATATAAAAACAATTAAAATACAAAAGAATTTATTTTATACCTATAGAAAAATAAATTCAAAATGTTTAGATTATATTAAAAAAGTATATATATTATATATTTAATATTAAGTTTAACATTCATCCTATGTGTTTTCTAAACATTATAGAAGAACAAATCCAGTTTTATGTATAGAAGATGTATTTTTATTGAAGATAGTTTTACATCCTTTTGATAGAACACTTGTTTAAAATATAGTTTTTGACACTTTTAGAAATTCAATTTCTCAAAATAAACTTCTTATTCAAATTAATAATATAAAATTTTAATCTTGATGAATTTTATTTTTTTATTTTGATAATATTCATGTTTTGATGAACACTAATAAAATATTGTATTTTAATTGAAAATATTTTTATCATCTAAATACATTATATTGTTAGATTATATTTTTAATTAGTTTCAATTTTTAATTAGATAAATATTTATCATTTCATATAAATTATTCCATTTGAATTAATTTCACATTAAATTTAGACATAAAAATATTTCAAACTGTTGATTCTTTTTACTTTAAAAACTCGTCATTCATTCCATCTACGAGATTAATTTTAAATAAATTTTCACAAATTTTATTTATTGAATTTTTAAAAATAGATTAAATATATGGAATAAAAAAGTATAAATTTATGAAATATGAACCTTTTATTTTTGGTTAATATCAATAATAAATGTAGTAGTATTTTAATTAGAATGGTTAAGGGTTAATCATGTAATTATGTGTAAAAATAATATTATGTAGACTATAAAATTTCCACAAAACATGTTTTAAATTAATTTTAGGATTTTTATTCAAACAAAATCATCATTGGGATGATTTCATGTCCATTTAGAGCCACATGGATGTCTTTATGCCTTTTAATGTATTTTATTATAAGGAATTCAAATATGTCATTCTCATTTTTTAAATACGAATTACATTGTTTATATATGGTAATTCAGAAGATATATTCAACTATAAATTTTTATTTGAAATATAAAATTATTTTATTATAAATGATATTTTATTTTTATTTTTTTGTGATGAAATAATTGAATTAAAATATTTTATAATTATGATGTAGTCATTGTTTAATTAATGTGGATATCAAATAACTAAAAATAAAAAAATAAAAAAATTGGTATAATTAATGTCATAAGTGAATTTTCTAGATGAAACAGTCATATTATGGATGTATTAATGGTTTTGCAGATGATATTTTTTTATTTATATTTTTATAACGTCAAGAACTGATTAGTGTCAAAATTAACACTAATGATTTTTAAAAATAAATAATATTTTATTAAATGATATAATATTATTAAAATTATAAAAATCATCCATTTGATTTAGACAATGTTTAAAATTTTATCCATTTCGCATTTGTGGTACTTTTTTAAATTATGGTATATATATAAACCCTTAAATATTAAAATTGCAAGTTTCCATAGTAAGAGTTAAAGGGTTTAACAATGGGTTAAATCAAATAAGATAAGTGTAATTATGTGATCTAAATGTGCATGAAAATTATTGTTTGAGATAATTTAGACCCATAATCATCATATATTTCCAATAAATCACTTTTCATCCATTTATAATTATAAATTAATTTATATTTCCAATAAATCACTTTTCATCCATTTATAATTATAAATTAATTTATGTTAATTTATTTTTTTTGAGTTTCAAGAAGAGCCCCTCACCTCAATTATAAAAGGGAACCACCTCTCTCACTACCGCACACCACTTTTAAACCATCTAGATAGACCAAAATATTCCCATTTCACCCTAAAAATCCCTCCCGTGATCTGGTAATCCTTAATCTGGTCGTAAATCCAACCAGAAAGCCATTTTATTTAAATCAAAAGGGGATACTCAAAGAAGAGGCAACATTCATAAATGAATATTTTTCTTTTATTTTTCCTTAAATCCATTAAAAAATTTATATATTATTTATATAATTACCTATGTGTCTTGAATATACTATGATGTTTTTTATAAGAAATTTGATCAAAACATACACATAGTTCCACCAAATGGGATACACAGTCATTATTCGTATGTACAACAGACTACCTCCTCGCAAACCGATGACATTTATTAATCCATTTCAACATTTCATGGTTGGGAATAATGATGTAGATTCTATTTTTATATGATATATATGATTTATTTTTTCTTCTTTAATAATTAAATAACACATACCGTTATGCTTTCCATTTTGTGTCTAAACGATAACTTCATTTGTGGACATTTGGACTCCCGCCTCCTCAAAATGAAGTGATTTTTTCACACATTACATGGAATGTGTTAACGATGGGTTTAGTGAACGTATATCATATATATATATATATATATGAAGCAATAACTTGACTCTAATTATATTAATTACTTACATTCTTAATACGAAAATAAAATGGAAATAGTGTTTATTCGTATGTACATCCTACTGTATCTATAAAATTTATATTTCATTATATATTTCAAACTTCTATAGATTATTATAAATATATCTATACTGATATTTTACTCTTATTCAAAAAAAACTATATATCCATATTTAATACTAACCACCAAAATGTAATATATATTTCTCCTAAATTGATCTCCTTGATCAACTTTAATGACAACTTAAAGAAGTAAATTTTCAAAGCCAAATGGCTCACTGATGGTGACATGAACACCAAATTTTACAAATCCCTTCAAAGATGTAGGAATTCTTGTAGGCCTCTCTCATTCATAAAGGTTTAGGGTAATATCATTAATACAGAAGAGGGGATTTCCAAACATGTTGTCACCTATTTCACATACATGTTCAATGGCCCCAATACCAACAAATAAATTTTGCCTAATATAATTCCAAACATGGTTAATTTTGAGGATAATCATTTACTTAACGGTATCCATCTTGATTCTGAAATTAAAGAAACTATTTTTTTCCTTCATCCAGACAGTTCCCCTTGACCTGATGGCTTTAATAACGGATTTCACCAAAAACACTAGGATACTATTCAAAATGATTTTTGTAACATAGTCAGAACCTTCTTTAAAAATTGGGTTATTCCTCATGGTCTAAATTCTCAATTTCTCATTCTTATTCCCAAAATTGAAAATGCCGAAAAAATTTACCTATTCTTACCCATCTCCCTCTTAAAATCTCTTTTTAAAATTATTACTAAGATCATTGTAAATAGACACTCTACTGTTAGAAAAAAATTGTTTCTTGGAACTAGTTTGGCTTCATTAAAGGTAGATCGATAGTAGATTGCATTTGTATTGGCTCTGAATCCACTAATTTATTTAATAGAAAAACTAGAGGTGTAAATGTTTCTCTTAAACTAGATTTTACTAATTCCTTTGACCCGATTGACTAGGACTTTATTTTTAATGTGCTATCTAGTTTCGGTTTCAATGAAAATTTTTTCAATAGAATCAAATTCATTTCCAACTCCACCCACATTTCTATTCTTTTAAATGGATCCCCTAGAGGTTTCTTTAAATTATCTAAGGGATTCAGACAAGGATACCCTCTCTCTGCTATCATTTTTCTATTGTGGAAGACTATCTTAGCAGATTGCTCGTCCTCAATGTTGATCAAGGAAAAATCAAACAGATTCTTGCCTCGAAAAATTTACATACACCTTCCCATTTTATTTATACTGATGATATCATTTTATTCCTCGAGGGGGAAAAAAGAAATATTAATAACCTTAAATCCATAATCTCTGACTATGAAGATGTGTTCGTTCAGTTGGTTAACAGGCATAAATCCTTTATCTATTTTGGTTAAAATTTCCCCATCAACAGGTAAACTCATCTCACCGATGTTTTAGGGGTTAATAAAGGTTCCCTTCCCTTCACTTACCCTAGTGTCCACATCTTCTAGGGATGACCCAAATCTTCTTATTTCAAGCACATAGTTGTTCAAATATAGAAGCAACTTTCATCCGGGAAAAAAACCCTTTCAATGGAAGGAAGGGTTTGCCTTGGGAAATACACCATTTTTTCTAAGTTGGATTACTCCATGATGATCTACAAGTGCCCTTTAGGTCATATTAAATGCTTAAATACTACTATAAGGAACTTCATCTAGAGAAGAAGCAATCTGGAGAGAAAATTGGTCACGGTTTCATGTACCTCTTATTGTAAACCAATTGAAGAAGGTGGGATAAGAATTAAAAATTTTAAAACATTTAATTTGGCTCTCCAGGATAAATTTACGTGATCCCTCGTTAATAATAACTCTCATCCTATAACATTTCTTAGAACTCGTTTTCTTGATAAGCATAAATCTGGTATTTTTCACTATATGTTTTCCTATATCTGGCCCTCGATTAAATCTACTTATTCTTTTATCTTGGAAAATTCTAGATGGATTGTTAGTAAAGAATCCACTTTAAATTTTTGGTTTTATAAGTGGACTGGTTCACCTCTTATATTGGAGATGCCTAATTCTTTTACTCCTTATCCCACTAACTGCTCCATCAAGTACTTGATCAATTCTTCTAGTTCACAACTTTCAGATTCTATTAAGGTGATTGTTGAGAATTATTACATCACTTCTAATGATGAATTTATAGTTTGGGAACCCACTAAAAATGGTTTGTTGGACTCAAAAAAAATATTATAATCACCATTTCACTATCATTGATGATAATCTCAGCTGGATCTCCAACATCAATAAGACGTGGATAAAACCATCTTTTCTTACCCTCATTTCGTGAATTACTCACCAAAAGGTTCCTACTGATGGTTTTCTATAGACTTATAGATTTAATCAATGATCTACATGTATATTGTGAAACCAACATAGAGAGGACATAAACCACCTCTTTTTATCTTGTGAGGCTACTGCTGCTCTTTGGCATTACATATTTGACCTTTTTGAGTGCAAAACGATTTTTGATAACATTATTTTCTCACAGGTGAAAATGACGATTGAGTTTTCGAGGTCACCGAAAAGTAGAGTCCTTTTTCTCACTGTCGTTACAGAGCTTATACATATGATCTGATATGGTATAAATGATTTTATTTTCAATAATATCTCATTTAAACTAAATGCAAGTAAAATGAGGATACTTTTTGCTATCAAATAGGCTGACATGATCCAAAAAGACCATTGTGACAATTCTATCATTGATCTTGTAACCCTCCGCTGGATTGGAGTTAGTGGAATATATCCAAAACTGAATTACACTATTTAAGTATTCTAGAAGGCTCCTCCTCCTCATCGGATTAAGGTCAATGTTGATTGAGCCTCAAAGGGAAACCCTGGACATTCGGGATGTGGAGGTGTTTTTAGAGACAATCTTGATCAGATTCTCAAATGTTTATATGGAAGATGTGGTATTGCTTCTGCTCTGGAGGGCGAAATGATGGGTATCATTCATGCCATCAATTTTGCAAAACATTTCAACTGGATCAAAATCTAGATTGATAGTGACTCCTATACCATTGTGCAAGCAATCTGGAAGGGTGTGACTCACCTAGCATGGTCACTAATCCCCAGATGGATTGACTACCTCACCTCGCTCCACAGTCTCAATTTCATTACTACAAACACCTTTCATGAAGAAAAGAAGATCATTGACAGTCTCACCAACATGGGAGTCTCTCATGAGATCACATGGTGGAATGATCTCCCTCTGGATTTGATTCCTTTTTTATTAGAGATTCTAGAAAATTTCCCTCATTTTGACTCATGTAATTTGTATGCTCCTTTTATTTGAATAAATTTTTGGGTTCTGGTCATTGACCAGAACTCATCCCCCAAAAATATATATATATACATACATAACATATAAGATATTGATGTTATACACCCACCTCCTTTAATTAGGTATTTACATAGCTAGTTTGACTTATGATGTTAATAATTTTTTTATTATCACTTTATTTAATACTTATTAAATTTAATTCTTTCTTTGGGATTATGATTTAAATGTTCATTGTTTTATGGGACACCTTGAATGCTTAAAAATTATTTATCAGATCTTTTTCTCCAATTTCAATATTCTTGATATTATTTTATATATTCAATTATAAAAATTTTATAAATGAAATTTTATTTCTATTTTGAATTTAATTCAACTGTATTCAAAAAGGAAACTTTTTTATTTGTTTTATATGGTAATTTCTGAAAAAATAAATAATGTAAAGATCAATTATTAATATATACGAAGGCGATAAAATATTCTCCATAGTGAATTTTATTTTATTTTCATCTTCCTTTAAAATATTTCATATTTTTATAAATGAAAAATCATAATTTTATTTTATGATATTATGGTATTAAAAATATTTTTTAAATGAAAATGGTGTTTTTTACATCATGTGGCTTTAAAAAGAGGTTTTCCTCAGTAGTTTTTTGGTGATACCATTTAATGTACAGTCATTTTTGTCGATATCCTTTGTGAGATCATACACTTCATTGAGGTTTATCTATTATGATACCAACATTCTTATTTTAGTAAATGGTTCATGTTAATTTTCATTATTGATTCATTGATATAACATATTACTAATTATTGATATTGTAAATATGTACTTATTAAGATGTATTATTAATTCATGTGAGGAATGTATTGGACATGAAAGAATGGGTGGGGACTACATATAGAAAATCCCCTAAATTCATTGGTAGTCTCTTGAGATGAAACAATTTGGTGAAAAAAATTCCCATTTATTTCTATGTAGATTTAAATTTTCAAGATGATAGATCTTGAGACAAATTAGACAGGTTTATATCCATGGAGGTAAACATTATTGAGGATAGATATTGACAGTAAGTATCCTGCGGATAGATATTGATATTGTATACCTACAACATTATGAATTTTCTCATTATTATTATTCAACAGGATTATATGATTTATTAGAATATAAATTGTATGGTTTTAGGCTAATTTGATTATTGATATATAATTATTAGATAATGTTTTATTCTTTTTAGATTTATTATTCATTATTAATTCAAGATAGCTTCTGTTTTACTTTAACATTTTGATGAATTTGAGCTCAACAATATCTTATATTTAATTTTCTCCTAAGATTCCAAGTAGTATATTATGGATGATATGAACGGTTAATATATGATAATAATGGTGTTCCCAATGAAAATACATTTTATTTTATCTTTAAAATGTAATTTTTATTTCCAATATGTATCCATTTTACTAAGACTATTAAACTATTCGGTCCACTAGGATTTGATCTATTGTGTCTTATTCCAATATAATAAATTAAGGCACTGAATAACAGAAATTGGGTCTAGGTTCTATACATATAAAATGGTTATTGTAAAAAAAATCATTTTTACACATATCATTTTTGTTAAACAATATAGTTTACAAATTTTGTCCATAATCCTGGTAATTAATTTATAATATTTTTACAATTCATTATAGTCAATAACAATATTGACCACATTAGATAATGTTTGTTATGATGATTAAAAAATTTCAATCCATTTTCTATATTCATTTCATTTATTTGATATACTTAAATTTAAATTTAATCTAGTAGATGTGACGAATAATCCATTTTTCAAAGATAAATCATTCAAATGTTTTAAAAGAATATATATATAAATTTAATTTGAAATTTATTTAAATTTTATATATTGGATTAATTAATATATTATTTTCCATATATAACTTTAAAAATCATACTTAAAAATTGAATCATAATAATTCATTAAATGAAAAACCATTTTCTCAATAGAAAACATTATTTTTAACACTTCATCCAAAAAATATATCTTTCATGAAATATTCCAAAAATTCACCCATATATAATTTTGGTATTATGATTTTAAAAATAAATTTATTTTTTAAAAAATATTTCTATAAATTTTTCAAATGTAAATTTTATCACTTTTTATAATATGTACAAATATTTTGTTTTGTGAAGAGAATATATTGAGTTCAAATAGACTTTACCAAAAATTAATTTTTTATATATAAAAATTCATTTTATATATAAGACCATTATAGTTTTTGTTAAAAAATAATATTCATTCTAATATGAATAATGTCTATTTTATAACCAATTATTAAATTTAAAATATTTTTAGTGTGTCACTATTTTGTGATAATCATTGTTTTATGTAATGAAATATTTCAAAAAAATTATTCTGAAATACATATTTCATAAAATATTAGGACATAAAATCATCATGTTTTATAATCTACACCATGATAATTTATTTACACATTAAAAAAAGTTCACTTTGTTTCGATAAACTAAGGGTACTTGTTCCGTATTACATCATCAGTTTCCCAAATACCTTCCTCAAGATGGTGGTTTCACCACAAAACATTGACCTTGTAATTTTTCTTGTTTCATAGATCATTATCTATATAATCTAGAATCTTTATTGGTTCTTCCTCATCATAATGATCATGTTCTGGTGGAATGACTTCTGATTAGTTCAAGTGATGGAGTAGGCATGTAATTCTTCAGGAAAGTTACATGGAATGCATCATGAACATGAGAGATATTTGATGGATTTTCTAATAGATAAGTTAATGTATCGATAATATCAATAATTCAAAGTGTAATAACATACATAGTATTTATTATCATTTATTTAAAAATATCATTACCATCTTCTAGGGAGACATTCTTATAAAAATCCTGTCACAAACATAAAATTCTAGATCACCCCAACAATTGTAATCATAACTTTTCTTCCATCATTGTTATTCTCCTATGTGTTGCTGAATATCTCTAAACATATATTAAATTTATTTCAAAACCTTACATCCTAATAGATTTTATTCTGTACCTTCAACCCATCTGGTTATATTTATATAATTTTATCCATAGAGAAATTCACAAGGATCAAAATGAATTCTTGAGTGAGAGATTTTTTATAACAAAATTAAAATAGTGTAAGGTATTGATCCCAACCACCATTTAAATACATATAAAATTATATAATCATGCCTAATATATATTTAATTATTCTTTTATACTTACCATAATTCTGAGAATGATATAAAATTCTTCAACTCAACACTATGTCAAGAGTATGCTGATTTTTTTGACATAACATCAAGGTAAAAATCAGATCTATATCAGATATAATGGATTGAAGTACTCCATGAAACCTTACCAATTATGTCATGTATATTTTGAAATGTTTAATTAATGGGAAATCATAACTCATCATGATGAAATTTTTTAACATTGTAAGTGTTTCGACTACAACCCATATAGTATTATGTCATTTAGATGTTTTGGGGAGTCTAACAACAAGATCAATTGTGATATTTTCCCATTTCCATTCTATTATGGGAAATAGTTGTAAATCCTTATCGCCATTTTTCCATGAGACTTACCTTACTGACATAACAAGAATATATATATATAAATTTAATATATCTCTACATTCAATACCACCATAAATAATATTTCAAAAACTGTGCATCTTCATACATCCATTTTGAATAAGGAATAGAGAATTGGGAGATTCCTATAACACCCCCTTCTTGAAATTTGGTATTAATGAGTCACAAAAAAGGATTTTGAGCCATATTACTCAATCTCAATAAAGATTAAACTCATGAACAGTTCCCATAATCTTCTACATCTCAATATCTTCTCTATATGCCTCTTTAATATTCACTTTTATAGAATGTTGGACACCCATTGGTCAAATATATGATTTGTCTCAATCCTTCATGAAATCCATAGCCAATATTTGAAAATATTTTAATATTCAAATTTTTTTATCCTCAACATGGATAAGATAACAAGTCCCTTTCGACTCAATGAATCAGTCACCTTGTTCACTTTACTAGTGTGATTTTTATTGAGAATTAATAATAATTAATCATATCAAAATTTCTTGTTTTGATAATTTTAAACTCCATCTCTGTTAATATATACCAAAAACAATTTTTATCACCATATATGTCATACGTTTCCCAGTAAAGTTAATTTTTCACTATAATTAATGAAGCAATTAATGTATTTAACTCCAAATCCTGAGTTGGGTGATTTTTCTCATGAACCCTAAATTTCCCTTATGTACAAGATATAGCCATGTCATTCTCCAAGAGAACACATCCCAGTGACTTCTAGTAATTATCAATATATATTACAAAACCTTCTCCAATATATTTTAATGTAATCATAGTTGTGTTTATTAAACATGTCATATATTCATTGATTTGTTATTCACTTTCAGGAATCTAAAGGAAAATGGACACCTTCTATGATAACATTGAGTGTAGATTATAATATTTATATAAATTATCCAAAAACATTCAATAATTTACAATAAATGAATAGAAGCATCATATCTTGGTTATTATAGTTGATCTAGGAAAGTGTTCAATAGGATCTATCTATGATGGATCCATAGATATATCGAGGCTTGATATTATATGACACAAATAATAAATCATTTTAATTCCAAATCCACATTATATAAATTTTGGATATATTTTACCATTTATTTGGGTCTTTATCACAATTGTAAAGTGATGTGTATCCTATTCCATTCTCTTTGAATAATAAATGATATCATTTATAAAGACAAACACATACTAATTAAGTAAACTCAAGAAAAATTTTCATTAATACACAAATATATTTGGGGTATTAGTATGAAAAAATGGAATCACTAAATACTCATATTGTCTATACTATATACAAAATGATGTATTGGGTATATATTCCATCTTAAACCTCAATTGATGAAATCCAGAATGAATTTCAATCTTGTAAAATCATTTATCCCTATGTTGTTGGTCAAAAAAGTCATCATTATGAGGAACATGATACTTATTCTTGAGTGATATCATGTCCATCTCCTGATAATAAATATATAGTATCATTGATCCATATTTATTCTTAATGAAAAAAAATATGTGTTCACAATGGTGAAATGCTTAAATGAATGAATCCCTTCTCATGACTCTCCTAGAATTTATTCTTTAGTTCCTATAACTCAATTAGGATCATTTTATAGGTATTTTAGAAATTTTTGTGGTAAAATGTATGAGATCTATTGAGAACTCTACATCACAATTTGGTGGAAGACAGGGAAAATATTATTGAAATGAATCAAAAAAACCATAAATAGTCATAACATCAATGTCAATTTTACCCCTAACCATATGAGATAATAACACCTATTGAATAAAACTTTTATCTCATTCAATGAATGTGACATCCATCGAATGGTCATATTTATCATCACACTGATATTGATCATAGGATGGTTTTTAATATCAAACATGATTTTAATTCCTTGGAAAAGTATTGGATTTATATTGAGATAGAAAATCATTTCCTAATATACCATAAAATTCAACCAGATTAATAATGAAAATATTTTCATGATGTACTTTCCCACTAACATCATCCAAATAAGAATCTCATTCATGGGATGTAATTTTCTTACCATAAGTTGTTTTCACTTATAACTATTCATCTAGATGTATGGTTGAAATTTTGATACCATAATTAAAATATTCATATATAAAATAATGGATAGATCAAAAGTCAAATAACACATTAATAATTCTAGATTTGATGTAATGTGTACCTTCACCAAGCCATTTTAATACCCCTCATCAAAAATAGTGATATCATTATATTTCAATTTTTTACTACTATTTAGAGTTTGTTAATTTAGATCATATTTATTAACATATTGATTTGGTCACTACATAGCATTATTATTATACTCCTTGTTGTTAAAATACTAGATAATGGGTGGACAATTAATTGGATCTTTATCTCTATTCACATAACATGATATCTTCTTCCCATCACATTGGAAATCGACTTCATAATGTCCAACATTTAAAAACTTATAACATATTATATTAACTGTCAGATAATATTTTACATGTTTCCTTCCACAATATGAGCAGGATTTAAATATCATATTCCCAAATCTTTGGTTTTTACAGTTTATTTTGAATATTATAATCTTTTTCATATCAGTACTTTGATATTTGTGCGTAAATATGATCTATATATCAACCTTCAGTGAAAATAAAATTGTTTCTACGTATCTACAAATGTAACTTATAGATAGAACTCGTATGTGACTTATTTTTTATCCACTAAAGAATCTATATAACTTACATTAATGTTGGATGTTAATTATAAATGCATACCATAGAAGTCTTGAAAACATTAACTTATTGTTACCAACAGATTAATCATCTTTATTCTATTTCAATGGAAATTCGATCTCCATTTCCATATAAACGACACGCGGGAAGTAGTTATTGTAATATAATATCATAGACTCATATCACTAAAAATATTTTATTCAATCATATTTTGTTATATTCATGATGAATATTCCATATTTATCTTTTGGACCATCCAAAGGAGAGACATCCAAAATAAATTTTTCTGGTTCCAAACACTAGTGAATGAAAAATTTCATTTCATTAGTACTCATAATTTCAGTATAAACTAGTGAATCAGTGGAAACACTAAAATAATGTGGAATTTCTCTCATTAATTCACAACATAATTTATTTTTATCCTTTTATCATTTGTAATTTTATCATGATACATATTTTAAGAATGTGTTGTGAGCATTATAGTGAGATTATTCCTTCCATATCCAATATAATAAAATTTTCATAGTATGAAAAAAATTTAATTTATATTTTAATTCATAATTAGCATGGTTTTATTGGGATCAAACCATTGACAATAAAGCAATAAATAGTTTGAGAAACAATAATCATAACATAATACCACATAATCATAAAAATAAATTATAGGATTTATTAAATAAATAATCAATATTTTAAATATATGAATCCTTAGGATAAACCATGGTAATTGATGGTAAGTATTCATATCATTCATGACCATTGACAATGAGTCTGTGAATTTTAAAAGCATGCCTCCCATGAGTGTCAAACAAGATATGTAGCATGGATCATTTTATTTTACTAGGAAACACATGTGTCAATACTGACATTCCCTTTTGTAGTTATTAACCATTGGTATATCTATTCTAGAATCACATAGACTTGAATAATCCATATATGGATGTATTTTTTTTAAAACACTCACTATATCCCTTGTCAAATTTTTAAGACATTTTCCAATTCCCTGACATATCATTAGACTCATCTCTAGAGTTATCCCTAGGTTTCTCTCATCATAGTTTCCAAATGTTAACTATAGCTTGGTCTGATACAAACTATAAATACCCATTACTTTCATACGTTGATATTATGATTTAATGGATGGATACTAATTACATTACAAATCCACATTATATTCATTTAGGTTTACTTCCAATAGAGATGTGGACACATAATCAAATATTTCATATGAGTTTTACATCTTCCCCCACTTAGTTCCTCATAATTATAACCCTTCTTACATAATAACTTTATTAATTTACTAGGGAATTTAATCATTAGAAAGGGTGATCTCTAATGATCAGTAAGGGTAAACCAGGGAGATATCAATATTACATGATCATAATGGTGTGAGAACAAGATAGTAACATTTTAAAAACATATCCTACATATAATAGAACCTAAACATTAGTCATGGAATATATAATGGTGGTCCATTAGACCGGAATCAAAGTCATGATCCATTATCGAATAACATTATCATAAAACACTTTCCATTTGAGTGAGAATATATATAGAAAATCATTTCCATATTATTCATGGATTTTTTTCAATGGAAATCATAGTGTAATGGGATTACTCCCCAAAAAACATAGTACTAAGGGTTCATACCCATGACAATCATAGTGGAAAATTTCTCTTATTGAACTGGGTACACTCCCAATTCATTTCATATTTATATCATGAGATATAAATATTCTCCAAATGCATTCTAGGGTGATATAGTTACCATACATAACATAACAAAAATCGTATATATGTGTTCCACAATATCATACAACATTCATCATGTCATAACCCTTTAAAAGAAATGGGTTTCATTAAAAATTCCTCATATTAAAACCCATAAAATGAAATGGGATTTATAAAACTATACTCATAGAATAACCCATAGAAAAGAAACATGTTTCCTAAAATATATTATCATAATTATCATAGAAAATAAATATAATCACTAATATTTTTATCATTGGATAATAACCTCAACACAAAAATTTTAATGTCATAAAATGTCATAATAGAAGGAATATATTTTTGAAATGTTGTTTGGAACATTAATTTTGGAAAATAACATTTCTTTTAAATTTAACTTATAATGACTAAAAGGCCAAATAATATTTTGGAGACAATTTTATTTTCAATAAATAATTATAAAATTATAATGGAATCATTATTGAAACAATAGTATAAGTCACCAGCCATAAAACATTATATAATCGTGAGATAATTATATAATTTGAATCTAATTCACATTGATGATATTTTCTGATATATAGTTTTAGATAATTACGAAATTATTAATATATATCAACCCATAATCATACAAGATTATACTATCAAAACAGTATTCATTTTTTCAACTAAAGGAAACCCTTTTAAAAATAAAACATGACTTCTTTTCTTCATAAAAATCTTATTAACATATTACTTTCTCTTACTCATCCTTATAACCTGTGAAAACATTTTAAAAATACTTGGTATGAGAATAAAAAGCTCAGTAAGGTATTCATAAAGAAAGAAAATGATTATCCTTTCTAAAACATGAAAACTATGAATAAATTATCATAATGTAATAATTTTCACCTTTATGAAGTAGTGAATATTCATCACCAAATACAGGCTCATTAATTACCCTTTTTTAACCAAAAGATTAAAATAAAACCCATATAAATCACACATAAGATATTAATGGTAACTTAATACATAATCATATATAAAAGTAATATCCATACAATCGAATTCCTCAAATATCATTCTAACAAATGGAATATCCATACAGACAACTTCTATACCCAATGCATTGGAGGTTATAACATAACCACCAATCTTGGGTTTGTCATGGAACCAACCAAATTTTTTTTATCATGTTTACCAATATTTGGTTTATCATGTAACCACCTTTTAAATGTCCAAGTAACAATATATAATCATAAAACATAAATTATATCAATTATCAACATTTCACTCAGAAAAGTTCATTGGAAATACCAAGAAATCATTTAAAGATATTGAAATATTAAATAAATTTTTAAATCCATTTTCAATACCAAAAAAACTCAAAAATGAAATAAGTTATTTTTCATTTTTTTAGAAACATTAATTCTTATATAGGAAGCCAAATATCAAAAAAAAAATTAAAACAGCGAAGAGGGTGTTTTCACCGCATATGTCAAAAAAATTCCTTTGGTCATTTTGAAAAATTATTCATAGAAAATAGATTAATTTTTAATGAAAAAAAAAGTCAAAGGGGTTTTTTATACCCCGTATAAAGTTGTTCATGTATTAATTAAAATATGACTTAATGAAAGGAGGTTGAGATGAAGTCCCTCACCTTGAGTCTGAATCATCAATACAATCGTTATGTTCTTGAATAATATAATTAGGTTAATTTCTTGTTTCTTGAAAACCATTACCATGTTTATTATTGTTTTCTATCACTTATTACCATGTTATTAATATTATATAATTATTTAATTTCATATCAGACATTTTGTCGATATTTGGTACTTGAGTCAAAAATGAATGTGTTGAACTTGATTTGAAGTAAATTCTCCAGGTGGTCAAAATTACAACTACATAATAAAATTAATTATTGAAATACTATATATATCTTGTATATATGTATTTATAATATCCATAATATGATTAGATATGAAATGAAACACAGAGTTCATAGATACGGTAGGCTGTATGTACGTATGAATGCTACATCCATTTCTTTTTCATATTAAATGAATGAAAAAAAAATGATACATAGGTATATTATAATTAAAATTTAATTTATATATTATATAGGTTAAATATTTTCATTAATTTATCCATTATACTTTCCATGTATAGATTAAATGATTCATATCACCTTGAGGGGGTGGTAGTCCAAACTTCCTCAAATGAAATTACTTTATTTTCACATTATGAAAAGAATAATGGTATGATATAAAAAAACTACTGAATAATAAATAAAATATAAATATTTGTCATATATAAATATAGTGCTAACATAATTCCACCATGATAGGTGTTTAGAGAAAATTTAACAATCATTATTCCGTAAGGTAGTAGTTTTCCATATATAGAAATAGTTTGTTATGTATACCTTAAATGGAGGTTTGTGTAAGTTTAGGTAAAACCCTTATCATAAAAAAATACTATTATATTTATTATTCTATTTTTGTTAAAAAAATAAAAGAATAAATAGATTTTATGGAGTTGGATAAGGGAAAAAATAACTGAAAGGAGCTTGAGAGAAGATGTTTCCTCTAAATCGGGTAACTCCTTTTGATTTGAGCCAAAATGAATTATTGAAATTAATTCATCCAATGGTAAGGGTTATAGGAGGAATTTAGGGATTTAGGGATCTTCTTTGAGTAGAATATTTACAATCCATGAGGCTTGAGAGATGTGTTTAAGTGGGTATAGGTGGTGGCCTTTATAAGAGGGAGGAGGGGAAATTTAGGAATGTCTTGAAATATTATTTTATTATAAATTTATTTTCAAATTATAATAGATTAAAAGTAACATATTTCTAGGATATGATGATTATGGGTCTAATTACTCTCAAACAATAGGTTTTAGATAAGTTTATGTCACAAATTCAACCATATATTTTGGCTTTAACCCTAATTTAAATTAATTAACAATTACCATGTCTTCATGTATTTTTACACTATTAGGTTAATATATTTACAATTAAATGAAAAGAAAGCCTAAAGTGGATCAGCAGTGAAAATTTTAACATTATATAAGTCAATTGGAAGAATCATATTTTTTTTATGACTATTATATCATTTAATAAAATAGAATTTTTTTATTTAAACTCATTTATGTCAATTTGGACACTATTTAGTTATTGTTTTTGTTAATGACCTAACAACATTATTCATTAGAAAAAACTACTTTAAATACAATATAACATTTCATAATCATCCAGAAAATTATTTTATGTCATCAAAATTTTCAAATTACAGGTTTTTGAATATTCATAATATCATTTTTTTTAAATCATTCATTAATAAGGTAATCATTGCATCATAATTGTGTCATATACAGATTTATTTTTTTAATGTCTAAAAATTATAAATAAAAATCCACGATATAGGAAATATTTTTAGATTTATAGTTACTATTTATAATCAGATATATTAGTTATATAACCATATATTAAATTTATTTTAGTAGAAATATATATGTTTAGGTTATATTTCTCTTTACTTTAAATTAATTATTATAACATGTCATTATCACACCCAAGTGGCTCCCAAATGCCAAAGCTTCTTAATAATGATTTTTTTGCCACCCATTACTCATCCAATAAGATTAGGATATGTTATAGAGTAGTTTTGTATTATTATAATATTTTTTTACCCTTATTTACCTGATTTACCATTTAACGGTGGTAAATAAAATTAATTACTACAGTTGTTGTTCATGTTGTCCAAAAAGTAATGATACCCATTTATATAATTTAACCCTTATGATTCCAAATATGGAATCCAATTTTTTAAATAAAAAACATAGAAGTTTTATTAATTAACATAAAATTAATTCCCATTGTCAAAACCAGAAAGCAGGATTTTAAGAATTGAAAACTATCAAAAGAATGACATGTGTTTATATACAATTTAAATATGAAATTACATAAAATGACAATAATTTTATTAAATGATAAAAAAATAATCTAAATATACTTTAATACCAATTAAAATGATAATCTATCTATAAAAATAAATTAGAATAAAATTCAGTTTTGAATTAAAAATGTTGTAATTTTTAGTATTCCTTAAAATATTTATTTTATCAGAAAATTACCAAAATTTCAACCGAAAGAAAATTTTGATGTCCTAATTCCAATTAAGTAGTTTATTTTGTCAAATATAACATAAAAAAGTTCCATATAAAATATTTTAATATGGTTCTCTATCAAAAGGAGGTAAAACAACCTTTTAATAATATTATTGTATTTTATACTTAAAATTGGATTCATTATTATTTTAAACATCTAAAATGTATTGGATAAATGTAAAATAATTTCAAAAAATTTATTCATATTATAGTTAATTATATTCATTCCATCAAATACAATGCCCAGGAAATAACTACCATTTAAAATGATAATATTAATAAAGTATTATTTTTTGGTATAAATAAATCTTGTGTGCAACGTAAGATTGTGAAGAAACATGTTGTTGCATGTCGAGTACGATATTGATAATAGAGTCCCCTTTAACATTTAATTAATATTTTATTCATGAATATTAATTGATATTAATAATTATTATTCTATAAATACCTGGGATGTTACATCTTCCCCCCCCCCCCCTTTTGAAATTGCATCACCAAAATTTTATTAACTTTTCAAATAAGTGTAGGTATTTCTCCATCATATAATTTTCAGATTTCTAGGTTACCACTTCATCCAAATGATTTATTCAAAAAACCTTTACGTGGTGAATCACCTTATTTAGCAACACTTGTTCTCTAGAGTTAATAATTTGTACTGATTGTTTCTCATAATAAGGATTATCATCCAACTAAACTACCTATGGAGTCAAAACATAAGATGGATATGGAATAGACTTTCTTAGCATGGTAACATGAATACAATTGTGTACCTAGGATAAACATGGAGGTAAATCCATTCAGTAGGCAACTGACCCAACTTTCAATAAGATTTTATAGGGTCTAATAAATTACATACTCATCTTCCCTTTCTTACCAAAACACAACGCACTTTTCCATGGTGAAACTTTTAGAAAAACATGATCACCTACCTCAAAAGAAATATCATTCCTCATATTGTCTACATAAGTTTTCTGCCTTCTATGAACATTCCATATATGATTTTGAATGAAATGATCTTTTTCTTCTATCTATTGCTCTAATTGTGATCCTATAAACATCCTTTCTCTATCAACATCCCAAAAATATATTGTTCAAACATGCATCCCATATAATTCCTCAAATGGTGACATCTATATACTAGAATAAAAATAACAATTTTAATAAAACTCAACCAAATAAATTGGCTGATCCCAACTTCCCATGTAATCCATTGAAAAAGAACGTATAATATATTTCAATGTATTAAGTGTTCATTCGAACATCCCATCGGATTGAGGATGAAAATCTATGTAGAAATTTAATTCAGTACCCAATGACTTCTGAAGGCCTTTCCAAAAGTTATAAGTGAACCTAGGATCATGATCATATACAATAGGGATTTTAAAACCATGTATCCTGACTATTTAATTAATATACAATTGAGAAATTTGATAAGGAGATTGTGTATCTTGAATAAGTATAAAAGGATCATATTTTGTCTATCGATCATAAATAACCTTGATTTCACTATTACCTCTAGATGTCTTCAGTAATACCTCAATGAATTCCATGGATATATTTTCTAATTTACATTACGACAATGTAAAATGCTGAAGAATTCCCTTTATAAACTATCATTTGGATTTCATCTATTGAAAAGTAAAATATTTCGTAGTAAATTTAGGAATATCTCTTTTCATTCTATCCCACCAGTAACACTCTCTAAGGTCTCTGTGCATCTTAGTGTTTCCCTAATGAACTAAAATCATAGAACAATGAGCTTTACACATAAACTCGTTCTTAAACTATGAATCATAAGAAACACATAATCTCTTCCCAACTCCCAAAACACAATCGTTATCAATGTTAAATTCATTCAACATACCCTTCTAAAAAAAATCTATATTTTTCTGCAACTCACTTTCATCCTTCTATGCTTTCTAAATTATTTGTGATAGAGATGATTTTATTGACACCTAAAACCAAAAATATTCATTTATTGCACCAATAACTTCGAAGACAAAATTCATAAAATCATTAACCAATGGATCTTGTTCAAAATTTATCATGGTAATTCTAGCATTAACTTTTTGACTCAAATTATCAGCCACTTTATTTTATTTTCTTAAATGGTAATTAATTGTGCTATAAAAATTCTTGATTAATCTAGAAATCTTCTCTATATCTTGTTAAATTATTTTGGATTAAATATATACTTCCAAAAACATTATTAGTATATATTTCACAATTTACACCATACAAATGATGCCTCAAAATCTTTAATGAAAAAACAACAGCAGCTAATTCCAAATCATGATTATGGAAATATAACTAAGGAGGATTCCGTTGACATGAAACATAATCAATTACCTATTCTTTTAATTTAGAACAAAACCATGTTCTTTCAATGAATCATCATTGTAGATAAAAAAATCACCATTCTTGGAAGGCAGGGCCAAAACTGGAGCATTTATGAATATTTTTTTCAGTTCCTAAAAAGAATCATCACATTCATTTTTTCATATGAACATAACTCCCTTTATGTGTTAACTTAGTCATTGGGCTACATAACTGGTAAACCTTCTCAACAATCCTTCATTAATAACTTTCTAATCCATAAAAACTATGAATCTCGACGATATTAGTCAGTCTTGGACACTCTTCAAAAACTTTTTCTTTAGAAGGGTCAATTGATATAAAATCATTAGAAACAATATGACCACGAAATGAAATTTTTTACAACAACGATTCTCCCTTACTAAACATTCCATAATGATTATTTTCTATTACGTTTTGAAAAAAATAATTAAGTGACTTTCTTGTGTCTTGAAGATTTTAGAACAAACAAAAATATAATCTAAAAATACCACCATTTATCAACTAAGACAACTAATGTATCACTATAAAATGTTTAGTTCCAATTCTGACCATCTCATGATGCTGGTTTGAAAGGTTATTTTCTGGTATATATCATCCCAGCACAGTTTTCATTCTCCCTTTATGGAAAACAATTCTGAACAAACATATCTTAGATGAAGAAAAATGGTAATCTTTAAAAGATATATCATTTCAATGTGACCATAATTTAAAAAAAATTATGTATATTCTATTAATAATGTTCTATCCCCTACAGTTATCAAAACCTATCTTTAATGAAAAATATAAGGCCCTAGTATTAAAACATTACATAATCATGAGATAAGTTAATAATTTGACATTATTTCACATAAAAGATATTTTCAGGATTAGTTTTTTAGAGAATTTGGCCATTATTAATACATATCATCACATTATCATACAAAAGGATACTATCGAAATAGTATCCATTTTTTCTACCAAATGAAACCCTTTTATAAATAAAACTTGACTTATTGTATTGAAAAAATATTATTGACTTCTTACTTTCTCTTACTCATCCTTATACTATGTGAACCCATTTAAAAAAATTAGATGAGAATAAAAATCTCCGTAAGGGATACATAAAGAAGGAAAACTATTAGCCTTTCTAAAACATGAAAACCATGAATACATTATCATATAGTAATAATTTTCACCTTTATGAAATAGTAAATATTTTCCATATATATAATCTCATTAATTAAACTTTTGTAAAAAAATATTACAATAAAACCCAGAGAAAACACACTTAACATATAAAAGGTTATTTGGGACATAATCATATATAAATGGATTAACTATGTGGTCGACTTCCACACTTATCACTCTTGCAAATGGAATAGACATATGACCAACTTTCATAACCAATGCATTTGAGGTTATAACATAACCTCTTATCCTTAGTTTATCATGAAACCATCCATATTTTGTTCATCACGTACAAACCTGTGTTTGTTTTATCACGTAACCACCCACAAAATGTCCAAGTAACATTATATAATCATAAAACATAAATGATTGAAATTATGATCATTTCACTCATAAAATTTCATTTATAATCACAAAAAATAATTTCAAGATATTGAAATAGTAAATAAAATTTCAAGTCCATTCTCAATACCAAAACACCAAGAAATGGAATAAGGTACTAATTTGCCTTTTTAAAAATACATTAAATATTATATGAATCCAAATATAAAATAATGTTTACAATGGTGGAGATGTCATTGTTTCCGCATACATTGAAGCATTATTAATTTAATTTATTGAAATTCTTTATAGAAAAATATTCCTTTTTTATGAAATTAAAAGTCAAAGGGGTTTAATATAAAATGTATAAAGAAGTTCATGTACAAATTAAAATGTTCCTCAATGAAAGGAGGTTGAGGCAAAGTCCCTTACCTTGACTCTGACTCATCACATACAATTAATATGTTCCTGAATAATAAACATAAGGTTAATTTATAATTTTTTAAGAACATTTTTCACTTTTATTATTCCTTTAATATAACTTATTACCATGTTATAAAAATTACATAATTATTTCAGTTCATATCAGATGTTTTTTCGATATTCAGTACTTGAGTCGAAAATGAATCTGATTAACCTGTTTTGTGGTAAATTGTACATGTGGTCAAAATTATCTCTCTATAATATTATTCATTATTTAAACACCATATATATTTAGTATATATGTATTTATAATATCCATATTATTTGGAGATAAGAAATAAATTGTACCATTCATGGAGATGGTATTTCTTACATATGCATGAACGCTACTTCAATTTCTTTCTCATATTAAAGGAGTGAAAACTAAATGATACATACATATATTATAACTAAACTATAATATATATGTTATATATGTTACATAAGTTCGTAAAATCCATCATTTATTCATTCTATGTATGGAATGAACGAGTCATATCACTTTGAGGGGGAATTAGTCCACACTTCCTCAAATGAAATTGTTGTATTTACCAATTATGAAAAGAATAAATGTAGGTTATAATAGAAATTCTATAATATTATATAAAATATAAATATATATCATATATAAAAATATTTAAATTATAATTTAATCCATTATAGGTGGTAGGAACAAATTTGATAATCATTGTTTCGTGAGGTAATAGTTCAACGTACACAGAAATAATAAGTTCAATATCCATTAGATGGATGTCTGTGTAAGTGTAGGTCGAACCATTATAATAAAAAAACTATTTATATTGAGGATACTGGTTTTTTTATAAAATAAATTAACAAAAATAGTTTTGGGGGTTATATAAGGAAAAAAAATAAATGAAAGGAGCCTGAGAGAAGATGTTACCGCTAAATCAAGTAACTTCTTTTGATTTGAGAAAAAATGATTTATTGAACTTCCTTATGCACAACGTAATGATTATAGAAGGATTTGAGGGAATTTAAGAGAGTATATGAGTAAAATTTGGATGATATAGGGGGTTTTAGCTGTGTGTGTGTGTGTGTGTATTGGTAGAGATAGTGTCTTTTTATAAGAGGGAGGAGGTGCACTTTATGAAAATCATTAAAAATTATGTTATTCTAAATTTATTTTAAAATTCTAATAGCTGAAAAGTTATATATTTAGAGGATTATGTGAGTATGGTTCAAAATCCTCTCAATAAATATGTTTTAAACAAGTTTTGGTCACAAATTTAACATTATAATTTTGTTTTAACCCTTAGATAAATTAATTGAATCTTACCATGTCTTCCTGTATTATTACATTATATGGTTAATATAGTTACTATATAATTAAAATTGAACATAAAGTGGAACATTAATGACATTTTTAATATTTTCTACGTTATTTGACTGAATCATAGATTTTTGAGACTATTATATCATTTAATAAAATATTATTTTTTTAAAACTCATTTATGTCAATTTTGACACAATTTAGTAAGTAATTTTTTTAAGGTTATAACAAAATTATTCAATAAAAAAACAACATTAACTCAAATATAAAATATCTTAATAGTCCAAATAATTCTTTTATGACATCAAAATTTTCAAATTACATATGTTTTAATATTTATATTATAATTTATATGAATCGTTCATTGAAAATGAAATCACTACATCATCATTGTGTCATAAATAAATTTATTCATTTAATGTCCAAAATTTATAAATAAAATAACATCATGTATGAGTTTTCCTTTCTTTATAATGACTGTTTATAGTCAAATATATTTTTTATATAACCCTAAATTAAATGGTTATTAGTAAAAATATACATGTTTATATTATATTACTCTTTACTTTAAATTAGTTATTATAGCATGTCATTATCACACCCAAGTGGCTACCAATTGCCAAAAGATCAGCCTAAGGATATTTTTGGTTTCCATGGACTCATCCAATAATATTAGGTAATGTGTTAGGCTAGTTTTATATTTTTATAATATTATTTTTACCCTTATTTACCTAATTTACCCTTTAACTGTGGTAAATAAATATAATTACTGAAGTTTCTATTCATAATGTCCAAAAACAAAACGCACCTATTTATATAATTTCTACCATATGATTCCAAATAGTGAATAAGTTTTTCAAAATTCAAAATAACAAAGTTTTTTTAATTGATTTAAAATTAATTCCTATTGTCAAAACCGGTAAGATAATTTTTAAGAAGTAGAAACTATCAAAAAATTGATATGTGATTATATGAAATTTAAATGGGAAATTACTTCCAATTACCAAATTGGGTTAAAGGATAAACAAATAATCTAAATATACATTAAAAACAATTCAAATGATAATATATCAATACAAATAAATTATATGAAAAGGAAGTTTTGAATAAAACTAGTACTCTGCTCGTGCATTCATACGTCAATATAAATTAATTGTTATTATAAATAATATATTACCATTTATAGAACATAATTTCATAATAATATTAAAAATATTTGAAAAAAATGACATACATAATCAAGGAATAAAACTGATATGTTAATAATTTCAGGACTAATGGTTTGGAGAGTGTTGTGTGTTTGTAATATCAATAGAGAATTTGGTATAGTGTTCATTTTCAAGGAGTGATGATATTCCATGAACACCCAATATTCTGTAACATGACAGAAGGTGTATATTAAAACCAGAAAATGAATTAGTCAACACCAACTGCCATTGTGGTGTGGTGTTAAAACTGATATTTTATTAATATAACAACTATAGATAGGTTATTAATGTATGAATAGGCACATAAAAAATAAAAAAATGTAGTCATTATGTAATCATCCCAGAAATAGAATAGCGTGTAGGTTAGGATGTGGCAACATTCCAATGTTATAAAACTGTAGTGGAATGATACAAGAAAAATCTATCCAAGGAAGGATTTAAAATCGTAAAATATTATGGATAATAAATCACTAAATATCACATAATAGAAAATATGAGGAAATATTAATTCCAAAACATAGCCCAAAATGTTCGAAATCATCCCCTTATATGATTAAAAGCTGATGTATAGCACTTTTTCGAGTACACTATGGAAAAGGCTTCTGGAACTCATGAATTAGACTCTTACTTTGGGATTCATGGAATAGTTTTAGGAAAAGGCTTCTTCCATGTTTTGTAGAATATATCCATCGCAAGATGAGTGATTTTTACTAATAAAAGGACAATATTGATGCTTCCCTGCATTTTCCATGGCCAAAGTAGGGGCATGTGGACTTTGCTTTCAAATGCCTACTGATGATTCTAGTGTTTGACATTTCTCTATCCATGTACACAATGGGGGAAATATTTACATCAAATTAACCACAAATTGGGAAACTTTTGGTGATCTATTGTTGTGTGTCGGGATTTTGTATTCTTTCAAGTGGTTGCATGTGAATAATCAATGAGTGTTCTGGTCAAGGATCTATGGCTGCCATGAGATTCCCTGATATTCAGGTGGTTTAAAGGTATAAAGATGCTTGTACTGTTGTTTATTTTGAACCATCTGTCAATCTGCATCATTACTTCTTCCTTTGGATTCCCCCCAACTCCCAGTCCCTACCCCCACACACTCTCGCACACGTTTTCAATTTATCTTGTCCTTTTTGGTGCATTCTATGTGTCTTTAAAGGATGCGAAGGTGGAATTGGGTGGGAAGCCCCAAATATCTTATAATTATAATATAATTAAATTTTATTATGATGCTTATAATGATTAAATATAAATATAATATAAATGAAAACATATTTAAAAAACTAAAATAGAAATAATGAAGCAATGCATGTTTGATCATTTATTGGTATTAGAGGAGGAGACTGTTTGGGTTCATGGGTCGGGTGTGTGTCGGGATGACTATTCTCTGAATTCATTTAAGATCATTCTTAACATGATCCATTTAATTAAATAATTTGATACAACTCAACATATTTATCAAGTGGTCGACGCAGACTCATTTAAATGAGTTAATATCATATAAACTCAAAATGACCTACCAAGATAACTAAAATATGAACCAATATTTACAGTGATAAATTGAGACTTAAGGATGTATAATGTTACTGTCTGTTGGGAATAAGGCATAGCACGTACAAGTGGTCAGGAACCAAGATTTTGTTTGGATAGTTCAAAATTGAGCACTCCGCCTTTAGCATGTACCACTTCTCAGAGATGAATCCCACACTTGATGAAGCAGCCAACAAATCTAGTGGAGGTGGAGCATCATTATATTCCTTTTTTGATGAAACCGTTGAAATTACACAACACCCAGCAATGAAAAAGAAATTCCCTGCACATGGATTATGCATTGGAGTCAACATATCAGAAGCCAACAGGTAGACAAATATTTTGATCCCTGCAATATGTAATTAAAATTGAATGTGAGTAATTGGCAGATATTTTTATGAAAAAGGAACATGAGACCTACAAAAGAACATATTAATAGTAGAGATAATCAGAATAGAGTGAGATAATGAAACGTATTATGGTTGTGTAAGATTCCTTATTTGACATTGTATTTTGGCTTGTACAGAACATAATTCATTTAGATAATTGAAATCTAGTATTTCAGAGATTTTACTCTACCTCACATAAGGGTCTTCTATGTTAGCAAAAGGGTAAGCTCGATTTTAATCCATAAATGAAATATAAATTATGAATCATGTGAGGTTAATGAAACTCAGTGATGGGTATTATTTTTTCATGTAAGAGTAAGGTTCGTTTTCATCTTCTGTATAAATGATAATCTTGATTCATTTAATGTTAGTAAAACTCATGTAAGGCTCATTATTGTGGTATGTAAAGGTCATATTGAGCTGCATAAAGGTCAATCCGAACCTACCTGAAAGATATCATGTATCAGCTATGGGTAATTTGGATCGCATAACTGGTAATCCCAATTTAAATAAGGGTCACCCAGATCATGTCATGGTCTATCCAGGATTATCATAATGGAAATAAAATTAATCCAGTAATGGTAAATCTATTAAACTGGTAAATCTGTTAACCTGGAAAACAAAATTGACCCTAACATGAGTCAAAATAAATTGGAAAATCAGTTGAATGGTAAATCTGTTCACTTGTAGAGATTTACTAACTTCATTTCAACAGAGTTCCAACTGTAAACATAAATAACTTATTAATGTTCAATCTTCGATCATTTGGAGGAATAAAATTTAATGAGAAACAAAAACAAAATAGTAACATTTCATACAAATGTAAATATGCTCAACTGGAAAATGTGTTATACGGAAATTGAAAATTTGATTCATATTCAATGGTAATCAAGAACACATAAATAGTAGGTACCTTTAGAATGGGCAGTTTAGGAGTTTTGGTGGAGATACATTCCAGTTAAATATTGTGTACATGTATTTTGAGTGGGCTGCTCAGGAATTCTAGTCGAAAAACATTGCATCAGCAAGACACCTTCTATTTCCAAAAGCATTATGCCATGCACTTCACCTGGATTACTGGATTAATTTTGTTTCCATTACGATGATCCTGGAAAGACCCTAACATTAGTAAAAAAAATTGGAAATTCAATTGAATTGTAAATCTGTTCACCTGTACATATTTACTCACATCATTTCAACATACTTCAACTGCAAACATAAATATGTTATTAATGGTCAATATTCTCACTTATGGAGAAATTAGTTTTAATGAGAAAAAAATTGACATTTACTTTATATGTAAATATGTTCAACTCGTAAATGTGTTATTTGGAAACCTGTAAATTGGATGCATATTCCATGGTACTCAAGAACCCAGAAATAGTAGGTACATTTTTAAGTGAATCGCCTGTTACAACACAATGGACATCAATGAACAGATTAAATCAACAGCTAATAGTAGAGTATGTTTTGGAAAAAAAGTATCTGGATAGATGTAGACAAGGAATTATGGGATGGGGAGGGGTCATGCCAAGCAAGGATCTCTTATTCTATCATGCCCCTAGTCTGAAGAACGAAGCTGTAAGTGGAAAACGATAGACTGTTAATGTTACTTCTATGTCCAGTAATATGGAAACATTTCTGACAATCTAAACCTATTATGACACCCTTTAAACAAAAACTATTTCATACAATGGAAATTGAATTTATAAAAGAGACATACATAAACAAACCATGCAATGGAAATTCTAATAATAACATATTGTCTAGACTTTTTATGTTAATGTCACCATTGGAAATTGAATTTATATCATCATTACTTCATAATTGGTTAGTGGAGCTTGAACTGGAACCACTAGGTGAACCTCTACTACAGGACAGACTATAAATGACTATATAATGAAAACAAAACTGTAAAATTTAAATTAGAATAAATGTAATGAAATGAGAAATAAAGTTATCTCAAACCTCCAATGACCTAATAAATGTATGAGGAGTATGAATAGAAATATAATTAAAAATAGTTATGGTTGTTAGGCATTAGAAAAGAATTTATAGAAGATGTCATCTAAAAAATTTATATGAAATGAAAAGAATCAATGACCTAATAAATGAAGTAAATAAAAATTACTGATGATCTTTCTTAAAAAAATATGGATTTATGATCCACTTTCAATGACACATGCTAATTTTTGAGGTTTGATGAAATGTCTGATATAAAAACATTAAATTATAAAACAGTAATCTTTATACAATTTTTTTACTGAGAAAACATTATTTAAGTGTTAAAAATTAGCATATGTAGTAATTAGAGTATGTAAATTTTACTCCAGGAACAGATATTTTAATTTAGAATATGAGTGTACCATAGGTATTCAGTTTGAGAAGCTATATGGATGAAATCCTATTTATGAAAATCCATGATTTGCGAGGCATTTTCAAATATGTCTAGAACTTTAAAACTATATTCAAATAGATGGTGAGGATTCTGGATTTTTTTTCATAAATCACCAAGGAAACTAATAATGTTAAGTTTTAAATAGATGAAGCTTCCACCAAAATCCTAAACTCATCATTATTCAATATATACACCTATGTAGTAATCATTTTTTTATGTATTCAGTATGAATATACTGAATATGTAATATGAATATAGTAAATATATAAAATGCATGAAATTAGATGGTGACTAAGGCAGACCAGGCAGAGGAGGAGGAAGAGGGAGGCGGAGCAGGCTTAGAGAGACTAAGGTGCAGCAGGTGGAGGTGATGAAATATGAATGAGATAACATGTGAAGGGAAACAAAACCAGAAAATTAAAAATAGAATGAGGGAAGAGGGGATATATGAAGGAAATATGAATTTGAAGTACAAATAGAGGAAGAGGGAAGAGGTAAATCGACCTAAAATCTCCGGAATTAGAGAAATCAATCTTGTAAGATTGTGGGAGATCACTAGTACATAGAAGAATTAATGAACCATGGATTTTTATGTCTATCGAAAACAACTAAGGGAAAAAATATATTACTATAAAATATTTTAACATAAAACTATCCTAAACCATCAGCACCCAAATCTTTTTGGGTATGTAGGTGCCGACTAATAGTCTTCTAATGATATACATGCAGAATAACACCATAACATTGCATACATATGAGGAAAACAAATTCATACAATTTATCTTAAATTCATATCAGAAAAACTAAAAACATAGTAACCTCCAATGGGAACATACCAGGTTGTTGGTGCTGATAATAGATGGTCCTCCTTTCTAGAACATCTTAGCAGGCCCCCGGTATGATCCTACAGGGAACCTCATGGTTTAGGCCACCAAAACCCTCCAATTTATTTCTCAAATTATTCCATTTATATCCAACCATAAAACCTGAAATAAAATAAATTGAAACTATTAAAACAATGAATTAAATAAAAGATAATTTTGTAGCAGCAAAAGTAAAATAGCTTGGGGACAACATTTGAGTACCAAAATGATCAACCTAGCTGATTTCGATAATCTTATAAGCTTTCCAAATCAGTAATTATCACCCTAACCATACGTCTACAACTCAAGTAATCATCCAAACACAGTAGGTAACATCGTCTAAATTATGGACTTTGTAGAATCATAACTACCATCCCTTCGAGAAATTTTGTCCATTAATGTCGGTCAACAAACAGCGGGAATTTCTGATGTTTAGAAATTCAACATGCTGAAAAAGTAGAAAATTTGGAAGAAGGAAATTAAACCTAAAATATAAATAAATGGAGAAATCAAACATGTGAGCCCATGGGAGATGGCCAATATAGAAAATCTTCAAAGCACCTTGCATGTTTCTGTCTATCAAAAACAGTTAAGGGAAACAATATATTATCATCAAATATGTTAACATAAAACTATCATTAATCTGCAACAACCAAATCCAGTGGGGTATGTAGCTACGCACTAATTGTCTTAAAATGATAGAAATGCAGAATACCCCCTTAGCATTGCATTTGTATAATCACAAAATTCAAACCATTTAATATAAATTCATTTGGGTATAACTAACTATATATTAACCTCTAACAGGAAGTTACCAGGTTACTGACATGGAGAACAGAAGCACATACATCCTAGCATGTCCTAGAGGGGCCCCGGTAGGATCATAAGGGGGACCTGGGGGTTTAGGCCACCAAAACCTTCTAGCCGATTGATCAACTTCTTACATATATATCCATGCATAAAACCTGAAATAAACACAATCAAAACTATTAAATCAATAAAATAAATAATATCTAATTCTGTAGCAGCAAAATTAAAACAACATTGAGTCAAAAATTGAGTTCCAAAATGATCGATGCAGACTTTTGTGTAGTTATGATTGTTATAGATAATCTTATAATATTTCCATCTCAGTAAAGATCGCCCAAATTTGAAAACACAGAATATGATCAATGAAAAAATTATATATTATGAGCATGAGTTAGAACCCATATAAAGTTGGAAACACAAATGTAGTAGTAACACAACATATGATCAATGAACAAACTAATAGTGAATACAATATTCAGATTGTGAATAGAAAAACATTGATGTTGCGTGGTGAGAAACACGTCGTTTGAAACTCAATTGAGAAGAAACAGTAGTTGTAGATGTGGATTGAAATCAAGGGTTTCAGGGAATCATGGAATGATATTTAAATAATTTGGAGGGTACCTGAGTGAAATAATTCAAGTAGGAGAAGATCCTATGCCTATATGTTGTATAGAATCTCCGTCGAGAATCTATCTCGCTCCAAGAACCCCGTACAGTGCTCCAGTGGCTCCGACTCTGGCCACGAAACCTCTCCCTCGGGTGATGGAAGGTTTGTGAGCCTTCCCAATTCTCCAGAGATTTGGCTTCTACTAGCCGATCTATCGATGAAGGCTTGCGAGATGTCCAGAAAATCTCTATATGATGAAGAAGATGACGTTTTCACATGGTTTTCCCGCAAAGCGAGCTTGCTATGAAACATATCAACGATGAAGTTGCTCAGATTCTCAGAGAGGAAGAATGAATTTCTGCCCATGGAGACGGTAAAGGCGTAGCTGCTTCTGGTCGATCATGAAGATTGTGGAGAGTACAATTCTAATGGAGTGGCAGGGCAGCCTCTAAGCTTTGGACCTCGGAATCGACGGCGGCGTGTAGAGAGTGCACCTGGAATCCAGGTCATCGATGCAGGTAGGATGAACCCTAGAACAAGATAGACAGATTATCGTGGAAGACACGAGCAGTGTATTTTGGGTATTCTAGGATGAAGGTGCAGCACACAGAGGCGAAGACGGACCACACGAAGGTGAAGGTGGAGCACGCTGAGGAGGATCCAACAGCAGAGCACGTAGAAGCGGTGGTGGCATCAAGAGGATATGATCCGCAAGAAGCCCAGTTTGAGAAGGGGGTATCGAGAGCAGGAATAGAGAGGCGGAGAATTGTGAGATGTCACGCAGATGGGCAAAAAGATGTAGATGAAAGAGAGACTGGAGGTAGATGAATTGATCTCCAGACCTTTGAATTGGTTCACGACGACCGGACGGAAACCCTAATATAGAGGGTAGAGGCAAGGATCTGTGGGTGAACTGGGAATGTGGTCGATGGATTCGCATTTTTTGAGCAGCATGAAATCGATATGGGGAGAAGGGAATTGTGATTGGTAGGCCGAGCGGGAGCGGGAGGTGGAGGGAGAGAAGCGGGAGGTTGATGGAGAAAATGGGAGATAAATGAAGGTGAGGTGGGACGTGGAGGCATGGAGGCCTGACACGTATAGAAAAATTGATGTGGAGCATTAATAGAAGGACATGTGGCAGATGGAAAACCTAAGATTAGTATATACTAGTACCTCAGCCGTGCATACGCATGACACTATAATTCATATCTTATTTTCAAAATTGTTTTAATAGTTAGAGTAGTTAATAATAAAAATTACATAAAATATGATAAACTTACAGCTTTTGTGATATATTATAATGAAAATAAATGATAAATAAGAACTTGTATTCAAAAATATATATGTTTTCTTTCTACTATCATCAAACTCGGGCTGAATTTTGATCATGCCCCTGCTAGCAAGGAGACATGTAATATATCTCAACTGGATTTTAATGGTTTTAACTCTCTCTTCATCCCATCAAACCATGCAGTTCAGGTGGTGTGGAATGAACATGATTCTATTGATCCAAAAGATACCCTTGGAACAATTTTGTTCAAGGGTACAGAGTTCACCAGGTGACAGGAAGGATGGATTAAAAATGTAACTCAAATGGGTAACTCATTTTCAACCTTTTGTTTTATCTCAAGTATTTGACAGTAACCATGTACAAACATCAAGATATATATAATTGAATTTGACTAAATTTTAAATGTAATTTTATATATTGTGGAAAATAAACAATATACACACAACTAATAGAATATAAAGCACATGGTAAAGATAAATCAAGTATCTTGAAATGAATCTTCATAATAGAAGTCATGCAATAATTTTATGTACAGGAAAAAAATAAATAATGTGACTAATAGATGAGTCATGATTCCATAGAAGAAATTATTTATATATAAATATCATGTAAAACTAATTATGTGTATGCTTGACTCTACTTCAGGTTTTGAGAAGATTGGATTCAAGCTCCAATGGGGTGAGGACAACACATCCATTAATGAAAATGGACTAAACAATACATTTTCAATACTATCTGAGCTGCATATTGTATATAGACTGAACTAATTTCTAAACTACAAATGGATTGGATAGTCCATCGAATATACTATTTGAAATGCAAATGGACTGGTTAGTCCCTTGAATAGACAAAATGCATGTTCATTTTCAATAATTCATATTTAAATTACTGAAAATGTCTGAACTAACAAAATTATAGTTCATTTACTTATTCAGTACTGCATATTTAGTACCTAATATGTGAAATTCATTATATTGTGAACTTATAATGAACATGAATTGTATAAGAATCATCCAAAGGTAATCAAAATTCCAGTTCATTTTTCCACCACACTATCTATTCCAGTGAATGACCAAGGTAATCAATTATATTAATGATAGTATCTTTTAAAATCTAGAACTAAACCTCCACTGTCATGGTGCAACCTGTGATTTCCTATTTATAATAGAATTCATTTTCATTCAAATTGTTAAAGGGTCATTTTACACAATGTTATTGAAACTGATGACACATCAGAACATGTGTACAGAGAAGGATGTTTTTTTCAAAAACATTGGTGAAAACTCTAACCACATAAATTATAAAATTCTAGTAGAAGAATGGAAATGATAAAATAATAGAAGTTCCCTACTATTAATAGCATGACAGTAGTGTCTTGCATTATTGCTGCAATGATCCTGTAGTTGTTCATGTAGATTTATTATAGAGTAGTTTCCTATAACAGTTAAATATACCTCATGAAAAAGTAATCTTATAATGTGAAAACTGTTGTTCTATCAGAAAAAAAGAATAAAATTTCGGTAGTGTAATGTATTCTAAATATATCATTGCATGAAATTGTGAAATATTTCATCATTGGGAAATATAATAGACAGTTTCCATTCAAACATGGAATTCCAATGAAATGTGAAAATACAAGGTGAAGACTGTAAATGATAAAATAATAGTTATTTCAATCAAATATCCTACATGTTCCAGATACATGTATGTATAGTGCCTAAATATTGTAGTTTTAAAAAAATGACATGATAAAAAAAGATAGAGGACTGTAGATATGACTGGGTATATGGTCTTCATAAAGAACTAAGTATATAAAGGATATCACAAATAAAATGAAAGATAAGAATACTATTTGAAATAAGTTTTCGATTTTACACGGAATGTGTTAAGTATATTACTACCATTACAAATTCAGAAAATAGATATGAAAAAAGAATTAAATTGCCAACATGTTTTCATTATGTATAAATCTTCTTACCAATAAGGGAGATCCAAAATCATTGAAATGATAGGAAACATCCAGTGTCTTAAGATTTTCAATGTACAATCTTTTTAACCCATCAATTATTAATGTAACAGCATCTAACAGTATCTACAAAAAAACATAAAAAATAAGAAACTATTATCCTTTCCATCCAGTTTTAATTACAAGTTCATGCTTTACCTGCTTTTGAGATGTTGAAGTAAACCATTGTTTGGAAGGTAAAGTCTTCAATCATACAGTCACTGTAAAGTAATTTTTTTACAGCCACGAATCTAAAGTAACCAATTAATTATTTAGTGATGAGAAACTTAGCATTGACTTGAGATTCAGCATTTCTCATCAGAGTGTTTACTTTCAGCGTGGTGAGGGAATCAGCACCTTCCAATAGTGGAGGCTTTGAAGTCTCTATGCCTCATGCCATGGGATGGGAACAAATCATCTCTCAAATCAACATTTAATCTTCATTTGATGATGTAGATAGGTTATTAAATAAGAGAACGTGATTCTTAGGAAACGTGAAACAATGACATAAATAATATATAAAACTAAGAAAATTATTTAAGTATCTAACATGAATTTGTATAGAAAAGGGTCATAACCCAAAATTCATTAGTCATAAGACAAAAATTCTGATTGAAGAAATAATTTGAGAAAAATAAATTTTCTTGCCTGCAAACCTGGGGAGATTTGTCATCAATTCATATCCTTCTTATGCCAAGGAAATTAGCTGGTTAAAACATATTAGATACAACCTAGATATGCATTAAACCATTAAATAAAATGAAAGAAAAAAATTCATTGAAGGGACCATGAAGTGAAACCTGCATTGCTATAACAAACTCATTTAAACTGAGGAATCCTTGGTGTTTAGAATCTTCTTCCTTCGAACACAGTAATCTATTATACATATTAAAAACCTTTAGAATTTTTTTTATAAAAAATGAGGATGCAAACACATAAGTGCATACAGATTCCAGAAACATTGTTTTTGTGTTCAGTAACAAAGCATGAATGAATCGAATGGGAATAAATTAATGAGTACAAATTATTACATGAACACCAATACTGATTTATGGGAACATCAATATTGAACACTATTATTGAAGGTGATGTTATAAAAAGGGAATATCCATCTTGAACACTGTTATTGAACATATAAGACAAAATTTATGTAATAATAAAATAAATTAGGATAAATGTAAAAGAATGTGCACTTTTTGAGTCAGTAATTGATACTGAAAAAATAACATTGAAGACTTTTTTCGGTTAGAATTAAAATAAAGATGTATAGTAAGAAAAAAACCTTGGTAAATGATAGAGGACCTACATTTCATCAGTTCTGTAAGATATACCTATAATGTGGGTTATCATTTAAATAGATTATATATCATGTAGACAATAACATGAAATAAAATTAAAAATAATATATACACACCTCTCAGTATGAATATTACTATTTAAAACCTACTCTTCATGAAGCATGCTTTATTGTTTAAAGGTGTGTGGTTCATCCCTGCTATCATATGATAAGATATTTAATAATAATAATTTTCACTGTAAATAAGGTACTATTTAAAAATAACAATTAAAAAATAGCAGATTTTAAAATAGCAGATTTTACAGTAGAACATACAGTTAAGGTGTGTGTCATCTCTGCAATCATATGAAAATGCATCAATTTCATAGAGTCCAACGGGTTTTGATGCACCTATAGGTATCAAAATGTGTAACCAAATATAAAAAGATATATAAATATCCAATGTTATTTATTCAAAATAGTAAGATAAAAAAATGTCACAAATCGCCAGCACCAATGCTTCTCAACCAGCTCTAACAATAGAAACCCAAACCATTTAGACATCTACTATCCAAAATATCCATTTGTAACATGATTTTTCAAAAATATGAATCTACAGGAAAAAAATCCCTCATAATTAAAGAAATAAATCATGTATTAATAATGCAAAGATATAGCTAATTTATGAAGTACATCTCAGATTTATCGAACAGTAGTTGAACCTGTTTTGTACAATTTATGTACAGTAAGTTTTAGTAGTAATGAAATACAATAATAAACTATTCTCCTTCATAGAATCATATATTCCTAAAAATATGAAGCATTATCTAGTCATTACTAAAACATATCCAGAATAATTATCACATCTTTTGAGGAGTTGAAACAATACAATGATCAAAGTAAGATAGTATATAGCAGGAGTTAAATAGACACAATATTACTTGAATTCTGTAAAATATATGACAAACTCACCTGCATAATTTCATCCACTGATTTGAGTTTCTTCATTTAGAAAGTGGACTGCAGGATCAATATCTTCTTCCCCTATAAAAAATACTAATATATCACCCACAGTATCCTGAATAAAAAAATGGGAAATAAATATGTAATAAATCATTTTTCTAGGATAAAATATATATATTTGATATGAAACTTTGAGATACACCATGAAGAAAATAAGTTTGAATGAAAATAACTGGAAACAATTACATAAATGAAAATGAAAAAAAATTTAAGGATAAATCATTGAAAAGAATATGAAATAGGAACTATATAGTGGATTGGACATTCATAAAAATTGTGCATGAACTTGGAGGAAATGTTTATTATGATTGAAAATCAGATAGTTGATGACCAAATTAGGTAGTGATTTTGGGAGGTGATCAGGGTGTGGGGGGATTCACAAGACCCTTCTTATTTACCTGTTCACTCTAAATTTTATAGGATTGAAGAAAAGGGGCAGGCCTCTACCACTTCATGATGTTAATTCCCTGCCCATGAAAGATACATTGGAGTATACATTTGAGCAGCCATTGTACCCTCTTAGAAGGTACCGTATAATTAATGGTAAGCTTAACAACTGTAGAAAATAAGGAATACCTTCTTTGTACCTGAAACAACCTAGACGTGTTATCGAACATGTAGACCAATGGGGAAAATAAAAAGGGTATAATCAAATTTATCATACATGAAATTGTAATGCAGGGATAAGTAAATGCAGTATCATAAATTAAATACCATAATTTTATTAACTTCCACTTTTTTATTCTAAAATGTCCCATTCACCAATATAATCCAATTGAAGTTGTTTTTAATTGAAATTTGATTCAATGTTTTGTAAAATTATGGCTTGTTGGCCATAAATTACCATCAATGATAGAATATACATTGATCATTAAACATAAGTATTATAAATGGGGCTCAAAGAATATACTGTAAAATTTCCATGGAGTAGCTATGGTGCAACGTTCAATTTGATATTAATAGTCAATCTCTATGGGATTCTTATCTACCTTGATGCATTCATTCCAACCACCAACTATGGAAATAGATGCTTCCATCTTCTTTGACATGCACTTCAACTTTCCTGCCTCCAACTATAATCGCATTGCTTCCACCCATATCTAGATAGTGGTTCAGAAATGCAATTTTTCAACCAAAACCATCTTCATATGGGAAGAATATGTACATACATATTGAAAAATTAACTAATGTACATGAAGAAAAAAAAATTTATCAGCCACATCAAAGTTGTTAATATACTTTTATGAATCTGTATAAATCCACAAAATAATGACCAAACCTGGAGGTGTATGTAGCTGCTCACTCACAATTATCCAGCGGTTCCCATTATAAATACCTTATATCACATTACATCTTCATCAAGTAATTTATAAAACCCTTTGTCCAAACACATGTGTGTATATTATATAATAAAATTGAAACAAATACTACCTTATTCATATAAGTCATCAATATTGAGAGAGAGTATGGAATCAAATCATTTTTTATCCCCAAAAGCATTCTCAAATGAAATGAATACAGGTTATCTTATCCATAACTATAGAAAAAATAGAAGAGGCCCATACATAATGATTTTTTTCATATAAGAATAAAAAAATACAATTAACAATGCAAGGTAATTAGGGAAATTTTTCCTCTATGCTATGTTTAATAACACATTGAAAACTGCTTATCCTATGAGAATGAACTGTATGAAACATTACTGTAGGATTTAGAATCTTATATTATAAAAAAAATATGGTATGAGGTATATGGATGAAAACATGAGTAGCATTTCAATCCATACTACAACCCCATAAATTATGGAGAAAGAGAACCAAAACCCATTAGGTCAAAACTGAATCATACAATCAAACACATTTCCAGATATCCTTAATATATTCACATGCAATGAAAAAATAAATAACAATTATACACTTTAATGAATATTTGAGTGCACCAACGAAGGAGATATTTACCTTAATAATCTCACAAATGTCCATTACAGAGAGAACTAAATCACATCTTGGATATCAGTGACCTGCAGCCTGCACATAAAATTTATTTTAGAGAAACATGAAAATTAAATTGGAGATATCTCACATAGAATTTAAAGAGGAAGTGAGAAAACATCAAAAACATTGAAAACAATGTAGAAACACAAACCTAGATGTCTCTTTATGCTTCCAAAAATAGTTTGATTCGATCTTTAACAGTTGAGTGAAGTGTTTTCTAGATTTTTTCCTTCCCAGAAAACAAATAAAAATGATATTAAATAGTAAAATAACTAATGAAACTAAAAAAAATGGGGAAAGAATTTTTTGGTTTAAAACCCCGAGCAGGTGTTGTAGTTAACTTGTTCACATCTAGATAGTTTCAGCTGGTAAACCCCATTCCATTTGTGGGTGTGGTCTTCAGATTAGGAACCACCACATCTTGTTTTTATAGAGTGTTCATTTTAGTTAATCTTGAACATAAAATTGATTGAATTCAATACAACTTCCATTAATAAATCTCACCATACATGTTGTATTATGGTATAAAGGAATAAATAAACAAGATGACATATTACATTGGAGCAGAACAAAACCTTAAGATTACATTCGGTGCATATTTCTCCTTCTTCTTTATCCTATGTTTTTCCTGTAAGAAATAAAGAAAAAAATTTAAATGAAATAAGAAATAATATGGTAGAGTAGAAACAATAGATAAAAAATACTATAGTGGAGTAGTGGAAGAAATTCGAAAGCCGTTTGTGGTGCGGGTTCAGGTAGTGGATGGGTGGGATGATTGATTGAAGGTATATGTGTATGGGGAGCTTTGACTATAGTAGAGGATTAATGAATCATTGGAGGTGTTGATGGCCAGAAGTTGAATGAATGGGATTGGAAAATGGTGGTAGAAGTTGACATGAAACTGTTGGGTGGTCATGGGGCGAGCATGAATGGAATCAGAGGGAGGTGTTGATGGACAGAGCTATAAAGGAGACAATGGAGTGAGGGTTGAAGGAAATTAAACCTTGTATTATGGAATCAGAATGTAGAACCTTGACTGGGGAGATAAAATTGAGATGCATTGAAAACCCAAGATTGGGAGGCCGAAGGAGGAGGACGCTGGCATTGGGGATTTTTGGAAACCCTAGGTTGTGATGAGGTGAAACCCGAGCCTATGCATGAGAAGGAAGACAATGTAGATGTGAGGTGAAACTGGGATAAGGAGAACGTCAAAGAAGGTGGAGGAAGGAATTCAGAAGAACCAGGAGATGGAGCTCCAAGGAGGCGCGGGTTTGCGAGGACCGTAAGCTGCGTGAGCTGAAACACGAGCGGGAGTAGGAGCGAGAGCGCGAGTGGGATGGAGAATATAGAAGATTATGGGAGAAGAAGAGGTTCGTGGACCATTGGAGTGGTGACACGTATGAAAAAATGGATGTGGATGAATGTGAGATGGACACGTGGCAGGTGGAAAAACCAAAGATTAGTGTATATATAGATATAGAAATAAAGTATTTTCACTATTCATTAAAATATGAATTTTATCAGAAAAATACCAAAATCTCAACCAAAGTAAATTTTGATGTCACGATTCCATATAAGAAGGTTATTTTGTAAAATATATTATATAAAACTGAAAAAAACTATATTTAAAATTTTTTTTCAAAAGGTGGTAAAACAGTATTTTAAAAATATTAGAGTATTTTTTGCTTAAAATTGGATTCATTTTCATTTTATGCCTCTAAACATTATTGGATAAATGTCATAACATTAAAAAAACATGCGTAATAATATTTTAGTAAGTCTTGTTCATTCCTACCAATATAATGGTTATCCATTAACAACCATTTAAAATAATAATATTATTAATATAATATTTCTGGGTATAACTCAGTCTCAGGTGAAACATAAAATTTCAGAGAAACCAGTTGTTATGTGTTGTTTAAGAAATCAATGATAGGGTCCCCATTAACATAAAATTAAAATATTATTCATAAATATTAATAGATATGAAAATGAATTATTCTATAAATACATGGGATGTCAAAAATAGTCATGAGTATGGGAAATTATACTCATGTGGTGCAGGTTAGAATCATATTTTTTTTACATTTTCGTTTAAAAGGTCAAAACATCCTCATATTGATAACAATATTATGTTTACATATAAATATTTTTTTAAAAACACAAACATTGGTAAAAAGGATATAAAAATTCAAAATATATTAGTAAAAACCTCCTATGAGAATTGTTTAGAAAACAAGAATATATAAGAAAAAGGTTTTTTAGACTGAATAGATAGATAAATAATGTTTTATTTAAAAATATTTTCTTTGGTATCTTGGGTTTATAAAGAGTTGAATATAATCATAAAATATATATTAAAAATAAATAACTATGTTATATTAATAAAATTGAGAATATTATGACATAATATTAATATTTCACCATCATATGCCCAGTCATAAACAATACCTGTAAACAATGGGATTAAAAATTAAAATGATTATCACTTTAGTAATTTTTTGAATGGTAAAATATAAATAGAATAAAATAAAATGAAAACCAAAATATAATGAAAATTTTTATATTCATGATATTACATTTAATCTTGGAAGTATGTACACTAACCAAAAGAAACTAGTAGTGAATATGGAATATGTCTTTTAAAAATGAAAGAGGGACTCGAAATCTCATACCTCAACTATATACTTCCTTCATACACATTTGAATCTCCAGAATGATATTATATGTTTAACTTTAACTATTTTCTAGAACCATATATATATATATATCATATATGGTTTACTATTGATCTTCTGTTACCGGTTTATTAACAATTCTTTATTAAAGTCATGTTATGGGAATTAAATGTCTTATATTTCATGAATATTTTGATTTTGTATTTTTGGTTCATTTAATTTGACAATGTTTCCATAATATCAAAACATATAACCATTATTTATATATTATTATTATTAAATATATATATATATATATTTATAGAAATATATAAAAGTTAGAGATAAAAATTGAAATACATCATTCATGGAGAAGGTTGACTATAAGTAATTAGGAAAATGTTTCCATTTTCATTGCTAAGGTAATTATATAAATTTTAATATAAATTAACCTTCAGTGAATCTGCATTATGTTATATATATATTATATATTAATAAAATCCATTATTATTACCATCCATGTAAAAATTAGTGGAAAACATTTCACATCACTATGTGAACGTTGTAGTCCACCTATAGGCATGAGTTCTATTATTGTCTTCCAATGAATTTTAAGGTGATAAGTTTGATGAAATTTTAAATTTAGTGAATTATTTTTAGGTCAATTATTTAAAACATATTAATTAAATTTATCCTTAATACATTCCATGTAATGTGTTAGTGAGTAATGAAACATAACACTTCATGAGGCAGTAGTCTTCCATATTGATGATTAAAATTATCGTATACCACGTAGAATTGAGAGTAATAATGTATATATATTTTCATAAATAGATATTTATAATAATTCAAATAATATAATATAAATATGGTAAATACATCATAATATTCATCCATGAAATAATTATGGGGGAAATGAATTTCATCGGTTCCATAGGTGGTACTCTATCGTACACACAAATGAAATTTTAATTTTCCATTTAATAGATGTGGATATGTATATAATTTATTTGATTAACATAATAACAAGTATCTATAAAATATTTTTTTTGATATTATATTATCATAGATCAATAATATTTGAATGATTAATATGAATATTTAAATAAAAACGCATAGGTAAAAATTGTACCTATTCTTAATAAAAACACATTAGGTTTAACCCAAATCCTTCAAAGATTGGATTTATGATGTCATATTTTACAAAAGGATGTTTTAAGAGATGTATGTAAATTATTGTCGTATGTTTTAGATTATAAAAAAAATTTGGATGTTTTAATAGGATTGGATGGGGGAATTTCTTTTATAATTGGGGGAGATGACACCTATCAAAATATTTTGTAAAGAATAATTTGTGCCAATTTTTATCAATTGACAAAAATTATCAAAAATGAGTAATTATAAAATATTAGATCGCATAATGTTAAAATATTACAATCTAATGGGGATTTGTAAATTATTAGTTCATTTGTAACCCATATCATTTTAATGTAACATCAGGGTAAACCAATTTTTAACATAAATGAAGTTATTAATTTTTACGATTTTTACAACTGATTATGGTGAAAACAAATGTTAGCAAACAAGATAATATTAAAAATTATGAATCTAGATATATTCAACCCATTTTTAGAAATTTAATTCCTATAGTTGGATAAATTTATTTTTATTCTAATCCCAAAGACTTGATGAAAAACTGATTTATCAATGATAAAACATTCAAAAGATTAAAAATATTTTATATCCAAATTAAATATGAAATAGATTATAATGAAAAATATTGGTTAGTAAATATATAAGTGAACTATGAATAATTTTAAAAACATATTTAAAAACCTTTTACAATTGGAATTATTTATACTAAAATGATTTTCTTCTAATAGAAAAGTATTCTGCACTATTTTTCAATGAAATTCATTTTAAAAAATATAAAAAATGAATCCTAAGTTAATTTTGAAATGACAATTCCACAAATGAATTTTATTTTATTTAATAAATTTTTAAAATAATTCAAAATTAATTTTATTATTTGTTCATAAATAAAAAATTTAGTTGTTTAGTAAATAATATTTAAAAAAAAATTATATGGACATTACCGAAAATTTTGTTCTTATTGTAAATATATTTTCTTTATGTAAAAAAATTATAAACAATTTTCCTAGTTTGATTCTTATTATTCATATAACTATGTTTAGTAACTATTTTATCATGGTATTCTAAAATTATCATTTTAATTTTATATCATGGTTCGTTAAAATATATTTTTATGTGTTACATAAGATATTAGAGAAATTTAATTGTTCATGAAAAAATATTTTATAATATCCCAGGGCATAAAAAATCATGTTGTTATAAGTAGAAATACAATTTTATGTATATATGTAAGAAACTATGGTAGAAATATGTTGTCAATCCTAGTAATACATCAATTCCGTAGCAATGTGCTTCTAAGTTACCAGATGTTTGTGTTTTCCCTTCTTCAGATTATTAATAATGAAATATGAATGTGCACCATGATTCATATGGAGTGTGTGAGAACAAACCCAATAGATAAAATCCAATGTGTCAATAGAAAAATTATATATATATATATATATGTTTCATTATCGAAAGATATATTCACATACACACACACAATTTATCATATACAAAATTATCAGGCACTAACCAGTCAACTAGAAACCCTGGTCATACCAGCTTCAACGCCATGAAAAATTATATCATTATTATTCACTTCATGACATGGATGTACATTTTCATTTAATCCAACAATTATATATATGTGTCCCCCATGTCACATGACTAGCTAATTTTCATTTATAGATTGAATTCTTGGCAAGACCAATCAATGTAACTATACACATAAAAATGGTTGTTCTCTCTGTCACATCATACAATTTTTGAACCTCTTGAAATGTAATAAAACATTATCCTTCCATGGGTGAAACATATTCCATTATTAAGCAATAAACATTTTATAGAGAGACACATAAAAATACTTGTTTCACCTAAACCCCATATAAAGAGACAACTATGTCCACTGGGGTAGTCAGTCAACCTGGTCAATGGAAAATAGTTCAACCAATTTTATGAAAATCTATATATAGTCATGAAATATAAATGAAAATAAAATCAAAATAAATATTCCATATACTATGAATGGTACCTAAAAAATTAATAACATATAATTGAATACACATAAAATATCAAACATATGTCTCAAGGGATACCCATTCATTCCAGCATATCATATCATTCGTGGGTCTCAATAATAGGTATATACACATAGGATAATCATGTCAAACGAATCTATAAAAATGACCAATATTGGGAGAACATTCTATATTTATCATGTTAATGAAAATTTCGTTGATCCATGAATAAATGACACTCGGTCCATGCCCACACACCAACATTCTATAGAAAGGATCCAATCCATCAACATAGACCCAAAATGATGGGAAGTAAATATAGGAGTAATGAGAAGATATTAAATTTGTATCAATATTACAAAATAGATTTTTGATCAACATTAGATCTAGTATAAATAAATGATAGGCCATCGAAACTCAAGATCAAACAATAATTTTTCAACAAAGGATAAACTTTACATTAGATATAGGTAGAAATACATAGAAAACATCAAAATTTCTTAAATCTATGATCAATTAAGGATAAAAAGAATAATTATTCTTTGAATTGTTATATATTATCTTATTTTATTCCACAAATTGATCTATACTTCATGTTTACATGAGGAGATGAATAAAAATCCTATAGAATCAAAGGAAAGATCTTCAGTGAGTTCTAGTTTCATTTGGGAATGATTATAGAGATGTTTTGTTTTATAATTATAGTATAGGGAGAAAATATAAACAACCTTAGTTATTAATAATTTTGAGTTCCACTGGCCAGCCGGTGTGCCTGGGAAAAATGAAATCATTTTTCCACAGCCACCAGATGTATTGTGGGATCTTCCAGAGCATAAGTAACACTACAAAAACCATTGGATGGTCAGATTATCCCACCAAGGATCTGGTAGCATTGATTCATCCACCAAGAATCCCAACAAGTCCTTTAACCAATATAATTCACATCTAAGGTCCCTTTTCACATAAAACATACATGCAAGAAGAAAAAATCAAGATACATTAAAACTTATAGACAACAAATGATGGAAATAAAATTATTTTACAATTGTCCCATGTTGCTGACTTATTGTAACGAAGAAGAGCCTCCGGTGGCCTTGATTGAGAAATTTATGATGTTATTCTAAAACTTTAGACTCACGCTCCCATGTATCCTCTTAAAGCTATACATTCTTCCAAACATCTCAACAAATTTTTATTATTTTCCCTGAGAATATTTTTTTCTCTAGTCTACAATCGACACATGGTTCCCCCTAGACTATGAAATTGGTACTTGTTAAATTCCATCTTTGTCGATCATATTCACATGATCAGGAATATTCCTCCTATAATAAGATACATAGAAAATATTATTTAAAGCATGATATCGTGGGGGATGATCAAAATTGTTGGCCATTCTCTATATATCCTTTTAAATATATAATGGTCTAAAAAATATTGATGCTAACTTCCCTTACTTCAATAACCATCAATTCCCTAATTGAGACCCACAATAATACTCATTATCTCATAGTGAGTTTGAAGGATTACATCCTCCTATAATCATACAGTCATTATATTAATTGGGTGGAGAATTTCCTCTTTTTGACCATCTAAACTCTCTCAATGGTCTCATGTATTAATCAATGACACGAAACTATTGCATCACCCATATTTGGCCAATATTGAGGTAAGTCACATGGATGACCATAAAAAGCCTCAAAGGATCCATTTTTATTGAATCATGGAATAAATTGTTTTTATGAAAACACATCCTACCCTAGTTTATCATACTAATATACATCGTAGATAAAAACGCATGCCCATAACATATCTTCTAGAATTTGGATCGTATTCCCTAAATGTCTAGGTGTTTTCTAATGATATTCAATAATCATTTTATGTTGATAAACCAAATCATTCTATATTACCTTTCAAAATAAAAATGATAAATTCACCAAAATATATAATAAAATTATAAATAAAAAATCTTAAATTAATACAATATAATGTATATTCAACATTCCTAACGCATCCATTGAAACAACCTATAAAATTGTAGATAAATTATATCCCTTCATTAGCTAATCAACTATCACCTATATATTATCATGAATTATTGGTTTCATGGGTAACCTTATTAGGAATTTCATAATCACATTATAAATCTTTCACATACTAAATCCAATTTTAAGAAGCAAACCACCATGAAAAAGATAATAATCATTTACCCTTTAGCATGAAAGTCATCAGAAACAAAACCACCAACGTATCTCTTCAATACATTCCACAAAAACTAACTCCATATGTCATGGTAAATCATATTTGATTCATGATGCACCAAAAAAAAATATAATTATAGATACTCATCATATCCACCCTCTTATAATTTTTCACCATGAACCTCCCAAGAACACATTTCATATTAGCATCATCTAAGGACCACCCTTAGAGTAAATCATCCCCACCAAAGACTCTTTAATCACTATTCACATGGGATCCAACACCATGATGTATTTTACCCAAAAAAATAAAGAATATGAGATAACTAAAGGTTCACATATCATAAACTCATGATCCTCAGATGCATCCACTAACCATTCATCCATCAAACTCATCAAACTCCAGTCCTCCTATGATGTCATATCTCTGTGATCCGACATCTCTAGTGTTTTCTTACTGAAATAATCTATAATTAAATTATTATCTATTGGATAATAGTCCATATGAAAGTTAAATATATGTATATTAACCATTTAATTCCCCTTACATATATTATGATCTCTCTAAGATTAGATATATCTTAAGATCTTGTGGTTTGTGTAAATGTTAAAATTCTTTCTAAAGAGATAATGTCACAAAAACATCAAAGCATAGTCTATATATTATAACTATAAATATCCCATTATGTATTTATACTAATGGGTTCAATGTTGAATTTATATTTAAGTGACTACCTAAACCCTCTGCATTATTGAAACTATGAACAAAACTTATAATAAATCATTATACACTTTTAAACCAATCACATGCTCTTCAAAAATCACATCTGGAATTATTTTCAATCTATTATTTATCTCAAAAATGCCATCATTAAAATGATATGGCCACTCAAAAATCACAATTATTTTCAAATCATTCTTAGGTTCTCTCAAATGTGACAATTCATATATGAAACGCTGATCGTAATCAAAAATCACACAAAAAACCCTTTTTTCAAACACATTAATGTGGAATTCCTACAAAATCATGAAAAAAAACTTCTCCATGTCTATTGAAATAAGTACATATGAAATCACATTCCTGAGTAACCAAGCCACCAAAATCAAATGTATCACATTGACATTTTTTTTAGAAAACTGATGTTCTAAAAGCATACTCAATACAATCTCAAGGTATATATCCTAAAAATATTACCTCTAAAAAATATCATGATCCTATACATTAATATAATGATGAATGAATCAAGGTATGAGTGGAAATTCATATTTAAGTGATCCATGAACATAACTGGAAAATGTTTCACCCAAAATTCATAATAAGATAGTCCTAAAATCCATAACTTCACTAAAATGAAGTATTTGGAACATCCGCCTCTCTGAACCACAAGTAGTGATATCCAAAATGATGATAAAAATGTAAATACCACCAAAATCTATATAAATGATCAAATAAATAATAAATCCTACATAAATGGTGTTTTTTATTTACTTTTAACTAAATATTCATCATGTAGTGCATAGTGAGCCATATATTACCATATACCTTTTTTGAAAACAACACTAGAGCTTATACATTGATGTGATCACATGGATAAACCCCACTATCTAAAATTTCTATAACCACACCTTCTATACTCGTAGAACTTCTTATACAATACAATAAGGAGGAATACATTTAATATGTTTTCCCTAGTATAAGATATATCCGAAATAAATATGATTTTTCTATAAGGATGATCTGAGATTTCAACAGGGGAAATATCATGATAATGATCTACCACTGGATGAATGATAAAGGGGGTTACAGTGAAATCCACTATGAGTTTAAATAATGATACCTACACCATGATAGCTCCAATCAAACTAATGTAAAAACCCATTTTAAATATTCTAATATCATACTAACTAGTCCATATAAAACTCTCTCATCTAGTCATGGCGATAGATACATTTCTTTAATAACAATAAATATGAGATAGAAAATATGTTAACCAATACATTATGAATATCAAATCACTACAATTCATCTCTATGATAAAGATATCCCAACAGTGTACATGTTACATAAAAACCATGAGACCCTTATAAATTTATTATAAATGGACTAAATTATTTCCCTATGTTTTATCAAGAGTGAGTAACATATAATATATCATAATAAAAAAATCTAGGACAACAAAAACATGAGAAAATATAATAGAATTGGATTCTATTGTACAAAACATTGTAGTAAATTGAGTATAGGTAATCCATACTAAACATCTAATTGAATAAGGTCCCTATCTACCATTGTATGTAACATAATATATTAAATATATGATTCTATTGTCTAAGGGAAAACCCTTCATATATAGAATATGAATCACCAAAGTCACCAAAGTCTATTGTTCCTGGGTCACCTTTTCAGGATTCCTTCCAACACCCAGACCAGAGCTACTAATTTCACTATTTTAAAACATGTAAAAAATATATATATTGATGATTTAACATTAAAAAATTAGGATATTACCTTATTGGTATCATGCACAATGAAAAAAGTTACATTCCAATGAAAATATTAGCACATGGATGATCCGACCACAATAGAGTGACTTAAATAATCCCTACTCTAATGCAATTATATGTCATCTAGCTATACATCTTCAACTAACCTGCTCTTACTACTAGATGTGACACTCTCTATAATAGTAAAAATCACATCCATTAACACACTCTAATATATAAGAAAACCTGTACATCTATCATACTCTCTCCCCTTCTCAAATGAAAGGGCATTATTGAGAACCTCTGCAAAAATCATTAAGTAATGACCCCTAAATTATCTTCACATCTATGGATGAAGAATTATTACAGACATATTATCATTTTATATCTCATATGAAGTTGAAATAAAAGAAATGAATAATATATATGTATAGCGATCTGAGTAAGATGAAATATACATCATACCCTACTAAAGTTCCATAAAATGTTATTTTTAATCCCACCTCTTTATTATCGGAATGAACATCTCAAAGGAAAACTCATTGAAGGATTATTATGTGTAACCCTGATGCATTACTTCATCTTCTATATGACCCGACTACCTTTTGGTCATTACCAGAAGCATAATGGTATCTATCCTGACCCTCATATCCTTTTGAATCTCTACAATATTGATGATTTCCTCAATAATTTCAATATATTCCTTATTATCCTAAGAACCACTAATAACATAGAATTTTTTGATACAAGAGATTAATGACTTAGTTATAATAAATTTTCTTCCTCTTCTCCCCTCCACCAAAAGGAATTGAAAACTATAAGAATTCTGGTAAGAGAATATTTACTGATTAAACCACCAAAGACAGGGTGGGAGAATGCTCGTATGAATCCACCAACATACCCAATGGTCGAACATTCACATCCTCCCTAGTATGATCATTTAGGTTCTCTATGGATGTATTTTTTTAAATTCCAAATGAATATTTATAACTCCTATTATAACATTCTTACGAGATGAAAATAAATAGTTATAAGGTATTTTTATGGAAATTCAATAGGATGAAACAGCCTTTGAGATACAAAACGATAATGTATAACCCTTCCAGCTCTACCCAAGTCACAATTATAAACCTTTATACATTCACACTCGTTACCAAAAATTTATCAAATTCATAACATCATACACGTGTTTATCTAACTAATTCCAGAACTGATATATCGCAACAATGTGGAGCACATATATTTCAAAAAGTGAATAAATAAAATTTGGAATTTAATTAAAGAACTTATATGAAGAAAAAAAAATATATATATATATATATATATATATAACATTTTATCATATGTTCCATTACTTAATGCATGAATTCACCATAATCCTATTAATTGTAATATAAAATCCAATACCCAGTTGCTCGGAGGTTTCCAACACATGAGCTAACTATGAGAATTGATACTCACCAAAATAAATTCAAGATCACCTATATCCATTCGAACATATCCTATCATATTAAGGATGAAAATAAAGGAATCTCATGCACTAATGAAATTTTGTAACACCCTGACCGAAATCACTGAGATCGAGAAGATGTGAGATGTGACCTCAAGCATTCCTCCCCATATGTAATAGGATTCCAACAAATAGAAATGGACTATGAATGAATTTTGAAGAATATATCCTCGTTATTTCTTTCTATAACCCAATATATAATAATATAAAAATAAGATAACTCAATTTATCAATGGAATATAACATAAATAAGTTAAATAATATATTTCATGTCTAGTTACATAGTAAGAAATCATCTGGTTCCCTAAATTTTTAGGTTAACAAAAATGATAAATAAGTCAATAAATATTAAATAAAAATATATGAAATGGAGTCAGAATCTATTTTATTAATATTTCAATTTCATAACTCCAATATCCTCAACAACACATTATTGGTCATTCTTCTTCTATAACTCCCTAATTAAGAAATTTTCACACATGATGAGATTTCCAATTAGGGTGTGAGTATAAAACTAGAAGGATTCCACCAATTGATCTATAACACAATTTCACATGTAAATAGATTTTTATGTCATAATGTAAATATATTTTCATGTATAGAAACATAATAAATTGTGTATGGGTGATCTTTCACTAACCAAGACTCCATAAACCCCAAACATTCCCACTTTGGAGAAATGGTTGTAGAATATTATTAGTAATCACAGATAATGAGGATCATGTATTTAGATTACTTCCTACCATTAAGGATAAATATCTATTATTTCACATTACTACCTAATCACCATTGATGGTAAACATTCTTAGCATGCTCTAACAATAAAACTCTACATATATGCAAGGAAATTTCCCAATGATACCTCAAATTGGCCAATGGAACCTCTTTAAAAAAGAATATTGAATTATCATCCCAAGGAAGAAGCACGTTATAATTTTAGGTACTAAAAATACAATTTTGGTCCATGTACAAATATTAACATCACACAAACTCCACCTCTAAGGATCCAATTAGGTCTAGTGAGGCCTTCTTTTAACCTGATCACCATTACAAGGTTCAAACTGATATACACAAATCCACACATAGTTATGAAAAATAAATATACATAATATAAATATAAATTTTCCATTGAAAGTGAATGGTACAAAATAAAGGATAAAAATAAAATGGAATAAGTATAACATATCAAACATAAGTCTTAGACTATACCCACACATGAAAACATACCGTATTAAGAGGGGAGTTTCTGGACTAGTAACATTCACAGAAGACATGAATGTTGAAAATAATATAAAAAGGACCAAGATGGAAAGGAATTACTACCTTTATATTATCCAATCCAAAGAATATGATCCATTTAGAAATGTCACCTCGTAATTACACATGCACAAACATTCACTGGAATAAGATATAATCCAACCAAATATAATGTTTATGATTAGAAATCATTAGAGGAATCATTCTAATAGATGATATCCATATCAACATAACAAAAGGAATTATCCTTCAACAATAGGTTAATGGTTAATCATTAATAGGCCACTATATATCATGACATAACACCAATAATACAATCATGGTTGAATTCTCTGTTAGATAAATGTGGAAATATTTATATATATCCCACATAAATTATATACAATACCAAATTTTGAGAAATAAGGATAATTAGTATTATAATGTATAGATCTAACCTCGTCTAACTTGAGATATCGATCTATACTTTAAGCACCCAATATGAGTGAAAGAAAAATCCAAGGGGACTAAGGGTGATTTCTCTAGGGTGTTATAGTCTCATAAAAGGTTTTATTTTTGTGAGGATTATTTTAATGGTTATATTAGTGGAAAAAGATTGAAAAATTTTACTTTGGAAACATTATGGACACTACCATTTGGTTGGTGTCCCCACCGACCACTCAATGGGTTCTACATAAATATAGGTCCCACTGCCAGCACAAGATATTGGTCGATTCTACCCACCGTCTAGTTGGTGGCCATATTTCATCCACTAAGAAAACCAGTATTTACTCTAATAGCTATAACATAGTTTTGAGATACATTTTCCCGTAATAAATATCTCCATGGATGAAAATAAAGGGATATACCTCAATAATATATTCAATGTACCATTAAAAGATTATAATTTTTCACATGTCATTAATATTTTTATACATTTAAATGTGATAAAATTATTTTCTTAAATTTCATAAATTCACACTTATATGAAATTGTTTCTTATTTTTTTCATATTTACATCATAGACTAATCATATATAAAAATACAAAAAAATAAAAAAACATATTTATTTGGTTTGGTTTGGTTGAGTTCACATTATTTATTTTTTATAATAATTTATTGAAGAAAATTTAACCCCCTCTCAACCCATTTTTAATTTCTTCTTATATTAAATTTATATTGTTATTAAATGTGAAAAAATGATTAGGTATATTTGAAAAAATATCATAGAAACACTAAAAATGAAATAATAAACAATATTTACTGTAATAAACCTATTTAATATAGAACATCTAAATGTAATTGAATTTTATTATATCATTTAATTTTATAATCGATGATTATAATTTATTAATAGTACAATAAATATACTCACTATGTGCACTTGATCAACTAAAAATAAAAAATAAAATTATATCCATTATATGATGTGATGTTTTTTATGTGTGAAAATGAATCATGGAATAAATTCTCAATTTTTTCAACATAGGTCTCAGTATAAAACATAACAACTAATAAAAAATATTTATCATAAGAAATATATCATTATACAATCTAAAACCTAATCATTTCAAGAAAAAATTAATTCATTTTAATAAAAGGGAAAGCATAATGAATCTCGCCAAATTGATACACCGCTATTTTCATCATAATTTATTTTCTTATATTAGGGTCCATTTGACTTATTTCAAATCAATTTTTTCAATTATATTATACTCTATGTCATTATTTTCTATTTGGAACACATATATTATCATGAACCGAATCTAGTTACCATGAAAACTGGAACCTAACCTATCATGTTGGAAGTCCTGAAGGACATTCTGGATCCTCACATGCTGTCACAAGTGCTCGAGTATCACAAAATAGAATTTAGGAATGATTTACCCGAGTTTATAAACATAAAACAACAAACAAACCCAACATAACAAATCTGGATTTTTCAAAAAAACCATCTTTTAGAAAAATTCAGATTTGAATTACATAATTTAAAACAATTCTCAAAGACTATAACAAATGGATAAAACCAAAATGGGCAGCCCTAGAACCTCCTCATAGAATGATGCACCACCCTCCAGCCATCTCCACAACACTGCATTACAAAGGACTGCTAAAAACCCGAACAATTAGCACAAATGATGTACCCAAATCCATAACAAAATAACCAAGTCTACTTACTCCCAATGGTGTAACTAGGGTGTGATATAATTTCTAGTAGGATTCCACCACCAAATGATTACATGTGATAAAAATTCAAAGATGAATATTTTGCAAGTTATCATAAACATGAGATACTATTAATAATTTTAAAGATATTCATATTTAAATAAAAATAGGTTTCAAGTGGGCTACTTTAAAGAATCAATACATTGAAAATATGATGCAAAAGCAATTGAATTTTCCATCCAAACATACGATATGATGATGGTCAGCAATAAGTATCTAATCATCACAAGCAATAGAAAAATAACCCATAGGCACTAGCTTGTTGTGGGTCCTAGGTACCATGTATCTCGGTGAAGGTAACCATTCAAATATATATTCTCACTCATATGAGCCACTAGTAGGGATAATACCCATAACCTAGTAGTCCCCAAACAACAACAACATCATCATCATAATTTATTTAGTGTTTTCATCGTCAAACTTGCTATGTGAAACTAGGGCCAAACCCCACAGAATCACTAGCATACTAGTACACGTCCACCCACCTAAATACCAGGTTTTCCCCTTGCGCTAAAACAAGTTCCAAAAGGCATGAAATACAATTTTCACATGAAAATAAAACTTCCTCATCACACACCCACCAAACATCCCACACACATATCACATAATCCTGTTTCTTATTCAAATTCATTTTTAAATCATACTCACAAAACAAACAGCCTGCATCATGTTTCATATCTCTTTCCCAATTATGTAAATCCTTTAAGAAATTATATAAAACATTTGAAAGATGGTAAACATCACATAACATCCCTTTCACAATAATCTGGACCATTGTAAAAACATACACCCACCCAAACAGTAAATAAGCATCCTTTGCACACTTTGTGTAACCCAATAACCCATTTATAATTACAATAAAACACTTTCAAGAAGCATGACAAGGTTTTGCACCTAATCCCATTCAAAAACACTCTTTTAATCCCAAAATATCACCAAGACCCAGAAAAAGTAGAATTGGACACCCAAAAAACACTTAATAAACCACTTGAAAATGTTATATAATAAACTCAAATATTACCATAAGAGTTACACATGGAAAACACCCAATTTGAAGCAAAAGTGAAACAATAAGATTGTCTGCTTAACAAACTCCATAAAAAATGTTTTTCTGAAAATGAACAGAATATAAGTTTCATTAAAAATAATTAAATCAAGCATTTTAACTCTCAAGAAATTCTCACACATGGAATTACCTACCTTTTCTGTCAAGAACTCCAAATTTTGGTGTAATACATCAACTGCACCATCGCCGCACCACAAAAAAGAGAAATCGAACCCTTGACCACAATATTTGACCCAAAATACACCATAGTAATCCATAGGTACAAACCGTAACTTATGGACATTTTAGAACTTCATGAAAGATGGAGGAAACCATACATAGAAGGAATTAAATGAAGAGCGAAACACATACTTGAAAAAATCATGAAGGAATCGGCCCAAATCCACCAATAGTTGAATATTGAAGCATCCAAAACTTCTAGGGGGATATAATAAGCCTTTGAATGTCAATTGGTGACTAAAATGGGAAAAAATGAGTGACAATTTAAGGAGTTATGAAAGAAACAATTTACCTCTTAAAATATAGATGATTTGAAAAATCCAATGAATTTTCACCCTAATTTTTGATGAAATTGATCTCTAAAGAGGGGGATGAGTGCATGGGGAGAACCTTGGGTATGGGGGCTTGGGTTAGAATAGGAATCACCGAAAAAACATAAAAATTGACTGAGATATTAAATAAATAAAATAAATTAATGCAAGAAATTGGATTTTGGGATGGCCCAATACCTTAAAAAAAATCCAAATACATCATTATTATAGATTTATATGAGGTAAAAATGGATATATATGTTTTGATATAAAAGGGGATTCCAATTGGGAAGTGGAATGGGTGTAAAATTTTGAAAACTAATGAAGTAATATAAGGAAATATTTATTATTAATTCTAGAAATGGGCTCACGATTTGGTCCAACTCATTAAAAAAGTTACCCTTTCCACCCAAAATTTATGAGAAACCCCCAGAACAAAGACAGAAGGGAAATTAATAAAATATTACCTTTAAATTAATTTATGGATTTGACAATTCTCCACACCATAAATCTTTCTACCATAAAAAACCCACAACAAGGCCAAAAAACCAAACCCAACTGATAGGCCAAACATGACTCATTCGCCATGTTTGATCCACCACAAAAATTCTAAGATATATCTAGTTGATCAATCAAGGAAGGAATACCCTCAAAAAAGAAAACATACACCACATTCCTAGAATGATCATGCACACTCAGACATCATCCCAAAAACAAAATACCACAAACACTATCTGAACAAGACTCAAAAAAATTACCCAAAGATACAACAACATCGAACAGGGTTACCACAATCTCACTTCATCAATACCATTGGGAGCACTCCAAAACCAACCTTTACCCAATAATCCAGTTGGTGGTTAAATATCTCTAAATGAGAAAACCTATTTCTAAGACAAGAAAAAGGGAAAACCCAAGTTACTCATATACGGTGACACAAATTGGATCCCCGCCTTAAAAGACAACTAAAATTATCCTGAGATAGAATTAGAACACTAATAGGGGGAGGCCCGAACTAACTCCTCAATACAAGGGGTAGTCTTCAATTATAATTTTCTAAAATAAATAAATTGAGACTCATAGTTTATCTCCCCATCATAAGAACCAACTATCATAACTGACCATTACGGGGTGGCATGAAAAGACCCCAAAATTTAATGAGTTGGCACGACTGCACTGTTAGTCCTCACATTTCGGGAAATTGTTCACTAATTATGTGGAGCATTATTTCCAATGGGGAAGCTTCATTATTACATGGGTAGAGGTACAATGTTGTGCAGAGACTGTGCGGTAGCTACTGTCTTCTATCGCATGGTTTCCTAGGTTGGAACACTGTTACTACTAACAGTGTGCAAACTGTTCTCTTCAATCCACCCATCCCAAATTTCATCCTTTTATCTAAAAATACATTGCAAACCTAATAGAACAACAAGAAATTAGGCTATAACATGGAAATGATGTCCCCCCACCTCTATCACTGAATGGGAACAACTAGAACAAGAAGACGACACTAGAGGTTTAAATTATTCTCATCTTTCATACATAGATTAAGATATTGACCAAAGGTTTGGATTACCCCAATATTTCCCCTGACTATGCACCCAATTCACTCTGGGACATATGGTTGGAGCTCAAATGACTAAATCATCTTTGACCTCATAGTTAGTCTTTGGAAACCCCCCGAGAAAAAAATTCCGTCTAGTGCCATGAAAACTATTCCTTGATCCAAGACAGGTTCACCAAGACATAACACATTCCAGACTCACCTTACCCTAACCCATAATTTCACTAAAAAAAGTTCTTTGAAGACGCACACATATCACTCGTTGTATCTTCGGATGAGAAGCAGAAAAAAGAATGGATATATGGAAACACCTTCCTCTAAAAAAGGATGTTGTTATTTCCCAAAAGGAAACACACTTCTGACAAAACAAAGACACACATATATGAAGTTCTAAACAACACAAAATTCCATAAAATTGGCCATAACAGCCTCTCGTCACCATATTTACTAAGATGGTGGTTTAACGTGAACCCCTACTTTGAAGAGACAACGAGGGCCCAAAGGCCCTCTTAGACAACATCCACACAAACAACCCTAGAATACTTTGAATATCAATGAATCAGGTAACTTAATAAACTATTGTAACTTTCAAACATCCATGAGCACTCCCCCACTACAAGAGGATCTGTAAAACCAAAAAAGGAAATGTTGTAGGCTCAATCTACAATGATCAGGAAAAAGATTATTTATATTGATCAACTAGAGGATCTTCCAATAGAGAATCAATCTAGGTTGCACTTCAGTCCTGCATTCACTATTAAATTCGGTGTAACTTATCCAACAAGATAACCCATAGACCTGACCACACTAGTATATTGGTCAAAATGTGCCACAAACCATAACCAAACACATGAAGTGAACCACCTTAAAGGCATCTTGAACTTTTCTTATTAGAGACCACTAAATAGCCCTTCAACACAACTTACTGACCAAACACATACCAAAAACACCATTCAAACAAGAGGGGTTCATGGACTCCAAACATCCCACGAAACAAACACTTCCAAAAAAACATAAGAAACACCATTCCAAGAAAGTTATAAAGACAAAAAGTTTTTATTTTAAAATCATCTCATTGAAAATGATGGTTATGCGGTTAGCAAATCCACCATTGTTACCCACTGGACCTCACACGTGCATGTTTCTGTTCCACACAATGAAATATTCTCATATCCATCACAAAACTCATCTAGTCGATCCATTAACCATCCATCATCACATATAACCCCATGCATGTGGTTTCTAATGGAAATACCAAAGGTTACAAAAATTATTTCCACTTTTTTAAACCAATACATTCAACCAATACTTCCTTTACCTCAAGACCACTAACCACAAAATCAAACCCAATTTAAGACGTATAATACATTTTAGAAAGGCACAATCATTAAAATAAATACTCAATTTTAAGGTATTCACATAAATTTCAAAACATCTCAACCCCTTTATAAACACATTCTGTTTTATGAAAAACACCATTTCATCAACACCAATTAATTTAAAAAATCATCTCTTCTTATTTAAAGCAAGGTTCCCATTATTCGTAAATATTTTCAAAAGATCACCCTTGATTGAACAAAAACACAATTTCAATTCATGTACATTAATTTCAAAACATTTCACCTCATTTAAAAACAATTCTAATTTAATGAAAAAATCCATTTCATAAATCCCTATTAAATTGGGAACTCAACTCTTCTCACATTAAAACATGATTATGAAATTTCATAACACTTTTCAAATGATCTCTATTTACCAAATCAAAATTCATTTCCAACATCCACACATGACCTCAAAAAAATTACACCCCATTAAAACATCATTTAATAATTTAAAAAACACTTCTAAAAAAACTTTTTCAAACCCATTTTTATCATAGTTCATACTTTCAGAAGAGGTGTAAACACACCATTTTCCATTTCAAAAGTTTTCTGAAAATTCTCTTCCATAATTTAAAAAATAAACCCATTCCCACATTATTAGAAAAACATTTCACAGAAAATTACAATTCTTATAACCATGTCTCTTTTTCTTTAAAACCAAACTTCAATGATCCCATAACTAAAGGACACGTGACAATGCGAGAGGAAACTAGTTTCGGTGGTTGACTTGGACATATGGATGGTAGCCATATTCCAATCACTTCACCATCACAAAGAGTGTTCTAGAAAAATTTCCCCATCTCCACATGGCTTTCCAGACCCTGTGTGCTCATTGAGACCATTATCCCAACACTCTTTTCATTTCCCCAAATCATCATCAAACCAAGAAAACCAAAGGACTCAAATAAAACCTGACTTCCCCTAGAAAATTGAATCATGTTAGGAGGTGTTCTTGCTAGGAACCCTACTCATAATCTGAATGTCAATACCGGACAATTCTAACTCCAAAATATCCCGACTCTTCCCCGTATAACATGACCCAATGTGAGTGAGCCACTTTTTATAAAGTGTTGTAACGAACCAAATTTGTTCTCCATCAAAACCGACACCTGGCCCATCCCATGGCAAGGACCGAAGGGCATTATGAATCCCCACGGGCTAGAAAAAGTTCCTTGGTATTACAAAATGGAATTTGAGAATAATTTAACTGAGTTTATAAACATAAAAAAACAAACAAATCCTACATATCAAATCTATATTTTTTAAAATAGACCATATTGTACAAAAAATGATAATTGAATTACATAATTTAATAAAATTATCCAAGACTATAACAAATTAATAAACCAAAAATATATAACCAAAGAACCTTCTCAGGGACAGAGGAACTTCCCTCTAGCCATCTCTTCAAAACTGCAGCACAAAGCACTGCTAAAAACCTAAACCATTAGCACAAAAGTTGTACTGAAAACTACGACAAAAATAACCAAGTTTACTTACACCTAATGGTGTAAGTAGGGTGTGATAAAAAAGACTGATATGATTCCACCACTAAAAGATTCCATGTGATAAACATTCAATAATGAAAAGCATTCATGTTTTCATAAACATTGGATTTTATAAAGAATTTTAAATAGATGCAACATTAAATAAAACCAGTTTTATTGTGGAATACATTAAAGAATAAACACTTTTAAAATATAATTCCAAAGATACTGAATCTCCCAGCCAAACATCCCATATTCTGATGGTATGAAATAAGAATCTAATGAGCAGAAGCAATGAGAAAATAACCCCTAAGCACTGGGTCATTGTGGGTCCCAGGTATCTTGTATCTTCGTGAAGGTAACCATACAAATATTCATTCTCATGAATATGGTACACTAGTATGGATAATACCCATAACATAGTTGTACCAAAAAAACAACATCTCCATTATAATAGTTTATTTATATTTTTCATCCTAAAATATTCTATGTGAAACAGGGGCCAAACCCTAGGGGATCACTAGCATAATTGGACACATGCACCCACCTAGATACCCATGTTTTCCCCCTTGTGTTCAAAAAAGTTCCAAAATCCATGAAATAAAATTTTCACATTAAAATAAAAATTCAACATAACTCACCCTCCAAACAGCCTATACACAAGTCACATAATCCCATTTCTCAATCAAATTCATTATGAAATCCTTCTCACACAAAAAAAGCCTACATCATGTTTCATATCTCCTTATGAACTATATACATACTTTAAGAAATTTTATAAAACGTTTCCAAGATGTTTAACATAACATAACATCCATTTTGCTATAATGTAGACAATTTTAAAAACATACACCCACCCAAATAGTACACAAACATCATTTTCACACTTTGTGTAACTCAACAACCCATTTACAATTTTCATAAAACACTTTCAAGAAGCGTGATATGGTTTTTCCCCTAAAACCCATTCAAAGCCCTATTTTAAACCCAAAATCACACCAATACCCTACCAAATCATAATTAAAATCCCAAAAAACACATAATACACCACATTCATATGTTATAAAATAAACCCCAAATTACCAAAATAGTTACACATGGATAACACCCAATTTAAAGAAAAGGTGAATCTATGAAATTAACTGCTTAAAAACTCCATCAAATATGAATTTTTCAAAATGAACAGCATATAATTGACGTTCATAATAATAAAATCAAGCACACTAACTCGTCATGAAATACTCTCACATGGAATCACCTAACTTTTGTGTCAAAAACTCCAAATCTTTGTGTGAAACATCAACCGCACCACTGCTACCCCACGTGGAAGAGAAATAGAACCCTAGACCACAATATTTGACTAAAAATCCACCAAATAAAATCCTAGGTTTGAACTCTAACTTCTAAACATTTTATAATTTCATGAAAAAGGGAGGAAACCCTACAGGGAAGGAAGGAAATGAAGAGATAAGCACCTACTTAAAATATATTGAAGAAATCAGCCAAAATCAACCATTAGTTGAATATTGAAGCATCCAATACTTATAGGGGGATCTAATAAGTCTTAGTAGGTCATGTGGGGACTGAAATGGAGGAAAATAGTGAAAATTTAAGTAGTTTTGAAAGAAACAATTTACCTCTTAAAATCTGGATGATTTGAGAAATCCATAAAGGTTTCACCCTAATTAGCGATGAATAGGAGTTACAAAGAGGGGGAGGAGAACATTGGGGAGAAAATTTGGTAAGTGGTCTTGGTGAGAGTTGGAATCAGTGAGGAACCATAAAAATTGAAGGAGATATTAAATAATTAAAAGATAATTAATGCCAGAAATGGGATTTTGAGATGTCCCAATACCTTAATAAAAACCCAAATTCATCATTATAATAGATTTCTATGAGGTATAAATGGATATAGTTGTTTTAATATACTAAAGGATTCTAATTGGGAAGTGGAATGGGTGTGAAATGTTCAAAAAATGAATGAGTTATATAGGAAACAAAATTTATTTTTAAATCTGAAAATGGGCTCACGGTTTGTCCCAAATCATGAAAACTCACCCTTTCCTTTAAAAATGTATGAGAAAAACCCACAACAAATCACAAATGGAAATTAAACGAAAAGTACCATTAAAATAAATTTTGGATGTGACATATATTCTACTGTATATATTTATTATATTCCTTATAAATTTAATTTTCCTTTTTTAATTAGGTTCAATTAATTTTTATTTTGTTTCACTTTCCTTGTGTCACATTTGATCATTTATAATAAGTTTTATTCAGTTCATATAATGTTGTTTTGGTTTTGTTTAATTAAAATTGGTTATGGATAGCATCATTTTTGTATATAGGGATTATAGGAGTTGATTTAATATATTATAAGAGATTTATAATCATATCAAAAATATTTTCTCTTGTTTAGAATAATTTTTTATAATTAATTTTTGTTTTCTAATGTTATACCGAGATTTGTTTTTTAATTTGGTAGGACATTATTATTTTCATGTCAATTAAAATTTATTCTAGATGGTAATAATTTTTTATTAGTTTTTTTAATAGGATTTGGAGAATAATATTTATAATTTATTCATTTTTGATTGATTCATATTTCTAAAATTAAATTTAATATGATATATTTAGTTATTGATTGGTGGAATTAAATTGATTTTGATTAGTGATCTTCAAGTGAAGTAGTGGTGGAATAAGTGACTTCAAATTCTTTTGAATCCACAAACAAAAGAAATATTTGGATTCATTGAAATAAAACAAAATTCCATCAAATTATATGTACCATAACATTTGAAAACCATAAAAATAATAATTTATAATCCATTATAATAATATAAATGAGTTATGATAATTTTTATAACAATATGATTGTACATACCCAAACAGTTACCCAGGTTTTTTTCTTATATGTAGGGAAAATGAACATTGGAGAATAGAATCAATCCGAGTGTTTATACAATGAGGATGATGAACTCCAGTTGGTTTAAAGGATCTAAATAAAAAATTAATAGTATATTTAAATTATTCATTATTAATGTTTGAAAAACATCCATGGTCTTAAGGATCTATTCTCTTTTTCTTAGAAATATTTTCAGCACCAAAATATTTGGAATTCAATTAATTGTAGATGCTCAATAATTTTGAAATATTCTTTTTACAGGTGTGTATTTATCTATTTTAAATATATTCACGAGAGTATGGATGTATTCAAAGGAACATGAGGAACTTGACCGATCGAAATAAGGTGAATGTGAGGGGAGTAATTTTTAAGAACCATCGTGAATATTTATTATTATCTATCACATAAATATTTTATAAATTAAAATATTTAATTTTCATATTCAGGATTCTAATAATATATTCATATCTGTAAATTTAATTAATAATCATGTTATACATTAATTATTTATTTTTAATATAAATTTTTTGTATATAGAGTGCAATAGGAGTGTTTGGTAATTTCTTTTTATGTGGTTTACCATATTCTCCCATTGTTAGATTCACTACTAAATTTTGTTTGAATTTTATAATAATAATATAATTATAAATATTTATATAATCCTCCAATAAATATTGTACATTCCAGACAACTCTACCAGTAGTTTGTAAACCACCTATAAATGTGTATTGTTTTTTAGTAGTTATGTAAACAATAAGATACTAGAACCACCACTTTGGGTTATTTTTTCATGAATAAATAATAATAATGTCACAAAACAATTATTTATCTGTAACTAAGAGGATCTCTTTCCAAATATTTTTGAAACTATTAGCAGAAGTTTCATCCATGGCTAAAATGAAACTACTATCCACTAATAGAATATATTCCAAAAATTTAAACACATAAAAACAACAATATCTATCAAAGAAAACAAGTACATAAATTATACACTCATGACCCCCACCAAGAAATAATTCTCCCCAATAGAAACCCTAATTAGATCTATAAGACACCAAAAACACAATATTTTACATTTCATTAACAGACCATTCAATTTATATAAAGACACAAAAATCATTGCATTTTTTCCAGGAAAACTATGCTGGATTTTTAAGAGAATAATAATCCCGATGTAGTCCCATTTTAATAAATACTAATTACTCACCAAAAATTTTCAAATTTATCCCCAAATCACCAAAGACAAACCTACCAAATAATTATTTTAAAATAAAAACAAACATGCTATGAAAAAAATCTATCCATTATAAAAAAATCATTTCACTAATGAACCAATGTACAAATCATTAAGGATATAAAGGTAATAACTAACTTAAATCATTTCATGCTCATCCACGAATATAATTTTGGGTGATAGAAGATTAGTCTAGAAATATTTAATCTTAATGATGCTTCAACAACCAAAGAACTATAATGACAAATAACAAATTATAAAAATTTAAAATCATGGATCCCATAATTTATAATAAAAAAGAATAAAATGTCAATTCATTAACCAATCGTCATCAAAACCAAACCACCACCCATATGAAATTCTTTTAATGGGGAAGGATAAAAATAATAGTAAACAAAAAAATGAGGAAAATGTACATCCTATCGGGATAGAGAATTCACACAAGGTTCGAGTATAAGATCACCCAAGGGGTGGTTAATGAACACTAAAAATAATCTAATGGATACACAGTTTATGGAGAGTGATGAGGGAATTAATATGTAGTTGATGGATTAATAAATTTTTTTTAAAAAATTTCAAGGACCAAATCACAGTTAGATTAACCGTTTCACAACATAATAGTGGTTAACACTAAAAACCACTATGTGATCCCATTATGTCTAAGGGTCAATAACTATTTAAGATGGATATAATAAATTAATATAATGATATAATATATATCATCACTCGATAACTCACTAACACCTAATAATCATGGTTTAATTTTCATCTTAGTAAAATCAATCTGATTACCCATAAATTAAAACAATGATGTAATGAAGGTAATATGGATAAATACCATAAAATAAGGTCCCTAAAAAATATCTTATCCAATAGTTATATGAAAAAAATAAATTCCTTCATTTCAAAATCTCGTAATCATCACGCAACATAATCCCCAAACCAAAATATAAACAAACCAAAACCACACCTCTAAAGATTTATAACATAACCTAACATTCCACATTATAATTCAATGATTCACTTAATGATTATTTAGTATTGGTAGGCTTGTCTACTATATAAAAAAATCACACTTCTTCCTCGTGGCTATAACGTATTTCATTTAGAGAAAAAATTTCTATTAAAATACCTATTTTCTTTAATTATCCATCTCAAAGTAGAACATTAACTCGTAAAAAATATAAAATCATTAATGTTGAGGTCAAATTGAAATTTGGGCCTTTACATTTGAATTTATTTAATTTAGTCTTTTGTGAACATGTCCCTCTTCCATGATAATATGGGATGAAATTATAGTAACCTAATTGGACTCCATTCTCTACCGTCACTTATTGATAGTAGAGACATTATGAAAAAAAAACACGAATTATCCCTCTTTACTATTGGCACTCAAAATCAAGTATATATGACAAGATACATTATTCTTTACATTACAGTGTGTGAACAATCACAATTAATGAGAATACTACTTCAATTCCTCTATCATAATTCTTAGGAGCACAACCCTTCCACCGATGAAAAACATAGTGTCTTTATATTATAGGGTCAAATAGTGATCTTTCATTCATTAAATCCCAGGGTGAATTAATATTTATTTCTTTTAATACAAATTTACTTTTATCCCTTTATCATTTCTATACATTATTAGGGAGTTGATCCATGTTTATGTTTATTTTAGTTGATTGGAATGTACATATTGAATAAGAAAAAACTAAAGAGAATGACATGGTCGATTAATAAGGCATTCCTCTATATGGATAAAAATTTCCATTATACATCATTTTTAATATACCACATGAATAGATTCATTATTATTACCAATAAAACCATGAGTTGTTGTTTAAGAATTCCCTCATTTTCATAGTAATGGCCAGGTATGAAGAAATTGATGGCTTGTTTTCCATTTATATAAGAAAATAGTCTTGTATTTCCTTAAAGAAAGGTCACATATGATAGCTCAAGTCCCACCTAGATTGTATATATTTATATTATTTATATCTTAGAACAATTAAACTGGATACCTAAATGTTCAAGAGACATATATATCAAAATACTCTTATATTAATCTATCAAAACATTGTCATGTGTATAATTAAAGACTACACAAAAAATATCTATTTATCTCTTATTATTCTTTAGTTTAGAGGAATAATAATGGAACACCTTATTACTTTCTTTGACTTCATATAATAAAAATTTACATGTGTGGATGTGTGCAACTACCTGTTCATTTGGAATATATATTTTTAAAATTAATATTATGTTCAACATATTTTTCCACATGAAAAAAAAGAAAATGAAGTGTGACATTTTTATTATCAAAATGTTAAATAATAATAATACATATTGTAAATAAAAATATACAAATGATATTTTAAATGTAAAAATAAATATGACAAGGAATATTTAATGTTCTATTTGGATATTTCTCAATATAACAAATTATTCTTCGTATATAATTAATTATCATTTATATTATATTTTTAAACGTTTATGATTATAAATTTTATTTAATGAAATTAATTTTTAATTAAACATAAAAAATAAATCTCATATTAATTTATTGAAATACATAAAAAATAATTGACCTTAAAATAAATATTAAAAAATTATATATTATGCTAATATAATATCTATTTTTACATTATAATAATTATACGGTTATATAAATGTTTCTGAAAACATTTAAAAATAAAAAATATTTATTTTTAAATTAAATATATTATTTAGAAATATAATGTTAATCTATTAAATGTATTTTCAATGCTTGGTAACTAATGAATTATTTATCACTAAAAATAATTTGTATTCGCTAATACACAAAATTAAGTTTTTTAACTTATTGAAATAAAATCTATAAAAATACTTTACATATTTTAGAAAAACATTATAAAATTATTAAAAATTTCAGTTATATTTTCTGGAAAAAGATTTTGAAAAATAATATTTATGTCAATGACCAAAATAATGGTAAAAGTGTTATTTTCAAAGTATTTTTTATTAATATTCTGATATTTTCATTTTATCAAATAAAGTAACAACTTATTAAAATTCAGTTTAATATATTGTTTAATCATATATATAAATATATTATAATTTTTTAAATTGGAAACTAAAAATAAAAGATAAATAACACTTAATGGTAAAACTAAAATTTTTTATAGTTTGTTTTACATATTTATTCAATTTGGTGAATTAAAACTTGATTTTATCGTGTTTTGAAATTAAATTTTATTACATAAAGTTTAATTTATATTTATCGAAATTGAATATTTTATATGTGTTATATTCTATTTTTAGTAAAACGTATAATACTTTGTAAAAAAACAGTTTCCTAGGTAAAAATGAATACAATAAGACATAATAACTTTACTATTAATGAATTGAAATTTTTTAGAAAATTTATTAAAAATGAGATTTAGTGGATTTACATACCTTATGAAACCAAAAAATATATTATTTATCTCTTTTGGTACCTTTTCCCCTTTAATATTTTCTTTCTATTATTGAGAAATAATGGTTATTCACAAAGGTTCCCATTTATTTCCCTATACAAGTGGGAAATTCCACCCCTTCATGACACACCATTATTTATAAATTTTATCCCAAAACACTTCTATTATTTTTCTTCTTCAATTATATTTCATATCCATAACTCTCAATTCTCAATTGTTTATCTTATTCCATTCATTTCCAAGGATACGTTTAGGAGAATCATCGAGGTCCGAATGTGAGTATGGATTATTCAATAAAGTTTTTTTATTAATATTATTCCAAAATACCATTCACAATGTAATATAATTACATCAGTATCATTAATATAATAAATTTTAAATAAATTATTCAAAATACCATTATCTATTTTTTCATGGACACTTATGAAAACAATATAACATCAACTATTAATTGTGAGGAGTTCCACATCTATTAAATAAATTTATTTATCAATAATTTTATTATATATCAAAAAAATTAAATATATGATTAAATACCATCAAAAAAATTATAGAATTATTCTTCTATAATAATGATGTTATTACAAAATAAAAAATATTCCTAACCATAATAATCCATTAATTTTGGTGTGTTATTGTTTGGGTTAGTCTAACCACCTACATGAACAATAATATAAAACAAATGTCTTGGATGAACATGAAACATAAATACAAAAATTAATATAAAGTATAAATAACATCATTATTAGTTTCTGGTTATATAATTTTTATATTAATTAAATAACTTATTACTAAATTATAATTTTTGATCACTAAAATTAGTAAAACATGTTGAAATGGAATCATTTATCACGCAACATAAATAAAACTAATGGAATGAGGAGATATTTTGTCAATATATTGAATTTATATATTATATAAAATTAAATGATATATTTTTTAGGATATTTACGATAATAATGATGAAAACGCTACTATTACAAAGCTAGTTGAAAACGATCAAGAAAACTAATATCCAATGTAGAGAATATATAACTAAGTAATAATAATGCATTGAATAATTGTAAATAAAGATAATACAATGTCATAGATATGAATAAGGTTCATAATTAGATGGTTAATATAGTTATTTATGTTATATACGATATTCAGTATCTTTAGTGGAGTTCATTAATAATGGAAACGGTCTATTATCACAAATTTTCACCCCTAAAGAAATATTGTTTATTAAACTCCATATTTTTTTGTAATGGTGTATCTAGTACCCCTTTAATATATTATGCCATCAATCTATAATATTTAATTATATTCAATTTTCTATTCCAATTTATTTATTTTTGGAGGTTTTCACATAACAATTACAAGTGATGTCAATGTGTATAAACACTCAATTTCCTTCTATTTAGTTATAATCATTCGTATTAAAATTTATTGATCCCGGTTTCATTTATTCAACATAATAGAAATTTATTATTATTTTTTATTATTTATCTTATATGTATATATATATTTTCTTGAAAACATTGTTACTAAATTATTCTTACCACAAAAATTATGTTACATATAACAAATTCATGTATAAAATATAATTTAATGAGAAAACATACTTATTATAAACCATGTTATCTTTAGAATTGTGTATCTACAACACATTTAATTTTTCAGATCATGATTATCTAATTATTCATGGTATATAATTTTTTATTTAAATCATATCCATTGTGGGGTTTCGAATCATATGTTACTAATTTCATAAGTGTTTATTTATCCCATTTTCAAATCCATGAGTTATGTTTGATATTTTGGACTATAATTTATTTTATTAGGTTACACTAACTACCAATTTAATTTAAGTATTATTAATATATTTTAATTTATCTTCTTTTAAATTACATTTAATGGTATCCCTCTTATAGTATTTTATTTTTTATTACTATTATCATGAGGATTTTTTAAAATCAAATCTTTTTATTGAGATATAATGAATCTTACGGTACATAATTCTCCATATATTAATCTATTCTAATATGAGATTTTTTATTTCATGATAAATTATCTTTATTATTGGGGAAGACATAAATTTCAATTCAAAAATTCCTCCTTGATTAATTTCATCCCTAAAAAAACTATAAAATTATTGAAAATAATCTGCATCCTTTTATGGATGGTTTCCATTTTTTATCCATATTTCACATTTCCACCAATGATCTAATTTATAATTGGAAACATAATTATGCATTACTTCAAGAGAAATTCATATTTACCTTATATTCATTTAAAAATGAATATTTCTTACTGTTTTAATGATGTCAGTTTTTCAAAAAATTATTTTTTAATATTCAAATGGTCATCCACCCTTTCAAAATTAAATTGTTTATCTTATACTCCCCATTAAATTTTGTTTAAAATTATATAATTTTAGGAATATATTACTGGGGGTTTTTTCTGAAAATATTTTTTTCCATTCAATTCACATTTTAAAAAATTACTTTTCAAATTGACAATAAATTCATCTTTTATTCAAATAATAACCCAATTGATATAAAAATATCAGGATTTTACCCCCATTTTCCAATTTATATATACATTTTTTATTTAAATATAAATAAATGTATATTAATTAAACTTTAAATATTATTTTGAAATATTCTTTTTAGTGACTAAATATATTTTATAAACCAATAAAATTATCAAGGACATTTTTTGTAATACCATATAGAAATGTTAAGAAATCGATTTTTCTTTATATAGGTTATTAATAATGTAATCAATGGTTATTTTATATTATAAAAAATTAGTATAGTCGAATAATGGTTTATGTTATATATCTCCCTTTACTGTATTAGTAATTTTCGTGTCTCATGATCAATATATAGGGTACACATGAGGATTTATCCCAAGCTAAAGGGTATACAAAAATTATTTAACCCAGCCCATAGGGTATGCAATAGAATTTATCCCAAAAAATAGTATACTTAAGGATTTATTCCAAGACAATGGTGTATATGGGAGGTTTTATTCCAAGACCTAGGCTACATGGGATGAACATATCAAGCCCAATTAGGTATATGAGTGATTTTCCCAAGTATATTATGTTATTAATTTCTTGGTGGGTATCCTTAACATATGTCTTCTATTCTTATGAGTATGACACACACTTTTGTTATGATCTCATTCCTATTATTATTTTATTTGATTAATTTATAAAATATCATGATTCCATGAACATTTTTCATGGTATGTGATTTTTCTTTTAAGTTTACATATATTTATATATTGGTTTATTGGAAATTATTACTATTCTATAAATAATTAATAAGAAATTTCTCTCCCATCCATGTTTTATAATATATTTATTATGTATCCATAGAATACATATTGAGGGTTTATATTCCATTACTAATTATTCTATCTCACTGTTATCTAATTTTTTTACAAAATTATATATATTAGGGTAAGAAATGAGAATTTTTGAAGGAAGCGTAGTTTGTTATAATTATAGAAAAATATTCACATGTTTTATAATATAATAATAAACTATAACTAGCCATTATAAAACTAATACTTTTGTTTCTCTTAGTTATGTGAGGAGTTTTTGAGTTTTAATATTGATGAAATGCTTGTGAATGTTTTTTTTGGATTATATCACATTTGTATCAAAGTTATTTTTTAAAAATATTGTTTATGGCCAAGACATTGACTAAGGGTCTATGGAACGATAGATGTAATCAAAGTAGTATTTATTTTCAGGGATTATTTTTGTTATTATTTGTAATAATTTTTTAATTATATTCATAAACATAGGAATACGACTATTGGATAAGATTAATTATATGATAACATACTTTTTTAAGTAGAGAATGTGTTGTTCTATTAAAAATTGTATCACTATTTGAAAACTATATGTGGATGAAGTATCTTAAATAGATATAACTTCTTGTAATAAACATGAAAATGGTGGCTTGGTATTTAAATCCATATTAACCTCATTCATGAAAAGTAGTCCAAATTTCACACCTGCTATGAAAATTCCTAGAGTTATTATATGGTTTTTTAATGTTCTATCTAATAAACCATTATTAAGGATATGTAAATAATGAAAAGTAATAAGGTTCATTATCATAATTATAAAATGTATAAGGATAATTTATGATTGAAAAAAGATAATTATATGTTAAACTGATCTTATTAAATAGAAATTTGTCATGGGGTGAATATATATCTACATTGATGTTTTTAAATTCATATTTTTTGTATATCAAAATAATTTTTAAATTTACTATTTTTGGAAATATGATCAATAGAATTATATAAAAAAGGTAAATCTATAGAAAACATTATGTTTTATATCCAATTAATGGAGAAAAAATAAATGTTTAAAATCTTAATATATTTGTGTTATGTTGGAAAAGGTGAGTTTTCTTATCAAACCTAATGTAGTAATATTGATAACATAATAAAAAAATATTGATACTCTTAGTTATATAAATTAATTTGTGATATTTATTGATGATATTCTAGTATATTTAATATATTATGAGGATTATGTAAAAAATGAATTGATTTTCTTTATTATTTTTATAGTAATGGTTATAAAACATATACTAAATGGTATCTATAACATTGAAAAGTGATTTTTTCCAAAGTTATTATTTTGGGTATAATTATTAAAAAATGCCTAGTTGAGGAATGCATAACCATTGGGTAAAAAAAGATTATTTATATTGATAAAATTGAGTTATATAGTATTTAAATCCATTTATATGTTTATTAGTTTAACAAAAAAGTTGTCCATGAGTTTTTTCAAGTGTATCAATTTTTTTGGGATTATGATATATATATTGACCATTTTTTGACATTATAAACAAGTGGATAATAGAAATTTAGGTTCAAAGATAATGTTTATTTATAGAATAATATATTGTTTCATTGTGGTTTAATTTCACGACGATTAATATGTTTTTATAATAGGAATATTTTATAGAATGCGTGACAAAGGTATATAAATTCTTGTGTATAAGATTGTATGAATGATTAATTTTGTATGAGGGAATATATCAAACATCTTATAGCCTTAGAGAGTAATGTAGATGTTATATTGTGAGATATAGTCAAAATTGGAAATTTCATTAAAATAAACTCACATAATTTTATAGGTGAGTAAAACATAAAATTACAAGGATTAATTTTATTTAAGGTGGTCTAATGTAATAAACTACGATTTTTTAGTGTGTATATTATTTTAAATTAATAATATGTCTGATACTTGAACAATAAGAAACACCAAACTAAAAGAAGGCATACAATTTTAATATTTAATAAAATATAATAATAATAAAATTCATTGTAAATAAAATAATTATAATCAATTAGAAAATATATACATAATTTTTTAATAACACCTAATATTCTAATAATGAATTTCTAAATAAATACTCCTTTTAATTATTTATATTGAATTTTAATTTAAATGTTACATGTATGAATATATAAATTTAAAATTTAAAAAAATTACTTCAATATTTAATTCCACAAAACAAATTTATTTATTGTGCACTATTGTTATTTTTCAAAAATAATTGAATTTCAGGTAAGTAATAAAAAATTAATTATTTTAATAATATTTCTGCACCGATAAACTTATTTTAATGAAATAATGAATAAAATTAGTTGGAAATTTATTTATATAACATATATAATTATAAAGTAATATAAATAATTTATAAACAAAATATTATATTTTTTAAATCCTTATGTAACTTTTTATAAATATAAGAAATGTTTTAATATAAATGTTGATTTTATTTGGTTATATGAAATATTATATTTCATCATATGGAATAATTAAATATATGAATGTGAATTTAATATTTATTATCATTATGATTATATTATTCATTAATTTTTATTACATTTTTGGTAAAAAATTATTGATTATTAAAACTAAAGTTAATGATTATAATAATGGTAAAATTATAATTTTCAATAAATTTTTTTACTAATATTATTTAATTATTATCTAATATAATAAATATATATTGTAATAATATTTATTTTTATACAATATTTATAAAATTATATTAATAAATTATTACTCATTAAATTGGTAATCGGTATTAAATAATATTTATAACACTTAATTTTATAAATAATATTTTTCTATAAAAGAGTTTTTCGATATATTAAATTTTATTATTTAAAACTGAACTTTATCTTCTTTTAAAAATTATATTATTTAAATATTGGTTCCTAAAACCGGAATTTTGTAAAATGGGTTATACTATATTTTTATAATAATATATAATACTCAGATAAAATCAATTTACAAATGCCAAAACAAAAAGATAAAATAAATTTTTTTTGTGAATTATCTAAAACTTGTTTAAATAATATGATAAAATAATAGTTATAATCATTATATAAATTATAACCTACCTCAAAATCAATGACTTCTCACTTTTGGAACCATTTAACTTTTAATATTTCTATTCCATTATTGAAAAATAATGGGTACTCACAAAATTTCACATTTCTTCACTTATAAAAGGTGACATTTACACCAATTCATGACACACCGATTACGTATAACTTATTACTAATAATATATTACAGTTATCCTCATAGATGAATATATTATTTTCAGAATCCTATATCCTCGATTATTTAGCCTAATCCCTTCATTTTCAAGGATAGTGTGAAGAGAAATTTGAAATTAATAAAGGTGTATTACTCAATCCTTATCTATTTATTCTTAATCATTCTATTTCAAAAATTCCATAAAATATTTATATAATAACTCAATTATTATTATTATACAGATATGCAATAATATTAATTGAAAAACAATTATTTTTTACTTCCCAACAACATAAAAAAGATATTCAACAATGCATTGTGTAGACCATTACCTACACAAAATAATAATTTTTCATTTTTTCATATTGATTTCTTATTATTTATATAAAAACAATAAAAATGTTTAAAAAATATCTATATTATATCATTATTCTTTTTTTATAATTATATTAAGAATAAATAAACCACATTCATAACCATAATTTTCCATTAATTATGGTATGTTCATGTTTCGGTTAGTCTTGACACTTATTTGAACAATTATATTTAACTCTATCAAGGATGGATATGGGAAAATAAAATCTAATATTATTATAATTTCGTAATTAAATGATGATTATTTTATGGGTTTTTTAGTGCTATATTAATTATTTAATTTATTCTTATAATATCATCATTGGTCTCAAAAATTTCTAAAATTTGCTGACACATACTCCATTTTCATGCCAAATTACTAAATAACTAATGGAATGATATATTATAAATAAAAATAAGTATTTTTAACTATTAAACACCATTAAATTTTCATGGAATTATTATGTTTTGGAAAAGGATGATGAACAACACCATTATTACGAAACTAGTACAAAATGATCAAGATAACTCACAACTAATATTGTAATAAATATAGAATAAATAATATGCATGTAGAGATTAGTTGTGATAGTATTTTACTATGCTAAAAATATATATATATTAATAAGTCTCTGAAATATGTTATTAATATAATTATTTTTTATAAATGGCATTTATATTTTTTAGGGTAAGTCAGGAAATAAGGTAAGGGTTTGATTTCTCAAATTTTCACACATGATAAAAGATTTGGATTTATACACCTTTATTAATTTTGATTATATCAAATAAAAATTTAATATTTTAATCATGAGTATATTATATTTAATTATACTCAATGTTTAGTTACATGTTTTTTCTCTCATGGGGTTTTGTTTCAAAAATTATGGAAATTGTATGTTTTTATACTATCTAAATTTTCTTCTATTCAATTAAAATCATTCAAATTCAAATATATTGTCCCAATTTTTATTTATTATCCATAATGAAATATTTTCATTTTATCATACTCATTTTATTGGGTTTTAAAATTCTTAATTATATTCTCATTAATAAATTTATCTTACCACAATTATTATGTTTCTTATAATGGTTTCGTGTATCAAATTTAACTTCATAAGTCATATTTATAATTATACACCAAATTTTCATTGGATTGGTGTATCTATATCCTATTAAATATTTTTTGTCTTGTAATTATAATTATTCATATTTTTTACTTTTTTATATTAAATTATATACTTTAAGGGGATTTGATTCAAATGTTTCTTATAACACAAGGGTTTAATTGTCTAATTTTCAAATCTACGAGTCATGTTTGACATTTCACAAAATAATTTATTTTTTATGGAGAAATCATTACCCACTAACATCATGAATAATTAATATATTGAATTTAATTGAATTTTAATTACCATTTCATGGTATCCATGTTATTTTCAGTTATTCTTATTTAAAAATTCGTGTTTGGCTTTTTTTAAACTCAACTCCTTTTATTGAATAATAATACATCTTCTTGAACTTATTTATTCCATGATTCGTTGGCTCAGTCCTATGATTTGTATTTCATGGAAATTATCATCATATATAGGTAAAAAGAAATTATTTTTTCAAATAAATCCCTATTATGAATTTCATCCCTATAAAAATTATATCATTATTGAGGCTAATTCTCATCCACTTGAAAGATTGTTTCTCTTCAATGCCTATATTTTACATTCCTATAAATTCTCTCCTTTATATTTGGAAATTTATTTTTTATCTAATTTTACATTCATATTTCCATTATTTTTTAAAAATTATGTTTTTTTTAATTTTATACGATGTGGATTTTTCATAATAGTATTACAAAATATCCAAATGGTAATCCGTCCGTTCAAAATAAAATGATTTAACATTCAAATCACATTAATTTTTGAAAACCACTAGGTCCCATCAAGGATCTATTGATGAATATTTTATATAAATGTAAATATTTTCCAAAAAAAATCTTTACCTTTGAAAAATATACATTTCAAGTCACCTAAACATCACATTATAGGCTAAATATAAGAGCTATTTCTAAAAACCCTTTTATGAAATCACCCACATTTTAATGATTATATTTAAAATATCTCATTACATGAAAATTATTTTTATTGAATCACCGTATAAATAATATTAGGAAATAATCATTTGGTTTAATGAATTTTGGGTGTCAATAGTTCTCATTCTGGTTGTCGTTTTTGGTGATACCACAAGTTAATGTTACGAAACCCATTTTTTTCCACAATTCATAATCAATATGAATAATGATTATATTAAAGTGGTAAGAATTTATAAGGATAATTAATGGATGGGGTCCTATATCACCCTTCAATTCATTTGTTATGTTCAAATCATATGATAAATCCAATGGATATCTAGGAGGGTATATCAGAATCTAATGTGTGTGGGAGAAAATTTATCCAAAGACAAATGGTGGAGAAAAGGATTTATCCCAATACAAAGTATACCCAACAATAATTATCAATGTTAAATATTTATACTAGAGTTTTTCTCCTAAAAATTTCCATGTGAATATTATAAAAATCCTGATAATGTACACAATTGGTTAGCCAAATCATTCTTTGTGATTTATTTTTTGGTGTGTAGAATTGACATATGACTTTTATGCATATTTTTATTCCACAAGATCATGCTAGAATCATATTCCTAATATTATGGCCATTGACTCAGGTTTAATGTCCCTTTATTCATCAAAATGTTTTCAATTTATATTTTTTTCATTAGGGATTGAAAATCCTTTTTCATGACTTAGGGACAATTCATGTTGTTCTATTTTCTTTTGGTAAAATATTTATCACATTATCAGGTTTTATCATCTGATAATTAATTGAATTTATAATACACATTGATGAGATATTTTTCTATATTGAGAATTAATGATCATCCCTTTACCATGTTTTATCCCAGGGTATGATAATGCGTGTAACCTATCAGTATATTTTAAAAATTCTAGTATGGTGTGATTATGGAGAAATGTTTCCATTTTTTTCAAAATAATATGCCCATATAACTATTCCCCAAAAAACCTAAACCCAAATGTTATATTAGTGTTATTAAATTACTTTTAGACTTAATACTAATGTGATTTTTATGAATTTTTAGTTTGTATAATATCACATGGAATTAATGATAATTTGTAAAATTATGACTTTTCAGCACTAGGATCAGGAGTGTTGGTTTATGGAACCTCATAGTTCTCTTTCTATATATTCTTCTTTATATAAGATTATCATTGGGAATATCTTTCATTATTTTTAATTTTAAAATTATATTCAGTTCTCACAATGTTTGGAATATCACAAAAAATATTATTTGACCTAAAAATATATTAATATAAGTTGAATAGTTATTGAATAAAAAAATAGTTTTCATTATTAAAATCTATAAAATCTCATCAACCAGTTCAAACAATATTCAGTATTTCACAATGTTAGTGTTTCATTGTCATGTTCCTAAACATTCTATTATAGACTCGAATTGTTTCATCACTCATTTGGCATTTGAATTATAATGATCATCCACATTCACTACACCCATGAAATTATCTTCATTGAGACTCCATGTATTCATCTCGAATGTATTTAAATTTTACCAGTGATCACTTATGCATTCTTCAAGAATCCTCTATATTCTAAACAGGATTATATGTTGTCAAAAATCATATCATCATAATATTTTATCTTTAGTAAAATGTAATAGAATTATCAGATTTAGATATCATATATATTTAAAAGAATAGTAAAATGAATTCATAATCTCAAAGAAATATAATCAGTTAAAGGAAGTTCACTCCTTCCTTTGTAATATTTTTATCACATTATTCCCTTACATCATCATAAAGCAATGATTACTATGGATTATAGAATCTAATCAAGTCTTTAAATCAATAAATATCACTATGATATTTAATAGGACATGATCTAATTATGGTTACTATTTTTTAGGGACCATGATCTTCTCTCATACAGGGTTTCAGCTTTATTGACACGAACTATCTATAAGGAACTATACTTGATAAATTTGATATGTTGTTCATCATCATTCACCACCACCAAGTTACATTTCATGAATCATTAATAAATAATTTCAAAATTATGTTATATGACCATTGATAAATAGAATCTATTCTACTAATTAGAATCACTATTTATTCAATAGAATATAAAATATCAATCTCCCAAAAAACTATTATATAAGTATTAATCTTTTGAACAACCATTAGAGATTATCCATTAACCTTTAAATAGAGATCATGTGAATCTTGAATTGGTATTATGAACTCCAGTTACCTTTATACATTTCTTTTCCACTTTTACATAGCTTTGAGAATTTAGAAGTTATTTATATATAGAAAGGTGATAACCTTTATAATTATTAACAAAAATCCTCATTACATCTACATAAAAGATAAGTGACCATTCTAGTGATTTTTAATTTCACCATTACCAATCCATATGATAGTGATGACTATTATAGACAGAAAGGATTTGTGATTTACCATTATATATAATATAGTCTTACATTATATAGATATCGGACTTATTTTATGTATAGTATGATATTTATGGTGTTTCATTATCAATATTGAATAATAGTTCAATTTTAATTTTTCATTGTATAATTACATTTATTCATGTAATGGATCTTCCAAGATACCTTAATGTAGTAATCCAGTGCATCAAAACTTCACCCAACACATGAGAATGGATCTGTTTAGGACATTAACACTTATTCTTTTAATCATAAATATATCTTCCACCAGAAAAATATAAAAGGACCTACTCTTCCTATCTGGCATCAAATATGTGTAAAATATTCTCTATGATTTATATAATCTTTAAAATTAAATAAAATGGACTATTTAGAAAAAAAATTGATACAGATTCTTCTAACAACCTTGGTTATTTGATTGGTTTAATCACCATTTTTTTGACAAATTTTTCTAAATTTAGGTTTCAAACACTTTACTATAAATTATTATATATTTAACAAAAAGAAACTTTTATTTAAGTGTTATGTATCATTCCATTTATGTTTGTTTTATATTTTTTCCAAAAAAATTAAAATTATTTTTTCTCAATGTTATGTTGGGTTTGGGTGAAGGTGGTTGCAGAATATTTTGTGTCAGGTTTACCATGTTTATCTCTAATGTAAACTCCAAATGGATCTCACGTATATAACTAGGTATAGACCTACTTTCCCATGGAATTTGGTCGATTGGGGTTTTAGACAAAACGAAACATAGAAAATAACATTGTTCAAGAGGATGGGTGTTATGGATAATCACACCATTTTTTGTGGAATTATTTCCTTATCTAAAACACTCTTATAGAATTCTGATATTTTTGTGAAATCATTCTCCATCCATGATACAATATTGGTTACTTATATTCCAATGAATTTATTAATTACAGGGGTTTATGTGAAATTTTTTTTATTCTATAGGTTTTCAATCATTTTCTTATTCATTTATGATACTTTAGATTATAGTTATGTTCAGGTGTTCGAAAGGTTTTTGTTGTATAGGTAGGTGATTTGTGTCTTGGATATGGGATTGAAACTCTATTAGGAATCATTTTTATCCTATGAGAATGAGAATCAAAACTCACATATTTCATTTGACATAGTTTAAAGTTGTATCATAGGACTATACCAATTATTTTAACGTAATACGGTATGGATATAAATACTGGACTCAGAAATAAAGGAGGAATCCAACATACCGTTATTATAACATGAATCATTTTATACAAAATTCGTGAAATGGGATCCATTATTGTAAAATATGTGAGAACAGAGGCCCTGAGTGTGGATCATGCATATAATACTTCCTTAAAATTACACATCAGGTGGACAACCATTTTAGTAAATATGAGAAATAATTTTCATTATACCCAAATGATGTTCCCACAATAGGGATATCCACTATATGGTAGTCATATAATCATCACAGGTATCTAATCCCATGTGATTTATTCACATTGTGAGATATAAGAGATTGCATACAATTGGACATATTGTATGAGATGTAATTTTTATGAGGATTACTCATTAATGATTCCATTTGAGAAGTATGATCACTAATATTAGGGAGTTTATATTATATTTCTCAAGATATTGTAGGGTATCATGTATATCCTATATATAATAGGGATTTGGTGAATAGTAGTTTGGTTTATGCATAAATTGCTGATGGGTTTGAGGAACTTCATGGAATTCATAGGGATTACACTTAAATGGATTGCTCATGTACAATTCCACTTCATTTCCATTAATTTAAATGTATTGATGTTATAATAATGGGATAAATTAGTTCCATTAGCCAAGAAGATTGGTAAAGGGTATATTTACACCTAAGTGGATTCGTATTGTAACATAGACCTTAGAAAGAAATCATATATACATTTCTAATAGCAATAATATGTGTTATCATTGTTCAGTTATCCCCAAACCCACTAATGGGTTGGGGTTGGTTATTAAACATAGATAAATTGTTATTATCGCTGAGTATTAGGAATTCTAGGGAATCATACAAAGATAAATGCTTATGTTTCACGTTAATTCTCTATCTTCATTCAGATAAAGAGATATGACAACCATGAATAGTTTGATATATCAATCTATTATGAAATGGAGGGCTAGTCCGAATGCATGACATGCATAGGGTTGAATGGGTGTGTAATCTTAACCCATTAAGGGAATTATTCTTATAAAGTTATTTGAGGTTGAATGTTATTGGCCAAGGATTTACATGGTGTAATTTCAAATGTTACTACCAATCAATGTTGAGATGTCATGGGGGTATGCCTAACATATCTATACTATCCTCCTGACATGTCATGATTGTGTTTTCAACATATATTTATTACCTTCCTAACATTTGTTTTTGTTTTATTCTGACATGGAAGACACATCCAAGGCTATCTACCTGACATGTTTTGATTCTATTCCCATCATGTTCAGGGTGATAGTTTGAAACTGAAGAAAAATAAAAGGGTGTCTTCTTTATGTGTCAAATATGATTCTCATTATCATATTTTACATTTATAGTATCTTTCATAAGATCAATAGAATGATCTTGGTTTCTGTCACATGATCAATGTCACTTTTCTGGGACATCTTATCAGGATCAAATTAAAAATTTCATGGGTCATTCTCATGCTCAACTGTGTTTTCTAAGATTTCTTTTTAATGATCAAGACAAATTGCCCCTGAAATATGAAGATGATAAGGTAATAATATCCCATGCATCTTCTAATAATCAGTGAAAACATTTTCAGTTTCTTTTTCATGATCAAATAACATCTTCGTACGTTATCTCTTGATCAATGCGACTTGTCCAAAGGGAGTGTAATTATAAACAGGGAATTCAGATAGGCTCACACATTATAAACTTTTCATTTACATAGTATGTCTCATGATCTACATGGATGATCCAATAATGCATAAGGGAGTCATGAAACCAATGAACAGTCTCATTAAAATTTCATGGATCAAACACATGTGGAACGGTTGAAGTCACATGTTCAAGTCGACCATTCCTCAGAGACACAATGATAGTATTTTAAATTGGGGGAGGATCACATGTCCCATGGTTCACATGATCACCCCACCACCATGGGTTTCTATTTAATAGTAATCCCTACACATTATTTAATATGACTGTATCACATGATGTTTAATTTTTCACCTGATTGTATGGCCATAATGGGGTCTTATGAATTGTTTTTGGAATATGTGCATGGGATGAACATTGATTCCAAACTTGTGGATGAGGGTTCATGGAACATGGAGAATATGGATATTGGTATTTACATCATGTATACACACCATATGGTATTTATATAAGATTGAATGTTTATAGGATTTTGATCATGGACATCAGCAAGTGTGTCCTACCTATCTGAGGGATTTTATCTCAAATCCAAATAATGGTGTCATGGTATCAAATGGTTCTTCATATTAACACTTCGTTGTAAATTTGAAAACATTAGATAATCATACATTAATTTCATAGCTAAGGTCACACGATCATCATGTGATCACAAGATCTATTATGTGATCATGTCGTGGACTCTTCAAACTTGTGTTGGGGATGCACGTTAGTTCCTCACACATGGACCAGGACATACACAAAAGTTTCCTGAAAGTAGTAATGTGTTACAAGAATGTTTTTATAAAATTAATTTACTAGATTATTATTTATTGAATTATATAATAGTGAATTTATAATGAGACACCTTTATTTTCACTTGATCATGTAATGAGTTCTTGTGATCACATTGAGAAATTCTTATGAAGGTGGAATAATGCCTCTTTCTCGCCTATATTTATCATATTATCCCTCTTCCTTTTATCCTTTTTTTCATTCCCCTATCATGTATATCAATTATTTATAAGGGAAATTTAATTTATATAGATGGAGGGGGCCTTCTATAACTTTATTTTTCTTAGTGTGCAGACCATATGTGCTTGCTTGAGCAAGTGGAGAGCCTCACATTATTTACATATGATGTTGGGGAGACTGCATGATGACTTCATGAAATAGTCACTTGGAAGTCACTGACTTTCCAAAACCGCTGTTATTATCACTGTTCTTCCATGCAACAAATTTACAGTGGGATTCTCATGGTTGTCTTAATGAGATCATGTCACTATATCCAGGGTATTGAAGCGGTGGAGATTCAAATCATTGATAGAAAGGAGTCCCTCACAATAAGATTTATGCTATTTCTGATTTGAATCCTCCCTATCATAATAATGGATTTATTTTAGAATCATTACATTATCACGTGACTCTTATAGGCTCTCGTGATGGATTCATTCGATTGAGAAATCATCTTCATGTGATGAATCTTTTTTATGAACATTAAATATATGTGAGGAGTACATCATGTTGGATTAACTATCCTCCTTGAATAATTATGTAATAATGCCGATGATGGCCTCACATGATCTTTTAAATAAATTAAAATGGGTATTACCACTTGATTATATGATCCTCAATAAAATTTGTGGTGGATTCATGCATTTCACATGACTGCCATCATGTGACATATGTGGTTTGTTCGTTGTAGGGTGTTCATGGGAAACGATGTCTCATGAATGGATTTGGGATAGTGAGTATGAGTTATTTTTCTCAATTATGTTTTCATATGTGTCTATAATAGATGACATTAGGTGATGGGGAAACATTTTGTGTCTCGGTGCCATTTGTATTGTGGCGGGTGATCATGAGGTTGATGACAATAATGAAGAGGGATTATACAACTTGAATAGTCTCAATCAGATGATAGATGATTTTTTTCATTTAATTTTTATGCAATAATATTTCTACCCAATACACCCATCCCACAAGAATTTTTTTCCCTAGATATGATTAATAAGGCTTCACATTCCATCCACCACTTGAGATGGAAATGGGGAAGGCACTCGCAAACCACAACACCCATACCCCGACCAACCATTCCCTCCCTTTGCACAACCCATAGTGTAACACTCCGACACACACCCTTGGTTCTCACTATGAGAGATATGATAACCCATTTTATTTTCATTTAGATGTTTGGATCTCCCAATCCTAGATGGTGTTTGAGGATACACCAGGATATAACCATGTCTGAGCAAGTCGGTTGGTTGTCTTGGTTAGAATTGTTTTTTCAATGGTCACACTGATAAATATTAAAATATAATATATAAAATCAATATAACATGAGACAAAATTATATTCCCTTATGACACAAAGACCACTAATGACCATTTTTTCGCTAATTCCACCTTTTTCCCCCTTCATAAAAAATCTGAATTGTATTTTCGCAGGCCTCAAACTTATCAAATAATTAATGATAATGTGTATGGTGTATTAATATGGTGTCCAAAAAAATTTCCCCTAGAATAGATTCATTTATGATGAATTGTACCTAATTATATGGTAAATGTAGATCACTTTGATGAAAATCTGAACTTATAATGGTCTTAAATATTGAGCAATATGAAAGGATTTTTTTATTGTGTTAACTATGAGATTTCAAGTGATCTCAAGGCGAGATTCATTTCCAACGGTTCTTGGATGAATCTAAAATAGGATTTAACCTTATCATTGGGAAATGACCACGTGAAACCAAAATGATTATAAATTCTAGGATGAAAGAGGGATTTTTTGGAATGGATATTGTTGTTGGATCCAAGATAAGGGGCATGTATGTTTCCATTTATCCTGAGGAAATTTGAATGAATTCGTATATAGTTCTGAGATAGATTCATATGATGATCGAGCTCATGAATATGTAATATAGGTTCACAAATTAAAAACTCTATAATGAATTTACTTATGTAGATCTAGATTATACATTGGAAGGGTAATTTTACTATTACATTATGAAATCCTTAGTAGATAACGATTCATTGGTTGAGAAGTTGCATAGATATGGATCTAATTACACATTTCAATCCACAAAAATCATGCAACTAGGAGAAGCTTAATGTATTATAGGGTAGACCAAGCCACATGTATTTTATGGCATGAGTGGTCTGGTTAACCTCAGTTGGGTCCTAAAAAATAGATACATGCTCTGATTTTTTCCTAGATCTATAGACCTAGGGATCATAGATTTATTTTCATAGGGATAGATAATGGTCCCTACCAGAATTTAATCTTCTTTGAATCATTATCCTAAATTTTTCATAAGAATCATATAGGAGAAATCATAGAGGATGTGGAAATGGATTTTTCTTAATTCTCACCATTATTGGTTATCTACCAAACATGTTTTGTGACATTTCAATTTATAATTTCTCAATATTTCCTAGATCACCCAAAGTGCATGTCCATCTAGAAGTGACATGAATTTTTCAGAGGGTTCCATTTTTATGTTTTCAACCTAGATATAATTGTTTGTCTATCAGTTTAATGTTATATATTATTTCAGTCTAGACCATTCATATGTTTTAGATTAAGTTATTATATCTTATACCTTCTATTTGGTATTTTATATTCTTCTTGCTCGGTCTGTACTCTTTTGTTAGTTTAGTGAATTCTTGATTATAAATTCTAATGATGGTAGTTTTGATCCCTATTGACGCCGAAAAAAGCCCGTAACTCTCGGAGGAAGTTTTGAAATGACAAAGTGAAGTCATATTCAGAATCAGAGGCCCGATCCGGAGGCCCAGGATGTGGTGCGCGAAATAAAGGAGGCTCCACGCGAAAAATTATTCTGTGCACGTAGAATCACCGGGTTTTGCGGAATTGAGCTGCTATGGCGCGCAATCTTTGCGCGCCCTGGTTCCGCGCGGCGAGTTTTTGCGCGCCAGTTGTGCTCGGCGTGAAGGATTTCGCGCGCCTCCTGGATTCCGCACCGGAGGTCGCCTATAAATAGAAGGTGACCCCGAACGATTTGGGGTTGAGGAATCTGAAGCGACTCTCGTGCGTGCAATTCGGCTCCCCCCGTGCGAAAGATGACTTCCAGGTAAAACCCTCATTTCAGGCAACCTTTCCATGGAGTTTGCCTTTGCGCGCAACTCCACCGGCTTCAGTGAATTTTCCCCCTCCCCAGTGTTCCAGTCTTGCACGCAATCCGTGCCTCGTGCGTTCAATACCCTGCCATGCGTGCAAAACCCTGCACATAGTTCCCTCTCCGTGCTCAATTCCTTTTCTACAATTGCACGTCGTCCCGGTCTTTTGTGCGCAAACCTTCCCTTTTGCGCGCAAAACCCAGGACACCTCACCTTAACGCCCCTTGGATGCCCCCCGCACCGGCACCTGATGTCTCCCTTTCCGGGCATGCGCGCCATGCGTTGTTTTCCCACACGACCTTCCAGGATCGTGCGAAGTAACCTGAAGGTCCCTTGGGTCGTGTTTCCCATTGTGTTTCTTTGCCTTATGCTTCTCCGCATAGGCACGCTAACGGCTATTGCTTCTTCGCATAGCCACGCTAACGTGGACACCCCAGTGTTTTGCCCTGCGGCCTCCCTTCACCATGGCCTTGTCGATGCCTTCCCTTCCACAAGGGGTAGAGGGCGTAGGGCATGTAAGCCCTAGGGGTGTGGAGCGAACCCACCTCATCCAAACTGCAGGACGTTAAACTGCTAAGCACCTCGTCCTTGACACAAGACGTTAAAATGTGGTCAAACCCCGTGCTTCGCACGCAAGGTCCCCCCAGCTCGGACATTTTTTACGCCCACTCGTCTCCACGGGAACGGACTCTTCCTCACATGGAATGAGATCCTCCTTGTTGGAGCAACGTTTGTCCATGGGCGGAGGTCTTCCTCAGAGCGTAAGCCCCTAGCCTTTCTTGTGGATGATTGCACCCATGCATCTCCATACTTCCCCCTGCCAAGGATAGTGGAGTCCTTTTCCCACTGCGCTTTGTCGCACCACTGGCCTCCACCCTGGAGTAAGCCCCGACACCAAGGGCCACTAACCACCCGTAAGCCCCTATTTCCTCTTTGGTCCGCTCAACGCGTAAGCCCCATTCCGCTTCTCACGGACGCACCCTTCACGACGTGATCGTCTAGTCCCTGCTACCTCTTGTTTCCCACACTGAGCATGACTCACGTGGGCTTAGAGTGCGCACCGACCCTGACATCCTCTTATGGGCCGCCCCAGAGCATAAGCCCCATCCCAGCGAACTACGTGGACTTTGATCCATGCTAACGCATGGTACGTAGGAAGCCTCCACGAGGTTCAAGCCCACCACCCGGTCGTCCCGACCTCTCCATGTCGGTTCCCTGACCTCCTTGGGCCGGCTTAGAGCGTAAACCCCAAATCCTTCATCCCGCATGACGTTAAACTGTATTCCATCCCGCATGACGTTAAACTGTATCGCGTCCCGCATGACGTTAAACTGTATCGCGTCCCGCATGACGTTAAATTGTATCCCCCCTTTTGGTCCATCTCATAATGTAAGCCCCATGTTTCACCCCACCATCCATCTGGATCCTTACCCAGGCCGCCACATCCCGTTGAGATCATGCCACCCTTTCCCACTTCATGATATATGGGAAGCCGCCCACGTGCTGGCCCCAACATCGGTGTTCCCCCCTAGGGATCCTTCAACCCGATCCATCTCCGAAAGACGTTAAACTCGTGACATAACCTGTGTTAAATATGGGAAGCCGAGGAAAACCTCATATGGTACACGTTCCCCGTGTTCGATGTGGGATACCTCGGGCTTCTGTGCCCTCGAGAAGCCCTGTGATGAGGGACCAAAGACAGACATGCCGACGACGCCCCAACGTGACCATTCTCCTCACCGTAGGTTGCTGTCCCGAAAAGACCCCTTGGAGAGTCTTAACGGAAGCAGCATATTTAACTGGCGTCCATGTAGATATGGAACCGGGAATGAGCTTCACGAACCCGTCTTAAATCTATGAGGGATACCCGGACTAGGTAATGAACTCCGAGGAGGAATCCACGTAGGGAAGAACCGACATCCCATCATCCCAGTTTCGATCAAGGAGCAGACGTCCCTGAGCAAGGAACGGATTCCGCTCGCCTTTGGAAAGCGGGAATGCGGGGCAACAAGCAGCGCTCCCTCCCTGGCAGACAGACGCGCGCGCCCCAGCGTAAGCGTCAGAAACAAAAAATGGTGAGCTCGACGTGAATCTCTTCTTCTCAACACGGGGAATGATAGTCATTGGAGCATCGGAATAATAGCATGTCACCAGGTCCGGGTAACCCTCACTGAGACGAGAACCCACCAGGGGTCGAGGCCGTTAGGACGTTGACTACTCTGTTCTGTGACGTCATCAGCGTGGACCCCTGTCACCGACCATGGAAGACGGAATGATGTCGGGCCTTGGTTGCTGATCTCCTTTACTATTAATACTAATGGGTTTATCTCCCTATTTCCAGGAATCAGATCACTGCATTTGGAGCTCGATTGCCACCTGCCCACCAGTGCAGGGGCAGGGGCAGTGCCGACGCGGCTACCCCGCGCGGTCCCACCTATCCCACGGTCGCTTCGACTTCGACTGACGTAGCAGCCAGGCGCTTGCGCCCCCTCTCCCCGTCAGAAATCATCCAACGATGGGTGATCAATAACCTGGTTCGTATGTATGACGAGGAAGGGGTCATCCCCACCAGGGGCATGGCCTACATGGATCTAGAGGCGGCCGCGCCTCACCACCATCGCTGCCCTCGAGGGCCGCGCAGGGAGCCACCGCTCCCCACGCGGACGTTAAACCACTTCGGGAGCCTATCCCTGGAGCGTTGTGACACATCCCTCCCCTACGCCAATGAGGTGGGGGATGTACGGGTCCACTCGATCGGCGATCCGTCCCAGGGGTTAACTTCCAGAACCCCCGCCAGGCTGCGTCGATGCCACCGCCCGACTCCTCGAGCCGAGGAGCAGGCAATCTTCATGCCCACACCGCCGGTTCCGGACCATCTGACTCGACTCCAGCGTCGGGCGCGAGTGGGGGAGAATGCCCATCCTGGGGCACCAGCATCAGCAACCATTGTGGCCCCAGCCACTGCTGACTCCTGTTCCCAGATCCCTACACATGTTGAGCAGGGGAAACCACGTGCCCGACTGGGATCGAAACCTTGACCGCCCTGAAGGCAGGTTGGGTCGAATCTCTCGGTCGCGGACACTGAAAATGGCCACTACGGACCAATCCGCGGTAGTGCTGCTCACCGTGAAGGCCCATTCTGTGCCACCGATCTGGGAATCCAAAAGCCTCTTCGCAACGGCTATGCTCTGGGTATGACTCCTTCCAGCACCCACTACGTGGGGTATGAGGTCACTCCCCCTACCGTCGGTCGTGAGCATGGAGCCGTTGTGTATCCAGTCGCTCACTCACATGGAGGTCCTCCCTATGTCCCTTTCGACATTTGTCCTGGTGCTTCTCGCACCCCGGCCTTCGGTCCCCTCTGCCCCAGCTCTATTATGGCCGGGGGACCCCATGAAGGAAGTCGTCCTTACCCTGTGGAGCTACCCAGGGGCAGGAAGGTCGGGTGTCGTTGCCGTAGGAGGAATGTCAGGGGATTCCTGATGGGAATCAGACCAGTCCATTTCTCGGATTCTGAGGTAGATTACGACTCGACGATAGAACCTCCCCCCAACCTTTCGAGTTGAGGGAAGGGAATGGGACGTGGAATGTCAGTCTCGTACTCCCCGAATTCGAGATCTGTATGATTCCATCCTCCCTTCGAAGGTATATCCAGGAGGATGAGGACTTGGCGTACCACCAGGGATCAAGCCCGCAGTTGCCGCTGATCTCCTCAGAAGCACCTCATGCCCCTGTTAGGGAGGGTGAGGAACTTATCTGGGGACCGACGGAAGGATCGCAAGGTGACACACCCTCGGCGAGCACCGACGTTGTGACAGGAGGCCCATCCACCAGCCCATCCTATCGCGACGTGGCGTCAAGGGCACTGCAACCCCGGGAGGATGACCCAGGGATCGGCGGCCAATCGTCTTGTTCGCCGTATTCCCCGCCGGCCAGCCCACTGCTCCGATGGCCTTCCTCAGCGCCATTTCCAATTCCCCGACTTTCCTCTGTGGACGAGCAGGGGCGGCAAGTTCCGGACCCCGAGCCGGAGCCGTGGAGCTTCTGGACCGTTCTTGCAGCGGTCCACTTCCCTGAGAAGTTTTGGCCAGTCGCGGATTCGGGTTTTGATGTACCTGAGTCACTCACCCCGGGAGAGTTTGAATGTTTCCACCAGATTATTCGGGTGACTCACTCCCGCCTCCGTCATCAGCTAGCGCCTTATCCTGGGAGCTAGGCGCATCTTGAGGAGATTGGTGAGCAGTGCCGCCGGGTTGACCTAGCAGCACTTCCCGTGGTCTGGCACCCCAAGTCGCTGGGCCTCCACGAGGCCCTTCAGCAATAATGCGTCCAGATTTTTCATGTACTCCGCAAAGTTATTGAGGAGGCCACCCCCCATGCGCACGTCCGTGGGTGGGGGCAGTACGCTGCTCTCCTCTTCTGTGCGATCCGCCGGAATCCCAATCCACTGGGAGACCCTGATGTAATTTCGCCAAGGGAAGTAGTAATCAACATGGTTGAACCTTCAGATGAGGGAATCACTGTGGATCCCCTCGACGGGGACTCACCCCACGAAGACAGGCCGATGTTGGACCCATCTGGGAGGATTACTCGCCAACAGAGGAGCCTCCTAGGCCTTCATGTACCCACGGAGGCACTGGCGCTGGGCCGAAACATCGGCAATGGTAAAGAGACCGTCAGATCTATCAAACTTGCCGACCCATCTGCCTCAGTGTAGAAGGCAGATGAAGATCCCGAGAAGGACACGCTGCGCCAATAGCTAGCTGAGCAAAAGAGGCTGGTCGATGAACTCATGGTCGAACGCTTTGCAGAGCGGTGACCTATCTACGGCAACCCTAGACCAGGACAGCAGGGGCAGGAGCATCTACCCCTTGCTGAGATCCCCCCCGGGAAACCGTGACTGTGTCGTGTTATCCGACAGGGGAGACACTGAAGCCCATGGAAAGAGGGCGCGATATGTTTCGTTGAACCCTCCCGAACGGCGAGACCACCTGAGAGACCCTGTTCGGTTTCCTCGCGCCGCTCCGAGAGTCGCTCCGCCAACTACCCCCCGAGCCCCTGAGCGCGACTATCGTATCGAAGAGCCTGGAAATGCGCTTGTGGTTAGAGATCCGCATCAGGACATGAATCCGCATCTGGATGATCTGATGGAAGTACTCATCGCTTGCATGGAGGCCCTGGAATCTCGGTAGGTGGCAATCCCACCGGATGGCAAGTCGTACCCCGCATGGGTGGATGACATGCCGGCCCTGCCAGGATTTGGGAACCCCAATTTCGCCCCCTTTAATGGTACCGGAGACCCGCCACAACATTTGGCCCACATCAACTCGAGGTGCGGGCCTATGTTAGGGACTCCTTTGCAGCAGGAGGCTGTCAAGCTCCGGTGCTTCGTTCAGACACTGGAAGGACCAACATTCGTTTGGTACAGCCAGCTCCCTGTTGGATCAGTGACTAGCTGGGAGGACCTTCGTCGATAATTCCTCTACCAGTTCAGTTCCACAACCCGGAAGACGAACATTTCAGACCTCTTCAGGTGCAAGCAAAGGCCCGAAGAGCGAGTTGCGGACTTCGTCGCTCGGTGGAAGGGGCTCACGTACTCCCTTGACATGCCACTAACTCAGCAGCAATTACTAACGATGTGTGTGGGGAACGTCAAGGCGGAGTTGGTTCCTTCCCTGATCACGCGGAATTAACCTGGAGGGTTCTGGGACTTCTCGGACAAGGCTCAGTGCCTCGAAGAAGCCCTGTAACAAGCCAGTCAGGCACGCCCGCTGCCTCCTGTGATCTCTACAAGGAGAGACTCCAGAGCCGAGCCTGCTTCTGTGGTGCAGATAGAGGCCCCCAGACAGCTAGAGTTGCTGCTGGTGAGGCCAGCTCAGCAGGCTCATAGGGGTCCACCCCCACAGCCTCCGGCCCAGCAGAGACCGCCTCAAAATCGGCAGGCGCCTCCTCATAACGCACCGCCACCTCCTAGGCGAGGTAATCCGGCTCCGCCTCCTTGGCCTGCTCCACTGGCCCCTGGCCATGGTCAGCCCCCAAGAGTCCCCTTTCCAGGTAGAAGGGATCGGGCTTACTCGTTTGACGAGGCACAGGTCCCCGGTTATTTCCATAGCGGCTTGGAGCAGAGGATCGTGCGACTGCCTGAGTGCCGGAATCCAGAAGAGGCGTGTCTCACGGATCACCCTAACTACTGCCCTTATCACCGGTTCATGGGACACACCATCCAGCAATGCTATGTGTTCAAGGACTGGATCCAAGACCAGATTGACAACAACATAGTCAAGTTGGGCCCAGCCCCGGCATAGGTGGCAGGTGTCTTCGTGGGATCGGATGGCAGTAGTGACGACGGGGATGGGTGGGAACAGGTTTCTGACCGTGGGTCCCGGAAGTAAAACGACTGGATGGCCCGCAGGACGGTCGCTCGTGCCCATGGCATCATCTGTGCCCGCCTGGACCTGCCAGAGCCCTCGGAATCTGCGAGCGCCGCTTCAGCATCGTCGTCCTAGCATACTTCTTCCCAGAAGAGCAGGCAGCGGCTCAAGAAGAAAAAACGCGCCCTGCCGTTGCTGTCGTCTTCTCGCATGCTTGGCGATTTCATGCCCCCGGGAATGGGGATCCCTCCATGACCCCGTCCGGTAATGGATGACTCCTCGAGCGAGAGCCCGGGGTACGCTTCGGTTAACACCATAGAGTTGGTAAATCCCTTCATGGCTCCCGACGGAGAGGATCGCCAGTTGAACCTCCCCGAGATCCCGGGGTACACTTCGGTTAACACCGTAGAGTTAGTAAATCCCTTCGTGGCTCCCGACGACGAGGAGCGCCAATTGAACCTCACTGAGAGCCTGGGGTATCCTTCGGTTAACACCATAGAGTTGGTAAATCCCTTCGTGGCTCCCGACGACGAGGAGCACCCATTGAACCACCCCGAGAGCTCGGGGTACGCTTCGGTTAACACAGTAGAGTTGGTAAATCCCTTCGTGGCTCCCAACGGCGAGGAGCGCCAATTGATCCTCCCCAAGAGCCCGGGGTACGCTTCGTTTAAAACCGTAGAGTTGGTAAATCCCTTTGTGGCTACCGACGACGAGGAGTGCCAGTTGAACCTCCCCGAGATCCCGGGGTACGCTTCGGTTAACACCGTAGAGTTGGTAAATCCCTTTGTGGCTCCCGACGACGAGGAGCACCAGGTGAACCTCCCCAATGTCCCCAGCTATCGCCAATGTCGACGGAGCTGTGGCTACGTGAATCACCAGGGCACGGTGGTCGTCACCTCTAGTCAGGACGTGCACGCCACCGAGACCTAGCAGCAGGCCCGGTGTTGAGAGCAGCACTCGCGGCTCCCTCATCCGGTGACAACAGGTTCGCTTCCACAACCGCTTGTGTTGCTGGATCGGGCGGAATCGCTTTTCCTGCATCGCCACAAGCCCAAACCTTCCACTGGACGACTACGGCCTTCCGGTCCTAGCATGGCAGCCACCTCCTGGGCTTCAGCTGGTGAACAGCGGGATGTGCCTAGTACTAGTCAGTCACCGGTCCCGCCAGCAGGGCCCATCATGCCCCCAATCGCAGAGTGACCTCCTGTAAGCAGAAGCTCGCGTTTGGCGCGAAAGTATGATGTCCTGAAGCATCTGGCTGGCATTCCGGAGAGGCTTTCCATCCTTGAGGCCCTCCGCCTATCGTCTGAAATGCGTGAGACGCTCGCCGAGGCTCTAAGGAGCCTCCACTAATTTGAAACGGAGGTATCGGCTGAAGAATCCTTCCACAACGAGGTGATTGAGGACGCCGAATGTCAGGGGGTCATCTCATTCTCCGGTGAAGATGAAGACCCTCCCATACGGGGGCACATCCGCCCGCTGTACATCACCGGCCAGTTCAATGGCGTGGAGGTCTGTCGATGTCTTGTCGACACGGTTTATGGGATTAACTTGATCCCAACTCGGACACTGCGAAAACTGGGATTGTCCGAGGTTGATTTAACTCCCTCCAACCTCAGAATCCAGGGGTATGATAGGACCGAGAAAACTCCACTCGGCAAGATTCATCTGAAGACCCAGTTCGGCGGCTTAATTTCCAATACTGAATTCATGGTTGTCTCTCAGGACACTGCCTACAACGCGTTGATGGGTAGGCCGTGGATCCATCTTCACACAGCGGTTCCCTCATCATACCATCAGTGCCTCAAAAACTACCTTAAGGGTCGGGTGGGTGTGCTCCAAGGAGATGTGTCCCCGTTTTCCTCTTGTGAAGCTCGTAACCTGGACGCTGACTATTACAAGAGCAAGGACAAGCAGATCCTGGCAGGTGAGGTTGAGCCTGCCGCTGTCGCGAGCGATCCCATGGGCAGGTTTGGATGATGCATATGTCTTCCAAATCCATCGGTTGGAGGCCACGACTCCCGATATGGGAGAGTGCTTTGTTGTCTCGGGTACCAGAGGAATGCATATTTCTGAGTATAAGCGACAGCAGGAAATCACCTCGTACTCTTACACCAACCAGGCCCGGGTGATCCCCGAGCCTCCTACCCTCGTACGATATCGGGACGTTGGGATTATGGCAACGGTAGTACGTCATACGTGCCTGTTTCGCCGTGCTGGGATAGACCGGCTCAAAAAAACACGACACCACTTCTTCGATGTCGTAAAGCATGGCCCCTTGGGCCGTAGGCCGGATGGGATTGGATCAACCGCCTTTGTCGCTACGGTCTCTGCGGTGCATGAGTCTCCTGTCATGACGACCTCTACCGCCCAAGCCGGCGCTAGCTCCCCATCAGGGTCGAGTAGCCCCGAAATGCCTCCCCCTGTGGACGATCCTTCCACAAGCGGAGAAGAAGACATGGTAGATGCTCCTCCTACCTTTGAGGAGGGCGTCTCTGCCACGGTCGACGAGCTCATATAGGTGAACCTCGGTAGTGAGGCGGACCCGATACCCACATTGGTCAGCGCCGTTATGCCTCCCGAGGAACGGAAACAGTACATAGACATCCTCAAACATAACCGTGATGTGTTTTCCTAGAGTTATGATGAGATGTCAGGACTAGATCCCCAGGTAGCTGTCCACCGCCTTGGCCTCCCAGCAAACCATCGTGGGTTCAAGCATCCTCCCAGAAAAATGCACCCCTTTCACGGTGCCATGGTTGAGGCCGAAGTTGATAAGATCATTAACACCAAATTCATTAGGTAAGTCCAGTACCCCAGGTGGCTAGACAACATTGTGCCCGTCAAGAAGAAGAACGGGAAGGTCAGGGTCTGCATCGACTTCCGCGATCTTAATCGCCACTGTCTGAAGGATGACCTTCCCCTTCACGTGACAGAGCTGTTGATCGACGCAATGGTTGGGTTCCAAGCCCTCTCCTTCATGGATGGGTACTCCGGGTATAACCAGATCCGGATGGCCCCCGAGGATGAAGAGTTCACTGCCTTCAGGGCCCCTCAGGGCACTTTCTACTGTCGGGTTATGCCCTTCGGCCTGAAGAACGCGGGTGCCACCAATCAACGGGCTATACACCGCATATTCAAGTCGATCATCGGGACGCTGGTGGAGTGCTATGTAGATGAACTGGTTGTCAAATCTAGTCAGCTCCAGGACCATCTCATGGACCGTGAGAAAGTGTTCGGTTTGATCCGTTCTTGACACTTGAAGATGAACCCGTTGAAGTGTGCCTTCGGGGTCACCTCCGGAAAGTTTATTGGATTCATCGTCAGGTATCAAGGTATCGAGATCGACCCCGAGAACATCAGGGCCATCAGTTAGATGCCTCCCCCGAGTAATATTCAGGAGCTTCGAGGCATCCAAGGCCACTTAGCCTATATACGCCGATTCATTGCGAATCTGGCCGGCAAGTGTAAGCCCTTTTCTCGGCTCATGAAGAAAGGCGCCGCCTATGGGTGGAATGAAGAGTGTCATACCACTTTTGAGGAAATCAAGAAGTATCTGCTTCAACCTCCGGTCCTGATGCCACCCGCTCCTGAAAAGTCGCTGGTCCTTTACGTGACCGCCCTAGAGCAATCCCTCGCTGCCCTTCTCACCTAGAAGAACAATGAGGGAACAGAGAATAGCCTTTACTACCTCATCCGCATTCTCCTCAACGTGGAAGTTAGATACTCTCCCATCGAGAAGAGCTTTCTGGCCCTTGTATTCGCCGTACCGAAATTGCGGCACTACTTGTAGCACCACGAGGTACAGCTGGTCTCTCGGGTAGACCCATTGAAATACATCCTGAGTCGGCCTATGTTGACCGGCCAATTGGCACGATGGGCGGTGATCCTCCAGCAGTTTGACATTAGGTTCGTACCTCGTAATGTCGTCAAAGGACAGGCGTTGGCAGACTTCTTAGCTGCTCATCCAACCTCTGCGGACCAGCCGCTGGATTTGGGCTTTCCTGATGTGGCCATCCTCTCAGTCGATCACGCCACCCCATGCTGGAAGATGTACTTTGATGGAGCCTCTCGAAGCCCTACCGGTAGAAGGCTCAACGATCCTAGGCTTAACAGAGTGGGCCTTGGTATCGTCTTCATCACCCCGGAGCAAGCCGTTCTGCAATATTTATTCTTGTGGTCAGAGGGCTGCACCAACAATGAGGCAGAATATCATGCCCTCATCATCGGCCTTGAGTTGGCGCTGGAGGTTGACGTACCCCACCTGTATGTAAAAGGGGACTCTAAGCTAGTCATCAAGAAGGTTAACGGTGACTACGCTGTCAGGAATCCAGAACTCGTGCTGTTGTTGGAGTGTACCCTCCATCTAATGGCTAAGTTCCCATCCCGACCAGATGTCGTTCACGTTCCCCGATCGCAGAACTGTCGAGCAGATGCTTTGGCCAGGCTGGCCGCATCACTCACAGAGCCCGAACAGGATGACCTAACCATCCATGTGGCGCACCGAAGATTCATTACTCATGTTATCCCGGAGGGCGGTCGTGGCCCGCGAGTGAACCATCTCACCGCTGGTGCCCCCGCGTCAGGACCCCCCGGGACATCAGGTGAGGTGATCGAGACAGTTCCTGACTGGAGGACACCCTTGGTTGAATATCTCCGGCACGACAATCTTCCGATGGACCGAGTAGAGCGGGAAATAATCCGGCACCGCGCGCCGTAGTTCACCATTCAAAGCGGTCACAGCCGTGAGTATCTCCTTTACAGGCACGGGTTTGACGGTGTTCTCCTCCGTTGTCTTCAAGGAGTTGAGATCCCGCAGGTCATGCAGGAAGTGCACGCTGGATCCTGTGGCACCCACCAGGCCGGGTCGAAGTTGTCCCACCAGATTCAGAGACTGGGATTATTCTGGCCCTCCATGATCCACGACTGCATCGAGTACACCAAGAGGTGTCATGCATGCCAAGTTCATGCTAACTTTGTGCATCGGCCACTGGAGCCTCTCCATACTACTAAGTATTCTTGGCCCTTTGCAGTCTGGGGGTTGGATGTCGTAGGGCCTTCCCCGCCGGCGACGGCCCGCCAGTGCCGGTTCATCTTAACCGCCACGGATTTCTTCTCAAAGTGGGTAGAGGTAGCCCTGCTTAGGGAAGTCAAGGCTGGTTCTATCGTCGACTTCGTGAGTTCCAATATCATTCACTGGTGTGGAATACCTCATGTTATCCTCACGGATAACGGAACCAACTTTCGAGCGGCCGAGCTGAAGAGATTGTACGCCAAGTACAACATTCGCTCTAACCACACCTCCCGCTATCATGCGCAGGCGAATGGACAGATTGAGGCATTTAACAAAAACTCTCTAACATTCTGCAAAAAATGGTTGGTCATAACAAGAAAAGTTGGCCGGACAAGCTCCCCAACCCCCTATGGGCTTATAGGACGACGACTCATAATTCCACCCAGGTGACCCCGTACTCCCTGGTATACGGAGCTGAGGCCGTCCTTCCCATCGAGGTCCAACTGCCCTCATTGCGCACGACAGTCTACGACCAGCAAGCGCCGGATAGAGTTGCCAAGATCCGTCTAGCCGAATTGGAAGCGCTGGACGAAATTAGGCTTCACGCTTTACATAACTTGGAAAGGTGTCAGAGCAGGATGGCTCGAGCTTTCGATAAGAAGGTTCACCTCCGCTCCTTCCTGCAAGGTGACCTGGTGTTGGCTCTCAGAGCGCCAATGATTCCCGACAGGAAACCACCCAAGTTGGAACCCATGTGGGGGGACCTTTTCTTGTCCACAAGGTCTATCCCAATGGTGTGTATTCCTTGGTGAATATGGATGGGGAACGTATCACTCCTCCCACCAACGCCAGGTTCCTCAAGAAGTACTTTGCCTAAACTGTGTGGTCCTGTATGACCTTAAACTGTATGGTCCTGCATGACCTTAAACTGTATGGTCCTACATGACTTTAAACCGTATGGTCCTGCATGACCTTAAACTGTATGGTCCTGCATGACCTTAAACTGTAGGGTCCTTCATGACCTCAAACTGTACGGTCCTTCATGACCTTAAACTGTATGGTCATGCATGACCTTAAACTGTATGGTCCAGCACGACCTAAAACTACACCATGCCCTACATCTGGGCTCCACGGTCTGAGTTCTAAGACCTAAAACTAAGATCCTCTTTTGGTTCTGCCCTTTTCACGGTTCGAGCTCTACGACCTAAAACTAAGACCTATATTTCGTCCAACATGACGTTAAACTGTATTTTCAGAACTACGTCTAGTTTGATTCCCATCCTAATGGGATACATAGGAACGCCCAGACCTTTCATCTTTGGGTCCAGCTTGAGGTCCGATGTCGCGTCTGTTTCTCCTTTGGTACTTCAACCATAGGGTCGCGTGGTGTAGTGTGAGATAATGTCCACATTCACGTCGGGTTTGCGATAGTTGCACCTCTCACACCTTGTCCTCAGGGTTTAGCCCTCCTTTTTGCAAGGGCATTTAAAGACGCAGATCAAGAACTATGTGTGGCATGATTCCCATCCTTATGGGATACGTAGGACCACCTGAACACCTAGATGTCAGGTCCATCCCCATCTCTTAGGAGATCCCACGATCTCCCGGTGCCCAGGGTGTTTGGAATTACGCCCCCTCTTTTTTTCCCAGGGATCCGCCATATATTGGCCGCTCTCGGACTGAGCCCTCTAACCCTTTCTAGTGGTCTGGTGATGTGCTCAAGGCACTCTGGTCTAGAACATCGAGTGCCATATTCGACTTAGGAATGTTTGATCCACTTGCCAAGTTTTGTGTTCCCCTTCATTCGGGCCCCCGTCATCCTTCATACCCAGAGGGACCCCCAAGAACGACCTGGGTACAATGCCCAAGGGCTCCCCTACCGTCATAGGCCAATGCCCCCGAGGGTTTCAGAAAAAAAAATTTATACAAATCCCACGTCGCGAACATGGTCAGCGGTTGATGCTCATTTTTTTGTCCCCTTGGCAAACACGAAAGGATGCTGTGTTGTGAACATGGTCAACAATAGTCCTCAGTCATCACGCCGGTTCCCCAGGCCCTGAATGTTGGTGGCTTGGTTCATGTCATGTTCAGCCCCGCAATGCCAAGGTGGAATCTTGACACTCCTTGTACTAACCCTCGGTACGCCCCCACACATCAGACATACCGAGCTGTGTAACGGTGTCTCTCAGGGCTCCGACGATCCAAGCGCTAGAGTATGTGCTTGGGTCTCTTCTTTACGGGTTTCATGCAGCTTGACCTTTATCCCCTTAGGAGAGTGAGGAGTCTCACATACATTGCATTTCGGGCCCAACCTAGCTGGGAGCTAGCATCTGCTGCCCCTCCCTAATTGTTGAACCCTCGTAGGCCCCTTTGCCCGAGGCTCCTCTCTCGGTTGGTCCAAACCATATGACCTTAAACTGTGCTGTTGGTCCAAACCATATGACCTTAATCTGTGTTGTTGGTCCAAACCATATGACCTTAAACTGTGATGTTGGTCCAAACCATATGACCTTAAACTGTGCTGTTGGTCCAAACCATATAACCTTAAACTGGGCTGTTGGTCCAAACGATATGACCTTAAACTGTGTTGTTGGTCCAAACCATATGACCTTAAACTGTGTTGTGGGTCCAAACCATATTAAATTAAACTGTGCTGTTGGTCCAAAACATATGACCTTAAACAGTGATGTTTGTCCAAACCATATGACCTTAAACTGTGTTGTCGGTCCAAACCATATGACCTTAAACTGTGCTGTTGGTCCAAACCATATGACCTTAAACTGTGCTGTTGGTCCAAACCTTATGACCTTAAACTGTGTTGTTGGTCCAAACCTTATGACCCTAAACTGTGACATTATCGTCCTGGCCACACGACGAAAAACGGCACAGCATTGTGGTGACCTCATTGTAAAGGACATCACGTTGGGTATTGGTTTTATGCCATGCCATTTGACAACGCCTATCACGGCTTGATGCTTGTAGCGAAACCATGGACTACTACTCTAGGTCTGTCGCTTCACAAAACAAAAAAAACCCACTCACCTTAAAGGACAAACAAGATTTATCTAATGCCGCTACTTTTAGTGCAAGGGTCATGCCCGCACTCCCCTTTTCCCTTGGCACTGGTATCTTACCATGTCACTTTCAGAACTACATATGGCTTGATTCTCATCCTTATGAGATACGTAGGAACGCATGGGGCACTTCCCCGCGGGTCCAGCCTACCTCCGTGTTCGGTCCCTCAACTCGAGCATTTCCCCGGAGAGCACATGTTAAGTAGGGTTTAGGTCCTCCTTCACATCGGGTATTGTAACTGCCTGGCCATGTGTCTGTTTCTCCCCTTTACACGGTCTGAGCTCTAAGACCTAAAACTAATATCCTTACGGCCCGAGCTCTAAGACCTAAAACTAAGATCCTTACGGTCCGAGCTCTAAGACCAAAAACTAAGATCCTTATGGTCCGAGCTCTAAGACCTAAAACTAAGATCCTTAAAGTCCGAGCTCTAAGACCTAAAACTAAGATCCTTACGGTCCGAGCTCTAAGACCTAAAACTAAGATCCATACGGTCCGAGCTCTAAGACCTAAAACTAAGATCTGTATTCCGTCCCGCATGACGTTAAACTGTATTTCGTCCCTCATGACGTTAAAATGTATTTTCAGAACTCCGTGTGGCTTGATTCTCATCCTCATGAGATACGTAGGACCACCCGGATGTTTCTTCTTGGGTCCATCCCCAGGGATTAGTAAACCCCGTCCTTCCTTATTGTTGGTCACTCGGCCCAACTTTATGGGAAGTGGTGTAATCGGGATATCTACCCCGAGCATGTTTGGGATGCCCCATGGTAATAATGGGGAGCGGTAGTTCTCTCGCCAAAGAGGTCCTACCTGGAAATTGGGACGACCCGTGATCAGGTTGGTACGTCCGCATAATGCGCCTTCGCCATGGTGGAGCAATTTCGGGAGTGTTGGACTCTGTTCGAACAAACCACCAACCCACCTTCCACGCCTGGTGTCCCCCCTTGTTCACACCCTCATTTCCTTTCGTGTTTGATGGGACCCCCTAACAGTATGGATGCTCGACCTATGGTATGCCTACTATCATGGGCCAACGTTTCGGAGAACTGCTCATGTTTGACGGGACCCCCTAACAGTATGCATGCTCGACCTATGGTCCGCCTGCTGTCCTGGGCCAACGTTCCGGAATACTGACCAACGATATTTGAGATAGGCCCCGTGTTGCGAACATGGTCAGCGGTCAGACCTCATTTATTGTCCTCCAATTCCAAACCAACGTGATATGGATGCTGTGTTCCCGCCATGATTGACAATTATCCTCCATAGTTGCGCCCCATTGGGTTCTGAATCTGGGCGGCGTGATGCGACCCTTTTTCTTCATCCCCCTGTGTACGGATGAATTACAATGCCTCCGGCATTTCCCCGCTCGTGTGTTGAGGCACATTTAGAAGTCGACACATCAATCGGTCCGGGGTCTCCTCAGATGTCCAGGCCCAATTTTGGACGCCTGAAGCTTGGTCAATGCCCCACAGTTGAACAGAATGATGGTACGAGCATCTCCTGCTTATCACGTTGGACACGTCCCACAAGAGCCTAGGGATGAGTTGTTATTCGTTTCGAAACTATGTTTGAGCGTATTAAACCAAGGATACAAAAGAGTGGATTTGGCCATATATTGGATTGAGACGATGAGCAGTACAAGCAAAAAGTTCATGAGATGGCAAAAACAAAGCCCTTAGGGATCAGCATGCTGAAGCAATCTTTCTAGTGCTGCTACCCTCTGGATGGTATCCTCCAGGACCGCTTCTCGCTCTTTGAAGACACTCTCCCCATTGGCCACCATGGAACGCAGCTCGCCAGCCCTAGCTTGTGCCTGCACCGCTCGGTTTTAAGTAAGGTCATCTGGCGACTCGCCTCCACCAGTTGTTCCTGCGCATCAGCAAGCTGGGCGGTCGGTTGCTCCACGAGCTCAGAGCATGTTGCGATGAAGGCCTCTTTATCTGCCGCCTTCCCTTCGAGGTGTCGGACTTCTTGCTCCTCCCTCATCAGTGCTTGAGCGCTCGCCGATTCTTCTTGGCACTGGGCAATGTCAGTGCAGCGGCTGCTCTCGTGTATCTTCTCGGCCATGTAATCACAGACTGTTAGATGAAGGCGCTGAGCGTCAGCCCCTCCGGTGCACAGGAAGTGCAACCAGGTCTGAAGTGATCCCATCCGCCTCAGCCAATCCGACTGCGGCTGCCTGAGGAAGCACTGGATACACTTCCACCCTTTGCGTCGTGTCATCCGGCTCTCCTCGGCGGCCTCTAAGTTTGAGTCGTCAATCTCCTCAGGGTCAGCGGGTCGGTATAGGGGTAAGGCCGCCAACAGATCGACAGCAGGATCCACCCTAGGGTTGTCTTCGTGATGAATAGAATCCTCGACGTCCGGGCAACCTTCTCTCGCCCCACCAGCAATGATGCCTCCACCAGCTTCCGACCGCATTTCAGGAACATCGCCCTTTATGTCTTCCGCCCCCCGTTCATATATTGTCGGGGCCGGCTCAGTGCAAAGAGCATGTTCTGAGTGAGGTGGTATGTCCACCACTGTTCCACTCGCGGATGGCCCGGGCTCCGCAGCCTGATGTGCCTCCAGTGTTGAGATCACTGCGTGGGGCATACACTGGTCAGACGGGATATTTTGACACCATGCACCAGTGGTGAAGCATGAGACTTACAGGAATCCAGAGCATCGGTCCCCAGTGTTCCGGCCGCTGCAGGAGCCGCCATGATGAGAGACCCCTTTGCGCTGGTTAATTCAATGATGGGTGTCGGATCCCCGTCATGTCTCACCGGTTCCTCTCCTCCCTCCTCTGGTGGGGTCACCCTTCCACCGCTCAAATGCTCCTGAGTAGGATGGGGAAGTGAGTTAGAAGTTGGAGAGTAGAATGGATGAATGAGGGAAATGAATGAAGACAGAGATAAACCTCGAGAATCTCGGTTATGTCGAGATCAGAGTCGGAAATCTCGTCGCTCTCTCGGAGACTCCCATGGTAGGTCTCCCCTTGAGACCCCTCACCTTCAGGCTCCTCTTATTCATATTCTCCCTCGCCTTCGTCCTCTCCGGTTTCCTCCTCCCCCTCCGGGTCCTCATCGCTTTCGCCTTCTCCTGGCGGCATCGCTTCTGGATCATGCTCCTGGCCGAGCATCACTTTCACTAGGAAAGTTGGCTCCGCACACCACCCCCTTTGGCATGAATATGCGTCCATGGCCATCAAATAAGCATGTTGCTGATGGAAGTTCACTCGTTCGGTAATTCGAATGAGCCCGACCTCCGACAGTTGGATCCCGTTCTGCATTATCTTCTGCCAGATGGCTTCGACGCTCAGCGATTGCTGCAGGGTCATCCAGGCCGACCACAGTGCCGGGAGAATTGAGTGTTGGGAAGGTTCGAGCAGATATCTTATCTACTTCCCGGGCAGTTCCATGGCCGCCTCATGTGACCCCCTTGCAGGTAACGAGGACGTGGCAGCACCATGTGATGTTCCTGCTGCTGAAGTCCCGGCCTGCGCAGGACTCGCTGCCTGACGCGCCCTTTGTTCCACCCTTCCGATGGCACCGTGCCTTCTTTCCCGTCGCCCAGTTTCCACGCGAGTGACCTCGAGTTGCCGGGTGCGCTTGCGTAATAGCCCCTCAGGGTACACAATGGTCCAGTTTTCGGCATATTCGGTTGCTAGGCCGGCATCGACCCCGGTGGGAGGAAGAGTAACGACGTCGCCAAAGCCGAAAGTGGTAAACATCATCCAAATATGGCGCATGACGGATGGATTATTCTCCTACCTGACAGCCGTGAATACTTTCTTCGGAATTAGTTGAAGGCACCCGAACTGCCTGGCGAATCGAGAAGGCACGTAGGGCCCACAGATCACCTTCCCGTCGATCCGAGCCACGATCACCCCGCCCCGAATGCTCTGGAAGTATTCCTGCTGTTCCAGAGAGTCTCGACTGTTGTCCACCAGCTGGCCGACCGGGGTGGGGAACGCGCTGAAATTGAAGTTGGCATGGTTGCCGATGCGGATCCTCATGCCCTCCTCATTGAGAGTTATCGGTGCCACCCCTGTGATATTTAGCAAGGACGGTCGCAGACCATTTCCCGGAGGACGGATGTCGTTTGGGAAAGTATACCCACCGAGATGAGCCGCCACCCACCCATGGAAGATCTGGAAGGGACCACATACTCTCTGAGGCGACCCCCTCGTGAGATGCGCCCCAGGATGGTATACAGCTTGTCCAACACGGGGACGCCCAAGTTGAACTGTTTGTTGGTGGCCATGGAGCCCGCCATCACCAAAGTCGCTGGACGGACATCCATCCTCGCATCCCGCACCGGCAGGAGCCACCAGCTCATGAAGGCGGCAAGGAACCCGGCATACCAGACGTTCGGGTCCTGGGCCTCAATGACGCGGTTGCCCCATGATTGGTATTGCCCTGCCTCCAGGGTCCTCCAGTATGACCCATCCCTGGTCCTCTAAGTCACGGTTGGGCACCGTTTCCCCCGTCCCGGCATCTTGATGGTGTGATCCTTTTCAAGGAACAGGATGAACTAGCCCTTGAAGGCCACATCCTTCAAGAATTCCTTGACCCCCAGCCTCTCCTTGGACAGCTGCAGCAGGTGCCACGTCAGCATAGGCGTCCGCGGCATGTCTCCCCGGGTGTTCTTTGGAAGAACGAACTCGTCATATTGGTAACCCTCCAGCGGGATACCTCCGATGCAGTGGACGTCCCAGAGACAGATGCCGACTTCCCCGTGATGAAGGTGGAACGTGTTGGTGTCAGGAGACCACCAGCTGAAGCGATCTGGTCCGAGTTCAGGCTGGCAGTGGAAATGGAACTGCGATGTCCATACCGCATCAAATAGGCCGATATACCGCAGTTTGTCTACGAATTTTTCGCAGGTATGGCGAACCCAAAACGCCCAGGCCCATTCGCTGGTGAAGTTTCCCCCGGACCGCAGGTCCCAATCCTTCAGCCAGCCCTTCATGTCATCTGTGATGCTCTGACGGAACATGCTCGTGTAGAGGGCCGGAGAATCCTCTGCCACTGGCTCGTCCCCGGTAATGGTCCTAGTCCACTGGTTCAGGACATATACATCCATATGTCTAGTTTCCCTGGCAGGATGGCCGTTGTTGGTGATGTTGTAGCGAAGAAGTTTGTCCTCCTGAGTCACCCCAGACCGCGGCGTGTCCACTTCGAAGCCTGGCAGGGGCACCTCTTCCAGGATGCCAAAATTCCAGAGTGAGAGGTTGTCCGATAAGGGATATTCCTTTTGGGTCGGAGACAGTAGGTTAAACAAGGTCAGATTGTTGGAGACAATCACCATGGCGCCATAAACCTCCTCGTTTGCCGCCATTTCTGCCCTACGGGCAGCGGCTTCCCCCCATCTACTCGGTTTTCCGCCATCTCGAATTTTTAGGGAGTTGGGCGAAAGCTGGATACAGTGCGCGGAATCGGGGAGTTTTGTGCAAAGTCTGAAGGAGTTGCGCGAAATCCTGGAGAAGAGCGCGCAATCGGCACGCGAAGCGCGGAAGATCCCGGTCTGGCGTGAAATCACAGCCAAATTTCAGAAAGAATTCCGCGCTGCCAGTACGTTATTATGCGCAACCGTGGAGCGATTTCGCGCACGAGAACGATAAGCTTATCGCGCGAAAAAAAAGTGGATGTACGGAGTTGGGTCCCAGTGCCCCTTTTTATAGGCAAGGCCAGGGTTTCGCGCCGCGCGGAAAGAAGATTCCGCGTGCGTCCGTAGTTTTGCGCGCCCCGTCGGATTTTTGCGTGCAACTTGATCAAGATACTTAGCATTTTGGCGTTTCCCTTGGAATCTGATCATTGCAACCTCTCGCCGATCCAATTCCAAGGGGGGGAATTTGTTGACTCCGAAAAAAGCCCGTAACTCTCGAGGGAAGTTTCGAAATGACGAAGCGAAGTCATATTCGGAATCAAAGGCCCGATCCGGAGGCCCGAGATGTGGTGCACGAAATAAAGGAGGCTCCGTGCCAAAAATTGTGATGTGTGCGTAGAATCACCGTGTTTCACGGAATTGAGCTGCTGTGGCGCGTAATATTTGCGCGCCCCGGTTCCGCGCAGCGAGTTTTTGCGCGCCAGCTGCGCTCGGCGCGAAGAATTTCACGCGCCTCCTGGATTCCGCGTCGGAGGTCTCCAATAAATAGAAGGTGACCCCGAACAATTTGGGGGTTGGGGAATCTGAAGAGACTCTCGTGCGTGCAATTCGGCTCCCCCCGCGCGAAAGATGACTTCCAGGTAAAACCCTCATTTCGCGCAACCTTGCCCCGGAGTTCGCCTTTGCGCGCAACTCCACCGGATTCAGTGAATTTTCCCCCTCCCCTGTGTTCCAGTCTTGCGCGCAATCCGTGCCTCATGCGCGCAATACCCTTTCATGCGCACAAAACCCAGCGCGCAGTTCCCACTCCGCGCGCAATTCCTTTCCTCCAATTGTGCGCCCTCCCGGTCTTTTGGGTGCAAACCTTCCCTTTTGCGCGCAAAATCCAAGACTCCTCACCTTGACGCCCCTTGGCTGCCCCCCGCACCGGCACCTGATGTATCCCCTGTCGGGCATGAACGCCATCCATTGTTTTCCCGCACGACCTTCCAGGGTCGTGCGAAGTAACCTCAAGGTCCCTTGGGCCATGTTTCCCGTTGCGTTTCTTTTCCTTATGCTTCTCTGCATAGGCATGCTAACGGCTATTGCTTCTTCTCATAGCCACGCTAACATGGACCCCCTGGTGGTTTGCCATGCGGCCCCCCTTCACCATGGCCTTTTCAATGTCTTCCCTTCCACAAGGGGTAGAGGGCGTTGGGCATGTAAGACCTAGGGGTGTGGAGCGAACCCACCTCGTCCAAGCTGCAAGTTGTTAAACTGCTAAGCACCTCGTCGTTAACACAAGACGTTAAACTGTGGTCTGACCCCGTGCTTCGCACGCAGGGTCCCCCAGCTCGGATATTTTTTATGCCCACTCATCTCCACGGGAATGGACTGTTCCTTACATGGAATGAGATCCTCCTTGTTGGAGCGGCGTTTGTCCGCGGGGGAAGGGCTGCCTCAGAGCGTAAGCCCCTAGCCTTTATTGCGGATGATTGCACCCATGCATCTCCGTACTTCCCCCTTCCAAGGCCAGTGGAGTCCTTTTCCCACTGCGTTTTGTCACACCACGGGCCTCCACCCTGGAGTAAGCCCCGACACCAAGGGCCTCTAACCACGCATAAGCCCTTGTTTCCTCTTTGGCCCACTCAACGCATAATCCCCATTCCGCTTCTCACGGACGCACCCTTCACGACGTGATCGTCTGGTCCCTGCTGCCTCTTGTTTCCCACACTGAGCATGACTCACATGGGCTTAGAGCAGGCACTAACAATGACATTATCTTATGGGCCGCCCCAGAGTGTAAGCCCCACCCCAGCGAACTACGTGGACTTTGATCCGTGCTAACGCATGGTACGTAGGAAGCCTCCACGAGGTTCAAGCCCACCACCTGGTCATCCCGACCTCTCCATGTCGGTTCCCTAACCACCTAGGGCCGCCTCAGAGCATAAGCCTCAAATCCTTCGTCCCGCATGACGTTAAACTGTATTCCGTCCCGTATGACGTTAAACTATATCACATCCCATAGGATGTTAAACTGTATCGCGTCCCGCATGACGTTAAACTGTATCCCCCCTCTTGGGCCATCTCAGAACGTAAGCCCCATGTTTCACCCCACCATCCATCCTGATACTTACCCAGGCCGCCACATCCTGGTGAGATCATGCCACCCTTTCCCACTCCATGATATATGGGAAGTCGCCCTTGTGCTGGCCGCATCATCGGTGTTCCCCCTAGGGATCCTTCAACCCGATCCGTCTTCGCAAGACGTTAAACTCGCGACATCCCCCGTGTTAAACATGGGAAGCTGAGGAAAACCTCAGATGGTACATGTTCCCCGTGTTCGATGTGGGATGCCTCGGGCTTCCGCGCCTTCGAGAAGCCCTGTGATGAGGGACCAAAGACAGACATGCCGACGACGCCCCAATGTGACCATTCTCCTCACCGCAGGTTTCTGTCCCGGCAAGACGCCTTGGAGCATCTTGACGGAAGCAGCATAATTAACTGGAATCCATGTAGATATGGCACCGGGAATGAGCTTCACGAACCCGTCTTAAATCTATGAGGGATACCCGGACTAGGTAATGAGCTCCGAGGAGGAATCCACGGAGGGAAGAACCGACATCCCATCATCCCGGTTTTGATCAAGGAGAAGATGTCCCTGAGCAAGGAACGAATGTCACCCGCCTTTGGAAAGCAGGAATGCAGGGCAACAAGAAACGCGCCCTCCCTGGCGGATGGACGCGCGCGCCCCAGTGAAAGCTTCGGAAGCAATCCCTCTAGATCATAATATCTAATACTATTAGATTATAGTATTCAATATCTGTCATTATTATAATGGTAGTTTATAGTCAACTATTTCAAAATTTATACTACTAATAGATTAGGGACTTCTATATCGGTCATTCCATGGCTAGTTTTTTTGAATATTCTAGCTTGAAAAATCTTCTACTGGCAGTTTTGAATATAATAGCTTGGACTTTGAGGTTCCATTAAATTTATTGTATGTCCACTAGGACAAGATTGATGAATATGAAATGGTATATACATAGTATGGATGACCCAAAACACAATAAATTGCTGTGCTCTTCCATGGCTTCACTAAGGCTCAAATGGATTAGTGTTCCTTTCCTACTATGATGATTTTCCTATAGTGTTTATGTCAAAATACCTTATTTCTAGGACCATAAGGTTAACATACATGTTAATTTAGAGATTCTCAGCTCTTTTCCATGGTCTATGAATTATTTTGTTGATATGGTAATGGTATTTGGTTAAAATATTTTAGAGGATGAATATAATGAGATAATTAAAATATGGGTTGTGTAAACCACATTTCTTTGAGCATTAACTGATGGATATGGATCGGGGAGGACATACCAGTAATGACCCATAACATCCTATGGTGTCCATTTCTACAACGATGCTAATTGGGATCATGAGGATTTGAGTAACATCCCTATAAAGAGGAGATGCCTCTAGTTAGTAAAAAATATTCAAGAAGCTAAATCCACTGGTATAGTTGGAATATGGGCTGTGTAAATCACATGTTTAGGAGCTCGAACTAATGAATATGTAATTGGGAATGTATTCTTGGGTAGTAACGAAACATCAAAAAGTACTGAGTTCTACCATGATGATACCAAGATTCAAGAAAGATTAGTGTTAATTTAATGTAAGGAGGGTATTCGTCTAGTTTTGTTAAAAAATCAATTTTTTTGGTCCCTTAGGTCAGAAATAAATTGTCAAGTAGATGTTTTTCAACATTTTTCCAAGGTCCTTGAAGGATTTTTGATGTCTCAAATGTCTTGACAATGAATTGGTTCATGGATAAAAGAAAAATCTTGGAAGGTTTCTAGAATCCATGTGTAGTTTATCTTTACGTTGGGAAGATCAAGCCTAAATCTATGTGGTTTTATGTCATAAGAAATGGGCCATCAAATGTTTCAGGAATGGCTGACTGAAAATTAAATTTTTATGGTTAAAACACATTTTTTCAAAAATTGTGAAACCTCATGAAGAAAAATAAATTCAATTGACACTAAATCAAATCAAAAAATCTTTAAAATCATGTTTGATCTTTCTAAATATTCTATCCCCATATGAAATCCAATTGAGGGTAGTTTCCTTCATGAAAAGATCATCCTTGATAAGTTCTTATAAATTGTATGCCACCTTGTCCCATGTTTTAATGTACTTCTTAATGCTAATATTTATTTAATTGAAACCATGAATCAAGATGAGAGATTTTTTATTGATCCACCCATAAATTTATTTATTTGTATAAATATCAATCACCCTCTCATACATCCTTTATACATCCTCTTATGAATCATTCTTCTAGAGAGTCTTCTCCATCATCCCTTCCTTAGAGTGGATGATATGACCCATGTTCATACTAATGTTTACTGCCTCTTTACTTGATTAACTCTTCAAATATCAATCACCTATTTTGTGGTAATAACCAAATAAGTTATGGGATCACTATGATATTAATCTGAAAACCAAATTCATTCTTGTATTTTATTTCAAACATCCCTAAATATAGCTACCTGATCTTTCTGTTTATAAATCCCACACTCAATAATTTGATAATCATCCTGAATGTTTGAATTCATTTCACCTACATGATCACTAGAACTGGGATTTTCATCCCTTACATCATACATTTTCTTCTTGGATAAACTATTCTCTATTGGTTTAGGTAAGATGGAGTAATAATTACTTTCATTAGATTTCTTCCCCTTAATTACAATTTACCACCCGGAATCTTGGTTTCCCTTCTGCCCCTTCTTTCTCCTTAGGTGGTGGAGTCCACTTCCATAAATACCAAATTCACTGTTAGCTAAGACTAGGCCAGAGTTCTCATCTCAAAAATCTACCTCACACAGTCCTTTCCCTTTAAATAAATTATCCACTAGTTAAAGACTATGCATGCACAAACATAGACCATCTTATGTCTACATACTCTTGAACTGGAGCATCCACCTCTATGAATACAAAATGGGTTTTTATGATAATCATCAAATTTTGTATTATGGAACTTGACCAGATCATAACCTTTATCCAGAACCCAGTCCCATCTAGCATTCCCTGCTTAGAAATTCCACATTCAAATCAGTCGGAAGGGTGCCCCCCTCTTTCCACATGTAATAGATCCAGAACATCACCTATTCGAATTTTCACTTTATATGAAGTAGGATTATTTTAATCATTTTTTGGATTCAAGGTTCTATAATATGAATCCATCGCAATGCCTTATGTTTAAGACATGATATTTTTTGTTGGAATGGGCATAGTCAAATTATATCTTAATCATTCATAGATGTCTGAAACTATCGGGTTGGGATTCGAGGATCTCGCTTCATTCAAGGTGGGATCATGAGAGGGAAAATTCTTGATTCCCAATTGGCCAAATTCTAGAGAATCAGAATAGTTGAGGTGAAATATTTATTGTCAATTCTCCTCATTAAATCATCACTGGAATGATGAAACAAGATGTCTTATGTGATTATAAGAAGACCAGATTTTTTTCCAAGTCTCAAAAAGGATGGATTTTTTGTAGAATAATTTATACCCAACAACAATCCCTACACATTTCAATGGAATCATAAACACATAAACATCGATAAAGAAACATGGATCAATCATATGAAAGAAAAAATCATACATCTATTAGAGAATATATACTATCCAACTAAATCAACCAAAAAATAATAATGAAATGATTTTGGATTGGTAAAGGGAGTTCGGGGAAGTTTAACGATAATGCCAAAGAAGGGTAATCATGTTACTTTTGAAAAATGTATGGAAAAAAAGTGGTATATGAAGTATACATTGTATGATAGGGGAGTTTTAGTATATGATAGTATCAAGTTATTCATCTAAATAAAGAAAATCATTATGTGTTTTTATTATCAAGGAGCCCAACTATCGCGTGCCATTAAAGACCCCAAGATCATATTATGAACCTATAAAATGAAGGAAAATAGTTTTTGAACCAAGTAACCCTAGTAATATACATATTTCGTGAATCTTTATTGAACTTTGAAGTGGTTAGATCCTACTGAGGGGAGCCATCAAAAAGATCTGGAACATTTGAGCAAATCGCAATGGTCAGGAATGGGGGAAGACAATATAAGTTGGAGAAGGGTAGAATTGAATGAGGAAGAGACACTAAAAAAGATAAATTATAGACACCATCCCTATTCAGTGAGAGATAGGGGTCAATTGTTAAAGCCATCAATGTCTTGGACATCATTGATAATGAGCGATGAGGCTGCAAGCGGCGTTGTCCATCAAATTGATTGGGAATGGAGTTTCACATTAATTCTTTCAGAATGGGTTTAGAAAATGGTGGAATAGGGTCAAGGATATTGAATCCATATGAATAGTATGATTATTTATATTTAAAATCATGGTATAAGAATATATATGTTATCTTGAGTTGGGAAACTATGGGTATAGATCCACCCTAACTATTGGAATGATCCCGTAATGTTCCACATTGTTAACGAAATAAATCATGTATATAAGGGCGCCTTCCATGGATCCAAGGGTCTATTTGGAAGAACCCATCCAAATTACCAGTTTTCTATGGGGAAGATCCAAGATAAAAGATTCCTAAGGTCCATGTTGTTTCAATAAAAGGATAGCAACTGAAGGAACTAGTATTGGTATCTCATAATTCCAAGTAATGATGTGTTTTTTATGATGTAATATTGAAGGGTTTTGAGAAAACTAAAAGTTCTTTTTGTCACATAATGAACACATTATCATGGTGGGGATATGAAAAATATAATTACTCTATTTTTTTAGGCCAAGGGGTCCACTAATCTTGGATAGTATTTTACTAGGGTGAAACATTGGCCTCAATGAGATTCATGCATCATTTTTTAAGCTATATCTTCTAAATCACCTCCATAGAAGAAGTGTATAGTGATCAAAGATTTAACTTTTTATCGGGACTCCAATTGTGTTATTTCAATATGAAATGTTTTATATCTATTTTACTAGTAGTATTAGGGTTTTTCAATTCGTATCATCAAAGGATATAGTTAATGGTCATACATTTTTGACCAATGTGGATGAAGTTTAAGGTCCAGAAACATTCAGACCCGATATGAGGGAAATGATATTAAATCAAATAATTGGTACAATCATGCTGACAATGACCTAGAACGCATTGTGGCGATGAGTTTTAAACAAGATATGCTAGGATCAAAAGGGTCATAATGCCCTTCCTATAGGGCCAAGATGTCTCTTGTTTATAGGATAAAACCTTTATGCAATTATACCATCTTCAAAAAGAGATATCAAATTTCATTTTATTATCCTATTAATGGTTTTTGGAAACCCGAGGCACTCAAGATAGGAAGTGTGATTTGTGGTTTTAGGTTCTTAAAAGATAACAAAAGAACCCCAAACACAGGTTAACTAGGTTTAGGTTATTACAGTCCATTAATTAGGATCGATGAATGGAGATGGCCTAAAAAGTTTAAGGTAATTTTGTGGGTTTATATCCTTTATTCCATTTAATAAAATTTGACAATAATGATTCCCTTATAGTTTAACATCATGGGGTAAGGAAATTTTAAATTTAGTTTATCATCATGTAGTTAGGATGTTTTCATTGATCTTTAGTGCCATGTAGTATGGATATGTTCTTTATTTTTGATTTCATATGGCTGTGGAATGGTTCTTAATCTGAGTGTTATATTAGTCGCATTGGACTAAGAGGCATTCCAGGTTTACTAATATCACTTCTTCCATGCTTGGTATATAAAACAAGGGACAACAAGGTATCAGATAGATCCACACATGAGTGGGTTTTATATGGATCACTGCATATGTTCAGACCATATGTAGTTTGGGGTTCATTTTTATCATTTTATACCTAATTTTTTACCCAGGAGTTAATATTCATGTGTCACTACATATCATTTGTTGGAATAAATCAACCAATATTTCATTCATTAATGTGTTTTGCATGTGCAATTTTCACCTGTATAATGGAACGGGAAAATTTTTAGTTTGTGGTTGTACCCATGATTTGAGATCTAGGCATTAATACATATCCTACAGTAATGGAATCAAGACACGTTTATTTATTGAATGGGAAACAGTACCTGTAGGTACGACCCATACTTATAGGGAACATTTTTTCCATTGATTATTATGACTGGACACCGTATTGGAGTTCTATGTGTCACTGCATATCCTATTATTATAGGAATCAAGACACATGTAGATCATGAATAGGAAACTATCTATAAAGGCTTTACCCATATAAATTTGGGGGGTTGTTATCTTTTATTATTGCAGTTAGACCAGTGATTGGTGATCCAGGTCTCACTAAGTATTTTGTGATAACATGAATAAGGTCACACATAGTTCTTTAATGGGAAACTATCTATATAGGTCAGACCCTATGCATAGGTTGAATTGTTCCCATTTTTGTGGATAAACCCAGGATTTCACATCTGGTAATCACTATATAACCTATGATGACATGAATCAATCCACATGTAGTTATTTAATGGGAAACTCTCCACATAGGTCATACCCATACCAAAAGGGGTGAGATATACACATTGATTGTGGAAACATGGGAAAAGATGAGGGAATTGGGCATTAGTACATATCTTTTGATAACAAGAATCATTAAACATGTAATTTTTTAATTTATTTTTTGTGGGATAGAAAAATAAGGGGAAGTGGTCCTGACAGGAAAGGTCCATTGTATTTTTCAGTTTTATCTTATGAAAAAGACATCAAACATGTAGTTTGACATCATGCAGTAAGGACACATGGCGTGACTTTTATGGTCTTGGATCCAAGACCTTTCTAACCCTAATGTGATCTTCTATTCCCCAATAATGTTGGTGAAAACCATACTAAAACTCATAATCTCATGTGATCTATGCTTGGAGTGAGAAATAAGGAATATAAATAATATTCTTTCACCATAATGAATAAATTAAAATAAAGAAAAATGGAATTATTTTTTATTTTCTGGATAGTTCAAGACCTAGGGACAAGTCTTCTCAACATACCTATTTGCAATGTGAATCAAGCCAGACAATTTATTGGGATACCCTGAAATTTAACATAATATGGTATGGACATCATCCATGTATGCCACATCATGTGGTATATATGTAGGATAACCAATGTCAAAAATACACCATGAATCCATATAAAAGTTGTCATAGAATCTAGGAAATAATCATTCAAGGGGAATCCTTGGTTTCTGATTTGATGGTTCCCCGGTTGTTTTCCCATGACATATTATGCTTTATATAAAGTTTAATTCTAAATTTTGACATCATCTGATGTATACATTTTCACACATTCTCGTGAAATTTGAACAGGGTCGATATATTGTGGCTAGAACCATGATTTGATATCTAGAAATCACTATATAATGTAAGATCCCGGGTTTTTGGAATGGGTTAAAATCCCAACCATGTTTGGATTTTTGACTTGTTTCCGAGGAAAGTGGATAAAATGGGATGTTTCTGGAAATTTCCAGACTACACGCCATGTACTTTAAGGTACACGTCTTGTATATGTTCAGCGAGTGTCGGCCATGTACTCGTCGAGTACATTCCGTGCAGGTGAGCGTGTAGAATTTTATTACTACACAGCGTGTAGTTTTAAACACGCCGTGTAACCCCGATCGTGTGGTGGCCATACATGGCGTGTAGGTCGTTGGCCGGGTAGAACCAGGGACACGCCGTGTTCCCTTTGGAAACGCCGTGTAGTAATACCGTGTATAAGGGAATCACATGGCGTGTGGGTGAGTCGGCGAGGAAAGGAAGAGGAACCAAGTACATGTCATGTACCACTATGTACACGTCGTGTACTCATGTCAGCAGGTTTGGAAAGTAGGTCGGCAGAATTCAGCCGTCTTATGAATAGTTAAATGACCTATACACGACGTGAAGTCCTAAAGTACAGGCCATGTACTTTCTTTTTTTTCGCTTAAAATGGGATGTAGCATCATATTGAGGCAGAACCTCATATCTTCCACCCAGATACGCGAACCAAGCTGGACGGATCTTTAATCCTTCCCTGGATCGCCATTCGAGACCAGTTTCGAGCTCTGATTATTGCATTGGAACCCCCTCGGTAAGGCCTTGATTCCCCTTTGTCCATTTTTTCTGATATTTGTTTTAGAACGAGTTATAGGGGTTTGAACGGTATTGAATCATTTGTAGATTTACCGCGTTTTATACCGAATTGTGGGTGTTACCAGAGGAGTATCATCGTCCGAGTCTTAGGTAGATGGTGCATACCTTATTTTGTGTTTTCGTGGCTATTTGGGTAATGCGACCTTCAGTGTGTTTTCAGGTATTTTGAGCAGGGCCCATTTTATCTGTTTTTTCATACTGTATTGCTTATGGGACCTCTGGGATGTTGTTGGGTATGCCCGGTTATCAGTTTGCGTGACTAGGGCCGGGTGAGGGGTCGTTGCTCATCAGGGAATTTTGGCCGAGGAGCGCCAAAATGGTTTTAACTGTTATATTAATGTGTTAACTGATTAGTTTACTTTATTAAAGCCTTTTATAAATTGTTAGAGGCATTTAAGACCTCAGTGCTGGTATGGGACAACACCTGGTATAGCGCAATTCAACTGTTTAGTTAGTTTTGTTGGTTTATGTTTTTCTATTTAAGCATGTTATGTCTGAAATTACTGGATTGGATCTGTTGGACCCCCTTTGGGTTATGTTGGGCTTGGAACGGTTACACTTGAGTGATGTTGATCACAGGTTGGGGAATTTCCCGGGTTACTTTGGGTGGTTTTAACCACGGGATTGGGCGTCATGGACGTCGGATTGTGGCAGTGCGACTGTCAGGTTGGGTATGGCTCGGGTTACTTGGATGGGGAGGCCATCGGACTTGAGCGACATGGTCGCAGTGACATGAGGTGTCAGATGTTTTGGTGGCTTAGGACTATTTTGGTGATTACCTCTAACCCGGAACATTGAGTAGTCTGCACACAGAGATACTCCGTGACGAGGTGGTTTTGACCACTCGTGTGGGTAGAGGCCCCTGTAGTTGCGGATAGATATTTTGGTTGTGGGTTCCTGCCTTAGAATGCCACATGGGAGGTGAGGAGAATTCAGGCAATGGGCGTTCCTTCGGGATGTCGGTACTTGAGACACGAGGTGTCCGGAGGCACATGGTGTCCGGTTACTATTTTGGGAGTTCCATCGGGACATCAACACTTGATACAGGAGGTGTTAGGAGGCACATGGTGCCAGTTTACTATTCTTGGGCGTGCCTTCGGGACGCCGGTACTTGAGACACGAGGTTTCAGGAGGAACATGGTTCCGGCTTACTATTTTGGGCGTGCCTTCGAGACGTTGGTACTTGAGACACAAGGTGTCAGGTGGCACGTGGTGCCTGGTTACACGACAGAGATTCCGGCGTTGGCCGAAGAAGGTGATACCCCCTGGTGGTTGTTGAGTAGTATTGGAGTTTGTGTTTAGTTGTGCATAGTACTATTTACTGCTTTCCTTGAAATTCATGACATCTTAAACACATATATTTGGTACGCACTGTTGGGTGGTATCCTACTGAGATTTGTCTCACACCCTGTACGGGCCCCTCGGTACGCGTGAAGACTTTTAGGATTTACATGTAGGAATGAGGCTAGATTCAAGAGCTGGGTTGTGTTAGTTGTTACATGGAGATGGTATGGACCTTGAAGTCATGCCTAGATGGGTTTACTTTATTTTTTTACTTTTCTGTATCAGTATGCTTACCTGTTGTAGCTACTGTTGGTTAGCCATTAGCGCCCTCTTTATATTTAGTTGTGTATGACATGTTCTGGATGCATGTTTTACTATTCAGTAGTTGTTACATGTTATCAGCATGCTGTTGTGTTCATTTCCACTGTTGTTGTTATATTTTATGCTTCCGCTGTTTATCTATATTGGTTATGCTTCCGCTCTGCGGGTCTGGTTCGAGTCTGCTGAGTAATTTATTTCTACTGCGTATTTTAGTATTATACTTGGACATGTACCCTTATTATGATCCTCCGAGAGGGTATATCCTCCCCACTATACCTATTTAGACACTCGCTGCTAGTCGGCAGCCTTTGGCATTCGGAGAGGTGCGCCTAAGGTAGTGACGCCCAAACCATTTGACACTGTTTGAGTGGCTGGCCGGGTCCTGGTCGTCACAAAGTGGTATCAGAGGAGTTGTTGACAGGGATTTAGTAGCATCGTTTTACTCCCTACTAATGAGTTTGAGGCTTCTCGTTTCTTTCTACTGGTTTTACTATTTGGGATATGGTAGACATGAGATAGTTTGTTGTTGGAACTGGGTTTCTAGGTTGTGCTTGGGTGCCTGCAGCCCCAGGCACGAGGGATGGACCAAGATGCCATGGGTGGGAATTGCTGTCTGCTTTTTTCTCAGATTACAGTTTATATGATTTCCACCTAGGTGGTTCACTTGATGTGTGATGTTCTTGATTGTGAGATGTGACCCTTGAACTGGTATGGTAAGGGGGAATGGGACCTTGGACCGGTATGGAGAGGCTTGTTGTGTGGTTTTTGATAGGAACATTTTTTGGGTATTTCAATTTTGTAATTTCACGTATGGTTTGTGAAGTGATAATGCCATGTGAATGCAAATAAATTGCCATGCTTGTGTGCTTATAAAATGTGAATAGGTGAAATTCCTGATAGAATTTCCGTGTTAGCTGCAATGTCATATGTCATGCTTTATATATTTTTAGAATTTCATGCTATAGGATTTTTAGTCTAGCTCTTATGAGAGTAGACATGTACTATGGTTGAGGCAGTGTAATAGTCAGGATTGGTCCACTCGTTCGTCGGTTTGAGGCAACGTGAATTGTCGGGATGTGCATGGCCCGAGGTACTTTTGATACTTGGCTCTGTTGAGGGAGGGTTAAGAGGCCATGAGGTCGGGATGCCGTGGGGAATGGGTTGCGGTGAGGGGGAGTAAGGGTAGTTGTTATGCACTACCTTTTACTGATTTCTTTATCTGGGTAGAATATATTGTTATATATATAGGTTGTCTGACCATTTATGGTATTCAACGGGATCCTTTTTGGACGACTCAGATGGAGCGTCAGACGAGAGACGGTACATGGCCGTAGGTGCAGAATCATGTTCAGGATTTGGTTCAAGAAGATCAGGAGCCACAGGTACAGGCTCAAGGGAAGGATCAGGTTCAGGATCCAGTACAGGCAGGACAACAGTCGGGTTTGGCATCGTTCGGGTCGTGGCTTGACGAGCATCTCTGAGCTAGCATGATACGTGTCTTGAAGGGGATTGACAGAGGCACATTGGGTTCAGAGCCTTCTATGGAGTATTTTACACGGGAGTTCTAGTCATAGCACCCACCGCTTTTTTAGGGAGAGGGTGGTCCGCAGGCGGCTGAGAACTGGATAGAGAGCATGCAGATGATTTTCGAGTAGGTGGAGACACCTCCAGGGAGGAGGGTCAAGTTGGCGACGTACATGCTGAGAGGACCGGTGAAGCGTTAGTGGGACGTACAGGTTCAGGATCATAGGCATGATCGGCTGGCATGGAAGGACTTCAAGGACAAGTTCATTGATCACATCTATCCAGAGACACTAAGTGTAGAGAGAGCTTGGGAGTTCTTGAGTCTTCAGTAAGGAGATATGTCCGTCATGGACTAAGTAGCTACTTTCACAGAGTTATCTAGTTTTTCACCTGGTATGGTGGGAGATGACGTAGCTAGGGTGAGGTGCTTTGAGGATGGTTTACGAAATTCTATTATGGTCTAGGTGAACATATTCAGCCTGGGTTCTTTCTCTGAGGAGGTGAATCAGGCGCTCATAGCCGAGGGCAACAAGAGAGAGAAATCTCGCATGGGCAGGATGAGATATTCAGGTGATGGTGTGGACAACAGGAAGCGAGCGCCAGACGAGTTCCATCAGGGCAGTCAGACCAGGGACTTGGCTAGACCACCTCGTGGTAGTTCTTCCGTGATTTCCTTCCAGTGTGGACAGCCGGGACATGATCAGGCGCAGTGCGATAGGCCTCTGAAGGAGTGCCGTGAATGTAGACAGGACGGGCATCTGGAGAGGTTTTGCAGGAAGCCTTCTCAGATAGCAGGCAGGCAGGGACCAGGACAAACTGTAGCGTCTGGAGTTGGTTCAGGTTCGGTACTCGGAGAGGGTAGTCGAGGTTTAGCTGTACGTAGTGGCCATGACAGAGACGGTGGGACCCAACTGAGGGGTCAGTGTCCGGTGACGGGAGCAGCATCGCAGGGAGTTCAGGCGTCAGGAAGCAGAGTTTCAGGCGAGGTGCACGCCGTGGAGCTTCTAGAGGCTGAGCAGGCTGGTGAGCCGATGACAGTTAGAGGTATACCGCGGTGTGACTGTGATCTCCATGTTTCCTTTTTGGCATGTACATTAGAAACATGCCTGTTTTGAGTGCACGTAGTGCACATGATCTATGTGGACTGACTAGATGCTAGTTAGTGGGATTGGCACCATATCGGTTGCATGATATATATATATATATATATATATATATATATATATATGTGTGTGTGAGATGCGTAGCATCAGGGCATTGAGGATGCGGGTTACTTGTGGTGACGTGGGCATCAGGGCATCGTGGATGCAGGTTACTTGAGGTTTCATGGGCATCGGGGCATCGTGGATGTGGGTTACTTGATGTGCCTTGGGCATCGGGGCATCGTGGATGCGGGTTACTTGAGGTGCCGTGGACATCGGGGCATCGTGGATGCAGGATACTTGAGGTGCTAGGCACTAGGACCTCGTGGTGGCGGACACCGATGCTATGCGGGATACGTTGAGTGTTGGAAGTGACGCGTGAGTGCCAATGAGGTGCAGGGGTGATGATGTGTCACAGAAGTACAATACGTCCGGAAAACAGGTTAGTAAACTGTGGTTTCTTTGAGATTTATTGGTTGAGACCGAGTAGGCAATTCCTATGGTGGGGAGCCCCTTGAAAATTTTAGCCAGAACCTTGAGACCGGGGTAATCTGGGTTGTTTAACCGGGATGGGCATGTTCGGTTCCATCTCCTGGTTTCATTTGGTAGCTCGGGGAAGAGCTACGTTAAGGTGGGGAGATTGTAAGAACCCGTGTTTTTGGAACGAGTCAAAATCCTGACCCTGTTTGAATTTTTGACCTGTTTCTGAGGAAACTGGATAAAATGGGTTGTTTCTGGATATTTCCAGACTACACGACGTGGACTTTAAGGTACACACCGTGTATATGTTCAGCGAGTGTTGTCCTTGTACTTGTTGAGTACATGTCGTGCGGGTGAGAGTGTAGAATTTTATTACTACACGCTTTGTAATTTTAAACATGCCGTGTAACCCCGACCATGTGGCGGCCATACATGGCGTGTAGGCCGTTGGCCGGGTAGAACCAGGGACACACCGGTTTCCCTTTGGACACTCCGTGTAGTAAGACCGTGTATAAGGGAAACACATGGCGTGTGGGTGAGTCGGCAAGGAAAGATAGAGGAACCAAGTATACGCTGTGTACCCCTATGTACACGTCGTGTACTTATGTAGGCAGGTTCAGAAAGTAGTTCAGTGTAATTCAGCTGTCTTATGAACAATTAAATGACCTATACATGGCATGTAGTCCTAAAGTACATGTCGTGTACTTTATTTTTTTCTCTTAAAATGGGAAGTAGCCTAATATTTAGGCAGAACCTCATATCCTCCACCCGGATACACGAACCAAGCTGGCTGGATCTTCAATCCTTCCCCGAATCGCCGTCTGAGACCAGTTTCGATCTCTGATTAGTGCTTCGGCACCCCCTCAGTAAGACCTCGATTCCACTTTGGACATTTTTTCTGATTTTTGTCTTAGAATGAGTTATATGGCTTTGAAAAGTATTGAATCTTTTGTAGATCATTCGCGTTTTAGACCGAATTGGTGGGTGTTACCGGAGGAGTAGCATCGTGCGAGTATCAGGTAGGTGGTGCATACCTTATTTTGTGATTTCGTGGTTGTTTGGGTAACGCGACCTTCGGTGCATTTTCGGGTATTTTGAGTGGGACCCGTTTTATCTAATTTTTCATATTGTATTTCTTATGGGACCTCCGGGATACTTTTGGGTATGCCCGGTTACCAGTTTGCGTGAGCAGAGCTGGGTGAGGGGTCGTTGCTCGTCGGGGAATTTTGGCCAGGGACCACCAAAATGGTTTTAACTGTTATATTAGTGTGTTAACCGATTATTTTACTTTATTAAAGCCTATTATAAAGTGTTAGAGGCATTTAAGACCTCAGTGCTAGTATGGGACGTCACCTGGTATAGTGGAATTCAACTGTTTAGTTCGTTTTGCTGGTTTATGTTTTTCTGTTTATGCATGTTATGTATGCCATTGCTGGATTGCATCTGATGGACCCCCTTTGGGTTGTGTTGGGCTTGGCCTGGTTATGCTTGAGTGATGGTGATCACAGGTTGGGGCTTTTCCCGGGTGACTTTGGGTGGTTTTGGCCACGGGATTGGGCGTCATGGACGTCAGATTGAGGCAGTGTGACTGTCTGGTTGGGCATGGTCCAGGTTACTTGGATGGTGAGGCCATCGGACTTTAGCAACATGGTCGCAGGGACACAAGGTGCCAGATGTTTGGGTGGATTAGGACTATTTTGGTTATTACGGCTCACCCAAAACATTGAGTAGTGTGCACACTAAGATACTTTGTGATGAGGTGGTTTTGACCACTCATGTGGGTAGAGGACCCTGTAGATGGTGTTAGGTATTTTGGTTCTGGGTGATTGTCGTAGAGAGCCACGTGGGAGGTGAGGAGCCTTCGTGGAATGGGCGTGCCTTCGAGAGGTAGGCACCTGAGACACGAGGTTTCAGGAGGCACATGGTGTCGGGTTACTATTTTGGGCGTGCCTTTGGGACATTGGTACTTGAGAAACGAGGTGTCCGGAGGCACATGGTTCCAGGTTACAATTTTTGGGCGTGCCTTCGGGACGTCGGTATTTGAGACATGAGGTGTCAGGAGGCACATGGTGCCAGGTTACTATTCATGGGCGTCCCTTCGGGACGTCGGTACTTGAGACACAAGGTGTCAGGAGGCACATGGTGCCAGGTTAATATTTTTGGCCTGCCTTCTGGACGTCGGTACATGAGGCACGAGGTGTCATGTGGTACATGGTGCCGGGTTACACGACAGAGATTCCAGCGTTGTCAGAAGCATGTGATACTCCATGGTGGATATTGAGCACCAGTGGAGTTTGTGTTTACTTGTGAATAGTACTGTTTACTGCTTTACTTGAAATGCATGACTGCTTAAACACACATATTTGATACGCACCGTTGGGTTTTATCCTACTGAGATATGTCTCACACCCTACACGGGCCCCTCGGGACACGTGCAGACTTTAAGGATTTACATGTAGGAAAGAGGCCAGCTTTAGGAGCTGGGCTATGTTAATTGTTACATGGAGAAGGTATGAACCTTTAGGTAATGCCTAGCTGGGTTTACTTTATTTTTTTACTTTTCTGTATCGGCATGCTTACCTGTTGTAGCTATTTTTGGTTAGCCATTAGTGCCCTCTTTATATTCAGTTGTGCATGACTTGTTTTGGAGGCTTGTTTTACTAGTCAGTAGTAGTTACATATTATTAGCATACTGTTTTGTTCATTTCCGTTGTTGTTGTTATATTTACTGCTTCCGATGTTTATCTATATTTGTTATACTTTCGCTCTAAGGGTCTGGTTCGAGTCTACTGAGTCATTTATTTCCACTGTGTATTTTAGTATTATACTCGGACGTGTACCGTTATTATGATCCTCCAAGAGGGTATAGCCTCCTCACTATACCTATTCAGACCCTCGCTGCTAGTCGGCAGCCTTTGGTGTTTGGGGAGGTGCGCCTAAGGTAGTGACACGCGACCCGTTTGGCACTGTTCGGGTGGCCGGCCAGGTTCGGGTCGTCACATATATAATTTGATAGAAATAATCAAGGCCCACAAAATTCCCAAATGGACAATACCTTTTTAGATCTGAATCACACAGAGATACAGGGGAACTTTATTTTTCTTTTTTATAGACCTCACTCATGTGTAGTGATGTATTTATGAAGTGATGTTGTTTGGGTAGTTTAATGTCATGAAATAATGATATAGGTTTTTTCATAGTTTAATGTCATTTTTGATGGAATTTTTTCTTGAAATTAAACATCATGCGCAGAGTATGTGTCTATCCCGCATTTTAACATCTCGTGATGAGGTTGTTTTCGTTGTATTTTAATGTCATGCGAACAGGTTATATTTTTCAAATTAAAACCATGTGACTATGATGAATCATTATTTTTAAATTATTTCCACTGGGTTTTATTGTGTATATTTACATAATTTTACAATGAATTATTGTGTAGTTTTACATCATTACAGTAGGATATTGGTATTCCTTTCCATTTAGTGTCCTAATACTGGAACATTACAGCATTATTGGGGTGTATTATTTTGGTTACCTACATGAAACCTTGATGGTCATCAGGTAGTCTTAAGTGATTCATGGTTTCATTGGGAATTATCTGGGCAATTTCATTATAATTATAAGTGAAAATATTTTGATGTTACATTAGGAATTCAATATACATCTCTTGATTTATGAGTTGCATGGTGGGACTAATCAATGTAGGCCATGTGTCTTCTTCTCTTCCCATATTTTTTTTCTTGAGATTAATTATGGTTGTGGAGATGCCTTCAACAAATGTGGGTGGGGAATCTATGAGTTCATCTTTTTTTCGTTTATATCTGACTATGTATATGATTTTTCAGGCGTGGTTGGTGACCTATTTGATACTCTCTCACTATCAAGGTGAGAGAGGATGTAGGAAAGGGAATTTTAATCTGCAATAGCCATAGTCATCGTACAAGAATTTTGGGGATAATCATTTTATATTTTTCTATTACTTGGGGTAGGTGGATCGTGGACATCTGAGATATTATTTTGTTCTACAATAACGTTTATGGGTAGCATATAATATCTATCGAACATTCTACATTAAATTCATTATTGTGGTTCCCAAGGGGTATAGCTCACCTATAGCTAATCCCATTATTTATCATTTGTCTATTACATTAAAATATTCCATATTTCGGAAAATTTACTACCCTGGGGAAAGGATAGTGTAAAATGATTCATACATGCCCTATCCCAAAATAAAATCTTCTACTAGAAATTTTCCAATCAGTCATGGTGTTTTCATGGTGTAGAGAAATTTTTTTGTAGGAATTTATTAGGCTCTTCAGATCCCGAGTCTCAATGCAAAAATAATTAAGCCATAAAGAGTAGATAATGGAATGAAATTATGATTTGGAGGTGACCCTCATATCATTGATAAGGGAGGTTTATTTTCATCAATCTAGAAAAATATTATTATATATTTGGATGAATCTAAAGCATGAATTCTATATCTAACTCATATGAGATATTGTAATTTGAAGTGGCGTGGTCCAAAACATGTTTGGGATGTTCTTTTAAACTAAATCTCACTATATATTTATATTAGACTATATGTCATTAGGTCTATATGTCTTCACCCACTAAGGCCACAGAGGTTGACTCTATAGGTCACCTACTAATTATAGTGATGTATTGTTGACAGTTGATGGGGAACTATATAATGTTAACCCTATTGTTTTGGAAACATTTCTATATTAGGTTTTAAATGTTTTTATCACCTCTCTATATAGACCTGTCTAGGAAAGGGGGGTTTCTTTATCTGATATAGATATCCCCATTGGGAGGTTTACCATGAAAGATGTCACGAGTAGAGTGTCAATGATCTATTTCCACACTACCACAGAAAATAAAATAAAGGTAATGATCTACTTAAATTTTTGTTGAGGAGTTGAAGGACCCTAGATGTTGAGGTCAATAAGGTATATGATCCTCCTCTATGACTGCTTCTAGAATATATTGATAACCATTCATATTTGACAGAATCTGATCACATAGTTGAGAATCTATCACAGTATACTAGTGATATTTTGTGTGGTTGGTAAGGATATGATCATTCCTGTAGGTGGATTCTGTAATATTTCATTCAATCATAGATGATGTAGTGATATAATACCCATTAATATATATTCCATATTGGAATATGATGATGAACATTCAAAATTCGGGAAGGGACTTGATTCTCCTAATACAATATACTTGAATATTTCAAGTATATTTATTGTCATAAATATGTGATTTTCCTAAGTAATGTGCCACTATTACATGGTGGTCACTATTTTAAATGGGGATATGAGCCCCGGCTAGTTCCATTGAAGAATGGAGTCAATCGTTCTCGTCTTTAATATGAGGATATCTTGATGTATGCTCCATTCACACCTTTTGATTCCCGATTGGAATGGGGATATGATCCTGGTCATGTTCCTTTAGATCTTGCCTTTTGTGTTTTCTCAACAAAATTTTGTGTCTGTCCTAAGGCATGTGCCACTCTCACATGGTGATACCTATTTAGAAAGGGGAAATAAGCCTGGTTCTATGCCTTTTCCATTAACAGAATATGCTAACAATCATCATAAATGGGAGAAATAATTTATACTAGATTCAACGTAGCTATATGTTCTTGTTGTCCTTGTTGGTGTATTGCGAAGGTTGCTATGATAGGAATATATGTTTGTCCCTACATCATCGCAATAATATACTAGAATATGTCCTCTATTTTTGTCACAACATACTATATTTTCAACATGGTTTATGTGGGAATGTATGACTAAATGCTCTCGATTACTATGACATATTATTCAATGTATTTTATTGAAGTGGGGATGTATCCAAATCATTTCCTCCTTGTTCTATTATGACATGTAGGTGAGATTTATTCATTGGAACATAGATATAATCTTGCACAATTATAGATTCGTGGATATGCTAATAATTTGTTTTTTGAGTTATAAGAGATGAGAATTCACCAGCTGGTCTATTTTTTCCGCATTCGATATGGTAAACTCGATGGACAAATCATAGTGTCTAGGGAGGTGACCTATCAAATAACGCCCTCACCAAGCTGCTTAGTGGTTTTTCGATTTTTTTTGATATAGCTAGAATTGAGATTGTAATGTGTTTGTGTTATATATGTAATATTAAATTTCCACATGATTCTGATCATATCTCTTCAGAATTAATCTACCACACATTCTACTATACTGTGACTGGGATATGTTCCATACATTTTCATGTCATGAAGTAAGGATTTTGTTATACAGTTTAGGGACTTTTTAAAAATAAATCATCATTTATTTATACATCAAGTGACTAAGATTTTTTCATTATATTTAATGTCATGTGATAAGGATGTATAATTCAAATTTAATATCACACGACTAGAACATACTATGATACATCATTTTAGTGGGAGGCCATTCCTAGGGATCTTGGATGACCCTTATTCATATTGCAACAGTTTTGGGATCCTCTTACTCTATTATCCATTAATTCACCAATTTCTATATCTAATTGTAAAAAAATTATCTCTCTATTGTGTACCTGAGATACCGTTGATAGAGGAAGCATGCTTCATAGCCTATAATCCAAGAATCGATTAAAATCCTTATTTTTTTAGAGTTTTATCAAACCATTCTCTAGGTGATCATCCAAAAAATAAGTGAAATGTTTTTTTGGAAGAATAAAAATTTTACAATTACATATTGAATGATATTTTCCTATCATGGGGATGTATAAGGACCATTAAATTCTTCAAAACATACATATTTTTTTCAAAGTGCTCACTTTACTGGAGTGGGCATTTTCTTTCTAGTGGTTCTCAGATTTCCTCATCCATCTATATCTGAATTCAGTCATTAAAGACTAAAAAACACCATATATTTTTCCCTGTGACATCATTGGTAGGGGTATTGGTTTTCATGGCTTATCAAGACTTCCTCAATCAGTATCCTTATTTTTGATAGTTTTATGAAACTATTTTCTATGGAATAATAAATGTACATGGGGGAATGTTTTGATTGGAAGGAATACACACTTCACTGTCTACCATCAAAATATATGGGAACATATTTCACATCCTGTATGCCACCTATATGACATTTGGTGTGTAAAAACGGTTGAGTTTGATGTTCGGGAAGTAGAAACATAGAGTTTATTGGTCTTGGGATGGTTCTAATGTATTATAGTACTTGTATTATATTTTATATTCCTACTAAATAAATGAACATGGCTCCCCATGATTCTTTTTGGAAACTACTGAGGTTTACTGGATTCTATAATTCCCTTGATGGGAAGGTGTAAAATATATAAATTCTTAAATCCCTATGATCTAGGGTTCTGTAAAATATGAAAATTATACTAGCCCTATGGGCTAATGTGAGGTGGGACAATGTCTGGATTTCACCTCATGGGGGTGAGAAAGATGAAAATTTCCCTATCACTCTGGGCTGGGGAACATGACTGAAATGATGGCCTCTATAGGAATGTGTAGGTATATCATTCAGTGGAGGATATTCTAGGAGTATTCCCACATTTATTTCCCAATGATCCATGTTCTCTCCATGGATTTGAGTGATATGCTTGTCCATAGAAATCACCTTATCTTCTATAAGGGTATGATTGGTAGGAGTCATGTGAAAACCCATTCATCTATTAATGGTGGGGTGAGTGGATGATGAGGAGAGTCTAAATGTGAATCTTAGAGAGTAAATACACTGTAACAACTATCTATATGATCCATTGACATTTTACTCTAAAGTAATTACATAGTTGATAATACCTTCAGTAGATGCATTGTAGATTCTACCGAGTGTCTCTTTTACCATTCTAAAGGAAGAAGATGGTGTAATATGCTATGTCTCGAATAAATATAGGAGGGAATCATTATACCTTCGTAGAGTTTACTTCTCTTAATATAGTGAGAAATTTTCAAATTATAATTATATAATATTGACATAGATGAAATTAGGTTTGTGATCCACTTCAATTGATTATATCATTTTATGGTACAATGCATGTATCAAATTTTGAGGTTCCATTGCTTATAGTAATGTTTTGGGGTCTAGTTCACATAGTACTATTTGGTGGGTCAGTTCCCATTGTACCATTTGGGGGGTTAGTGTATGTAGTACGGTTCTGGGGTCAGAGCATGTAGTACCATTTGGGGGTTTCTACTTGTATTGATGATGATCCCATGGTGAAATATGATAAAAATTATCATGGCCTTTTAGGTTGGGGTTATCCATGTGATTCCAAAATCACCAAGGCTAGTTGTGATGAAGTCATAGGCTCCTTTCAAGTGATTATATGGGATTGATTTTGGGGAAATATTAGGATATACACCTAGGACTCATATAGATTGGTGGTGATATGGATATGAGCTTGCTCTCTATTAGCATTACTTGTATTATACAACCTTGATCTCTTACATGATCCCCCAATTTGAACAGCTAGTGTAGTAACAGATTCCTCTATAGAATCTTTTGGAATAAAATTTATATATCAATAACCAGAACTGATTGGATCCCTCATAGGTATATCCTGAGTGGTTGAGTTGACATGTGGATTTCCATCATCCACCTACCATAGGTAGAGAAGGTATAAGTTGTTGTGCTCTAGTGATATTATTGAAAATTAGTTAAATATGCGAAAAAGGGTTTCTTCCTCTTATGTGGTCTATCATGGGAATGGTGGATGATGGGAATTTATCATCTGGAGGATTTCATTTGATAATTTCCTTTTTTATGGTCTGATTGACGTGGTACTCTTAGACCAAGATATTCACCAACTATTAATCGATTTTCTTCATTGGTAACAATGTACATAGGGGTCTAGAGGAAAAAGCTTCCATGGTGGACAATGCACATGATAAGTGTTTTAGTTTTTTGTCCAGAAAACCTTGAGGTATTCAGTAGGCATTAACGGATTTTCTAGAACTCACAGAATCCGTTGGCACATTTAATGATTCCATTTGGTTTTAATGAATGAGAGAATCCGTAAATATAAAAATAAGAAAAATAATTAGTGAAGAATCATATATATGAGCACCTGTTGGATTAATTAATTTGAAATTTAATTGATAAATATGTGCACCACTATTTAATGAAACTTTTAGCACACATTTTTAAAAACATTTTTGGTTCACCAATTTCTTCCAAACAAAAGAAGAACAAAATAGTATGAATGGAACTAGGAGGTATATTCATTTTATCATATTAAAGGAATGAAATATTTAAAATATTATATGTAGGGTTCAACATTTTTTTTCAAAAAAACAATGAATGATTTTTTCATGATGCTCGGTTGTTAGTGGTTTCATTATCGTTTTCATCAGGTTTACCATTTTTGTCTCAAACAGAAAGTCACATTGGCACCCACATACATAACTATGTATAGAACTTATTTTTAAATGCAGGACATTTATTTGTGTTTAATACCAAATGAAATGTAGGAATCCACATTTGTCTAGAGGATGAGAGGTCATGCTCCTCTCACCTTTTTTGGAGGAATTATTAAAAATTCAGGGATCCTCTTATAGAATTATGATATTTTTGTGAAATAATTCCTTAGACCCAATATAAGATTAGTTATCCATGTTCCAATGGTTTGATTAAGAACATGTGATGATGTGAACAACTCTGTGTGTTACATGTTTTCAATTATTTTTCTCTTCATGTAAGACTCATTAATTTATAGAAAGGATTGGGAGATTTTGAGTTTATTTCAATACCGTGAGGTAGTTCGTGTCTTGGATATGGAATGAAACCTCTACAAGGCATCCTAAATCTCTCGTGAGAACTATAATCAAAACCCACTTATATTTTTTGAAATATTTTAAGGTCTTATGAGAGAACTATACTAAAAAGATTAACTTTATATGTTAAGGATATAAATACTATTCGCATTCCTCAAGGAGACGTTCTATGTATCGTATTTAGAACAGGTATCAGTGTATACATAGTTTGTGCTCTGAGTGCTTACATCATTATCAATACGACAGTAGAGTCTTTGAGCAGGGATTATGCATATAAGGTTGCACTGAAAGGTCTGATTGGTACTATGACCCTTTGGGTGAAGATTATAAGTAATTAATCTTATATCCAAATGAATGGCCCGCACTTGGGACATCCTGATAATATTATTGGTACAATCATCACCATCCTCTAGGACCAGCTGATCCATGCTCGGGGTGAGGAAGAAGAGGTACCATAAGACTAGACAGATCACATTAGAACAAGTTTTCATGGGGATTACATATGAAAATTTCCCTTTGATAGGTATGATTGCCCATATAATTGAGGATATATGGTATGGTGATAATTCCATATGGTTGAATCATATGTATATTTTTTATAATAGGAATCATATTCCTTATAGATTATTTCTTCTCTAACCTGGTGATGGGTTTGGGGAACTTGAAGGCATGGTTGGGGAATTCATTTAATTTGTTTCTCTTGAGTGAGACAACTTATCATACCCAGAAGAAAGAGGAATTATTGGAGATTTATGTGAGTATTCAAGCCCCTGAGTCAAGAATATTTTGGATATGGAGGGACATATACCATGGTTGATGCCCATTGAAGATTTATCCTTGGGAATGTGTCCTATATATCTTGTACGAACAGGAACCAGAGTCTTGTTGGGTATGGTTGGTATGGCATGGAGGTCCCATATGAGAGAAGGACAAAAAATAGTGTCTCTTATTAGCATAATTGTAACCCATTATGGAAAATCCATTTATAAAGGGGGTATTCATATGAATGTTCATTGATGGGAGTTCATATAGTGTATGTCCAAGGGTGTATGTCAAGTGTTTTTGACATGTCCTAGGGGTATATGGCTGCCATATCCTGGGTTTTTACCCAAAAATTATATATTTTTCGTGAGACATTCCTTGATTTCCCACTCGAAATGATTAGGGTGTTTTTCTAACAATGAAAACACATAAAATTTTATATGTCTGGAATGTTTTGATTGTTCTCCCAACATGTTCAAGTTTTCTGTTTGACATGTAATAAACATTCAAGGGTGTCTTTATAAGATATCTACGATTCTTTTCATAATCTTACTTTACATGTCCACAATCTTTTTCATGATAAGATGATTTATATAGGACCCCACTACATGATCATAGTTACTTGTTCAAGACTTCATCACATGATCAAAGTAGACCCAACTAGGGTCTTTCGCATCCTCGACTGACTATTCTAGTATTTCATTGCATGATAAAATAAACATTTTCACGAAATCATCGCATTATGAATCTAAATTCTCTATGATGACATCGAATAAACGAAGAGGACATGTTCATTTTATTTGTTACATTCAACTTACATATCCATATATTATCACATGATCAAAGTTACATGTCCATTTTATCTCTCTCTAACAACATGGTTTTTCCATAGGTTGTTGCATGATCAACGTGACTTTATAATAGGCAGTATCACAATCATCTTGTGTTCTCCAAGGTTGCATAAGGGATTGATGAGACTAATGGGGATACTTGTGATATGGTGATATAAAGAGAGTTACACGTTGGGGTCTCACGATCATATCCAGAATCACACACATGTCCTAGGGTTGAAGTTTCATGTTAAGATGGATCATGCCTCAATGCCACAGACAGTAATTTTCATTCAATGAGGATTCCATGGCCATGGTTTCACTCCACTGCCACACCTTCCAGGCTCTTCATTTAAAAGGAAGTTCAACCGACGTGGTTATATGATACATAACATGATGTTTAATTTTTCATGTGATCGCATGACCTCAATGCAGTCTTATGAAGTGTTTTGTGAATATTTGAACTGGATACACATTGAATCCACAGGCCTGGACGAGCTCTTATGGTGTATGGGGAATATATATGAGGGTATTTACATCATGATCACACACCCCAAGTTCATCATAGAGGAGGGAATGTCCATCAGTGTATATTCATCGACATCAACAAATGCGTCCCATGTGTTTGAGATCATTCATCGCATACCTGAATAGCGGAATCATGAGATCAGAGGGTTCTTCTAGTTAAATATTCTTGGAATAGAGTCACACATACAAGCCTTATAATATCATATCATAAGTGAGGTCACATGATTAGCATGTGTTGTCATTATTTCTTATGGGATGGAGTGAAGGGCTATGGAAACTTATTCTTGGGTATCAAGTTGGTTCTGTGTACATGGATGAGGACATATAATACGAAGTTACAAAACTAGTGAGGTATCACATAATATTTTGAATACCCCACATGAAATATAGTTCTCATGTCCTCATCAACTGGTATTTGATTTATCACGCGATCACATGATCTTCAATGGATCATGCGATTGGTATTCCTAATAACCTTGAGAAATCATTCTTACTAGGGAAGACCCCCTCTTGCCCACTTTGTTTCTGCCGTTCTCCCTCTTCCTTCTCTCCTTTCACCCTTCATCTCATGCGTGTGGCCTCTTTTTCAAAATGGGTTAGGGTTTATATTGGCGGAGGAAGCCCAGAATGTCACCACTTTTCACGGAGTACATGTCACGTGTGCTGGACTGAGGTGGAAGGGATCCTCACATGAATTCAAATTACATTCATGCGACCACCCAAAGACATCATGAGATCGTTACATGGAAGTATCTTATTTTCGAAACCCCCTGTCTTCATCTTCATGCATTCATGAAATTGTTTTTCTATGGGATTTCAATGATCATCTCCATAAGATCTTTCCCCAGAATGAAAATTGTTGAAGTAGTGGAGCTTCGTATAATCGAAATATGATATCCTCTGAGGACAGGAGTTACATTCTTTCTTTTACAAATACGTTGTATCACCCGAATTGGATTTGCATGAGAATCATTCCTCGATTTCAAGACTCAAAGAGACTCCCTCAATAGATTCATGTGGTCGAATGATCAGCTTTAGGTGATGGCTCTGTTTTCTAATCATCACATGTACGTGAGGCGTGCATCCCCTTGGCTTCACTATCATTCATGCGGCATCCAGAAAGACAGCCGAATATGGCCTCACATGACTGTTTTAGGGGATTATCATGGGAATTACACCTTTGGCACATGATCTTATAGAACTATTGTGGTGGATTCATGTGTTTTGCATGAATTACTTCATGTGAAATCTTTGGTTTATCCATTGAACGATGTGCATGTGAAACATAGTCGCATGCCAGCCATCGGGACATCAATGATGTCTCATTTTACTTGATTCCATCGTTGAAGGTGTATAACGTGGAGGACATCAGGTAATGGGGCGATGTCGGGTGTCTCTCTAGCATCTAAAGTCTGGCAAGCAATCAGGATGATGAAGACGCCACAAGAGCGGGATCATACAGGTTTGATCCGCTCGATCACATATGAGAGGGGTTTTTTATGAGTATTATATTAGAATAGGGCCATGCATGGCACTCAACCCACTTGGATCTGGTGGGTTTTTTTGGATCCGATTAATATGGTTGGGCATGCCATCCGCCACTCGAGAGAGCAGTGGGGTCGGTACCTGCAAGAATTATAAGTGCGCCTCCCACTGTCGCACCATCTCATTTCATGACCCTCCAAGGAACAACATCCCAAAAATCCTATGCACGCACAGAAAGAGCCAAACGTACCCACGTCCTCACTGCTCGGCCGGCCGGTTAGCTTTCTACCATGGAACGATTGAGGATACCCCATTTTGTGCCATGGGTTGATCCATCTAGCTTTCTCTCGACTACTGTTTTGGAAAGTTGATACTATGAAACTTGGAAAAATATTTTACGTTAAATTTATATAAAAGGGACAAGATTATATATCCTTATAAAGTAATTCCCAGGCCCAACCATCATTCTTCAAGAAGTATGCCTTCATGTACCTTTGTAAAAAAATTAATTTTGGTTTCACAAGCATAACACATCTCAAGTATATGATGAAAAAGTCTACAATGCACAATTATGGGTCTCTAAATACTATCATAAGATGATCCAATGATGTTAATTCCACCAAAGGGAGGTATTTCAGCATAAGGTTCATCCTTTTTTTTGTAAACAAATTATTTTCTAATTTTTGGGAATATATTTGTTGAATTTTTTTTAATTATTCAATGTTATAGAATAATCAATGAATTTCTTATCGAGGATGATTCTTCCACTTTACATTATTTTCATTTTGTTTGAAAAAATAATTATTTTCTCTTTCATTTTATATTGATGAACTTTTCTACTTTCTTATAATAGATGGCCAAACTCATTAATTCTATTAGAATTGAACTCATATTGTTCTTTTTTAAAAAGTACTACCACAAAACGGGGCAAGGGAAGCGTCTCGTTTTATCAATGCTAAAGAAAAAAGCACAGATAGGGGTGTCTTTATCAGCGCTAGCTAAAAGCGCTGATAATAGTATCCTTTATCAATGATAAAAAAAAGTGGTGATAAATTATATATTTATCAGCACTATTTTTACCGCTTATGAATGTTTCTAATAATAATTTATATGAAATTATTATATATATATTTAAAAATAAGGTTCATTTTTAGACATTATATAAAAAATGCATGCTTATAATTAAAATATTTTTTAAAAAATTCAAATATATATATATAATGTTTAAAAAAATTATTTCTAAGATTATAATTGTACACTTATAAAATTATAAGATTACAATAAATTTCACTACATAATAAATATGTTTATTAGATTTTATAGATTTATTATATTTATTAGATTTATTAAATTTATTATAGATTTATTATATTTATATTTATTTGAGTTAATATATTTGTCAATTATATTTATTAGATTTATTAGATTTGTTATATTTATTATATTTATAAGATTTATTAGATTTATTACATTCAATATATTCATTATATTTGTTGTTATTGGTCTCACCTGTTTTGATAATACCAATTATGCTTTAATATGTTTTGATAATCCCAAATAATGCTTATCTTTATAATAATTATTTTTTTCAATCTATGATGTCATATTATTAAGTTCATAAAATATCAAAATGATCATTGGAATTTGTTAAACAACGGTTATCTATTTTTGTACTTGTTTAGAAATGTTACTGACTCAATCTGAATATGATTTGCAAAGAACAGATAAGTATAATGTTGAGTCACTGATACAAACCTACCGATACAGACAACTACCGATAAGTAAAGGTCACTGGTACATAGTTACCGATACAAGCTTCCGATACAAACAGCCAAACAGACAGACAGCTACAGATTGAAATTCCACTGATACAGACAGATACCGACAGACAACTACCGCTACAAAGTCTACCGATATAAGATGAGATACCGATAGAAGGATCTACCAAAGGAAAGAGCTCCCAAAACATAGATCTACTATTATAAAGAGTAACATCTACCGATAGGAGAAGCTACTGATTCCTGCGAGCTACCATTTTAAAGGATAACAGCTACCAATATAGAAAAGCTACCGATACAAGCTCACTGATACTAAGAGATACAGATGGAAATAAATCACAATTTCTCTAAGCTCTATTTCTAATTTTTTATTTAGAAACGGTCATATTTGATGTTTTTAATGCACCTGCTATTAATTAATGATAGTGGTTGGAATTTCAGGAACCGTACCTTGTACCTGTAAAAAGGTAATCATTCTTATTGACGGAGCTAAAGCTATATAAGGGAACCTCGAACTACTAAAGGTGGTGGTCGGTCAGTCTTTCCATGCACATACGAGTAAATCTTTTGGAGATACTCAAGAACATACATGCATAGAAGACGAAGGAAGTATACATACTAAATATGTAGAACCTGAACATTCATGGATAAATGAGTTTCATCTATTTCACTTACACTCAAGATGATCGGACTGATCAACCTGGACCTAGAAGTCAAATACAAAAACGAAACTCTGTTTCTTGACAAAAATCTGAGAAGGACTATGAGCTTCATATGCATCAATACAAGGAGTTTAGAGATTCACTCAAAACACATAGATCATTCTAAACTCATCTCTATCTATTTAGCTCTATTGTGTTTCATTTATTTACATTTTGAGCAGAGTGTGTGCTCTGTATTTTTAAGCACACCCTATCTCCTGTGCTGAACTAGAGGATTTATAAATCCTCACTCAATCTGACCCTTACACTCTTGTATCCCACTATTGATAGTGGTAGAGGTCAAGTGTGACTTGGATAGCATGTGGTTTGTTGTGTTATTTTCCCATGAAGAAATGTGGTAGAGGTCTTAGTACATGGAAAGTCTGTGTACTGTTAGAAACCCCGGTCCATGGTATGGATCAAAGATTATATTAACTATTTGAGAGGACTAAGTTTCGGATTGAGACTGAACCTCTTGGCTAAAACTATTGTTCTTGTTTATTTTGTTTTAATACTATATTGAATATTCCACTACTAAGTACTTAAAATTAAATTCTATTTTAAAGTAACTCTGATAGTTAAACTAGAAAGTGTTTTTATTTATTGTAAAGCATTAGGTTAGTTACAAAATATAATCTAATCTTCATATTTGATTAACTGAGAACTAATCAATCTCTCGAGAACCTAACCGACCCTTCACTGTATTACAAATTCACTAATGTTTATCTTGTTATTTAAATAGGGGATTTTGATAGAAATATTTTTAACTAAAATTTGTAATTGGAACTCAATTCACACCCCTCTTGAGTGTCCACTCCGACCAACATTTTCAATATGAGGTTCAGTTGTTCTTAATAATGTTTTTCCAAACACTCTGTTTTCAACTGTTATTTTAGTTGTATCTAAAGATCTTAAATTTCTGTTAGTTATAAATTTTATCTCTGTAAATATATTTTATAAAATCTATTTATGGATAATAGACAAGAAGTTGTTGCGACCAACAAGACACATTTCATTAATGGTGTAAATTATTCCCAATGGAAACGGAAATAGATAATTCCTTTAGAAAATATGGGATTCGATATATGGACTGCTATAGAGACTCAATATAAGATTCCAAAAACTGAAAGAACTACATGGGATGAACCTAGGAAAACAGCTTACAATAATAATTTTAAAGCAATGAATTCCCTATATTGTGCTTTAGGAGTTGAAGAATTTAATAGAATATCTTCTTGTAAGACTGCTTATGAAATTTGGGATACTTTGGCTATTTCCCATGAGGGAACAACAAATGTTAAAGAAATGAGATTGAACACTTACACTATTAAATATTAAAAATTTAAAATGAAGACTGATTAACCTGTTTTGGACATGTATCTTAGGTTCAACAAAATAGTAAATACAATGAGCTCACTGGGAAAAAATGATCCTACAAAAGAGAAAATCATGAGGATACATAGATGTTTGCCAGAAATATATAGTGGCACATCAGTCTCCATAAGAAAATCATGTGACATATGTTCACTACCTGTTATGGAGCTGATTAGTATGTTAATGATGTATGAAGAATAACTGATGGTAAACAAGGAGGAAGATGATGAACCAAAGATGAAGTCAGTGGAATTTAAGTCTAATGCCTCAAAGACAAAGGACAAAAAGAAATCTCACATACCTACTGAAATCTCAACAAGTGGAGGATTAGATTATGATAGTGATGCAGAGATGGATGAAATAGCCAAGAGAGTCAATAAATTCTACATGAAGAATTTTTTTTTTCAGAAAAACAAATTATAAGGGTAAGTATGACCAATGTGGTGATTGGAAAAAATATTTGAAGAATGATTGGAAGAAAGATGATAAGGATGAAGTGATAGTGTGCTATGAATGATAAAGGAAAGGTCACATTTAGGCTGACTTTCCAAAATTGAAGTTCAAGAAGAAATATGATTATGAGGACAAAAAATATAAGAATTCTATGATGGAAACATGGAGTGCTTCATAAGACATCAAAAGCTAGTCTGAGGTTTCTGATTCTGAAAAAAATATTGCCAACATTTGTTTCATGACTAATACTTCTGAGGATACTTGCTTGAAGAGTTACCATAAGAAGATATGGTACTTTGATAGTGGATGTTTAAGGAATATGACTGGATATTACTCATGTTTCAAGAATTTAATCTAGGTTGATGGATGACATGTCACCTTTGGTGATAATTCAAAATGAAAAATCATCGTCTTAGGCAATATTGGTAAAAATTGATTCAGTTTTAATTTCTAAATTATTGTTTGTAGATGGACTAAAATACAACCTGTTAAGCATTTCTCAGTTGTGTGATGATGGTTTCAATGTTAAATTTGAAAAAGATGCTTGTAATTTTTTTAATTCTAAAAATGTTTTGTTATTTTTTCCTTAAGAAATGAAAATTTTTATGAAGTAGATTTAAATGATTTAGCCGAACAAATGGTTACTTGTTTAAATGCTTTTCAAATAGAGTCTTATTTATGGAACCGAATATTAGGACACTTCAATGTTCATTCACTTAAGAAGATGACTAAGAAAAATTTAGTTAGAGACCTACCTCAACTAAAATTCAAATCAGAAAAAGTTTATACTCCTTGGAAAAAGGGAAAGTTACATAAAGTTTCATTAAAATCAAAGAAATAAGTTTCAACTTGTCAACCTCTTGAGTTGGTTCACATGGAATTTATTGGACCTTCTAGAGTTTCTAGTTTAAATGGGAAGCATTATGTCTATGTCTCAGTAGATGACTTTTTTAGATGTACTTGGGTATACCTCTTAGCTCACATAAGTGAATATTTTTCTTAATTTATGAAATACTCCAAGTCTGTAGAAAACCTTAGTGGACATATGATTAAGACCCTAAGAAGTGATCATGTCCTTGAGTATGAAAATCATGAGTTTGAATGTTATTTCTCACATAATGGATATAATAATTATTTCTCTGCCCCTAGGACACCACAATAGAATGGTGTTGTAGAAAGAAGAAATAGAACCCTTCAAGAAATAGCAAGAAATATGCTTAATGGGTATGACCTACCTATTTATTTCTAGGCTGAAGCTGTCAATACAGCTTATTATATTATAAATAGCGTCTTGATTAGACCTATTCTCAAGAAGACCCCTTATGAACTGTAGAATAATATGAAACCTAAAGTTAGTTACTTTAGAGTTTTTGGTTTTAATGTCTTTATTATTAATACTAAGGATAATATTGACAAATTTTCTTCTAAAAGTGATGAGGGAATATTTCTAGGTTACTCTATAGCCAGTAAGTCATATAGAGTCTTTAACAAAAGAAGAAAATGTGGGGAATAATCGGTTCACACCAAATTTGATGAAACTGATCCGCATGAACCTATTTCTTCTCTTGAAAATCGTGAAGAAGATCTCTCTATTATGGACCTTAATGATAAAATCAATGAATCTGTTGTAAAGAAAACTATTTCTAGAAATATTCTTGAATCTTCTTCTGGTGAACCCGAGCATAGAGAATAACCTAAAATTTCTAGTCCTACCTTTACTAGATCAACTAGAATTCTAAAGAATCATCCATTATATGTTGTTGTTGGTAATCTTGATGGTGGGACACAGACTATAGCTTCTACAAGAAACCAGGTTGAACATCATGCCTTTCTTTCACAGTTAGACCCTAAAAATATAAATTATGCAATCAATGATGAATTTTCAGTAATGTCTATGAAATAATAATTAAATAAATTTGAAAGAAACAAAGTCTGGGAATTAGTTAAAAGACATAAGGACACTTTGACCATAGGCACCAATGGGTTTTTATGAATAAAGTTGATGAATCAGGAAACATAGTTAAAAACTAGGCAAGGTTAGTTGCACAATGGTATAGTCAAGAAGAAAGAATAGAATATGAGGAAACATTTTCACTTATAGATAGATTAGAAGCTATTAGGATTCTACTTGTCTATGCTTCTCGTCATAATTTAAAGTTATATCAAATGGATGTTAAAAGTGCTTTTCTAAATGGTTTTATAGTTGAAGATGTTTTTGTTGAACAACCACCGGGATTTAATAATCCTCATTTTCCAAATCGAGTTTTTACGTTCTCTAAAGCTTTATATGGTTTCAAACAAGCCCCATGAGCGTGGTATGATAGACTTAGTAGTTTTCTTATTTAAAATGGTTTTTGTAAAGGAATTGATGTTCCAACTCTCTTTATTAAAAGAATTTCCAAATATGTTTTGATAGTACAAATCTATGTTGATGATATTATTTTTGGATCTTCTAAAAATACCTTGTGTGTTGATTTTTCAAAAAGTATGCACAATGATTTTGAAATGAGTTTAATGGGAGAACTCAAATATTTTCTTGGATTTAATGTTTTTCAAAATGAAAATGATATTATTTTAAATCAAAGTAAATATAAAAAATATTTTTTAATGAATTTTGTTCTGGATAGTATTAAGGTAAGTGATACACCTATGAGTACTAGCTGTAAGTTGGATGCCGATGAAATTGGAGAACCAGTGGATCAAACCAACTACAGATGTATGATTGGAAGTTTACTTTATCTTACTGCTAGTAGACTAGATATTTTGTTTAGTGTGTGTATGTGTGAAAGATTTAAAGCTAATCCAAAAGAGTCACACTTGATTGCTCTTAAAATAATTTTCAAATATCATAAACATACTACTAATATACTAATATTTTATCCAAAAGGACAATCATTCGATTTAATAAGTTATTCAGATGCTGACTTTGCTGGTTGAAAGTTAGAAAGAATGAGCACTTCTGGAACATGTCATATTCTAGGTAAGTCCTTAGTATAATGGTGTAGTAAAAAGAAGAACTATGTTAAATTTTCCACTGCTGAAGCATAATATATTGATGCTGGTAGTTGTTGTGCACACATTTTGTGGATGAAACATACATTATTGGACTACAGATATCAGTTTAGACATGTATCTATAAACTGTGATAACACTAGTGCGACCAATATTTCTAAGAATCCTGTGTCTCACTCTAGGACCAAACACATTGATGTAAGGCACCATTTTTTGAGAGATCATTACCAAAAGAGTGATAGTACTCTTGAATTTATAGGTACTGAACATCAACTGGCTGACATGTTAACCAAATCTTAACATTAAGATAGGTTAATTTACATTAGGCATGAGTTATGAATGAGATAAACTTTGTAGAAGACAAACCTAACCATTAGCCTAATCCTCACTGTTAACCTAATCCTCACTGTTAGCCTAATCCTCACCGATATAACTCACTGCTAGTGAACCTCACTGATATAACTCACTATTAGTGAACCTCACCAATATACCTCACTGTTAGTGAACCTCACCAATATATCTCACTGTTAGTCAACCTCACTGTTATACCTCACCTGTAGGAATCCTCACTGGTACATCTTACCATTAGTTTGTGCTGTTTTTAAACTTCGAATATTTAGACACCAGAATCTATATCATTTGTATATAACTATGTTTTATTTATTTTGTGATTCCTAAATGATAAAACATAAGTCTTTTCCTCTCTCAATATACCTCAACCCTTTACCTTCAAGCCTTTTCATCCAAACCTTTGTTTCTCTCGAACCCTAAGCCTCATGATTCGCATAATGGAAAGAGTGAAGTGACCATCAGTCAGCAAAAAGGATGATGAGCCGAATGCTAAGAGAATCAAAGGAGAGTCTAGTAGTGGAATTGTAGTGAAGAGACCTACAAATTTGTACCTCATCCAAAGATAAATAGTAGTTGAGAAAGAGCATTTCACATAATGGTTAATGACTAGTAAGTCTTTACTTCTATATGTACTGGAGGACCAGAAATGGGTAGAGTGCTACTCGAATAACAATGGTCCATATTATCCAAAGATGGAAAAGAATTCTATGAGTTTGTTCATTTTGATAAATCAGAAGCTGAGAATATAATGGTATCAGAAGTGAATGGAAGGAAAATATATTTTTCTTCTGTTGAGTGGGTTGAGTGCCTGACAGTTCCACATGAAGGAGAGTTTGGGTATTTCTCAAATCAGTACCTTCTACTAGTAAAATCTTTGAATATTAAGCTGCCTTGGAAGAATTAAAAAGAGATGAAACACCTAGAAAAGTAGATGATACAGAAATGGATGGATAGAACCAGTTACATTTCATGTTCATCCAACATGTGCTAAGTCCAAGAAAAGGAGACATTGAAAATATAAAATATCAAGATATATATTTGTGGCATCTATAAATATATGGTGCTAAGGTGAATATGTGTATACTGTTAATGATTAAAATTGAAGATATGACCAAGCCAATGTCAAAAACTAATGCCTTATTCTTTGCAAATATGATCTCTGTGATGATCAAGGTAGGATGTTTGACTAAGTCTCAGGATGAGACAATGGTTATGAAAGAAAAAATTTTTATTACCAAAAATATCTGTGAATACATGAAGATCAATTGGAATCCGTGGAGAAGAGAATGGGTCAATGATGATGAGAAACTGTATGTTAAGTTCAATCCTGTGGATCATCCTTCTAGGACTAAGGATGTGAGGGATCCAAGTCTAGGACCTGGTGAAGAGGAACCTCCGTATAGTGATGATACTAATAATGATGATACTTCTATAGCTGATGGAAGGGATCCAGACTTGCCTCCATGTCCTGTTGTTGATATTGTATCATCTGGAAAAGGAATAGTGTTGGTAGTAAGCAATAAAGAAGCCCCTATTTATGAGGAAGACCATCCTGCTCTAGAGAATGAAGAAGAAGTCCATGAATGTAGAAAACATGTTTCCGATAGCTCAGATGAGAACACCTTGAGTTTGAGTCCATTTATTGGAAGTACTCATGTGCCTATAGAAACTGTTCTTGTTGAAGTAGATAGACCTGAAACTATTCCTGAGGAGCCCCCTGCTGTTGAATTATAGATGGTTGTCGAGGATTCTTTTGAACAAGACAAAGCTGTTGAGGGTGATCTTTCTGTACAAGAGAATGCACAAACTGAGGGGGAGCATCCAACCAGATTTGGAAATGTTTCAGTAGCTGTTGAGATTGAAGACTGGGCAGAAGACCCAGGTTTTGTAGTTTGTGGGTTGGATTATCCTGATTCAGAAGATGAGACACCCATCAATAGACCACAAGTTAAATATAATATCCTTTCTATGTTTTACCTAAGGATGTGGTAATAAAAGATGATCTAGACCAGTTGAAGTCGGATCTTAAGACCACGTTTGTGGAAGAGGTAAGAAGAATGGAAACCTCATTGATATAATCCTTTCGATCTGTTATGATTGACTCTATGGCTAGCATTGTGTCAGAAAGAGCACCTGTAGTTGTGCCTGAAAATCTGGTTACTAAGGCTAATCATGAATCTTTAAAGGCTAAGTTGAAGGAGAGTTGGAATGAATCTGTTGCAGACGTAAAGTGCTGCTTTGTTGAAGAACTGAGCATAATGGAAAAATCATTTGAACTCTCTCTTGGATGTATTGTGTCATCCACTGTAGAAGAGTTGATGAATGAAGTCAAGACCGGCCAAAATCAAATTTCATGCTTGGAAGAGGATGTTGAATTTCTAAAGAAGTAATTTATCTCTTTGTAATCCTATATGAGCTCTAAATCTCAAGTAGACAAAGACTTGGATTTTGTGAAAAGTGTAGTTCGCCAAATGGTATTTGTTTTTTAGGAATTTAAAACTTCCATGGAACAACATGTCAGCACCCATGAATCTCTTTTGAAAAATCTCATAAGTGGGCTGATTAAATCCTTTAAGGAAACAATTGCATTTTCTATTGCACCTCTGAGTACTACCAGGTCTTCATTGGACATTGATCATATTCGTGCTATGATGCGAGAAGAAATTGGACAGTCTTCTACAAGTGGCTATGTAGACTCTTCTACATTGACCCAAGTGGTGACTACCACTAGGGATATAGGGAAAATTGTTCATAATTTAATGATAGAGGCCACTTCTTCTCAAAAATAGTTAAAAAAAGTGGATTTCTATTTTCAAAGGATCTACACTAAGAATCAGTTGAACAATCATTTCAAGCCTCTATTAAAAAACCTAAAACATCCTCCAGTAACTCAAGACTTTAAAGAACAAGTCAACAAGCTCAGGGAGTTGACTCCAGCTCTAGATAAGTTTATGGAGAATAAAGATGACTTCATTTCTGCTATGGAAATAGGAAGAAGGGGGTCATTATGGACTTTAGGAATCTGTTACTGCGATTTTTGGATGTAGACAGTACTTATATCATTGCACCTTCAACCCTGCCTACCTCTGCTAAGTTTGCCTCCATTCCTCAGATGACTCAAGTCCAAGAAATCCGGAGCCTCACTCCTATGATCCCATAGAGAGCTACCCACTACAGGCCAGGAACGGTCTCTGTTGCTCAACCTCCATTAGTGCTTTGTGGAGTTCCTCAGCCTTCTACTGAAGATAAACAGTATGAGTCTACCTCTGAACCCAAAGCCAAATTCAAAGTGGAAATTCAAGAGGTGGATTGAATAGTGTCCAAGACATTTTATAGGAATCACTTGTATATTTTTTGATTCAATTCTGTACTTCTATGTTTTTTTCCTCAAGTAATATATCAATGCTTTCATTCTCTCTTACATTCTGTTCCTTCTATCATCCTTTCTTTCCTACTTTTTTCTAATCACACAGGGGGAGAAATAATATAAAGGGGGAGACATAATATATTTAGGGGAGAAATAAATGAGCATAATATAACTTAATTTATATAAGGGAGAGAAATATGATAAATGTGGGCATAATATAATTTTACTATAATAGAATTATAACTCTGGTACATTTATTTATATAGTTGTTTCATACCTCTGATACATTCGCATGTAATACTCTATTCTGTGATACATTTGAAAATGTCATTACTCACACTAAGAAGTGAGACACACTATATTTTAATGATTATTTTGGGATAATGATACCAGAATTTGTGACTATCCAAAAGGGGGAGATTGTTGAGATCACCTATTTTGATAATCCCAATTATGCTTTAATATTATTTGATAATCCCAAATAATGTTTATCTTTATAATAATTATTTTTTTCAATCTATGATGTCATATTTTTAAGTTGATAAAATATCAAAATGATTATGGGAATTTGTTAATCAATGGTTATCTGTGTTTATACTTGTTTAGAAATGTTACTGACTCAATCTGAATGTGATTTGCATTGAACAGATAAGTATAGTGTTGAGTCACTGATACAGACCTACTGATACAAATAGCTATCAATATGTAAAGGTCAATGGTACATAGGTACCGATACAAGCTACCGATACAAACAGACCGACAGTCAAACAGGTATTGATACAATGTCCACCGATACAGATAGATACCGAAAGATAGCTACCGCTACAAAGTATACCGATATAAGAGGATCTACCGATAGAAGGAGCTACTAATAGAAAGAGCTGCCGATACATAGAGCTACTATTATAAAGAGTAACAACTACAGATAGGAGCTGCTACTGATTCCTGCATGCTACAGTTTTAAAGGATAACAGCTACTGATAAAGAAGAGATACCGATAGAAGCTCACTGATACTAAGAGCTACCGATGGAAATCAGTCACAGTTTCTCTAAACACGATTTCTATTTGTTTATTTACTAACAGTCATATTTGATTTTTTTAATGCACCTGCTATTAATAAATGATAGTGGTAGGAATTTTAGGAACCGTAACTCGTACCTCTAAAAAGGTAATAGTTCCTATTAACGGAGCTAAAGCTATGTAAGGGAACCTCGAACTAGTAAAGGTGGTGGTCGGTCAGTCTTTCCATGCACATACGAGACAATCTTCTAGAGATACTCAAGAACTTACATGCATAGAAGAAGAAGGAAGTATACATACTAAATCTGTAGAACCTGAACATTCAAGTATAAAAGAGCTTCAGCGATTTCACTTACACTCAAGCTGATCAGACTGATCAACCAGGACCAAGACGTCAAATACAAAAATGACACTCTATTTCTAGACAAAAACCAGAGAAGGACTCATAGATTCATCTGCATCAATCCAAGGAGTCCATAGATTCACTCAAAACACATAGATCATTCTAAACTCGTCTCTATTTGTTTATCTCTATTGTGTTTCATTTATTTACATTTTGAGCAGAGTGTGTGCTCTGTATTTTTAAGCACCCCTTTTCTCCTATGCTGAACTAGAGGATTTATAAATTTAGACTCAATATGTCCCTTACTCTCTTGTATCCCACTTTGGATAGTGGTAGAGGTCATGTGTGACCTGGATATCCTGTGTGCTATTGTTTTATTTTCCCTCGAAGAACTGTGGTAGATGTCTTAGAACATGGACAGTCTCTGTACTGATGTAATCCCTAATCAAGGGTGCAGATAAAAGTTTTTATAAACTGTTTGAGAGGACTAAGTTTTGGCTTGAGACTGAACCTCTTGGTTAAAATGGTTATCCTTGTTTGTTTTGTTTTAAACCTACATTGAATATTCCGCTGCTAAGTAATTTATATTCAAATCTATTTTAATGTTCCTCTGATAGTTAAACTAGCAAGTGTTTGTATTTCTTGTAAATCATTAGGTTAGTTTCAAAAGGTAATCTAATCTTTAGTTTAGATTAACTGAGAACTAATCAATCTCTTCAGAACCTAAATGATCCTTTACTGTATTACAAATTCACTACAGTTTAGCTTGTTATTTAAATTGGGGGATTTTAATAGAAATATTTATAACAGAAATTTTTAATTGGAACTCAATTCACCCCCCCTATTGAGTTTCCACTCTGACCAACAGTTATATTTGTTATATTTAGTGTATTTACTATATTAATTTTTTTATATTTATTATATGTAAATACTTTATTAATATATATATTTATATTATAATTACAATATATATATGTTTCAAATAAATTTGTTTAATTAGAATATTGATCATGCATGCATATATGTTATGTATCATTATGAATGTTAATAAATACATTACACCATTTTTATTATTCATGTTGTCCATTGATGACACATTTTTTATTATGTATATTTTACTAGGTACATGATTAATTCATGTTACCCATATATACTATCATGTTCTAAAAAACATATGAAATTACATTAAATATATTTAAATAAAAAATATATTTATTATATTTAAATGTATTAAATTTTAATTATATATAAATACATTTAAAAATATATTTATTGGTAATTATAATTATAAATATATATATACTTAAATAATTTTAAAATTATAATAAATACATATATTATAATTCTATATATATATATATTTATATAGAAATATTTAAAAATATATTTATTTATAGTTATAATTAGAACTATAAATATATATATATATGTAAATAATTATATAATTATAATAAATATATATATTATTATACTTATATTGTTATAAATATATAATTAGATAAATATATTTATAAATATATACAAAAATTTTATAAACAAATATAAATATTTATAATTATAATTCATAATAGATATAGATATATTTAAATAAATCAATAAATATAACAAATATATTAATTATATATATTTATATACAAATATTTATAAATAAATACAAATAATTATAGATATAATTCTATATAATTGGAGATATATATAAATAAATGTACAATTAAAATTAATATATAAATTTTATATATTTAAAAAATTATGTATATATTTTTATTTAATTATATATTTATATATATATATTTATAATTACAACTATAAATAAATAAACATTTATTATAATTTTTAATTACAAATAAATAAATAAATATTTATTTTTTATAAATATAAATAAATATTTATATTTATTTAAAGTATTATTAATTTATTAAAAAATATTTATTGTTTTAACATATATTGTTATATATAACTATATCAATATTTAGAAATATGGGAAAATAAATACGAATATTTATATTTATAGTTAAAAATAAATAAAAATATATTTAAATAATTATAAAATTATAATAAATATATTTATAAAATTATAAATATTAGAAATATATATTTTTTGTAATTTTATAATTATTTAAATATATATATATATATATTCATTTATAATAATAATTATAAATAAATATATAATCATATAAATAATTATAAAATTAGAATAAATATAGTTATATATGTCTATAATATTATAAATATGTCTACTTAATATATTTATTATCTATATTTATAAGATTATAAATATAATAAGTATATTTCTAATAATTTCATAATTATTTAAATTATTAATTTATAAATATAAATATTTATAGTTATAATTATAAAAAAATAAATATGTATATATCATATATATAATTTCATAAATTTATATAATAATATAAATAAATTAATAATGTTAAATATTTATCAGTAGTTTTTTAGTGATGATAAAAATATTCTTTTATCAGTGCTATATTAATAGTGTTGATAAAGAAACCATTTATTAGAATTTTTTTAGCGCTGATAAAGGCATATCTTTGTCGACGTTAAAAAAAGCATTGATAAAGGTATGTTTTATCAGCGCTTTTTATTTTAGCACTGATAAAACATACATTTATCAGCGCTTTTTATATAGTGATCATAAACATTTTACCAAGTTTTATAAAGAAACTCTAACTTTATGTTCCTTCCTCACAGCCCTCAAACTCTTGTGGAAGCTGATCCCTACCGCCGCCTCCTCCTCCTCCTCCCTCGCCAACTCCTCCACCACTGCGAAACCCTCCACCGCGAACCCACCTTCGCTGCGCGCCTCTCCTATGTCACGTGCCTCTCTTTTAGTTGGAGGATTCATCCTCCGCACACCTCTCCATCACCGCGAATCCCTCCACCATGAACTCACCTTCGTCACATGCCTCTTCTCTACTACGCGCTGAACCACACTTCCACGGTGAGTTTTCTCCACTTTCTCATCCATTTCCTCTTGTTCATTCCCTGAATTCGGTCTTGCATTATGGTTTCAATTTAGATTCTTTTTTACGTAGTGTTTTAATAATCTTCTAGTGCATAATAGGTTGATCCACGTTTCTAGTGGTGCGGTTGTCACGTGTGAGCATCCTACTTTTCCCAGGGGTACATGGACGAGTTGAAAAGGTTCATTAGGGTTGGGATTCTCCTCAGTTTTCTATTTTTTTGTGCATCACATTGGAGGGATCTAATCTTTCTTTCCTACGGTTTATAGTTGTACCTCATTAATCAGTGATAAGAACTGGATAATTAAAAAGAAAGGTGAAATGAGCTTCGTTATCATGTTATTACAATTTTATATTGATGGTGATGTTGTGAATTGTATGGGCTAAATGCCCCACTAAAAATCTTGGTCATTGGTGGTCCTTGTTTCCACACTAATTTAATTACATATTGGTTGGTTCCTATTGAATATTTGAATATGGATTTTGGTAAATTACATATACTTGTCTAATAAATGAATGCCCCAGGATGATACAACTTTTCTGGTAACCCCTGAATTAACAAGAAGAATTGAAAAAGGGGTGATTTGTTAAATCTGAAATTGTGTTTGATTATTATGAATGGTGTTGTGATTGTGGGAACAATTGTTTGTCATGCCATTTAGTTTGATGCATCAATAAAATGTACTCAACCTAGATTTTTTTTATAAAATATTGTTTTAACGGTTCTCGACTATCATGGGATGTGATATTGTTAACTTCATGAATGAGTTTTGGAGAGGTAGTAATTCTCTTGAGTTTTATAATAATACTGTCATCTCTTTGATTCTAGAGGTTACTGAGAGTTACTATTCTTTTTATTGTCATTTATGAAATCTTTTTGATTATTTTAGAAAGTATTCTATGGAAAATCATACAATCTATTAGTTTAGTACCACAGTTCATTTCTTGTGTTGAAGATTTATATGATACTATAGTATCCATGAAGTAGTCTTCTAGCCTGAAAAATATTTGGAATGTAAATCCTTACTCATTTTTTGATTAAGTCAATCAAAATGAGAGGCTTCAAAATATATCCTCATTTTTTAATGGAAGTAGATAGTGAAATATCATATATATGTGGTAATTTTAAAAGATATGATTATTATAAGTGGATGGTGTAATGGTATGTAGTCTATAAGTTATGAATATATGTTGTGATTTATTAAATATAGATTTTTAACAGTGATATGTTAAGGTATTCTCATCATTGAATTAAGAAAATGTTTTTTGGAATGTAAGATTCATTCATTGAAACGTATGTGTGACATTAACTATTCAAAAAAAATTGAAAGGTTTTATCTAGACATGGTACTGGTGTTAGAAAGTCCACATTTTCAATGGGGAGACTTCCATTAAATTTTGGAAGTCAGTGAAACTGGATGAACAATTGATACTTACTATAAGTGGGACAACATGCACAAGAAACATGTGATATAGGTGTTTTTTTGGAATATTCATTACGAAGAAAAATCATTGCACAAGAATCATTGAAACATGAAATGTGAATTTTATTATGGTGCTTTTGTTAGGGGTTCACTTTTATTACTAGATGATCAACTGAGATTCTCCCTGATTGGAAGCACTATGAAGGCCTTATCCAAGAATGTGGTAAAGTTCCTTCTCTTATATTTTCATGAGATATCCTTCTAATATCATAACGAGACATTGATGAAAATACTATTCATAACCATAAATGAGATGGGTAATGAGAATGGATTATATTGTGTTGTAGCAGGAGTCAAGATTTGAATAGTTTCAGTTCATGATTATATTGCTTATGGGTCCATACAATTAATAACACATAAGATAAACTTACTAAATCCTTTCCTATATTTGTAAATAGTGGTGCTTTGAATTAGGTGTTATTGTAATACAATAAAAAAAGTGTTTGAAATATATTTAATCACAAAGTGAAATGTACTATTGATAATAGATAAGTTATGGGTACCTATAGTCCTTTAACTTTGACTTAATGAATACCCTCAAAAGGGGGAAATTTTTTATAATGTATCGTATTTGAAGGATCCAGCTTAGGTAGTACATGATTCAAGTGTCAAGTGGAATATTGTTACCCACATTTGGAGTGATACGACTTTATGTTCAAAAGTATCATTGTCAAGTGACACTTGTGTTATCATTGTCAAGTGACACTTAGGTTTTTATCTATCACTTATTCACTCTTTAGTACTATTATAGGTGTAAACTATAGGATTCATACTATATATTCATGAGAGACATGATAGACCTTTTACATATTTATATTTTATAAAATGTTGGTTATTTTTTATTCATGTATCCTTTGTAAGGTGCCTCTTTAGGGATTTATGTCTCTGTGAAAATTCCTAACTAGTTCTTTTAAAATGCTTCAAGTGTTTTGAAATGTTTCTTAAAAATATATATGTGTTCAACAAACCTTTTTTGGTTTTAAATACCTTTAAAAGGATTTAAACACATAACATGGACATATGTTACATGCCAAGTGTTTTTCATCTAATATGATTGACTTTCAGAAAGTTATGCTTATGTATTGAAAGCATGTGTAATGATAGTTTCATTTTAATAAAGGGTGTTTTAAGATTTAAATTAAGATTTGTAAAATATAGAGTGTTTTCATTAATTTTTAATGATTAATATTTTTGGGTCCTGCAGTTTCCTTGAGTACTTTAAAAAATGAATTGGGGTTTTCAGAAAGAGTGTTTGAAACTGATTGGTTTATTTTAAGAATGGCATTTTATTTTAAAGTGGAATTTGTGTAAATGATTGGTTTTTTAATTTCATTTCAACTGTGATTTGATTATTAGTTTAGAAAGGATACATAAAGTATATATATATTTTTTATACTTGGTTAATTTTTATATCCATGTTTTGTGTATTTATTTTGTTAAATAATAACATCACCAAATAAAATAGGATGTATATGAATAAATAATGGTTGGATTTCAATTTTTTGACAAAAGGGTATGAAAATGGAGCGAAATAGTTCATCATGTTTTCACAAGATCATGCATTTGACCCTTCTCAAATCAGTTGTCTAGGTTTATGCTATTGGTGTTGAAGAATAGTTAGTCCAGAGGAGTTGGAAGAACACTTGATTTGTCATGGAATAGATCGAAGTTATATGTGTTGGAATAAACATGGGGAAAAATAGAATGTAGCTAGTTTATGGGATAACACTGTGTTTTATGGATCATATGATATGATTACATGTGTCTACAATGAAAAATACTATATCGAGGATGTGATTACAGATGTGAATGATGATGAATATTGTATTGAGGAAATGATCAGGACAATTTAAGATAAACTTCGTGATTCCCCAAAATTGTTTGAGCAGTTAAAAAGTTTTTAAAAGACTTAATTGTATGGTGGTTGCACTAAATATATAGCTTTTTTAGTTGTACTGAAGCTATATAATTTGAAATCATACAATAGATAGAGTGATTCTAGTTTTATGGAATTAGTTGATATATTGAATGGCATGTTCCCATAAGATAATGAGCCCTTGATCCGTACATATGACGTGAAACAAAAGCTATGCTCAATGGGTATGATATCCGAAAGAATAAACACCTACCCGAATGACTGTATAATGTTTCACAAGGACTAAAAATCACTTATAGAATGCCCAATGTGTGTTGATTCTCGATACAAGAAAGATGAATATGTTCTTATAAAAGTTGTATGGTACCTTCTAATCATTCCAAGGCTTATGAGCCTAAATGGAAGTGGGGAGAATGTAGGAAAATTGATGTTTCATAACAACATAAGATATAATTATGTGAAACTACATCACCCGGTAGACTCTCTTCAGTGGAATAAAATTGATCATGAGTATCCTAACTTTGTAAACGAACTGATGAACCTTCATCTTGAATTATCTACAGATAGAGGGAATCATTTTGGTTTTCCAAGAAGCACTCACAGAACATGTCTGGTTATGATTGTAAATTATAACTTTCCACTATGTTTATGCATGAAAATAAAACACATCATGTTATATTTTCTTATATCAAGACCAAAACAATTGGGTAATAATATTGAAGATTATTTGGCTCCATTGATCATGGATTTAAAATTATAATGGGATTCTTTTGTTACGTTGTATGGTGGTTACAAAAATGAATATTTCATGTTGAGATCCATATTGTATGGGACGATAAATGACTTTACTGCTTATGAAAAAATTTCAGGATATAACATTAAATGAACGCAAGGGTATCCCATCTGAGAACAAGGTACACAATCAATTAGGTTGAAACATTCATCTAAACCCGTGTTTCTAATACATCACATATTTCTACCGTAATGACATAAGTACCAATCTTGGACAACATCATTCGACGGAAGTTCAAAAGAATATACAACACTGTCTCCAATAACATGTGATCAACTATTTTAGAATGTAAAAGATGAGGACACTGCTTTTAGTAAACCGATTTTGAATAATCATATGAAAACCAGTTAAAATAAAAGACTAGTTTTTTTAAATACTATAATTGAATTTTCTATACATCAGAACATTTATTGATGTTATGCATGTTGATAAAAATGTATGTGATAGTTTCATTGGCACGTTACTAAATGCCCCCCATAAAAAGGATAGAATTAATCCTCATTTATACATTATTAACCTGGGAATACAAGAAGAGTTGTTGATAATGAATAGTAAAAAAAAATTTATTCCACCCTCTTTCTAGAGAACAGAAATATCAAATTTTCAGCTTCTGGAATGAAATAAAGTTTCTAGAGGGGTATTTATTGAATATCAAGAACATCATGTCAATGGACAATTTAATATTCAATGGTCTAAAATTACATGACTTATATGTTTTGAGGAAAGATTTAATTCATATTGCTCTACGTTGCATTTTTTCCATGAATTTTTGTCACACATTAATCGAACTATGTTTCTTCTTAAAATCAATATGTAGCAATGTTAATGACCCAAATGAAATTGTAGAGTATGGAAAGATAAATTTCAATCGTATTATGTGAAATGGAAATTTTCTTCCTTCCAACATTGCTTGATATAATGGTTCATTTGATGGTTCACTTTGGTGAGAGATATTCGACTATGTGATCATTTACACTATAGTTGGATGTACCCCATTTAACGATATATGAAGATTTTGAAAGGGTATGTCAAAAATTGAATTCATCCGTAGGGTTGTATTATGGAGTGATATATTTTTGAGGACATCATTGAATTCTATATATAATATCTATCTGGTGTAGATATAATTGGTCTTCCAAAATCTCATCATATTGGTTGGCTTGTGGGTGAAAGAATTTCTAGAAGATATGTTGTGAAAATCAATATTTCAAATCAGGAGCAGGACCACCTTTATGTTTTTTATAACAGTTTTGAGGTTTCCCCATATGTCAAAACCCACAATGAAATTATTAAGAATTTAAATCCATCAGGGAATGAAATATGGATATCAAATACACATAATCAATAGTTTATAGGATGGGCTTGGGACCATATTTGTAAGGAGTCAGAAAAAAATTTGGAATCAATTTCAGATTGACTTCGATGGTTATCTAGAGAACCATGTGTGTATTGAATATCATACAATGGTTATGTAATTTATGGTTATATGTTCTGTAAAAATTAGAATGATAATGAAAATACTATGCAAAATAGTGGAGTTACACTCATAGCTAAACCGATGCATGTTTTTGGTACTAAGGACATAAATCCAAATTATGTGAATATTTTGAACTTTGACATCATCAAACAAATATAAGAGTTGGATTATATAACATTCCAAGTGACATTTTCTCAATTCATGTGGGTTGATAACAAAATTGTTATTAAATTAGATGAATTGGGATTTGTGAAAGTTGATTTTAGTAAGGGAAGATACATAGATGAACCATTTATAATGGCATCATAGGGAGTACACATATTTTTGTGTTATAGATCCTGCAAACCGAAAGTGGTTAATTGTTCTATTATCGACTAAAACAACTGAAGGTTCAAATGAAAATTCAACTAAGGTTGACCCTTTAATTGGGATGTCATAATCAATAACTACAAAAAATGAGACCAATAGGGACCGCCATTGGCGGTCGCTATTGGTCTTTAAATACCGCTTATGGACCGCCAATGGCAGTCACATTAGGCCCGTAGCTGTAAGTCATCAACGACAGCCATTGGCGGTCACTGTAGGTGACCTAAGGCTCAGCCAGGTAGCAGTCTCTATAGATAAAGTGAAAAAAGGCCTATAGAGACTGTCATTGGCGGTCGTTGGGTCCTGGGAATAAATGGACCCACTAGTGATTGCCAATAACGGTCGCTAACCTGGGATTTTTTTTTTAAAAAAAATTACAAAGACACTTCTCAAACAGTAGAAAAAAACATAAACAAAGTGAAAATAAGACAAAATAAATATCAATTCAAAACAGAAATATTACCAGGATCCTCAAAAACAAATGACAGACACACTCCTTCAAATCCAGTGATACAAACAGCTCTAATCGATTCCAATATTCTTCTTCAATAAACCTACTATATGATAAAAAATAAACAACTAAAAAAATCAAATGAAAATTAGAAATATTTATACATTTAGAATATATATATATATATATAATTATCAAAATGGGTTGTCAGGACATTAGGAAATTCGAGAATTTGGATAATTGGCCAATCTTTATTAAGCTAGTTGGCCATTTAGCCAATTGGAAATTAGGCCAATACAATAATATTCTTGTTGGCCATTTGTTCATTAGACCAGTAGGTTAATATGACATTATGAAAATATATTGATAGGTCATTAGGCCAATAGTACATTAAGAAATTAAGATATTAGTCCATTAGGCCGTTCGACTGTCGGGCTGTTGTTAGGTCGTTGGGTTGCTGTTATGTTGTTGGGCTGCTGTTAATTTGTTTTTAGGATTTTGGACCATTGTTAGTCGTTTGGGCCATTGATTGGCGGTTGGACCATTTTTCAGACATTGGTTTGTTGTTCTGTCATTGGGCTGTTGTTTGGTTGTTGGGTCGTTGTTTGGTTGTTGAGCCGTTGGTCCATTGGGACATTGTTGGACCGTTGGGCCATTAGGAAGTTAGGCCATTAAGGAGTTAGGGAGTTAGGGTGTTAGGGCTTTAGGGTGTTAGCGCATGAAGGCTTTTGATAATTTGGTAATTTGTGAATTTGGCCAATTGGCCAAATCTCCATTTAGCCAATTGTCCACTAGGCCAATAGTCTTATATAGAATTATGCAATGTTGTCATTAGGCCAATAGTTTAATATGTCATTAGGACAATATGACATTAGGTAATTAGGACTGTAGTCCATTTGACCAATTTTCCATTTGGTCCTTAGGTCGTTACGGCGTAGGGTCATTAGGCCATTTGGGCGTTAGGCCATTTGGCCAATTGGCGATGTCTCTATTTAACTAATTGGATATTAGGCCAATTTTGACATTAGGACAATTTTGATATTAGGCCATTAGACATAGTACTCTACTCTAGTAGGGGCCTACTTTGTTGCTTGTACGCGATGATGTGGTTTGAATTGATGTTTGGACAAACATTCAGCTACGTTTGCTCGACATTGAACTATATAGAGTAATGTTCAGTACTAAAAAGCCCCCCTGGACAACCCCTCTTAACCTCCTGCATCCCCCACACACCCTGCACAGAACCCAACCCCCTGGTCAGAAACCCCCCACTCACCCTGGACAACCCCACCCCCACCCTCCACCCCCCCCCCCCAAAAAAAAAACTCTCCCCGTACCGCCCCCCCTCCCCACTCACCCTGGACAGCCCCACACGTGCCCCCTCCCCCCGAACATCCACCCCCCAAACTCCCCCAGGACAGCCCCCCCCCACACCCAGAAAACCCCCACTCCCCCTAGACAACCCCCACACTCAGGCATCCCCCACTCCCCCACAGACACCCCCCTAATCACCCCAGACAACCCCTCACGTTCCCCCCCGGTTAGCCACCCCCCCCCCCCAAAAAAAACAAAACCCCCGCGAGACAACACCCTACGCATAGACAGCCCCCACTCCCCCCAGATATCCCCGAACCTAATCGCCCACCCCCTTCACCTCCACACCATGCACAACACCCCCCCCCCCCATCTCCAACAATCGGACAACCCACCCCATCTACGGAAAACCCCCCATGAACAGTTCCCACCCCCACTCACCACAGATTGTGTTAGAACCAAGGTTTTCAGAACAGGTCAAAATCCTGACCCTGTTTGAATTTTGAATTGTCCCTAAGAAATCTGGGGAAATATGGGATATTATGGAAATTTCTAGACTACACACCGTGTACTTTAAGTACACGACATGTATAGGTTAGGCGAGTATCGGCCGTGTGCTCATCGGGTACATGTCGTGTGATGATTGTATAGAAATTTCTTATTACACGGTGTGTAGTTATCGACACACCGTGTACCCGTGACTGAGTGGGGCCCATACATGGCGTGTGGGTTTGTTGTTCGGGTAGAATTGTTTAACCAAGTACACACTGTGTCCTCCATGAAAAATATGTGTAGTCGAGCCGTGTATGAGGGATATACATGGAATGTGGGTAAGTTAATGAGGAAGGGAAAAAAACTACGTACACACCGTGTACCTCTAGGTACACGCTGTGTACTCAAGTCGGAAGGATCTGGAAATTAAGTCGTTGGAATTTTAGTCATCTTATGAATAGTAAAATGATACATGACTTGTAGTCCTAATGTACATGTCATGTAGTATCTTTTCTCTCTAAAACGGGCAGTAGCCTCATTTTTTAGGCAGAACTCCACTTTTTTCTAGTTTTCACGAATGAAGCCAACCAGGACTTCAAACCCCTCCCAGATATTTGTCTGAACTTCGTTTCGATCACAATTTGATCTGTTAGAACCCCCTTGGTAAGGACTCGATTCCCCTTGATCCGTTTTGTTTGATTTCTATTCTATAATGAGATATTGTGGTTTGAGCGGTTTTGAATTTTTTGTAGATCTACTGCATTTTATACCTAATTTTAGGATATTATCGGAGGAGTAACATCGTACGAGTCTCTGGTAGGTGGTGCATAACATTTTCTCTATTTTCGTTGTCATTTGGGTTACGCAGCCTTCAGTGCGTTTTCAAGTATTTTTCACGGGACACAGTTTTATATGATATATCATATTACAATATTTATGGACCTATAGGATACCTTTGGGTATGCCATGTAACCTGTTTTGTTGGGTGGGCCGGGTGAGTGGTCATTGCTCATCGGTGCATTTTGGCAGGGGAATGCCAAGATGGTTATAATTGAATTGTATTGTTTTAAACTATTATGTTTATTTATTAGACAATAATATAAATTGTTAGAGGCCTTAAAGACCTCTGTGATGTTATGAGACAACGCTTGCTTAGTGCAATTCAACTGTTTAGATTGTTTTCACTATTTATGTGTTCGGATTAAATATGTTATATATGCAATTACTGAATTTCATATGCTGGAACCTTTGGGTTGTGTTGGGAATGGACCGGATATTCTTTAGTGATGATGATCATAGGTTGGGCTTGACTCGGGTTACATTGTATGGCTCTGACAACGGGATTGGGCATCATGGGTGTCAGTTTGAAGCAGGATGACTGTCAGGTTGGGCATGGCCCGGATTACTGGGATGGAAAGGCCATCAGACTTAAGTAGCATGGTCGCAGGTACATGAGGTGTTAGAGGTGTTGTGGCATGGGTACTATTTTTGTGATTAACACTCACCCGGAAACTTTGATTACTGTGCACACAGAGAGACTCCGTGATGAGGTGGTTTTGACAACTCGTGTGGGTAGATTCCCCCGTTAGTTGCGGTTTAGGTACTATTGGTTTGGGGGTGCTTGTCGTAGGAAGCCACGTGGTAGGTGAGGAGCCTTCAGGGGATAACCTTGAGGATATCAGGATGGGGGTAGAGGCTCACTGTTATTTGAGGGAAGATTTCTCTCTCCCTCAGGATACTTTATTTTGAGGGTAAGCATCGCTGTCCCTCCAGATATTTTATTTTGAGGGTAGATATCAATTTCCCTCAGGATAATTTATTTTTAGGGAAGACATCGTTGTCCCTACGGTTACTTACTTGAGGACATACATTTTTGTTCATCTGGGATACAACTGTTGGGCGTGCCTTCGGGACGTCGGTACTTGAGACACGCGGTGTCATGGGGTACATGGTGCCGGGTTACATGACAGAGATTCTGACGTTGGCCGAAGCAGGTGACAGTCCATGGTGGATGCTGAGCACCAGTGGAGTTTGTGTTTATTTGTGCATCATTATGTTTACTAATTTTCTTATAAATGTATTCCTGCTTAAACACGTATATTAGGTACGTACCGTTGGGTGGTATCTTACTAGGATTCATCTCAGACCCTACACAGGCACTTCGGGATGCGTGAAGACTTTATGGATTTATGTGCAGGAAAGAGGCCATCTTCATGAGGTGGGATGAGTTAGCTATTACATGCAGATGGTATGGACCTTGAGATTTTTCCTAACTAGAGTTTACTATGTTTTTCATACTTTCCTATATCAGCATGCTTACCTATTTTGTAGCTACAGTTGCTTAGACATTGGCGCCTTTTATATTTAGATATGTATGACCTACTTTGGATGCATGTTTTGTTGTCCAGTAGCAGTTATAAGTGATCATCATGATTTTGTGTATATTTATGCTGCTGTTGTTTATATTTATTGCTTCTGATATTTATTGTTAGTGAATGTGCTTTCGCTCTGTGAGTATCATTCTAGTTAGCTGAGGTGTTTATTCTGCTACATCTTTGTTATTATACTCGGACCGATACCATTATTATTATCCTACGAGAGGGTACAACCTCCCCACTATAGATATAAGACCCTCACTGATAGTCGGCAACCTTTGACGTTCATGGAGGTGTGCTTATGGCAGTAACACCCGAACCATTTTGCACTGCTCGGGTGGTTGTTCGGGTCCGGGTTCTAACAGATATCCCCCCACACACCCGAACAACCCCCACTCACCCTAGACATCCCCCCAACTCCCCTAGGACAAATACCCACCCCTGGACATCGCCCACTCCCCCCAGACAACCCCCACCATGAACAGACCCCCCTCCACACCCTACAAATCCCCCATCCCCCACCTATAAACACCCCCCCTAAACATCCCCCCACTCACTTCGGACATCCCCCACCCCAATCACCCCAGAAAGACCCCCTAAACTCCCACGGGACAACCACCCCACTCCCGGACAACAACCACTCCCCCCCGGACCCCCACTCCTGGACAACCCCCACTCCCCCAAGACAACACCCCCGGGACAACCCCTCACAAGCCACCTCAGTCATCCACCGCACAAAACTCCCCTAGGACAACCTCCCACCCTGGGACAGCCCCCACTCTCCCAGGATTTCCCCGACCCTAAACCCGCCCCCTATACACACTGCACACCCCCATCCCTCCACCTCCGGACAGGCCGCCCACCTGCAAACACCCCCCACACTCACCCTGGAAATCCCTCCCCCCACACCCGGTCATCCTCCACTCCCCCTCAAACAACCCCCACTCAACCTTTACAGCCCCCACCCCCAGACAACCCCCCTAGACATCCCCTCAAGTGCCTCATGGTCACCCCCCATAGTCCCCCAGGACAACCCCCACCCCAGACAACCCCCACTCCCCCAGGACAACACCCATCTCCGGACACCCCCCCCAGAACAGCGAACCCCCCCACTCACCCCAGATAGCCCCCCCTCCCCACTCACCCCACACCCCCCATTAAAAAACTCCCCCCAGGACAACCCCCAACACCCAGAAAATACCCAACACCCAGACTACCCCCACTTCCCCCCAGACAGCCCCCCACTCACCTCGGACATCCTCCACCCCCTGGACAACCCCCACCCCCGGACAGTTCCCACTCCCCCTGGACATCCCCCACCCTGAACACCCCCCCTCCACACCTTACACAGTCCCCACCCTGAGCACCACCCTCCACACCCTGCACAGCCCCCCATCCCCCACCTCTGGATAGCCCCCACCTCCAGACATCCCCCCCTCTAGGACAACCACCCCCCAAACTCCCCTAGGATAACCCCCACTCCCCCTAGATATCCCCCACCCCCACTCCCCTAGAACACCCCCCCGAAGACCCCCCCCCCCCACACCATACAACCCCACCCCCCAATAAAAGAACACCAACAACGAAAAAATTTATAAGAGGATGGAAATGAAAACACATCACATGCCACCACTAAAACAACTAGAGATAATATTAAGGAACTAGACCAACTGATTTGCACCATATATACTGAATTTATCCACCAACACCATAAAAAACCCACCAAAAATTAATTTATACAAAACTGAGATGGGGTCTAGTGTAACATGATAGGCAGTAGGTGAAGTGGAGGGAGAACATGCGAACCAGAAATCATTATAAATAGAAGGAAAGAAAAACTGTGCAGTTTTTTTATTTTAATTTTCTAATATCTAAAAATTCTATATTTAGTGTCTAAATCAATATATAAAATTAATCTAATAATAAATATAAAATCAACACACCTCATTAATATGACGCGTCATGCGTGGTCATGCCTGCTACCTCATTCCGGTGTGCCAGAGGCCTAAAAAAATAAAAATTATAAATATTTTAATAATGAGAATAATAAAAAGAAGATAAATAAATTCAGTATATATTTGCATAGTATGATCTCATGCACTATCACCCGGACTCCCATATTCTCGTAGTGTTCTATCCTCAACGATCAATTGCGCATTTACCTCCTCGGAAGCACGCAGCCATGCCTCAAAATATGACAACTACTGTGTCATCTGAGAAACAGCAGGACCAACAACCTCATCATGTGATACTACAGAATGAGGAATCCCTATTCCATAGGTAAAACTACATCCTTGCCCATCACGGCCAATAATACGATGGAATATATCATCCCTTTGCCCGGGAAGTTGTCATTGGTCGTCTGGTAGCTGTTCTAACATAACTTCAAATTGAACCAGTGCAATTTTTAAATATATATACATGTACATGTTTATATAAATATGCATGTAAGTATTTTTAATGAGTATAAGAACTTACTATAATAGCTGCACCCTTTGTATTATTTCGTTCATGAGTTCTCATACACACATACATTTTATCAGTCGGTGCACCTTACTCCTATAACTGTATACCAATTAAATAAAAAAAATATAACACAAAAACATATTAAATAATAAATACATCATGTCGGATCTGATACTTGTGACGAGTCCCGAGCCTATGAGGCGGTCCCTACAATGCTCGATTCTCATAATGACATGATGACATCTCCTATATTCAATTAATTAAAATTTCAAACAAATATAATGTCACACATTATTTAAAAAATTTATACCAAAATAAATATAATAACCGCATTGGCCTCAGTAGGCCAATATGTAGCTATGTCATGCCACCGAGCTGAGAGAACACCTCTCATGACTTTTTCCAGAATGTCATGGGCACCAACGTTTATTACCGAATACCCCCTCTTGATTTTTCTATTAAAATATTTAAAAATATTATGACATTTTCCCATACCCACAGGCCATAACTCATTGGGGAACCCTATTAGATTTCTTTATTTAAACAAAATCACACATGTTAATATTTTTTAACATAGGAAATAAACTAAAATGGTATTCTTAGCTAAACATCACTCCAAATCCGATCTAATGTATCTTAATTGATCAAAGACCTGTCACATGTGGTCGATTGAAATAAATATGGGTCACGTATGATATGAACTAGATAATGGATAAATGTAGGGGTAGTCAGTCCCACAGGATGAAATCTCTTGTTAAATGAAACATCAATGGTCATGTAGGAATTCCAGGATGAAATTCCACGACCAGGGCCTCTCTTGAGAGATGAATAAGCAGTCGAGTCTGATCCTATTGAAAAAACTTTTATACATAATTTGATATACTTGGATATATATATATATATAGAAATTATATAAAAAATAATCGCAGTTACATTCAAACATACCTCGACTTTGAGATGAAGATGGCTCAAATGGATGCTATGTATGTGCTTATTGTTTCGTTGACATGTCTGAAGTCATAGAATGATTTATTAAGGGGGACATACAAAGTGTTAAAAAGATAAATTAGATTGTTTTTTAAATAATAAAACTTTTAAAGTAATTAATAAAACAAAAAATGGATAGGATTTTAAAAAAATCAGCAACTTAACAGAACAAAAATTAAATTATGTTCAAAAAGGCTTGTATTTAGAGGGTTATTTTAATGTGAAGGAACTTAGTGGATGAGCTATCTGGGTAGGGGGTTGGGAGTGGGGAGGGGATATGGGTGTGGTGGGGCTATCCATGGGCTGTCCAGGGGGAGTTTTGGTGGGTGGGTTGTCTGGGGGGGGGGGGGGTGGGAGTGGTGACGGGTTGGTGGGGTTGTTCAAGAGGGAGTGTGGTGGGGATATCAAGGGGATGGGGGATATCTTTTGGGGGGATTGGGGGATGTCTGGGGGGGTGTCCAGGTAGGGGTGGGGTAGTTCGGGGGTGGGGGGTTGGTGGGTGGACTGTCCGGGGGGAGTGGGATGGGGGGTGTGGTGGGGCCGTTCGGGAAGGAGTGTGGTGGGGATGTCGAGGGGCCGGGGGTGGGGCCTGTCTGGGGGGAGTGGGGTGGTGGTGGGGTGGGCTGGATTGTGTAGGGAATGTTTTAGGGGAGGGGTTGGTGCAGTAAAGTGGGAAGGGGGGTTGTCCATGGGGTTTTTGGGAGGGGGGTGTCCTGAGGGAGTGGGGTGGGGCTATCTAGGGGGTGTGGGCTATCTGGGGAGAGTTTTTAGGGGGGGGGAATCCTAGAGGGGGGTGGTATGGATGGTTTCGGGAATGCTGTAGACGAGGGGTATGTGTATTGTAGAAGGTAGGGGGGCTTTCTAGGTGGGTGTTCAAGAGGGGGGGGGGCTGTCCAGGGTTAGTGGGGTAGGGTTGTCCAGGGGGTGGGGGCTGTTTGGGGGGAGTGTGGGCGGGGGTAGCCTGGAGGGGGTGGGGCTCTCCAGGGTGGCCGTCCGGGGGGGTGTCCATGTGGAGGGGCTGTGCAGGTGGGTGTGGGGCTATCCAATGGGGAGTGGTGTGGAGCTATCAAGGGGGCATTATATCTATATAAACACATATGTGTGTGAAATATGGATCTTTCAAGATCAAAGTTCAATCATCATTCCATAAAAAATTATCAATCTGATTAATAATTACAACAATGATTGAAAGGATATGAAAAGAGAGAGGGGGACCATAAAATCAAATCCAAAAGGTCACAAAACATTTCATTATTTTGAAAATACCATCTTTTTTCCTTTACCCACAACTAGGGTGAAATCACCTTATTTAAAAAACGATTTTACTCAAATTAATCAACCTTTTTAATTTGATATAGAAAAAATTTATAAAACCTATGAAATATAGTTCATAAAACAAATGCTAGAAATGGAACTAGATACAAGATTTTTGGTTCACACATGATCACATAGGAATCTATAAAAAATGATTTATCATAAGGTTAATTATGACTTATAATAAATCTAAAATCTTATGTACCAAAGTAGTTTTCAGTTGTTTTAAACATTAAATAAAGGCTTTTAATTAAAGAGAGGGAAAAAAATTAAATCTTTCATTAAAAATACTAATTAACCATTTATCCTTCAAAAGACACTCTAACCCAAAAAATATCATCTTCACATTGAACTATGGTATGTTGATCAAGTAGTTGGGAAACAAATGGAACAATTTTGGGTTCATCTTATTCTAATAAAAACACTCCTTGCTGGGAAATTTTCACAACAACATGCCAACTTGGATTCGAAGGCAAAGTAATGAAGAATACATTGTGATATCAAAATGAAAGGTTCATTATCAACTCATTCATTTCTATATAACATATAGTTAAAATTCACCAATGTAAACTGATATTGATTGACATTACATCCACGCACTGGATCAACCCAATTACACTTTAACTATATGTAATTCAACCCATGTTCAATTACAACTTCAATGATGTCTGTCAATTAACCATGGTAATAATAAGAATCAATGAATGGAAAACCGATGCCATTGTTTTGTGTTGCTTATTTTTCATCAACATATTTAATGAGAAATCGAAAACTATTAGCATCTATAGATTTATAACGACAAGCCGTTGTAGATGGACCCTCAGCTACTTGGATAAATTCTTCAGATATCATGGTTTCACCTAACTCCCTGAGGTTATGAAACTACATAATTCAAAGAAGTCAACAATGATTTCTACAGAAATAAATTAGAATAATACTTCACTCATAATGAATATCGATTTATACTTACAAAATCCTTGAACCAATCATGAAAAGATTCATAATGATATTGTTGAATCTGAAACTCAGTCGAACGATATATCTCTTCTTTTATCTCAGTAATGTGCTTCCGGTAATTGATAATGCAATGTTTAAATGATCATTTTATGCAAACTAAACATGTAAAAGTTAAACAATAAAATTGATAAGACACTTACATCATTAATGGTGCAACTGATGGAGTATTGAACAAGATATATCTATGAACTTGTATACACTCAATGTTGTCCATATAAAATAGGTTTCCTTCTCTAACCAGACCATCATGAATCTGAGATGGCTTATCTAATTTTGTTTCAACATCTAAAAGATATTACGCACAAAAATTATTACACTCATCCATCAAATAACCATTGGATATTGATTCCTCCAGACAAGATCTGTTGCGTACCAATCATTTCAATGTATACAGATAACGCTCAATAGGATACATCCACTTGAATTGCATTGGACCATCAACCATTACTTAATCAGTTAGGTGCAATGTCAAGTGAACCATAACATTGAAAAATTAGGGGGGGGGGTTTCTCAAAGTGACAAAGCGTAAGTACAATTTGGTCTTGAAAACTTTTTAAATCACTCATTCATTGATTTATTAGACAGAGTTTTCTAAAAACATTACTCATCTCAATCAATAGATGAAAAAAATTGGGGGATAAAGAATCACAAATTTCAATTGGAATCAACTACTGAAGTAGTATGTGATTGTCATGACTTTTCAACCTTTGAAATATCCTTCTCGTAAGATTCACACACATTGAAATATTAGAGGAGTACCCATTAGGGACCTTGAGCATCTTCAAAATGAAAAGGAATGTCTCTTTCTCTTTATAGTCATCGTATATTGTGCAGCATGCATATATGCTTTGTTTTACTCAGCTAACTGTAAATGCAACTGCTTCCCTAAACCCATTTCATCCAAACCACAACGTTCATTAATAATGTCCTTTGATTTTCCACTGACACCTAAAATGGCCCACAATATATTATCACAAATAATTTTTTCAGCGTGCATTAGATCCAAATTATGCCTTAGCATGGTAGTTTTCCAATTGGGGAGATTGTAAAAAATACTTTTCTTTTTCCAATTGTGACTACGCTGTCTACCCGCACCACGAATATTAGGTAATGGATAAGCCACCAAACCCTAAAATTAATATACCGTGTAGATGTTTTCATCCTCAATCCGCGATAACATTTCGACTCTTTTCATGATTTTTGGTGCTGGGATAAACTCTCTAGAACCTTCAAATGTCACTATGTCCTTTCTGAACCTGTGCTAAGGGGGGAGAAAATGTCAGTGACCTATGTATACCCATTTTCTAAAATGCTTAAGCCATACATGTTTGTTTACATTTATTGAAACAAGGGAAAGTAAATTTCTCTTTCGTACTCCAGCCTGATAAATTTTCATAAGATGGGAAGTAATTGATTGTACAAAATAAAGTATCTTTCATTTTGAACATTTCATTCATTTCACATTCATAAGTTATCACACTATCGCCCCAAAATTCATTCAACGCATCAATAAATAGTTAAAGGTAAACATGAATCTTATTCCCCAGACTTCTAGGTCCATCAGTAAGAGTGGAAATTAATATAATTTTTTTTCTTCATATAAATCCACAAAAGGAGATTATATGGAGCCAACACCACGTGCCACGTGCTATGAGTTTCACCATTCATAGACTTGAATGGATTGAAACCATCTACTGCCAACCACAATCGGACATTATTTACATCTTTAGAAAAGTCGGTGTGTCTCTTATCAAAATCCTTTTTTGCACGAGAACCTTCTAGGTGGGTTAACATATGACTTTCCCGATTCATTTCTACATGCAATATCATTAAATTAGAAACAGTATATGAAATAAAAAAGCCTTTCAACCTCAGCTTTAGGGTAAAGTGATGCATTTGTTTTATAGTAATCAGTTTTCCCTGTTTCAGAGTCTTACTTTGATGAGTCTGATTTCCACTATTCTCTTTCCACTTATAAGTTCCACAGATCATAGAAATAACCAAATGGGAAGTTTCTTTTCTAAAAAACATACAATTGTTCTCACATGCATGTATGGTATCATATATAAAACCTAAGTTACCTGTCAACTTACGAGCATGGTAATACAAGTAAGGAATCTTAGCGTCGATAGGAAGAACCCTTTTCAATAACACCAACAGCATGTCGAATGATGTATCTGACCACTGATTCAATGTCTTCAAATGAAATAACTCCACAATAAATGATAATTTATTATAAGAATTAAATCCAAGATATAATTCCATTTTTTGCATCATCATGTACTTCATAAAACCTCCTCGAATCACGATCTGCACCAGAGCACAACTTTATGTCACCAGTCTCAACATTCTGGATGTGAATGCCTTCAGATGCTAACCCACATACAATTTCAGTAAGCATTTCATGCATTGGATCATTCATCCTCGCATCAACATATATTTGAACTGCATCTATATTTTGATGATGAATATATTCTTCCCCATGATGAGTCCAACTCTTATAATTTTTCTGAAATCTATTCAAGAATAGGTGCTCCCTCAGGGTATCCCGTGTGAATTGATATATGTTTTCACATTTTCTACATGGAAAACTAATAATGTAACTTAGAAATTCTCCAGTGAACTCAAGAAACTACATAATTCCCTTGAAATATTCTCTAGACTTTTGATTTGGAAGATCAATCCCACTCTTATCCATAATAATATATATAACAATCATTTACACAAGACATAATATTACACGCATTTTTCATATCAAATATATTTAAAATAAAGACTGTCCAATTAAATATGGACCATTGATAAAATAAAAAATTTATATCTATACATAATAAATAAGATAATAGATAATGTAATGTAAGTTATAGCCCATGTCATCGCCACCATGTAGGTATGGTAAATCTAATGATTATTCTATATTCAAGAAACTATATTAAGAATGAATTTGGTCTTCAATTCTATTGAGTAAAGAATTTTCTAGAGAGGAATATTATAACTAGAATTCCTATGTGGTATATGAATAAATTCATCAAATACCGATCTTGATCTATCATCCTTAGGGACTAAGTTAATGCCGACCAATAAATCAACAAATATAATTTGTGATGAAAGTGCCCAAAATTAATTAGTGATGAACAAACTTCTCAAACTTAGAGAAAAATTATATTTGTACAAATAATTACTCACTACCTCTTGGATTCACAGTGGCTTTGTGTTATCATATGTAGTAAATATTAACCATCAAATATAGCAATAAATCTCTAATTTATGGAAAACTAACTAATCTATATCAATGATAACATAAAATATATACAATTCAAGAACAAAAAAAATACCAACCTGTCTCCACATATGTTATAAATAGATAATATGTGGGAAAATAAATGTGATGACCCGTGCTGGATCACAGGGTCCAATATAGTGTTCGTCATGGCCTCAAGTAGGAATCCTTTTATACAAGATGTGTGTTACTAGTATTAAGGGTTTGGATGTCATTAGTGTAGAAAATATACTCATTGTATCAATAAAGAAAAGTATAGATTATAACATTATATAGTCAATAAAAAATGAAAAATCATAATCCATGTTATGTATCTCAAGTCATATAGTGAAAACTCAAATACCCCCAAAGTTATAGGTCAACAAAACTGTGGGAAATAACAAGAATGTGAAAAAAAATTTGATACATCACTCTAAATTCTATCTCAATTCAACCTCTAAAATATACACTATAAGTCACATTGAAACATGGATTAATATTATATAAATAAACATCATATAATATTAATAATAACCTATAGTATCGAAACAAATGTGATTAAACTCAAACATGGGTCTCATGGGCTATGCAAGCACACACATGTGGTCAAACCTCAAACATTTTATCATGGGATACACACACACAGACATGTGATAAACTCAAGGATGGTATATATCAAATAACAAAACAACTTATAATATCAATCCAATCAACATATACATGGACTATGCATTTTATAAAACTTCCAACTTCAAGTAAAGTTTGAAGTCTTCTCATTCACACACTGTCAACACACATTGTTTCATAATTCTTTATTCACACAAACCCGTAAACACATGAAATTACATTTCCAAACTCTATATTCAGACAAAATAATCATATAATATTCATGTATGTCATATTTATGAAGTAAATTTCCCAATATTAAAACCTTAAAACAGAAATAAATTCATACCTTATAGCACGACAAATGTGGAACTGAGGGGAGCCATATGTGGTGGTGCAAGGGAGATGAGGGGCAATAGAGGGGAGCCGGAGTCGGAGGCTATGCGTCAAGGGAGGGTATCAGAACCAACAAGGGCGAGGAGATAGATGAGGAGATAGTGAGGTCGCACCGATTCAGTGAGGGAGGGGATGGGCAGTTCGGTGAGGTTGGGGTTGGGCGACGACATCGGCGGAAACTGGAGGTAGTTTCGGTGTGGTATCGACGGTGTGGCGTCGGTGGTGCAGCGAGGGAGGGGAGGTAGTGCGGGCGATCCGGAGCTGATGTGGCATGGGAGGGGATGGGAAAGTGTGGGGATGGGGGGTCATGATAGGTTTTGGGTTTGAGATCAGGGGGGGGGGGGGGTATAACTTTTTTAGAATTATTGCGACCGCCGTTAGTGGTCTCCCATATAAGGGGTCGTCAAAACCAAATTTTCTAGTAGTGATTTCACAGCGGTCCCAATGTATATGGTGATTTGTATGTCTAAAGATAGCACAATGAAGAGATTTGGTTCATTGATAGAGGGGTCAAATCCCATCATCTTTTAAAAAAGAAAAAGAGAGTTCAATAACATGGTTACATTTTTTCATAATATATACCATGTTATCTCATGTTATTATCCATTTGTTTATGAATTTAAGTACTCTAAATTAAATGTTAAACCATTTATATAGATAATGAATTCCTCACGTGTTGGTGCTCCAAATCCCGAGGAACAATAGTTCTCTCATCCTGCTACTGCTCATAGTGAAGAGGAGTGACCTTCTATAGGAGATGATGTTCACAATCCCGAATAACAGCAGGTCTCTCAAACTGTTACTCCATGCAGTGTAGATGAGAGACCTTTGGTACATGATTATCTTTGTAGTGAAGTGGTACAACAACCATATGAACATTTCAGTTCCACTACTCTAGAGGAACATATTGATGATGTTGATTACAGGGAAATAATATGTAATGAAGGACATGCATTGTCGAAAAAAAGGACCACCTTATTTTGAAATTGTTAGAAAAAAATCCATTATTAAAAATACAAAGGCATTAAATACGAGGTTGGATAAAATGTCCAAGGTCAGCATGTTAACCTCAACAAGGAAATGTTTAATAGTTATATTAGAATCTTCACTCGGTAACATGTGTCGATTGAAGTAGATTCGTGGTACCATGTTGTGACCAGGCTTAAGGAAGTGGTGTGCGAAGAGATTACGGTAACATTATGATATCATTTCTTATTTTACTATAAAATATAATGAAACATTGAATTACTCTTAATAATCCATTGTAGAGTGTATTTATAGTATATGACTCACACAAAAATCATTTCTTAATTCTTTTTAGAGGGATTGATAGATGATTTCAAAAATTTCTAATAATACATCATCTTAAAGATGGTGAAAGGAAAATAAACCCAGGCCCACCACATATCTATGAACACATGATAATCTAAGAAGCATGGGATATTTTTACTGAACATTGTGAGGATGTTTATTTTTAGGTACATTGTGGTCAGTAATATGTTGTTTGAAGATATGTGTATTCATCACTTTGATTGAGAATTTTTAATTAATGAAACTGCAACTAAGTGATAAAAAGAAATAACAAGGTGAAAAACTAGTGTACCTCTATCACAAAGTAAGGATGGGGTAAAATGCACTTGAAAAAAGATGGTACATATTTTAAATCTACCTTAATAATTTTTCATGACATGAAACAACACCATAATAATGATCCTCTGTTTATATGTAGATTGATGACTCAAAATCCGAAGGCACTTCCATCCCATGAAAAATGTAATGGAAGGGGGAACATATAAATAACGAAAGAATATAAATAGACGAGAACACACAAAAGTGTGGGAATCGTGTGTATGTATTACCTAATAAAGAATTGTTTTTCTTTAAATATCTATTATGTAATATTGATCACTTATTTTCCTATATTTTTTATCTGATATAGTCACATAAATCAACAAAACCTGTTCCAGATGAACACAAACTATCAGTGTCATTGATGAGGCCAAAATAGTATGGCCATGTCAGAGGTGTGGGTTTGGGTGTGACACCACAAAAATATTTTGAAAGAAAAACAAGATGATGATAAATGTGAATAAATAAAATAGATGAGAGAAATAATATCTACCCTTGAAGAAGAATTCCAATGACATAAGGTGATGATGGAAATTATAATGAGGGATAGGCAATGTAAAAAAGAAACTCAAGAATAACTGCTACGTGAAGATCCCACCCCACACCTACCAGTTATGGAGCTAGCCATTCCCACAAAAGATATGTCTCAGTAGAGGTAATCAATGTAATAATAAATTATTCTTTGAAATGTGAATCAGGAAGACATAGGTACCTTTCATGTGTTACTATTCTACAAGGTTATAATGGTTGTGATTAATATCTAGCAACACCCACCCATCGCATTTTGTTAAGGGATACGATGTTCAATATTCAAAAGGTCACAGTACACAATAGACCACTTCCAACATTTCGTGAGCGAGTGTTGATCAATGTAGCCCATTTTTCGAGCATAGAGCTACATGTTCCATTTAAATTGGATGATATTAATATGGTTGAAAAAATATGATGGAACATTAATTGGATGGACAACACATATTGTAAAAAATCATTTTGAAAAAAAGGTATCAATTTCCAATTTAATTTTCAATCTAAACCTCTAAAAATTATTGAAAAAGGTCTGAACTAATTAATTTTATTACATATTGAAAAAGATAAGGGGTTGAAACAAAAGTACACCTCAAAACCATCTAAAAGACCAATCAACTGATCATAATGATCTTTAAAAATAACAATTACCCCACCCGTTCTATATCCACATTTACTATCATTCATGGCTCGCATGGATAAAATGATAAAAGATGGTGGAAAATACATATTTGAATTTGAAGAAAATATATATGGAGGAAAATATCAAGACTTCATTGGTATTGAGAGTGCAACTGAAATCCTCAAATATGACTTTCTAGATGATTTAGTTGTAAATGTATACATGAGGTATATTCTCATGATTCCATTTTCCAAAATTTGATATATTATGTTTATTATGACTTAATATATTTCATATTTTTAGAAAGAACATGTATGAAAAAAATGAAGGGATTTTCCCATGAGAAAAAAGATTGGATTCATTAGTCCTCACATTACGAGAAACAGTAGAAGCTAAAATGACACCCAAAAAAAAGTATGAAATAGTTGCAGGTTTCATCAAGTACATTAAAATAAAAAGTTTGGATGATAAACTCTATTTAATAACAATGATGCATGGGTAAGTCTCTAGAATTTAATAATTTCAAATTTATTTTTATTTCATTCATTACGTATTCCTTTGTCTGTTTTTAGGTAACATTGGATGCTCATTACAGTAAATTTGGATACTCTAATGATTTATTTACTGGATTCATTTCATGGATATCCAATAAGCCATCTACACATGCTGGAATTTGTTAATTTTTAATACAATACATCCAATGTTTAGAACTAAACAACAATTTATATAATTGATAATATCTTTTAATGAGGATTATGTTATAATTGGGAAGTAAATCACTATCGTTTGAAAAAAGGAACGAGGAAATATGATAAGGACAAGAAAGAAAACAAGTACTCTAACAATATGTGTATTAGGGTATATATAATAATATTTCACTATCCTAACACATATAAAATCAAATTACTTATTCTCATAAATGTTTCTACAGTGGTCGAAACAAACCAATGGAAAATATTTCTGTTATTATGTTTTTAAATTTATGAGAGAGATCATATTCCATGACCAAACCAGCATCCCTAAAGTGGTTTTTTCGAAGATAATAATTATTTTATTTAAAATATTTATTAATCCATTCTGTATATATATGTTTTAGTACTAATATGTCTGTTGAAGAGACTCATATTCACATGATGATATAGATGCACTCATAAATGAAATTGTAGCATAACTTATGAATGAATGTACACAAATAACATGAATATGTGGCTTCCATATGCAGGGTATGCATTTCTATTGTTAATATCACCTTCTAACATCTTTATGCACTTGTTAGCCTTATATGATCATTGATATCTCCATTTTTAAAATAATTAAAAATCAATGACCACCCTTTCTTATGTTTCATATCCTTATGTTATTAATAATAGTTTTAGAAATGATTTCTATAAAGGTCGTAACAACTGAAATTGTCTCTTTCTATTTAAAATTGATATTAATTTATCTAAAAACAACAATTGACATACCAAACATTTTTCAATAACACTTTTATTATTTTGACATTTTTAGGAAAATGATATATTAGTCATTTGTGACATGTAGGTATCATCCATACCTCTATAAGACACATGGTTTGACCATTAGAGCTCATTGTATCTCTTTTAATTTGAAATTTACATTAATTTAAGTAAAAAAACAAGTGACATTCTAAAAGAAGGAAATTTTAATTATTTTGATACTTTATGATGATGATATATGAGTCATTTGTGAAGTTTAGGAGTCAACCTAATGTCAATCTAATGCACGGTGTGTCCCGTAAAACTCAAGGTGTCTCTTTTTATTTAAAATTGACATTAATTTAAGTAAAAACAATAATTAACAAACTGAAAAATGAGAAAACACATTCGAATTGTTTTGAAAATTTTATGACATCGATCATTTAGTAATTTTTTTCATTTAGGGTTTATTCACACCTCAATATGACACACGGTGTGGCTGGTATAACTCAAATTGTCTCTTTTTATTTTAAATTGAAATTATTTTAAAGGAAAAATTAAGAAGTGACATAGTGAAAACAGAACAAATGCATTCAGACTATTTGGATACATTAGAAAAATTATCTAGGAGTCATTTTGGACGTATAGGGGTAAACTTCACCTCAATACGACACACAGTGTGGCCGGTACAACTCAAAGTGCCTATTTTTATTTAAAATTGACATTAATTTTAGTAAAAAAGGGTCACATACTAAAAAATGAAAAAAAATTGATTGTTTTGATATTTTAGGATAAATATATATTAATAAATTGATGTGTAGGGATAATCTTTACCTCAATATGATGCACAGTGTGGTTGGTACAACTCAAAGTGTCTCCTTTTATTTAAAATGTACATTAATTTTAGTAAAAACAACAGGTGACATACAGAAATACAATAAAACAAATTGTTGTTATATTTATATTTTAGGAAAAATATCCATGAGTCATTTTTTATGTTTAGGAGTCAATTTTTCCTCAATATGATGCACGATGTGGTTGTTACATCTCACAATGTCTATTTTTATTTAAAATTGACATTAATTTAAGTTAAAACAACAAGTGACATACGAAAAAATGAACAAACACATTCAAATTTTTTTAATATTTTGGTATAAAGATATATTAGTAATTTTTGATGTTTAGAGATTAACCTCACCACAATAAAATGTAAAATGTGTACGGTATAACTCAAATTATCTCCCTTTATTTAAAATTTAAATTAATTTAAGTAAATACATCAAGTGATGTACATAAACCAAAGAAAATACATTTGGATTATTTTGATATTTTAGTAAAATGATTCATGACTCATTTGTGACATGTAGGAGTCAACCAAACCATAATTTGATGCACAATGTGGCCATTACTACTCAATATGTCTATTTTAATTTAAAATTGACATCAATTAAAGTAAAAACATCAAGTGGCATTCTTGAAATAGAGAAAACACATTTGGATTTTATTGATATTTTAGGAAAATGATATATTAGTCATTTTGATCTGTATGGATCATCCCCATATCAATACAACATATGGTGTGACTAATACAACTGAAAGTGTCTATTTTTATTTATAATTCACATTAATTTATGTAAAAACAACAAGTTATGTACATAAAACCGAGGAAAAAAATTCATATTGTTTTTATATTTTAGGAAAAAGATCCATGTGTCATTTGTGATGTTTTGGAGTCAACATCACCTCAATCGGATGCATGGTTTAGTCAATACCACTTGAAGGGTGTCCATTTATTTAAAAAAAGAGATTTAATTAAATAAAAAGTACAATAGACATACTGGAAATAGTGAAAACAAATTTGATTTTTATTAATATTTTAGGACAATGATATATTAGTCATTTTTGATTTGCATGGATCATCCGTACATCAATATGATTCATGGTTAAGTGGGTAAAATTCAATGTGTCTCGTTTTTATTTAAAATTAACTTTAATTTAAGTAAACACAAGTGACATATTTAGAACTGTGAAAATGAATTAGGGTTGTTTTTTTATTTTAGTAAAATGATACATGAGTCATTTTTTATGAGAAAAAGTTACCCACCCCTCAATCTATCGCATTGTGTGACCAATATGACAAAAAGTATCCGTTAACTATTTAAAATTGGCATTTTACTTCAAAACGTGTCACTCAATGAAAACCAAACAAACACACTCTGATGTTTTTGATAATTTAGGAATGTGATTCATACGTTTATTGTGATGTGTATAAAGAAGTGTAACGCTAAACCAATGCACGATGCAACCGGTGTGACTCAAAATGCATGTTTTCAGTTTGAAATGACATTTTATTAAAAAAACACTACTAACATACTAAAAACTAAGAAAACACATTCGGATTGATTTTATACATTAGGAAAACAATACATCAGTAGTTTATGATATATAAGAATCACCCGCACCTTAATACGATGCAAGATGTGTCTCGGATAACTCAAGATGCGTCATTATTTAAAATTTTCATTAATTTTAGTAAAAGAACAATTGACATAATCAAAACTAAGAAAACACATTCATATTATTTTTATATTTTTTCTCAATGATCCATAAATAATTTTATAATGTGTAAGAATTAAACCCACCTCTATAAGATGCATTGTGTGACCGGTATAACTCTAAATGTTTCAATTTTATTAAATACCGACATTTTTAATGTGTTCTTTCATATTAATGTTTAATTTATTTATTTATACTTTTACTAACATAATATTTATTTTCATATATAAGTGGAATCTTTTTCATGGGTTGAGATTATTTTTTGGAAACTGATATCATGAGTCAAGATTTTTAAGTGGGTATTACAAATATCAAAAAATGATTTAACAATGTTTTAGAATGTTTGTTGGACAACTCTAAATGTAATTATATAAAACATTTTTTTTGAAATGTAAATAATGGTGTTTATTTTAGTATATAACATGTGTTGAAATTATATTATTCATGTTTTCAATTAAATGTATATAGTTGTATTGCTTCTGGCGTTCTATTTAAATTACCGTCTTTCTTCTGGGTGTGATGTGTTTTAATTTTAGGTTGGGTGTGCTGGATTTAAATTGAAGGTTGGGTATGCTGTTATATAAACATCACATTGTTGGCAGGTAACCCATTATCGACACTATTTTTAGCACTGATAAATATCCCCATTATCAGTGCTAATAAAGTGCTAATAAATGTATCAATTATCAGTGCTAAAAAAAGTGCTGAAAATGGGGGTCCTTTATCAGTTCTTTTTTAGTGTGGATAAAAGACCCCTTTTATTAGTTCTGTAATTAATCTAACTTTTTAGTGCTATTAAAGGTCATTTTTAATGCTATTAAGGACCATATATGAAGTATTAAAGAAATTAATTCTTTATATTCACTAGTTTTTTCTTCAGGATATTTCTTTACATCCACTCTCTCCATGACTTTATTAATCTCCAAATAATTAAATTTGTAGTATCCTACCAATTCTCTATGTTAATTGTACATTTTAATCTAACATTATTGTAGATATTAACATATTTTTTTGACCTTTATTTATAAATCACCTCCATTATTTCATTCTCACCATTAAGTGGGGTGATTATATCTTCTATACTATTTATAATGAAACAAATATATGAGAAAATTTTAATGTGGTATTTATACATGATATGCCTTATAACACTAATTGATTAATCAGAATTATGATATTACCTCATAATACTTGGTTTATTTATTAGAATATTTTTAAGAGATACATTTAATACCCCTTAATTATATTGAAATGATATAATACATGAGAGAATTATGTTTTCTAATTCCATAGTGGTGAATGAATCCAAAAAATATTCATAAACATGCATGAATTTTCCTAATCCGGATTCTTACTTGGAAAAAAAATTCTCTTCTACTTTAGTTATGAGTGATGAATTCTCATTAAAAGTATCATTAAAATACATTTTTTCAACATTAATGTTTGGATAACCCCTACATTGATTACCTTTAATTATTTTGGAGTAATTGTTTTCTTCTTTTTTACATGATGTCTTCCTAAACATATGTCCTTCTCTTTTATTCCAAATTATTTGTATCGTTTCGTGGGTTATCATCATATGTTTATTATATTGAATCAAAATCATCAGAAATAATATAGATACTTATACTTTTCTTATCATAAATTAATGAAGTTTCATTATTCTATTCTTTCATAGAAGAGTAATTTCACTGTATCTTTCTTTCCCTTTCCATCATATTCTTCAATATCATGGTATAAAACTCTTCCATTATTTTCATGAATAATAATTCATTATCTTACATAATTTTATATGTAGAATATAATTTTAAAAATAAATTCAAAACATTTCAAAAACACCAAACTAGAGATCTGAATTTAGATATGACCTTCCTTTATACCAATTGACAGGATCATATTGGTGTGTTTCCAAAACATAGGGGTGATGAATCAGTGTATATTTAATTTTCTTCCTATTTGAATTTTCTCAGTTTATAAACTCTAAAATGATTCAATTAATGGTTCTCTATTTCTATATCTATTTTTTTCACTACACATGTATAGAATAAGAAATAAATATAAAATAACACTCATGTTTTCTAATGAGGATTGTCTCCCAATGGATGACTAAATTTTGAATATATAATAGTTTTTATCCCATGTGGAAAAAAATTCCTATTATCAACAAGAAAATGATCATGGGTATGAAATTATGTCTATTTTACTAACACTAACTGTGTACATTGAAATTTGTGGCATTATGCTCTTTCTTATAAGAGATTGGAATTGTGATCCCTTTACGAAAGAGCATATATTATGGATTGAGTGCATCCTAGAATGTATGTATTTATCATCTACCTATATTTCAAAAATCTAGTGGGATGAATCAATGTTATTAGGATATATAAATTACCATTTTATATTATTTATCCCTCATTAATTCATCCTATGTATGATTAGTTGTTGTATTCAATTAATAATCTCCTCTTCTTCATTAATTTTCTTCAATAAATAGGAATATCACTACAAAAACATCTTATTTTCACTGAATTCGTCAGATTAGTAGGTACATGTGATGTTGGGTATCTCCAATTTTCTTCTTCTATATAAATAAATTCAATTAGGTCACTTATCATTTTTTGACTTATAAAGATATCATCAGTTGTCACATAGTCAAGAATCATACACTCACATTTTCGTGAACAGAAAAAAATACTTATATATATTTAATAGTTGTAGAAGCAACATGTATTTCACATATTTAAAATCCCTCAATAATAATATAATAATTCATAGAATATTTTGTAATTTATAACTCATGAGTTTCCTTTTCATGTTCATAGAAAATATAGTGGAAGACTCATTTAATTATTTCTATTTTACATTTTGCAAATTATCACAATCTTCCCAATTCATTTCCTCCACAATATTTTAATTTTAAATAATAATCATATAAATATAGAATATCCACACATATTCAAATTCTTTAATTGTGGAACAAAATATGGAATCATAATATTTGAACATGAATTCATGGAATGGGTATCATCAAATTTTGGTTTTGAAAGTCTTCAACCAACTTATGAACTAAATTCATACCCTAAAATACACATGATTAGTTCAAAGTTTCACATTACATTATTTTCTATTTTCATGATCAGATTTTTCTTATCTTCAACCAAAATCCATGACAATCACTATGATCTATAGAATAGCATCATGTATTTTCACAACCCCAAAATATAATCACAAGTTTCCCTATGAAACAGTCTCAATCCACTTATCATTTTTTAGTAACTCTGGGCATATATAGGGAATGGAATTGAATACATTGGCATGGATTCTTCTTCAGTAACTATAAAAGATTATACTGATACAACATCTTAGTCCGTTCTCTACTAATATGTTCGATTAAACTAATAACAACTAACCCATCACAACATTATGATATTCTATCAATGGGTAATGATATTTAATATATGAATTTTAATCTCAATATATTTAACTGAATATAATTTTATAATGTCTCATAAATCATTTTTGTTGGTATGGATATTCTAAAATAAAAATACATTGTATTAATTAACCATTATGAAGTCTTCATATGACCCTTACATTGGTCTGTTGAAGTATAGTGACAATTAAAAGTCTCTATATCACATTATATAACACCCTAATGTTTTAGTTTTAAATTATAATAATATCAATATATTTCACAACATGAAACACTAATCGTTAAGAAAATTGTGATATATTATAAAAATGTTATTATTCAAACATTTTCTTTTTTACCTAAACATTCAATTAGATGGTATAAATATGAGTAACTAAATTATAAAATATATAAATATTGGATCTAATTAATATAAATTTGTTGATTTAATAATTGTAAATAAGAACTCATTTCTAGTGAAGTCATTTTATACTTTAAAAGGCACTTTATTAAAAATTTATCTGGAGTACATTTAGTTTATGGAAATTATAATTAATTTAGGACACTTTTTTAAATTATATTTTATAAAATTAATATGCTTATTGAAATCATAAAAACAAAATTATATTCGAGTGATTTGTTTTGATTTTTTTGAAATGAATGATTTTTAGTGAATAGTGAATAATATTGAGTTTTTTAATACATGCACTTATCTTCATTAAATAAAGTAATTTAAAATCCCCACTATATTATTTTTTTGTTATTGATGTTATATATGATCCATTTTATTCATAATAATCTAATTAATTACATTTTAATCACTAATATTGAGGATTTGTATATGTGTTTATTTTTATTCATAAAAACACAATTTCATAAAACAAATTCACTTTATTTTACTCATTTATACTAAAAATGAGTCATCAACCTTATAGAGACTGAATATTTGAAATTGATTTCATATGTTTTATTAGGATGTTCAAATTTGGTAAATTGGTCCCCTTTATTTTGGCCTTTATGAATAGAAACATTTGAAATATTTTTCACCACAATAAGGAAAAAATTGTATAATATGGATTAAAATGAGAAATAGTTTCTCAAATTCAACACAACAATTGATATTATTATTTTTGTTATATTAAAAATACAATATACTTTCTAACATTGAATAAATGGAATTTTTGTTATATTTATAACTGACGGTTACATTTTTTTTATTTTAAGTCAAGGAAATTCCAAAATTACACTAACATTACAATTATTTTTTCACATAGGGATAATACTATATTATGAATCAATATTAAAGTTCATTTTGAAATTTAATTATTTTTCTATGATAGTAATTTATTTTTAATGTTTAGTAATGGAATATATACCTTAACCATTTACCCAACACAGATACAATGCTTGTCTAAGTTATTGAAAATTTGAACTAAATGATTAAAAAAAGTAATATTTTTTGGAGGATTTATGGTTTCACTATAATTTTATTGTTAATAATAACATATTACTAATAGAGAATGGGTTTATATTACAACACAATTGCAATATAAATGTTTTTAAAGTCAAAATTTGTTAATAGTTATTTATTTTGATATAGTAGAGTTTTTTGTGAAATAATATATTATTTAATTATTTAAAATCATAAAAATAATTTAATATGGTAATAATGATTATAAATGGTCTATAATTTCATTCACTAAAATTTATGATCCAGATAATTATTATATATTTAAATTTTAAACCTTTTAGTCTAAAAACATCATTACTATTGTAAATGTAATTATTATTATGTAAATGGGTTAAAAATGATTCGATTTATAATACCTCAAAAACATATCCCAATATAGATATATGATAGTATTTTAATCACAAAATATCTTATATTTAAATGTATGGCCTCATTTTTCCACCTGATCAGGTAAATTATATTATTATATTAATATTTTTTTATTAATTTTTTCTCATTTCCCTCCCATATAATAGAACACCCCTCTTTTCAATTATTTACCCTAGTTTGATCAACCTATCTCAACAAAAACCTATAAATTTATATTATAATATTACATATCGTGGATTTATTAATGTTTTACTTCTTAAAATACAATTCCAAGTGTTTATGAGAAGTGATATAAAGGAAGTCTACTGAAGAAGCTGTAATTGTCTTAACCGACCACATTCAATTTGTTTCGTATCCTACCTACTATAATTACATTGAATTATTAATAAAATAATATATTTATTATAATAAACATACTATTACTTTATGACGATTATTTTTCCACCATTATATATCGACCATATTTTCCAACAATTGTGAAATGAAAATATTGCTCGTGTGTACATGTGGACTACTTCCTCCACATTGCGATACGATTCATCAATCACTCCCATAATTAATGGTTTTTATTATGATGAATTTATTGTTTATATATGATATTAATGATATTAATATAAATCTATTGTAATAATAATTAATCTATATTCTTATAATTCCATCTAGTGAATGACTATAATTACACTCATGCTTAAGTATAGACTACCACCACATTAATGTGATGTGATTCATTTTTCATGGTTACATTTTATAAATGGTTGTAATAATGGATTTATTTGATATGTTTAATATATATGAAATAATAATGATTCTTCAAAGGTGAATTAGTACTATAATTCCTTTCTTTATGACTATCAAAATGTGGACACTTCACTAACGCATACATAAAGAATACTATCTCCATGAAGGGATGTTATTCATTTTTCAAAACCACATTATATGAATAATTATAAAATTGTAGATGATAAATAAATAATATAAATATTTTTTTTATTATGAGTATTGATATGATGAATCTATAATCTATGTGCAATGATAGACTAGAAATTTACCTCTGCTCTTATAGATGTACCAAGGCCATAGATGATGCTGATACTGAAAGGAACAGCTCTACCTTCATCCGGAACCAGGCCTCCACCTCTCATGATACCATGGTCGCAAAACCCTTTGACGATCACTTTGAGGTCTGAGATAGAATAATCCCACCGAACCCATTTCCCATGCCCTAGGTGGGTACTATTCGTCGTAGAAAAAGAGTATCTTGGCATGACACCCCACATGGAAGCGGAATACCCTAATATAGGAATAATTAATCCATGGTATACTACCAGAGACTTGAGAGAGACCTTCATCCCCATAAACGGTGATCATTTTCCATTCTTCCTGGGGGTTTTAGCCTCCCAAATATTCTAGGAAACTGCTTCCTACACCACTTCCTGGTCGCTGATATCTGAACACCACTGGTTGGATCCCTGAAATGAAGAAGTGATGAATTCATGATTGTGCTTCACTTGAGGGTTTATCCCCTATAAATTCCTGATGTAGTCCTATGAATATACCTCCCTATAACCACTAAAAAGGAGGTGACAATTATTTTCAGAACTTTGCATCCCACATCACCAGAAACACAAAGCAAGCTTGATTCCTTTCTTTATAATGTTGTCATCAGTGGGAGTCACCTGATTTATAACTCACCAAACTAGGATAGTGAATTTAACAGGGATAAATTTTCACCAAATTCTAGAACCATCTTAGTCATGCCCGCGATTCACATGCAACCATGAGTAATAAGTCTTCTTAGAGAACTGACTGGAAGAAGAGTCCAAAAAAACACACTAATATTTTTTTAATCATCTAAATATCCCTATATAGTGGATTCAACAAATCATTAGTCATTTATTGGATTAATATAGGGTATCAGCTCACTTATTGGAATGGTATATTTAGAACAGGGCACCCCAGGAGGAAAACCAAATCCCCTCCAACCTAATTATAATTCTAATTCGACAAATCACCATGAACCATCACCTAGAGAACATTCTCTACGAGAATATCCATATGATAAATCATACCGCTTTCAATGTTCAACAACTTTTCTGGACCATCGGTCTATTCTATGTATCTGTACCATATTTAACATGCATTTATATGGCTTATTAGGTGCTTCAATCCAGAATTTCCCATGCATGTTTGGTTTTCACGGTCAAAATGGATACCACGATACTGTGTAAGATAATAGCCCTGTATTTAAATGTTTTCCCCAACCTACACCACCAGGCCCATTGAGTTAAATATATAGAACCATCAAACTAAAACATTCATGGAAAGAAGCACCATTTTCCACCCAATTTTTCACAATAAGGAAGAATTTTTAATAAAAGGATATTTATAAATTAAAATTGAATGATATGTAATATTTTATTTTGTAATGTAGTTCATTAATATATTTATAATGAATCTATATTTATTATTTAGTATGTGTCAACATGTAATAAACATGATAATTCATAAGGTAATTTTTATTTTCTCAAGTTGTTTTCTTTGAGGCCTTTGTATGGTATGTGCCTATATTATTTTATGAGGAATATATAAATCCCCTTATTAGGTTATATATCCCAAAACTCCTCATTTTTATTATATATAATGTTTATTTTGATTATATTTTTTCATGAGTGTTATAATTCAAATGTTACTTAAGCTTTATCCGAAATATGATTCAATCCCATTTTATTCTAGACTATTGTGCACAAATTTACATTGGGTAAATTATATTATAATCATCTAATAAATACCTATAATTTATATCATCCACTCTATATATATGGAATTTGTTTTAATATTTTCCTCTCTTTCGTGGATAAAATGTTTCAATAAAATTATAGAAAAGATGACATTATTTCCCCACATTTAGCTAAGAAACATTCTTTTATATCCACGATATAAAAAAATTCAAGATTATTTTTTGATATTATTTACGGATTTATTTAATTAAAAATTTTCAATGTTATAAATTTTAAAAAATATTTTAAAATATACCTTATTTTTATGTGATATAATTTTTACAGATGGTGTGATCAAAATATATGTTATAATGATTAAACTATGAACAAAATTCTACACCACAATGATCAACTAATTATTTGAAGATTACATTAAAATATGAAATTTCTATTTTAAATGAAATTTTATTCCTTAATGTATATTTATTTTATATAAGTGATTTTATATTTAAAATTTTGTTTTCCTCAAAAAATATTCAATTAATATTTTAAAGAAAATTTTAATCTATGACACATTCCATTGATGTTCATAAAACTTTTCTAGGGATATGACCAATTTATGTTGACCTCATTACTTCTCTAGATTGATTATGACATTTTTTCATGACCTAAACCACAAGGGCCCAACTCTCAACTACCCCAAGACCACATATAATAGGCTAGGATATGCCGAGAAACACTGAGTATGCATATCCCAAAAATGGAGGGGAATATCCAAATGTACATGTACACACACATATACAAGACCACACAATGATAAATTGTAAAAAATTTAAAACTATTGTAAGAATGATTTTATAATCACACAACCAGAGTACAATAGTAATGTACTGAAATAAAAAAAGGGGAAAAATATAATCCCATCCCTAAACTATAAGGATTCCATTATTCTTCAATGGAGAGGAGTATGGGAAAATTCAAGATCCAAGAAAAATCATATGTCTATATAGCTCTTGATATACTCCATCGATAATGAGTCATCTATGGTCACCATCAAAATGGCCATCATCTACATAAGACACGACATGTGTGGGTACATCCCATTCATGGGTGATTATAACAAAATCCAGCATGACACCCCGAAAAAACTAAATCAAATAAATCAAGTATAGTCAAATCCATTAAATGATATAAAAATCAATGTATAACAAAAAACACCTAGACATACTCAGGACCGAATCTGAAAACCCGGTGGTCACAACCAACTTCCAGCCATATGATTCGTATTGAAAAAATTATCAATTTGGTAGAATCCTCTCCACAAGCCTTTCCATCAGAAGAGAAACTCATCGACGAGGTCAAGTTCATTAGGCCCCACTGGTGAACTCTTCCTGGTCTCAAGAGACCCTAATACTCAAATTGGGAGTCACGCCTAGAACTACTATGGGACACGATGAACCCAATATGCATCAACATTCTACATAGATGATTCTATACTGAGGATACTTGAAAACATGAAAAAATCCTAGTTAGATTGAGAATCGATTCCTTTCTCAAGAAGGTCACATTGATTCCACAAACCTCACATATTCTATATTGTTTACAGAGGATCACATTCTAGTCTCAAAGAGGAACCCCACAAGAATAATCTAAGAATTAACCACTAGAGGGAATCAAAATCTTATGATGTGGATGTTATGTGTAACTGTACCCTTGAGGTAATGGAACATGATAACATACTCATGAATGTATAGTCCAGACAGAAGAAACACATGGCCATAGATACCCTCAAATTGGTTATACGACATGTACTAGGGGTAGATGATGTGTCCAACTATTCCCTGATATTTGTGTGGGGTAATGTATCACATATAATATACAAAAACTAATCATTTATGAAGTGTATCTGATCACATATTGCATGTAGAGGTCACCTTGAACCCTTCCCGTGCCCCCTGGTTGGGATAGTGTTCCCCTGGATGTGTCGTGTACACCTGGCCATTCTTGGGTTAGAGTACATGGAATGTCCAAGCCTGTGTACTTTTGTTCATGTCTCTTTACCCTCCTAGGTACATGCCGAAGCATCGAGTATATGTCAAAGGGAATGTTATAGGGTCAAATGGAATGTAATTTTTTTACACTATGTAGAAACACAAGTGCCACATAGAGGGTCCTATAAAGTGTGTGTTTAATATAACACATATTGTACTGAGGGATTTCATAGAACTATCACTTAGTTCATGCATCACCCGAGTTTTCCACCTTTACCATTAATATCACCCATGAATATAATATCTGGGGTTGAATGGACTTTCCATCAGCCAATCCCTAGATTCTGGTCACTAAAACACATCAGGAAAACATCCACCATCATCCATGAAATTAGGAATCAATTGGGAATATGGGGAACACCAAATGTAGTCTCATTTTTCCTCGATCTATCCACCACCAACATCGATTCTGAAATCAAAACCTACATTGTGTGATGTTTCTAAAGTATCGATCTGCGACACCGAATAATGTTCATGGAGTGGCCAGATACTGGGTATTGGTCAAACAATTGGAGTTGGAAAATAATTACAATGATCTAATTTATAAATGGGGGAGAAATATATAATACTTGAAATTGAGGAATGAACCTTGACCTTTTTTATTCTTCCTCGATCTATTTTCATATAAATAGATAAATTTAGAAGAATAAAACACAACAAACATATATAGTTCCATCAATTTAAATCTTTTAATGATTCACTTATCAATTATGTTATTTAAATTGATATATATTTGTCTAATATTAATGATTTGGATGGAAAAACCAAATAAACATCTTACATGGATTTTGGATCAATAATTAATGAGGAATGGTTCAATGTTTCCATTGTTTACAATATCCATGTACTATATTGGTGTAGTGACCTATGATCCATTTTGAATCTGATGTCATCCACCATGAATGATCTACTCTAATAGTCTCTATTGACCCATGGTTTAGCTTCCAACCCTATGAAAAACTCCACAGTTGTGTATATAATGAGGAAGAAGTTCATTGTGTCAAATAAAATAAATAAAAGCTGTTTATTAAATATATTTTATTAATTTCATGCATGTGATGAATTTTTGACAAACCCCCATTCTGAAAAATATTATTTCAACTCCTGTGTAATATGTACAATATTAACTTGATGGTGCCTTAATATTTTTTTATATGGGCCACCTCTGAGGGAGTTATTAAACTTTTTCATGAAATCAATGTGCGTATGTTATTGATTTATTTAATATTTTTCAACGATTTAATCTAGGAAGACCCAGAATCAGAATAAAATGTTGTCATAGTGATTGGTCTAAAACATTATTAAAAATATATCAAAAAATAATACATTGAAATACCAATTCATTACATTCTCACCAACATAGATATTTTCACCATAAAAATAGAAAAAATAGTAGAAATATGAGGTTACTAGGCTCTCATATTGGTATCCCACTCCTAGGAGATCTCTTGAAGATTCACATACTTCCATCATACAAGCATTAGGGGAATTGATCACTCACCAAGGACCCCCTCCTACCTATCCTCGATCTCTACCAGGTAATCTGCAAAGGTAACTTCATCCCTGATGTCCATGTCACCACAGTCGATAATATGTGAAGGTCCATGCATGTACCTCCTCGCATACAACACATGGAATATTTCATGTAAATTTTCTAACTATAGTGGTTGAGCTATGTTTTACTCCACCTCACCAACTCTATCTAGTATCTAGAATGGGCCAATGAATATTAGAGATAACTTGATGTCACTTTAAAACATCCTCAATCCACATTTAGGTTATACCCTAAAAAATATGGTATCCCTCCTCCAACTCCAGAGTTCCACATCATCAGTCCACATTAGAGTTATAATGTATTTTTATAGTCCTCATATTCACATAGAGGATATTCACCTTTATTTTTTTACCCCATACTAACTTTTTCCCCATGAGTGCTGACTCGGATAGATCATTCTAGAAAAGTGGTGACCTATAGTGTCTCCCATAAAAAAGCCTAAAAATGTGCCATACCAATGGTGTAATGGTTGTTATTTTTGTAATAATAGAACACAATGGTTATATAATACTCCAAAAAATATCATAAGTCCAACATACAATGCCGCAACATATCCAAAAATACATGTATGGTCCACTTATCCTAGCCATCATTTTGGTGGGGAATCACCATGATGCATTTTAATTGAGTCTCAATGGTCTCTAGTAATCAACTCCATAATAAAGATGTGAAGTGAGAATCACTATATGAAATGACCATCAATGTAACTCTATGGAGCCCGTCTATCTATTACATGTAGTGGTGTCAAAGTTCACTACTGAACTCTACTCTCAAATAGATAAGATGTGGGATGACTTGGTGAGTTGTTATACAATCTCCAAGATGAAATCATGTCCCCTAGATTTTCATGGTAACCCTATCACAAATCCAATGTATATCCCATCATAATTCCACTCTGGAACATCAAGAAATTAGGACAAACCTTCTAGAAATGGGTGCTCACCCTTCAATTTCTGTCAAGTGAGAAATTAAGAAATAAACTCTACAACTCCATTCGTCATGCATGGAAACAAAAAACTAACATTACAGTTCATGTTACATCTTTTCTACACCTAGATGTACTTATAATTGTGATATATGAAACTCCTATATCACCTATTCAAGCAATTTCAAAGGATTCATTATCCATCCTATGAATATGATATTGTGATCTCCACCATCATAATATCCATTAAGGTAATGTTTTGTGGATATCTGAGTAAATAAGGTCTCACGGTTTGTATCTCTACATGGAGAATCCTTGTCATGTTGTAAAACAAGTTGGGTGATTACAGTATACTTATGCTATGAGGCAACACCCATGTCTAATAAGGACCACTAAAATGAGGCTAAAATCTCTGACCTATCATCCAATAACTGAAGACAAGATCTCTAACTGGGTGAGTATACCACCATGTTCTCATTCCCATGATTATATACCATCTAAAAATTATATCCATGAATGAACTCTAGTCATCACATAAATCTCAAAATATGATCATTACATCAGAATATATACTTGGGAGTCTTCTGGTTAGAGTTGATGATAAACAACTCGACCATCAGGTAGTTTCTCCACATTTTCAATATAAAGACTAATTTACCTAGATCAAGATTGTGGGTCATATATTTGTCAATATGTGTTATCAACTGATTTGTACCACATGAAATCACCACCTATTTCTGTATCATAATTGAACCGAGAATGGTTCCAAATGAATCAATAAACAATATGTACTCAACACCCATCTCTAGAATTATTAGTATTGGAGCACCCATCAATCTCTGCCTCTGCTCTTGAAAAAGATACTGACACATTTCCATCCATAGAAAAGGCTACCCCTTTCAGGGTTTAGTCATTAATTAGTGATTCAACCTTAGATAAATCATGTACAAACATCCTATATCACCCTTCCAACCCAAGGAAACTACGCACCTTGATAACACTCTTGCGTGGCACTATAGAAATCACTACCTCAACCATCACTAAGTCCACTACTACTCCTATATCTGAGATTAAATTTCCAAGGATATATAGCTCTTGAATCCAAAACTGACACTTCATGATCTTCCAATATATATATTTTTTCTCAGAGATTGTATAGGACCACCATCAAGTGTCTTGTGTGCTCCTCCATTAATGCATATTACGCCAAGATATCATCGATAATGAGTACCACAAATTTTCCTAAAAAAGGGTGAGTGATATAGTTCATGTGTCCCATAAACACTTCTAGGGATTTATCCATGCTGGATGGCATTAATAAGTAGTCATAGTGACCATAGGGACATATGAATGTCATATTTGGTATATCCTCATCACGTACTCGTAGTTGTTGATCGCCTAATTAGAAGAAAATGAAGAACTAACATTCCCCAATGAACATATCAAAGAGGTATTCAATCCATATAATTGGAAAATTATTATTCTTGTGAACTTGGTACAAGTGGTTGTATTCCACACTTAAACTCAATATCCTATTTTTTTACCTGGAGAACATCATTGGTGCTGCACAACAGGAAACCCTATGTATCATAAATCTTTATCCTATAAGTCCTCCAACCACACCATCAAATATTGAGTCTCTATTAAATTCATCTTATATGATGGTACGCATATCACAAAAATTTTACCATGCAAGTAAATTAGGAATTATAACACTCTATGGGGATGTAATCATTGAAAGTTATCAGGAAATATATCATTACACTCAACCAACATAATAGGGAACTGATATCCCATAGAATCCATTTCTCCAAAAGACGGATTGTTTAATTGGTGTCTAATCTGATGCACTGTACTATGCATAAGTCCATCCTTCTTTTTCAATGATTAAATTTCACCAACAAAAGAAATATTTTTCCCATTAGTTTGGACACACTACATCCACCTAAAACAGTTATTCTAGTCACGAACATTGGATAGACATTATATATTTATGATGAAATCATATGGCCTTATTACTTCTAAAAAAATATCCCATATAAATATTTCACCTACAATAATTAGATCACAATGTCCCCACAAGTGCATAATCTTTGAGTCACTACCTATTTGATTACCCAACCTTAATGATTGATCCACTGGATCAACTATAATAACTATATATCAAACAAGAATAGCATCCTAAAAATAATGAATTGCACCTATATCAATCAATACTATTGAAAAAGAATAAAATACACCAATATTACCATGTACAATGTCTATAGCATCTAGATCATTAGTATCCATAAAATACAGTTGGCCTTTTCCTTTCCCACTGGCTCCCAGAGCCTGGCATGGACAACCTGGGGTTGGGGTTAATACCAGGAAAATCCTAAGACTACCTCTTTCTACATTGTCATCCCCTATGATACATTCGTTTCCCCATGGACCACCCTTCCCATGAGTCTATCTCTGCCTTGATAGTCTCTTGATTTTCCCTCTATCAGCAATACAATGGGTTAGACAGTCCTGATCCATATGTCCCCGACCTTCATAGAGAAACACAACCTCTACCTCACTAGATTTGATCAATCCTATGATCCTTGAAACATCGACCCTATGTCCTAGAATTTTATCCTAAAGCATATGACATTCTTGGACCCTATTATTTTCATATTCTACCTTCTTGTAATGTCTCTGCTCTAGGATGCTCGAAACTAGCATGCACTATAGATGCATTCTCTACCAGAATGACTTCCACCACTAAGGCGCACTCATGCAACTCAGAATAGGTGGGAATATAATGGGATTCCAATAAATCCCAATTTTATTGATATAATCCTTTATCAATGATACATTCGATGAAAAATTGATCTTGAATCATATTCATGGAGTATTATGAGAGATCCATAAACCACATTGATTACTCTACCATGGTAAAACTGACCTATTTTAGAAACAAAATCTCAAGTATGTGCATTTTTTACAACATGTACGGATAAAACACCACACAAATTAAATTTTCAAAATCATGACCCGAAGAGAGTTATCTCATCATTTGACTAACCATTTAAACTCCTCCATCAACCATCAAATCCATAATAAAATCTTTTCATGAGGACCTATGTTTGATATGTAGGATTCCTCACATGGAAGAGAGCATAAGTGAATGCCTCAATCCAGTCCTCAACCACCAAGGGTCCCGATTCACCCTAAAACAGGGGAGGTATCTGCCTCAAAACTCATGTAGTTCACACTACCTATATGAATCCTCAAATGGAACTTCTATCACTAGTTACTTATCAAAATAATGGGATAAATATGGTAAACCAACGAGAGGTGATATCTCTGGTGCATGAACCTGTAATAAAGCCTCGTCACTCATCATATCATGCTCATAATCACATGGTAGAATCATAGTAGGATATCTTTTCAAAGGCATACTGAAATAAAACATGATGTACCCCGTTCATTGAGTATATCTAGGGATATGACTCAATAAATTCAAGGAAAACACAACCCATTACTATATGATTCATGTTCCAATTGTTTCCTTATAACCAATGTATACATTCACTAATTTGAAAGGTTGGTGATCCGAGTACTAGTGTATGGGTATATCAACCCCAACACCAACACTAAAATCCAAGGCCTAAAAGATGAACATAAAATTTTAAACACTATTTGCCCAATACAATCTCATAGACTCCAGTATGATGGTAGATACAAATCCATTGATTTAACTCTTTCATGAAGCAAGCTAATGATGTTTGACATGTGACTACCCCAATCCTGACTTCAACAGACTAGGGGTTGGTGACCAAAACAAAGTATGCCTATCCCTAAAATGGAAGGCATTTTCCATATTTACTGATACACATGCACACATATCCACACCAAAACAATGATAAAAAGTAAAACAACAAAAAAACTCATGAATACATCTATAATCCCATAATAATAATATAATAGTAAAGTACTGAATGGGGAAAAGGGAAAAAATAAAATCCCAAAAAAAACTATAAATTGTCTAATATGATTCAAGGGAGAGGACTGTGAAGAAATGGAAGGACCAACAAAGGACCTCATTCTTTCTAGCACAATTTATTCTCCACCTTTTCCATTCCTTCCCATGACACTATTAAAAGGGCTATCACCTTCATAAGACATGACATGTGTGGGAAGAGCCCATACAAGGGTAATTATAACAATATCCAGTAAAACAACCATAAAAAAAGTAAAAATGGAGCATTATGTATATATATACCAATACAATGATATAAAAATAAATTTATAATAGGAAAAACTCTGATATACTCAGGAAGGACACCACACCACCATGAGGTCACAACTAACTAACATCCATAGGATTCTTCACGAATCAATTCCTATTATAGGGTAATACACTCCATGAGACATTTTATCATGAGAGACACTCATTTTATAAGTATATATTCATGGTACTCACCCTATAAATCTCACTAGTCTCAAAAGACCCTAATACTCATATATCTATTCATGCTTAGAACATCAGGGGGGCACCATTAACCCAATATGAATTAGACTACTCCATAAAAGACCAGATTCCAATGATTCATGTGAACACTAAAAATACAACCTACTAGATGGATGATCAATCCACTTCTCATTGAAGTCACACCGATTCTACAAACCCTACCTTGTGTATAATGATGACAATGGATCGAATTATTGTCTCATGGACTGACTCCTCACTCTCAATACAAAATCATACTCAAGAGTGGATCACAATCAAGTGATATGGATGTAATGAATCAATTTACCATTGAAGGAATGAATGAAAAGAATAAATCCCACCAAGAATGGTTTATAATGATAAATCAAAGGGATGAAAACACCATGAAATGGGTACATGGCATGTACTAGGGGTACAAGGTGTGTCCATTCAACACCTAATCTTATCAAGTGGTATCCCCTCTCATGGAATGTTAAAAAATCAATATACTTTGTGTGTATGTGACCACACACCACATGTAGAGGTCTCCAAATAACCTTATCATGCCTTTAAGTTGTTCCCGTGTACCAACGATCATGTTGTGTACACCTTATGATTCCTATGTTGGAGTACATTGCATATCTGAGTCAGTGTATTCCTATCTGTATTTGTGTATCCATTGAGGTAAATGATGATCCACTGATCACATGTGACACAGTGTGTGATAGAGTCACATATAGTTTGATTTTTTCATCCCTAGAATCCATAGTGTTGCACATAGGGTCCCACATGGAATGTGTTCCCGAAGAACCTACAATGTACCATGAGATTTCAAAGAACCGATACATAGTTTAGGAATCACCAAGATTGTAAACCTATTCCATCAATATCACCCTAGAACATTGTATTTGGGATTGATCATCCTTATTATAGGATTTTTTATAGAATCTAGCTACAAAAAAGAAAGATAGAAAAAAAACTGCCATCGTACGTGTCACCATGTGTCACATGGGAAAACAAATAATTAATGATTAATAAACCCTATCCCTTTATCTATCCACCATAATTTTTTATTCTTAAAATGATAAAACCATCATTAAATATACCCACCACATTGATCTATTTCACTGATAAATTGTATCACAATGACTACATACTGGGTGTTGGAAAAACCATTTTCCTGGTATATTACCAATGATAATCGAAAATAGAAATGGGGGAGGGATCGATAAGTCATGAATGTGAGGAACCATCCTTGAAATTTTTTATTCATCATATATATTTTTTCATATAAATATACAACCAATGAAAATAAAACAAAATAAACAAATATAATTCCATGAATTTTAATATACCAATTATGGACATATCAACTCTATTCATGGAATTGATCTGAGTTCTTCCTAAATTATTGAATGAGGTAGAAATAAAAAATCAAAATCCTATCTAGAGTTTGTATTTATAATTGATGAGTAACAATTATTTGTTTCCATAATTGATGATATCTATGAACTCTGTTGGTGTAATGATCTCTGATTTGATCTCAATCTGATGTTTTCCACCAAGACCACTATCCCACAATGGTCTCCATGTCTCAGGTTTTAGTGACAAACATATAGAAAAAATATCTATGTATTTAAATTGGAAGAAGGTATTTATATTGAAATAAATAACTTAGTTCAAGTTAATTAATTTATTTTATTCACTCCTTTTCCATGATTACTTTTTCCCAAATGCCTCGGGCTGAAAAAATTTATATCGCTCCTTGGGTAAAAAATGTGTTCTAAACTCAACGGTGCTCACAGAATTCTGATTTAAGACTTTGTTAATGAGTTATTCTACATTAGTAGGAATAATAAACATTTATATTATTAATATATTTTATATGTTACAAATATTTTTTCAGGAACACTAAGCCTCAACATCACATGTCTTCTCTACACCTGGATTTAAAATAATCAATATAATATCCAATTATAATACATGTAAAATAAATGTATTTACATCTATGATGACGATATTCTTTAAAAATAGTTTATTTTCTCAATGTTATTATATTATTAAATGATGTAATGTTTATGAAACTTTTATCCCTTCAATGAGTTATGGTATGATGACATTATAAATTTTTTATGATCATGCGGCACATATATATAAAATATGAACTATATGATGCATTTTTGGTGAATTAGATAGATCTATAATTCATTACAAAATGATGAATATTTGACGACACAATAAGAACATGAATGTGGAGTGAACATATTTCCATAATGGACTATATCCATAATTATTATCATGGAAGTTATCATTAACCATGGATATATTAGAATGGCGAGTCAACCAAATAAGCTATGATAATCTTGTCATTGAGCCTTGACAATGGAATTTATTTTATATGATTATGTGTATTCTAAAATCTTATGTCCTATTATTATGATATTCTTTATGGAAATTTATTGATTACTAATGATTCCAAACCATAATTAATTATGTATTTTTTCTGAAAAAATATTATTCCATGACTCATGATTAATGACCATAGACTTATTGGGTAGGATTATTTTACATTATGATCATGTTATAATAACTCATTATAATATTATGATTCCATATGATCATTGACTAATATATCATATGTGTACCCAAATTAAGAATCATCACACACCATTTGTGAAGATTTATTACCCCAAGGATATGAAGAAAGGTATTAAGTATGATGTGTTTAAGAATGATCTTTATTATCAAGAACATTGTGGGATATATTGAAGATTATTCATTTAATAAAATTACTATGCATATAGTCTAAAAATACACTAAACCTATACTATTATGTCACATATTGAAATATTTTTTAGTGAATATTCATCGAATATTATTCAATTATTATTTATGATATTATTTGGTCACTATAGTTATTACTAGAGTAGGTTTTAGTTGATCATTGGAGTTGAAATATAAAACAAAAGACGTATAAAAACACAAGGATATGTCCTAGTATATAATAAAATTACAATGTTTATATATGGAAGGGATTATGTTTCTTTCCTAAAAAACATTCCTATAAAGATACAATAATGGGATTTTGTTTTAAAATAGATACATAGAGGCGTAATAACCCCAAAGAGAGTTGGTAGAGTATATCCCAACCATCATTCTGTTGCATGGAGATTCTTACCTTACTATGCACATAGTTTAGCATAACCACAAGATATTCATAGGTTAGGTCCAATTTTACTGATGGACCACAATGAAATAATTTTATTTATTATTATCATGGATAAGTTATATTAAACCAGAGGTGTAATATATTAATATTAAGGTAAAATTATATAGACATCATGTGAATGGGTTTTAAGCACTATATGGGTTCTTAATATGATTATTTCTACTCACACTATATATTTTGGTTTCAACCAATTATTTTAACCCAAATGATTAATGTTATTGATGAATGTTATAGAAAATGTAATGATTTTCCACATTGGAAACCAAATGAAATAAGAGATGGAATGAGAAAGTTATTTATTATGAATAATTATTTACCCCATTATGAAATTAATATCCTCAACAAGGGTGAGATTCCAAAAATAAATAATATGTGAACAATTTTGTATCATGAGAGATCAGTTGTTGGAGATTGTAGAGGAAAGAATATTTAGCTTCTAACATGTTGAGAATGTAGAAAAATTCATTTAATGAAATGTTTTAAAGAATGATATTATGGGTTATTTGGGGAAATTATGTTCATAGGGAAAATACAATACATGTAATTGATTAAATTATATGTGGGGAACTGTGGAAATATCCCAGTCAATTTTTTATTCCAATATATACCTCATATACCAAGATACAACCTAGGTTATACCATTTATTGATGTGGATTGATTGAATTGATTATGTGTTTAGATTAAAAAATTATTTAAAAAATGACTTTAATCAATTATTTTCTAGTTATATGTATCTTAAACCATTTATTTTTTATCCATTTGTAGTTTTTAGTTTTTGATTTCAAATCATATAATGAATGATACTGATAACCTGAAATGTAATTCGATTTTAAGGTGATATTTTTTGAAAATAAAAAGATTGAGTGATAAAGAACCATTATCACGTTCTTGATGTTGAGATAATAATGTTTAGTTGTATTAAATATATAATTTATATTGAAAATGTAAATTGGATATTATTGATGATCGTCAAATTAGTAAGTAAGATGATGATAAATTGATTTAGGTCATGTCTGATAATGATTATTGATTTTTTTAATTTTTGGATTATATTAAATATAATATGATTATATTTGGTGGATACGGATAGTTTTAATATTTTTATAAATTTATGATTCCATTTGGGTTTTATGGTGATTAATATTACTTTTTTAATGATTAATAATATTCACATATTTGGTATGTGACATTTAGATCGACTTCACTTTTTTTAGAGATAAATTTTAATGTTGATCTTGAAAAAATTTGTGATAAAATAATTCTTATTATTGGGGTTTAAAATTGGTTATAAAAATTTTAAATGAGTCATAAAGTTTAATATTTATTGAATTGATTGAGTTAAACTTTGGGTGTTTTGTTGTGGCATTATAGATTGATGAATTGTATTGGATAATTGGTGTTAAACATTATGGTTTTGTCAAATATTTACATAAAAATGAAATGAAATATTATTATTTGATGGATCTTATTGTCCATTAAAACGTAGTTTTATTACTCAATGAATGAAAAAATATTCTTGAATTTTTATTTCAAGGAGCAAGAGATGTAGTGGAAAGTTTAGGATTTACATCCAATGAATGTAATTATGCCTCTCAAATGGAAAAAATCAAATAAGTATACTTATTTATTTCATATACTGTTATATAAGATAAAAACACAAAAATAAGAAATTTATCTAAAAAACTAATATAGTTTATCATAAATTTAGGTGAATTGATACTATTTTAACCCATAATAATTTATGGATTTTTTATTAATTAAAAATATCAGGAAAATATTCCCTATAACTATCTATTAGTCTTTGGATGTTTTTTATCCTTTAAGTCTATATTTTAACATAGAATGATTTTTTTTTCAATTTTCAAGAACCCAATTATATTTTATTTTAATGTAACCTTTATTTTTCCCACTTTCCCTTTTCAAATGATTTTTTATTAACCCTCCGTATGATTTGGGTTTCAAAAAAGTTATTTTCAAAATTTGAATCTTTGATAAAGAAGATAAAATTTTTAGAGATCAATATATTATGCGGGGTTATGAGATCCAAAAAATATATTTTATAATAATAACAATCTCAATATATTACATAAAATGAAAGACTATGATCTATGTTAATTTAGAAATATTAATGATATATTATTATTTAATTGTACAATTATAACCATGTTAATTAATTTGTGGGTATTAATATGTGTCAAAATATAATGAAATATATATATAAAGATCCTACTCAATAAAATTTATTTTTTAATTGTTATGAAATAAGCACTCATTTTCATTGAAGTCAATTTTGTATAATAGCCCAAAACCTACACTCCTGATTCTAGTGTAGAAATCATGAAGTTTAAATTTACAAAAATCATGCCAATAATCAAAAAACGTTTTTTTTCATCTAAACAATAAAATTTGAAATGATAATCATGGACCACTTATATCCTTAAATAACTTTTATATTTATTGTTTGTGAGAATTAGAAAAAACTCCCATATAAATAAATAACTTTTCATTAAATGATAATTTATCCAATAATATAAAACATTCAATATAATTAATGATTTATTTTCACGGAAACCTCTTCAAATTTAAAATTTACTTCTTCCTTTCCCTTACGCATCCTTAAACCATATGATTTTTTTAAGCCTGGGATGATCATAAAATCATAGTAAGGGATATAAAAGAAAAGAATCTATTAGTTTAGTAAATATATAAAAACCCATGAAATATATACCACATCATCAATGTAATTAGACCAAATATATAATTTTTTAAATAAAAAATACACATTATATTTTTTATTAAATCCTTTAAAACTCATATGATGAAATTAAAACACCTTTTTGTGACTTAGATTATCATATTCATAAAACCATTTCAAATCCATTTTAATTTTAATAAAAATATAGCTAACTTCTAAAATAATCATTACACAATGCACTTTAGATTTATAATTGGGATAAACCTTGGTATAAGTTATGTCAGGAACACCCATGAGATATATTGATACATAACACTTCATATAATCTATATCAGACTCACCTATTTTTTAAGAGCTATAATGGGGATAAACCCTCCATGTAAGCTATATACTGCTCACCCATTAACTATAATGTGACTCAACCCTTAATTTATGCTATATAAGGCTCACCCATTTCAAATAATTCTCATGAAACATGTCATGAATAAAAAATTTCCTTATAGAACCCTTTGAAAAACTATTTTTATCCCATAGTAAATTTTATTGAAAATAATTCCATTTTATTTTAAAAAAACAGTTCTATATCACAATTTTTTTTAAAAAAAATCAATTTATATAACAAAACACCCAAAAAGTGAAAGTGTATTTTAATTTAAGAAAACATGTAATCTTTAAAAGGAATATAGAAATCAAATAAAAGTCATGGTTGTGAATAATTCATTTTCCCCATATACATTAATAATAGAACATCCCTTTTTTCATTTTCCAAATCATTTTGTATAAAAAACAGAAGACATTTAATTGTTCAAAACCATTTAAATAAATTAAAGATACATAAATTTTCTTTTATAAGTAATTTATTTCCATATAAAATAATTAATATATCATTTTTAATACATTGAAATGAAAGAGAAAGTGAGTTTTAGGGGAAATGATAAAAAAATAATTTTTAATGGATAATTCCCTTATAACATGGGAAAAACATGATTCATAAGACCCATGAAATATTAAAATTAAAAACATTAAATATACTTATAATATATAATTTAATCATAATACATGTTCATGTGTCTGTATATGTAAATTATAATCAAATATAGGTCCATAAAATCAAAAAATTCCTTAATGGAAGGAAATTGAGATGAAGTACCTTAACTTGAGTAAAATTCATCATATGTGACATTATAATAAATAAAAATAAAAATATATAAATTATTTACCTTATTAAGAACCATTTTCATGTTTATTATTACACTTATTTCACTTATAAACATGTTTTGTACAATTATTTAATCAATTAAGTTTCTGTCTCTTGTTTTGACCATATTCATCTTATGTGTGAAAATGACATTAATAGGTTGGATATAGTCAAATATTTATTTATTTAAAAATATAAATAATAAAAATAATAATATAATTATCAAAACTTTGTCAACTATGTTTTTTAGAACCAATCATGTAGTATGGTATTGAAAAAATGAACCGACGTTATGATCATTCAGATGGTATGCAATACACACGCATGAGTAACATTTAATTTTTCAATGATCACTGTTGAATGAAGGTAATTAAAATTTATATATAAAAAATTATCATTAAACGATTTATACAAGATATTTAATTATATATATATATATATATTAATATTGTGATATAAAATAAATCACATCACTTTTAGGCGGCAGAACTCCAAATGTCAATGAACAACATTATCACTTTTTTAGTTTATGAAATGATAAAAAATAGAAATATATATTATATTAAAAAAATATAATTATGTAATGAATATCATAGATATATCATTTATATTTATTATTTTAATTATTTATACTATTATTACCTTACACGTTACATGTTTGTGAAAAATGATTTAAATAGCTTCGCGAGGTGACAGTCTGTTGTTCGCACAAGCGATGTTATCCTTTCACATAAGAAAAGGAATATGAAAAGAGAATAATTTTTATTATTACTAAAAAGGTATAATATATATATATATATATATATATTTCAGATATTAAATTTAAATCCATCACTATACCCAACCATTAATGTTGGTAATGGAAAAATGAATGAAATTGTTTAACAAGGCAATGGTATATAACAGAAATGAATGTAGATTTCATAGCACATTTGATGGATGTGTATGTGGGGGTTGATAGTACCATTAATATAGAAAAATAAAAACACATTTATCTTACTAAGGTTATTATATAATAATTTTATAACTTTAATTTCATGGGTTGAAGAAATAAAAAACAATTTGGTGATTGTTACCTATTCCTCAAGTAACTTATTTTGATTAAAAAACCATCATTTGATGGATTTCATCCCAAAGTAATGATTATATGACTATATAGTGTACTTTAGTGACCAATTTTGCTAGTTTTTGTTCAGACAAATGTCTTCAATGGTGTGGAGATGTGGAGAGAGTGAGTTCCGTTTTATAGTTGAGGAGTGGAATTCTCATAAGTACTCAATGTACTCACTATTAGGAGGTCTCACTTATATCATTTAATTCCTAATAATTCTATTTCAGGAATAAAGGTTAGAGTATTTTAATGTTGAGATTTGTAATTTAACAGATGAATCTTCCCAATTTTGGAATTTATTGACTTGTTTTATGATTTTTGGCAGGAAAAATGAATTTTTGAAAAGGGAATAAAAAGATGTGGAAATATGAGAAAAAATAAACTTTGTGTCATGAGAAAAGTGAAATGGTATGACACCAGATTTTTTGATGTAAAATGGATATGGAAGTTGAAGTGAAATAATTACACATCATGTAATATACTTACATGACATGAGTTTTTCAAATGGAATTTCCCATGCAGGATAAGTCATGACTTCAATGCATGATTTTAAACATCATTACACATCATGAGTCCCAATTTCATGTTGTGGTGTTTCTCAGGACAAAATTTTAGAGAAGATATTTCAAAGATTCACGACGACTCAAGAATGAAGGATTACACTTCATGTACCCCGATTTCATATTTTTATTTTTATGGAAAATAAAAAAATCAATGTGATGTGGGCTGAAGGTTTGAAGGGAATTCTTATAAAATGATCACTCTGGCCACCCTTCCAACAGACTCTGGGAAAAAAGTTGAAAAAATGACTTCAAAGGAAGCCTGTAAAAAATTGAGTGACCATCTGGGGTCCTATTTTTCCGTCGTTCATTGCCACCATTCTTCTTCAGGTACCAATACTACTCGTTCTCATCAATCCTAGCATGAGTGATTAGTCCTATTATTTAGGTCTGATGGGATTGTAGAGGGATGTGTTGTTATGGACTATTTTAATTTATTATTCATGTTTTTTATTTCTATGAAATTTTTCATCAATTAAATATATATTTATTTTTGTATTTCATGACCATAACTACGTTCTTAAGGTCATATTTTCATTGCATCTATTAATCGTATTAGTGTTTGTTTGACCATTACGAAATCTAGGATAATTATGTTTAAGTAAGGTTTTGGGTTTCCTTATTTCATGATTGCATTTAGTAGATGATCATTCAAATGGTGAAATCATAACGTTATTGTAGGATAATAATACCGAGGATCCTCACCAACCCAATTCCTACCTAAAATCTGAATAATTCTATTATCAATTAAATTGCTAGAACAAAGACAAAAAAATCACTAAACTGGGCAGGCCACTATGTTTATATTCTACCCAATAAATCTTATTGTTGTTTCTATTTTTCCAAACAAAAAAAAATAATTATAATTTTATTTTACTTAATTAATTTATAATATATGAACCGTCTTTGTGGGTTCAACACCCATAATCTCTAGATAATAGATATTTACTTTTGATGTCATTGTTTTAAAAGATTACTAAATTCATTTCACCTTAGAGGGCTTAATGATGTCTCGTAGTCTATCGAATGTTTTGCATAGTTAACAGGATTGGTTTTTATGTTAAATTTAATTATGAATCTTGATAAACATTTTTATATCAATTCTTTATTTTACACATGGTATTTTCATCTCTTTGTTTTAGTTACAAATCCATTGTATGACTACTCTACTCTTGGGAAGGATATAGTTAAAGATATCGCATTCCACCTAGATCTAGAGAAGACATTACACCATCAATGAAAGGAAAATGGGAAGGTTGAATCAGAAATCATGGCTGGATGAGGCCAATTTGAAGGACATGATTACGAGTTGGGACAACTATCTAAAGACCCGTAAAATTAAAGGAAATATTTTTTCATAAATTCTTTGGGATTTTACGAGTATGCAGTTTCTGACGGCAATTGATTCTGAGGCCCAGTGTGCCCGAAATCAATTTCTGAAGTTTATCTTGGGTACGTTCAGTGAACAAACGAGCGAGTTTTTCTATCTTTTGAACCGCTGCTCAGAATTGAAATCCAAGGGCACCGATTAAACTGCAGCATCGATAATTGCTTAAGAGGACCTTTACCGAGGATTTGTTTTCTCGGGAGGAGTTGTTAAAAATAGATGTTTATTAAATAATTGAAAAAAAATTGTGGAACAATTTTTATTCTTTATCCAAGTGTTTATATCCAACATGGGGTAGTTGGGGTGGGAACCACAAGCCCCTAACTACCCATGTGAGGATATTGGTGATGTCGGGCCAACACAAGCCCCACCCCTTCACATTCTTTAAAACTCCTCTAACCCACCTCTTAAAATTTGTAACTCATCTTAACATGTTAAACATCCCCTTTAAGTGGGTGACCCTTCCTCTCCCCACTCTCTCAATTTAATGCTTTCCAACACACTTTTCATTAATTAAATGAACCACAATAATTAATTGAATTAAGTGTTTTATTCTCAAAATTTGAAATGCTTGGCATCAGTAAATAAAATAAGGAAAAGCCTTATTTTATTTTTGTTGGAAATTGTGGTGTTAAGAGAAATGGGAGGGAGATATTGAGTTTTGGGAATATCGGTTCATATTTTTGTTGGAGAACTTCATCCTCAATGAAGAACTCCAACACTCCGACGAAGAATGTCGACTCGGAGGCTCGGTTTCACCATCCTCTTCTTCCTCCGCGACAAGGGAGGAGACACTAATGATGATAGAATCGATGCCATCATCCATGGTGCTTGAAAACTGCGGACTTCCTTCTAGGTAGGGAATTGTTTTGGATTGAGAAATATTGGTTTTACTTCCATGTTTTCGTTCTTCTAAAACCACTTGTTATCGGACTAATGCGGAAGGGACCAGACCAAACTAACACGGTCCGATTCCTCCGATGTTCTGGTGAATTACTAGATTCCTTCAACTGTTATTGAGTGGTGAATCAAGTTAAGTTTTTGGAGCCAATCAGAGGCCCAAAAACATCATAAAATTCCTCAACGCATCGGGGTGACTTAGAAGTAGATGTTTCGAAGAAATCGGATCATCGGAACGAAGAACAGACGCCTCGGGAGGCGTGCTGGCCAGAGGCATCATTTCTGGAAAATTCCAGAATACATGGCGTGTACTCCATAAGTACACGCCGTGTAGTAAAAGCGTACTATGGATTCCGTTTCGAATGTTTGAAAAATAACACACTGTTTGTGACTCTATACACATGACGTGTACTCTCCACACTGTTTTTCAGAGGAGGATTCGATGGACATGGCATGTTTTCAAGGAAAATACACGGACACAGATAGAAATACATGGCCAAGTAACACGACGTGTATTAATTTCATAGAAAGGCAGAAGCGGCTTTGTGATGGCTCGGCGTGTAATCTGGAAGATACACGGACACAGACATAACCAAACGGCCAGGGACACGGTGTGCACTACCTCACCATGGCAGAAGCGGCTTCGTGATGGCTCAACATGTAATCTGGAAGATACACGACACATGTAGAACCACATAGCTAGGGACACTACGTGTACTAGCTCACCATGGTAGAAGTGGCTTCGTGATTACTCGATGTGTATTCCAGGAATACACGGACATAGGGTGGAGTACACGGGCATATACTCCATCAAATGACCATGCATGGCCAGTGCACAAGGAACTGTACCTAAGGGTTTGGATAGGGCGTGTAACCATACCACACATCGTGTACTTACTTATTTACATGACCAGCTCAAAGACAAGGTCCGTTCACACAGGAAGTACATGATGTCTGATAACACGTTGTGTACTTTTTACTTACACACCGTGTAATTTTGGGAAATGACTTTGTCATCTTTTTATCTTTATCTTGGACACGTTTTTCTTGGTTTTCCCCCAATGACGTGGGACGGAACGTTGGGATACATCATCTCTGGTCTTTGTGACAGTTGATGTATCAACCCCTTTTACTCGTGGAGCAGACCCTCCCCGAATCGAGTACGTTGTGTGCGGGAACCCTAGAGCTGGTTACGACTGTGATGACAATGATGACTGTACATGGATCCTACGTGTGTTCGGCAGCGGGGACGACTGTACTTGGATCCTCCGTGTGTTCGACAGCAATGTCGACTGCACATGGATCCTACGTGGGTTCGGCAGCGATGGTTACTGTACTTGGATCCTACATGGCTTCATCAGCGACGACTTCTGTACGGGGATCCTACGTGGGTTCGGAAGGGGAGATGATTTAGAGGCTTTGTCTAATCATTTCCACCCCGCTTCGTGAGTAGTATACCTGTTTCATCTGAGTCTTTAATTTCAATCATTATCATTGATATGATTGACTTGCTTTTCTGTGTGGATTGGGTTGTGTTTTCCTGTGTGGACTGGGATGTTCTTGGGCTCGGGAGTTGGAGCTGAACTGGAATTGATGACTTAGGTATATGTATGGGAATATACCTAAGTATAGTTGGTTGATACAATCTGTTGTATCTTTCCATTGTGGTTTATCTTTTGTGGATTATGGGGGACCTTCGGGTGTCTTGGGGACCCTACTGAGTATCGTATACTCACCCTTGCACGAGTTATGCCTGAACTACGTTGTGTTTGATACATACGATAGACAACACTGATCTAGGTGGAGTCTAGTAGGGTGGGATGATACGTGGAGGTGGACCACTTGGCCGGATGTACACGGAGCGGACGACCAAACCCGATGAGCTGAGGAGACCACATGTACCCACCCTTCAGGTGGGATATCCTGAGGACAACTTAGTGGTTGATGTTTTACTATTCTATAGCTGTTCTTTCTTTACTGTTGTACTGTACTTTTAGTTGGGTTTGTATTATGGCCCATTTACCTTCCGACACCTACTTTTGTACTCAGTTTACTTAGTGTTTACTTCATCTTGCGTACTCTGTTGTGTTTGTTTACTTATATAAAGTAAATGCATTCCCTTTTATCTGGATTTACGCATTTGGTGCTAGTCACCAGCCCCTGGCCTATGGAAGGAGGGCTTGGGGTAGTCACGGCACGGGCCCCGAGGATGGGTTGTGACAAATTGGTATAAGAGGAGTCAGTTCTACCGCAGAACATAGGACTCTGATAATTTCTTCTATGTGAAGCAATAGTTTTTAGGGTATTGAGTGTGGTGATCAGTCCAGGGAGTCCAGTGTTGGTGTGGCGGCCGAAATATCCATACACCAGGACCCTAACTTCTGATTTCTGACTCAGTGCACGAAAACATTGATTACATGTGTGTTTTAAAAGTTTTCTTTGTGAATACATTGTGTCATCTCACCAGGTATACTATATTGATTGTGGAACATCTGTTTCTTTTAGGATGGCCCCATGATGGAAGCCAGCTAGGGATCCGAGATTTTTGAGAGATGGCAGCCCACCGAGCGATGAAACCTTGGTGTAGGGCTCCGTTAAAGTGGAGGCACCGGCGGTACATATACCCACAGAGCCACCGATGCCACCAGAACCTGTAGTTGAGAGTGCACGTCGCCTGAGTGAACTACACGAGTTTCAACATCAGAGGTCGCCCAGGTTCCACAGAGAGATAGAACCTCAGGCAGCCAAGGATTGGATGAATGTTGTTGTCAGAGTTTTCAGATTAGTAGGGACACTGGCTGACCTCATGGTGATCCTTGCGGCGAGTCTCCTGCACGCAGGAGCAGATAGACGGTGGAACCTGATGCTCTATGTGCACGAAGAGGCATCACTACTTTGGATGAACATCGAATGCCTCTTTCTCTCGGAGTTTGTTCTAGCCACCCTCCGTGCGGTGCGCATCTCGGAGTTACTATAGCTGAGGTAGGGCAGCATGATAGTAGCCCAGTACCTGGAGATATTTACTGATCTCTCGTGCTACTCCACAGACATTGTATGAAACCCATTCACCCGGGCCCGGACCATCAACCAGGGACTGAGACTTGCGATCAGGGCATCAATGATCTCCCTCAGCATTCTGACAAATCCAGGAGTACTGGAGTGAGCCATACTTGTGGAGAGCTTCCTTACTGAGCCTACCCCAGCAGCGAGGCTCACCGCAGGGTGACACGTAGCGGAGTCTTCTGCAGCCGGAAGTAGACAGATGTCGTAGAGGTTGATGCGGACTGGGCCACAAGGTGGGAGACCTCATGATACTGGTTCGGAGGTGCGGGGCACACGTAGCAGATCCAGTCCTACGAGAGGAAGGCAGTTCTATACATGCGGTGGGGAGATCCACATGGCTCGTGACTGCTCCACCCGCCATGCAGACGAGCAGAAGATGGTTGAGGGACCACCCAATAGAGGCAGAGGTTCAACCGTGGAAGTCTGAAGGGAGTAGGTGGACGAGGTAGAGGAGCCGGCCAGGTAGCATGTGGTGGACGACTCTTCGAGGCTCTACCACCACCACCACCAGGAGGTCCACCCCGACCACAAGGAGATGGCAGACAGAGGCAGGATCAACTTTAGGCAGTGGAGGCTTATGACCACGGCACACCTGAGATGATTCGAGGTACTATCTGTGTCTACTACACCCTTGATATAGTTCTTTTAGACATATGAGTGAGTCATTCATTCATTGTCGCTGCCCTTGTTCGGAGCTCAGAGATTCCGACAGATCTGTTGGATCGATCCTTATGGCTAGAGACATTTACGGGAGCAGACTCGACGATTTCGTACTGGTGGCGGTAGTGTGAGCTTACTCAAGGAGGTGAGAGCTTCGGCTGGGATCTTCTTGTAGCGGCGTCGAGGCCTTAAGACTTTATCTTGGGCATGGAATGGTTATCTACGGTCCATGATTAGATCTAATGTATTAGGTGCAAGGTGTGTTGTGTTTGCACCGATGGGAGCAGGTTCACCTTCACCGGTGAGAAGGGAGCTTTTGAAGCACAGGATGGAATCACAAAGAGGAGAGGACAGACGATCACCCATCTGTTGGCTAGTCTCATCCTAGGAGTAGTTGATGTGTGGAGTCCGAGTTTTCAAGCTGTGGTGGATCGGTATGCGGACGTTTATCTTGACGACGTTCCAGGACTACCTCCTCACAGAGAGGTATACTTCTATATTTAACTGCACCCCGGGACATCCCCGATATCAACTAAAGAATATCGGATGGCTCCCACTGAGCTTCGTGAGCTATGGGTACAGCTGGAGGACATTTAGGGAAAGGGATTCATTTGACCCAGTGTTTCACCATGGGCTACCCCAATTTTGTTCACCAAGAAGGCGGACGGGATCTTGCGACTATGTCTCGACTACCATCAATTGAACAAGGTGACCATGAAGAACAAGTATCCACTTCCTAGGATTGAATAATTCTTTGATCAGGTCAAGGGAGCACCCTGGTTCTCAAAGGTAGACCTCAGGTCTGACTATCATCAGCTCAGAGTTCGAGACGAGGATGTGCAGAAGACAACCTTCAGGTGTCGGTATGGCCCCTACGAGTTCTTGGTTATTCCTTTAGGCATAACCAACACTCCATCAATGTTCATGAGTCTCATTAATAGAATCATCCAGCCTTACCTCGATCAGTTTTTCATAGTCTTCATCGATGACATTTTGATTTACTCGACTAGTGAGGAGGAGCACGCATACCACTTGCGGGTTGTACTGGATACACTCTTAGAGCATCAGCATTATAGTATGCTCTAGAAGTGCCAGTTCTGGATTCAAGAGGTCCACTTATTGGGGCATGTCATCTTTGAGGCGGGAGTTGTCATGGATCCTGCGAAGATCGAGGTAGTATTGGCTTGGGATCCACCTATGAATGTGACTGAGGTGCGGAGTTTCCTAGGTCTGGCTGGGTACTATCGGAGATTTAGGCCAGACATCCCCAGAGTTGTAGCACCGCTTACAGTATTGAGGAAGAAGGGGAAACCCTTTGTGTGGTTTGATAGATGTTAGCAGAGCATCCAAGAATTGAGACAGAGATCGACCAGTGCACCTATCTTGAGGCTACCAGAGGAGGGCGTAGGGTACATAGTTTTCTATGATGCATTAGGGACCGGACTTGGGTGTGTCCTGATGTAGGAGTGGGAAGTGATCACTTATAGTTCATGACAGTTGAGGCTGCATGAGTAGAACTATGCTCCCCATGACCAGGATTTAGAAGCAGTGGTCTTCGCCTTGAAGATGTGGTGACACTATCTGATTGGAGAGCACTTTCTAGTCTATAATGACCACCAGAGACTCAGGTACATCTTCTCATAGAAGGACCTGAACCTGATATAGTGGCGATGGCTCGAGTTCCTCCAGAACTATGACTTTGAGATAATCTATACTCCTGGGAAGGGGAACGTAGTAGGTGATGCTCTCAGAAAGAGATCGAGCATTCAGCTACTTCGAGAGGCGACATAGTAGTTAGTCGTGTTGTATATATACTTCATGAATAGAGATGCAGAAGCCTTTATACAGCCTCTCACAGTCACTCCTCCACTACATCAGAGGGTGAGAGAGGCATAGTGAAGGGACGATGACTATGAGACGTGACGTGCACAGATATGCACAAGACATGCACCTGATGGATTTTCTGTAGGAGGATATCACTTCATCCTTTTCAAAGGACGTAGCATGGTACCAGTGGCATTACAAGAGGAGGTGCTGAGAGAGTTTCACACTTCCCCATTGGCGGTACATCCAAGAGTAGAGAAGATGTACCAGGATCTTAGACGACAGCACTGGTGGCCGGGAATGAAGAACGTTGTAGCAGGGTTCGTTTCACGATGCCTCACTTTCTAGCAAGTGAAGGAGGAGAACTAGGTACCCGTAGGCTCGGTACAGACCTTATAGATTCCGGAGTTGAAGTGGGATGGGATATCCATTGATTTTGTGATGGGGCTTCCACGTACTTCCAGAGGACATGACTCCATATGGGTGATTGTTGACCGACTCACCATGTCGGCCCACTTACTACCTATCAGAGAGCAGGACTCAGTGGAGATCTTGTGATGCCTTTACATTTAGGAGATCGTATGGCTTCATGGTTTACCATTATCTATCATCTCTGATTGAGATGATCTATTTACTTCTTGGCTTTGGAAGGGGCTTCAGGGGCATTTGGGATGTAGCTATGCTTGAGCACCATCTTTAATTCTCAAACGGATGGCTAGACGGAGAGGACCATTCAGACTCTCGAGGAAATGCTCTGTGCATGTGTCCTCGACTTTGGTCATAGCTGGGAGGATCACATACCTTTGGTGGAGTTTGCGTACAAAAACAGCTACCACTCCACCAAGGGGATGGCGCCATACGAGGAATTATATGGATGAATTTGTGGATCACCTCTCTGCTAGACAGACCCTGTGGAGTTAGCACTTGTGGGACCAGAGATGGTCCATGCCACGATGGAGAAGGTTCATATCATTCAGGAGCGGATGAGGATATCCCAAAGCTGACAGATGTCATATGCTGATTGGAGGCGTAGACCACTGGAGTTTGAGGATAAAAACCACGTTTTCTTACGAGTCTCACCTCGACATGGGTTACAGAGATTTGGCTGGGGTGGCCAGTTATCTCTACTCTTCATCGGACCATTCCAGGATCTCACTAGGATAGGCGAGGTGGCTTATCGCATGGCTCTTCCACCTCAGTTGCACCGGGTGCATGACGTCTTCCACGTATCTCATCTAAGGAGATACGTGCACGACCCGACACATATCATTGATCATGGGGAACTGGACATCGATGACGGGGTGACTTATGAGGAGGTTCCAGTGGAGATCGAGGATCGACAGGATAAAGTCCAACGTGGACGGTCGATTCCTCTAGTGTGCATCAGGTGGCAACATGGAAAACTCCAAGAGAGAACATGGGAGCGGGAGGCCCAGGTGCGGGCACAGTACCCTTATTTGTTCCATATTATATGATGTATCTTTACGGGGACGTAATTCTATGAGCTGGGAGTAATTTATAGAAATGTAAAATTCAAAGAAAATGTTTTTATTAAATTCTTTGGGATTTTATGAGTACACAGTTTCTGACGACACTAGATTCTGAGGCCTGGTGTGCTTGGAATCAATTTCTGATGTTTTTCTCGGATACGTTTAGTGAACGAATGAGCGGGTTTTTCTATCATTTGAACAGGTGCTCGGAATTGAAATTTGAGGGCACTGATAAAACCTCAACATCGATAACTGCTTAAGAGGACCTTTAACGAAGATGCATTTTCTCGGGAGGAGTTGTAAAAATTATGGTTTAATAAAGAATTGAATTAAAATTGTGGAACAATTTTTTTCCTTTATCCAAGTGTTTATACCCAACTTGGGGTAGTTAGGGTGGGAAACACAATCCCCTAACTACCCATGTGAGGATATTGGTTAGGTGGGGCCCACACGAGCCCCAACCCTTAACATTAATTAAAACTCCTCTAACCCCCCACTTAGAATTTGTAACTCATCTTAACTTGTTAATCATCCCCTTTAAGTGGGTGACCCTTCCTATCCCTACTCTTTCAATTTAATTCTTGCCAACACACATTTAATTAAGTAATTGAACCTCAACAATTAATTGAATTAAGTGTTTGAATTTGAAAACTTGAAATGCTTGGAATGAGTAAATAAAATAAGGAAAAGCCTTATTTTATTTTGGTTGGAAATTGTGGTGTTAAGAGAAAGTGGAGGGAGCTCTTGAGTTTTGGGAAGATCGGTTCATCTTCTTGTTGAAGAACTTCTTCCTCAACGAATAATGCCAACTCTCCGGCGAAGAATGTTGACTCGGCGGCTCGGTTTCTCCATCGTCTTCTTCCTCCACGAAAAGGGAGGAGACACCAATGACGATGGAATTGACACCATCATCCGCAGCGCTTGACAACCGTAGACTTCCTTCGAGGTAGGGGTGTGTTTTGGATTGAGAATTACTGGTTTTCCTTCCACGTTGTCGTTCCTATTAAACCACTTGTTATCGGACTAATGCGGAAGGGACCAGACCGAACTAACTTGGTCTGATTCCTCCGCTGTTCTTGTGAATAAGTGGAGTCCTTCAAATGTTCTTGAGCGGTTAATCAAGTTATGTTTTCAGAATCGATCGGAGGCCCGAAAAATTCTTAAAAGGCCTCAAAGCGTCGGGGTGACATAGAAGCAGGAGTTTCCTAGAAATTGGATCATCAGAACGAAGAACAGACACCTCGGGAGGCGTGCTAGCCAGAGGCATCATTTATGGAAAATTCTAGAATACACGACGTGTACTCCAGAAGCACAAGACATGTAGTAAAAGTGTATTTTGGATTCCATTTCGGACGTTGGAAAAGTAACACACGGCGTGTTAATCTATACACACGATGTGTACTATCCACACTGTTTGTCAGAGGAGGCTTCGATGGACATGGACTGTTTTCAGGGAAAATACATGGACACAGACAGAAATACACGGCCAAGTTACACGGTGTGTATTCATTTCATAGAAAGGAAGAAGCGGATTCATGATGGATCTGCGTGTAATCTTAAAGATACATAGACACGGGCATAACGACACGATAAGGGACACGGTGTGTACTAACTCACCATGGAAGAAGCGGCTTCGTGATGGATCGGCATGTAATGTGGAAGATACACGGACACAGGCAGAACCACATGGAGAGGGACACGGTGTGTACTACCTCACCATGGCAGAAGCAGCTTCGTGATGACTAGGTATGTATTTCGGGAATACACAGACACGGGGTGGAGTACAAGGGCATGTACTCCATCACACGGTCAGGTATGTCCAGCGCACATGGAACCGACCCTAGAGGTTTGGAAATGTCATGTAACCATACCACACGTCGTGTACATACTTATTTACATGACCATCCCCAAGACACGGGCTGTTAACACCGGCAATACCTGGTGTCTGATAACATGGCATATACTTTTTACCTACACGGCGTGTACTTTTAGGGAAATGACTTGGTCATTTTATTCTCTATATCTTGGACATGTTCTGCTTGATTTTTCCCCTATGACGTGGGGTAGAATGTTGGGATACATCATCTCCGGTCTTCGTGATATTTGGGTATCGACCCCTTTTACTCGTGGAGCAGACCCTCTCTGAATCGAGTACGCTGTGTGCGGGAACCCTACAACTGGTTGCGACTGCGACGACGATGACGCATGTACATGGATCCTACGTGGGTTCAGCAGTGAGGACAATTGCACTTGCATCCTCTATGGGTTTGGCAGCGATAATGACTGTACTTGGATCCTACGTGGGTTCGGTAGTGATGGTTACTGTAATAGGATCCTACATGGGTTTAGTAGCGACAACTTCTGTACTAGGATCCTACGTGGGTTCGACAGGGGAGACAATTCAGAGGCTATATCTAATCATTCCCACCCCTCTTCGTGTGTAGTATACTTGTGTGAGATGAGTCTTGACATTCAATCATTATTAGCGATATGATTGAATTACTTTCCTATGTTGATTGGGTTGTGCTTTCCTGTGTGGAATGGGTTGTACTTGGGCTCGGGAGTTGGAGCCAAACTAGAATTGATGACTTAGGTATATGTTTGAAAATATACCTAAGTGGAGTTTGTTGATACTATGTTTTATATCTTTCCTTTGTGATTTATCCTTTGTATATTCTGGGAGACCTTCAGGGGTCTCGGGGTCCCTACTGAGTATTGTATACTCACCTCTACACGGGCTATGCCCGCTCTACGTTGTGTTGGATACAGATGACAGAAGACACTGATCGAGGTGGATTATAGTGGAGTGGGACGATACCTGGAGGTGGACCAATTGGTGGGACGTACACGGAGTAGATGGCCGGAACCGAGGAGTTTAGGAGACCATCTGTACCCACCCTTCAGGTGGGATATCCGGAGGACGACTCAGTGGTAGCTGGTTTACTTTACTACAATAGTTCATTCTTCACTCTTGTACTATAAATTCAGTTGGGTTTTTATTCTGTCCCATTTACTTTCTGGCACCTAATTTGGTACTCAATTTACTTATTTTTTACTTCTGTTTGCGTACTCTATTGTGTTTGATTACTTATATAAAGGCAATGCCTTCCCTTTTATCGGGATTTATGCCTTTGGTGCTAGTCGCCAGCCCCTGGCCTATGGAAGGCAGGCTTGGGGTAGTCACGGCCCCGACACCAAGGATGGGTTGTGACAAACTATCAAGACCACATATCCATGGAAGGAATCATGGGGGAAATCATTGATCAATTATAGAATACCCTAAAAAATCAGAGTTAATATAAGCATTCAGTTACCCCCATCATTACTCAACACTTTTAGATAAAGCTTATGTTTATTAAAATGATTACACATTCACTGCAATTCGTCGGGAAACATTATGGAGACCCCACCTCACACATTTCATGTTTCCAAATGATATGTTATATGTTGAAAATTCAGAATTTCACAAATTATGTAGTGAGAATGAGGCTATTCGGATTCTCATTGGAGGAAAAAGCATTGGAGTGGATCCAAATTCTACTTCTACATTCAATCACAACCTAGGATGATCTAGTGAATAATTTTTTAATTTTTTTTTCCCATACTCAATGTCTACGAATCTATTTATAAGAATTTTATATTTTGAAAAATTAAATGAAAAAAATTATATGTTCAATGGGATAGATTTAAAGTATGATAAGACAATGTACTCATCATGGAATCAAAATTTGATTATTAATTCAAACATTTTATAAAGGACTGATATAGGGAAATCATTCGATAGTAGATGATGTTGCAAGATGTTCTATAATTTGAATGTCACCATAAGAGAGCTATCTGTTTTTGGATGAGATGTCCAACAACAGTTTTTGATGGCATCTAGAAGAAGGGTGAGAAATATTAGTGAATGTGGTAGAGCATAGATGTATAGTTTCTCAAATAGAGTCTATGGAAGAAAAGATGGATGTGATGACATCAAATCAAAATACATAATTAATGTATCATGAATATAAAAATTATTTATATTATAATTGTAAAATTTATTCATAGGTATGTAGGTAAAAAAAACCACCATAATAGAATCAAAATCAATTACAAGGATTTCTTCGTGTTAACAAGGATTTAAATCTCAACACCAGGGGACAACACTGAACAGTAAAGTTCATTCACTAGAATAGACTCTTGCAGCATTTATGACCACAATAGAAGATGCACTAAAAGATCTAACAAAATATTCAAGAGATCAAGTTACTCAAATATGGAAATTGAAAACAAATAAAAATACCAACAACCTACAATTAGAAACATAGAATTTCTTGTAATTCCAATTTCTGAGAAACATAGAAGAGGAAAAATAGGAGAGATTCTAGGATGCCCAGAATATAATCCTTGTGTTTATATGAAAGCCTTATTGCTAAAAAGTGGAATGAATATATGAGAGAGAATTATTGAATTTTCATGAAATAATCGACCACAACCATAGGTAGAAAGTTGAGAAAATCAAAGAGAATTATATAATATTGACAAAGAAGCCCCACCACTATACATACCACCATTACCATTTCTATGTAGGGAAAAGGAAGTGATGAGTGAAGAGAGGACAGAAAAGTTTCTAGAGATGTCCCAGAGGATACACATCAATATCCCATTTTATATGGCAATTGAAAAAATTCCTATGTATGAAATGTCCCTAATGGAGTTAGAGACAAAAAAATAAGATTTATGAATTAGCCACCATTCAATTAGAATGAGAAATTTCAATAGCAGTGTCAGGCATCTTACCAAAGAAGAAGAGAGATCTAAACGGTTTTTAAATTTCAATATCTATTTGTACAAATGTGTTTGGTAGGGATTTTTTTTATTTAGGTGTCACTATAAAAGTAATATCATATTAAAAATCATAGATACCGGGATTGAAAGATATTTAGAAAACTCGACTTATGATTTAACTAACTGATACAATAGTGATATTTCCTTGAGGACTACATGAATATGTCATCATCAAAGTTGATGAGTTTTATTTTCTAGTGGATTTTATGGTGATGGAAATGGATGAAAAGAAGATCTGTATAATCCCTTGAAGACCGTTACTAGTTACAAGAAGGGAAATGATTTATTTTATTAAAATAGAGATGTGTTTAAGGGTTGGAAGATCTAAGGTGAAGTTTAATTTTTACCAAAAGATGATGAAATAAGAAAAAATAGATGATTAATTTTCAATTTATATGTTTCTAATAGAAGAGGACACTATTTTCCATGTAAAAATAGATAAATTAGTTTCTATTGAAAATGAATAAGAATTTAATAACATGTTTAATAAAGGTAATGAATTTATAGAAAAAGTTAATATCTTGGAGGAACATTCATTCAAGAATAATTTAAAGAATGAGAATAAGTTTAGGCAGTTAGTGAACATCCATTTGAGTTTTCAAGAAGGGCCAAGAACATCTAGATTGGGCCCATGGTGATAGAGAATGTTTTCAAAAATGGGAGAGTGAAATTAGTTTTAGAGAAAGGGAGACGACCAATTTACATAGAGGAATAAAGGATTAGAACCTTTTAAGTTCCAAATAATGTATCCTCTTTAATAACATCCATCACCTCAACTGAAGGAAGTAAGGTCAAGACAATAATGGTAAAAAAGGGATTCTAAGAAGAAACTTGATTTTTTAGTATTTCTATTTAATTATTTTCAGTTTTTATAAAAAATAAATGATCCCAAAAATATTTTTAGTATCGTTATTTATATCTTATGATTCAACATGTATATTTTTATTTTTTCAGGACCATCATGGAAGGAATCAGACTGAAAGAAGTAGTATAAGAAGAAGTTATAAATAAATTTCACACCATAAAGGGAATTAACACATTAAAAAAGGGTTTAGATAGAACCTATGCATCCCATGTTTGAACCAACAATTTTAAATGGGAGTAAGAATTTCAATTAATCATTTTTTAACTACTTTCCCTATATTTTAATTATTTTAATCTTTAATTTTGAAATTACATGACAACATTTGATTAATTCTATAATCAATTGAACTAAAAGACATAAAATACTTATGAAAGTTACATACCATGTATATAAATTTATTTTTCAATAAATTTTACCAAAAAAAGTGGGGAAAAGAATTATTATAGAAAAACATGTGAATTTGTATTTGAAAAATCATGATTTAGGGGAAATTGTTGATCATTTTAAATGAATTTTTTCTAAGAAATTTCGATATTTTAAATTTTTGATGTTTAAATTAATTGATTTAATTATTAATATTCATTTAACTGATTGATTTTACCAACCATTCATCTCATTCTTGAGAAATATTTCAGGCCTAATATTTTCCATTTATTATATATTTTATTTCATGAAAATGTCTCAGATGTTTTATTATAGAACTTTATTTTCATATTATCAAAAATATTTCCGCACATAATCTCTTTTAAAATTATTGAGTAATTATTTTGTTTTAGACCTTATCCTATGACCCACAATGCATTAATAATTTTTATGCCCATAGATTCCACGAACATCCTTGTTAATAAATGAGATGTGTTAGAAGCCTATTTTATCCATTCCTACCAAAATATTAATTGATTTTCCGGATATTTAATTGAATAGTGTGGGGGAGGAAATTTATTATATTTAATAGGATATATATTATTTTTTATATTTTTCTGAGGTGGGGGGTTCCATTGAGATTTTGACGAGGCCATGAATCTTTCATTGTATTTCACTATTCACGTCTCTTGATCAAAAAAATATAAAATTAGGTTGTTTTTTAGGAGGAAAAAAACTATTTTCCAGACCAATGATCATTTGATTTTATGTGGTTAGGTGATGGATGTGAGATTCTCCTTAACTATAAATTTTGAAAAAAGAAAAAATATAAAAAGAAATAAAAAAAGAAACCAAGATTCATTCATTCATTGCACTTACATGTATCAGAGGCCCACATTGAAATTTTTGGGGAAAGATATAAATGTTAACTGTGAATGGAGATCATTATTGAGATATTTTTGATTATCTTTCTAAATTCATTAAAATTGAACCTCCATTTTGAGACTTACTTGATTTAAATCATTAACCTACTAACCTTGAATCCTCAATGTCATTTGATTTTTTATGGTGAATCCCACATGATTAATTGTGATCTTTGTCATTATGTGGAGGATATGTTAGACTTCTTATAAGCCTATGGTATGTTATAGGTTTTTGAGGTATGTGATGGATTCTATATACATTGGTACCCTATTAATGAGTGGAAAAATTAAAATCATGGTAAAATGAAAATGACATGCATAATGATAAAGAATTGAATAATAAAGATGGATGAATGAAAAAACATGGATATTTTAAAGTAGGAAAATTAAAATACATGGTTTAATTGTTTCCTTGGAATGTGAGGCATTGAATAATTTTCCATTCTATTCTAAAACATTTTCTTTATACATTTTATCAATAGTTTTTATTGAAATTGAATTTTAAGCACTGTAAGGCGAAAATAATTTTTAGTATGTTGAGATTTCATCCATAAGGAAAAATATGAATTCATGTGTGGGGGTATTTGATAAGTATATTTTAAGCATAAATTTTAGAGTGTTATAGTGATTAGATTTGGTATTTGATTGATTAATATTTCCAATTTTGGAATTTATTTTATTGTATTATTATATTTGGAAGGAAAAAATAATTTTTGAAAATGGAATGAAAATAGGTTGAAATAATAGATTAAGGACACTTCGTTCCATGACTGAAGCGATGCGGCATGTCACCGTATTTTTTGAGATGAAGTATCAATGGAATCTGGAGCGAAATGATAACACATAGTATAATATACTTACAAGTCATGTGTTTTTCAAATGGAATTTTTCTCCCATGGAAAGTCATGGATTCCATACATGCTGTGAAAAACCATTACACATCTTGAATCCCAATTTCATCCCTGACATTTTTAGGACCCTATTTTTGAGAAGATTTTTTCTGAGATTTTTGATGAATATAAACTGTAGGATATCACCTCATGTAACATAGTTACACTTCATAAATTTTTTGGTGAGTAAGAAAAGAAATGAAATGTGGGCCATAGTTTTGATGGGGATGCCTATAAAAAGAGCCTCTCAGCAACCCTTCCAAAATAATCTTGGACCAAAGGAGGCAAAGAGACACCAACGGAAGCTTGTAGAACATTTAGGGATGATTCGGGGTCCCGCTTCACCACTTTTCTTTTCCACCATTCTTCTAAAAATACCAATGATACTCATTCTCATCATGTCTAGAATGATCCAGTATTTCTATTAGTGTTGAGAAATGTGATTGTAGGGGGAGATGTTTCTAGGGATTGTTTTTAATTATTTTCATTTTTTATATTTCTGTGAAATTTTTTGTAAATAAAAAATATATTTCATTTCTTATTTCATGACCATTTCTTCATTATGAAGGATATATTTTCATTACATCAATTAATCAAATTATTTTTCATATGACCATTATGCAATCTAGGGAAATTATGTTTAAATAGGGGTTTCAATTTCCTAATTTTATGATTGCATTTAATAGATGAGAATTCAAATGGTTCAATCATATGATTAGGGTAGGATACCAAGGCCAATGATCCTCACCATCCAAAATCTGACACCAAAATGAAAGACATATTTTTTAATTAAATCTTTAGCACATAAACCTGAGAATCACTCAACCCGGGATTCCTCTATCTTGATATTCAACACAAATAACTCTGCAATGTTTTTTATTTTTTTGGAAACCCCAAAAAGTTAAAATTATAGTTTATTTAATTAATTTAAAATATATGTACCATCTCTATGGGTTTGACACTCAGACTTTCTATATATACATATTTAGTTTTGTTGTCAGTGTTTTAATAAATTACCAAATTTCATTGTCCTCATTGTTATTTATGATTCCCCACGGGCTATCAAATATTTGGAATCATTTTTGGGGATGTTTTATATGTAAATTATAATTAAAAATTGTGATAAATATTTTTATATTATTTTATTATTTTACACTTGGTCTTGTCGTTCCATTGTTTCAAGGAAAAATCATTTGCACAACAACACCACTCGAGGGACGGTTACAGTTGAATATCTATAATTCGACCCAGAGCTTGATATGAACTTATGCCATCAATGAAATGAAAAGGATGAGGTCAAACATGAACCCGTGGAAAGTAGAGGCCGATTTGAAGGACCCGAGTGTGGGATGGGCCAACCAGTAGGACGATAGGACCACAGAAGGAATCAAGAGGGAATGCACTGGCCAATTACAGAAGACCCTCAGACAATGGAGTTAATAGTTCTGATACCCCCTTCACTGCTCATGAATTTGAGACAATCCCACCTATTATTCAAATGATTACACATTCAATGAAATTTAATTAGAAGCCTCAGGAAGACCTCATCTCAGACATTGGATGATTCCTCGAGATATGTGTTGTGTTAGAATTTCAAAACATCACAAATGATACACTGAGAATTATTTTTCTAAATTCTCATTAATGGAAAAATCACATGAGTGGATCCATATTATGCCTCCTCATTTAATCACAACCGGGAAAGATATGGTAGGATATTTTTAACAAGTTTTTACTACCCTCAAAGTCCATTGACCATAAGGTATGAATTTAAAATTTTATGAAATTAAATGAAAAATTATGATATAATTCATCGGATAGTTGTAGAGGTTGTATAAGATGATATCCTCATCATGGAATCACAATGTGGTTATTAATTCAAACATTCTATAAAGAATTGTCATATGAAAATCATTTGATAGACGATGCTATTCCATGAGGTTTTCTAATGTGAAAGTTACTGGAAGAGAGCTATGAGTTATTGTATGATATGTATAGAAATAAGTTTTAATGGAATCAAGAAAAAGGGTGAGCACACAGAGATTAAATGGTGAAAATATATGGATAACATCATGAATGAAGTTTGTAACAAAAAATATGGATGCAATGATGGAAAATCAAAATCACCATGGTATGTAGCATAAAGACTAAAATTATTTAGATAATAATTATCATTATTATGTATAGTGATGGAGGACAAAAAAACCTCAAAACTAAGGGCCAACAATGACCAATCAAGATCATTCCCTAGAAGAGAAACATAGAACATTTATGAAAACAACATTAACTGTACTAAACGAGATGAAACATATTCTAGAGATCAATTAATTAAAATAATATAATTAATAATTGTCTCACAAAACTAACTAGATGAAAAGAGGAAAATATAATTTCATGTCGGTCAAATTGATGAGAAACATAGTGGTGGAAAAATAGGAGAGATTCTAGGATTCCCAGAATAGAATCCTCATGAAGATGTGAAATCTATATTTATATGAAGTAGAATGAATACATGAGGGAGAGATATTGAATTTCATACATAGTGTGGACCACAACCATTAGGAAAAAATCAAGAAAATCACATATAAGATGGGAATATTGAATAAGAAGAATCACCATTATATTAACCATCAATATAATTTCTATATCGGGTGAAGCATATGATGATTAAATAGAAGAAAAAGAAGTCTTAGATACATTAAATAAGATATACTTCAACATCCAATTTTCTAAGTTAATTACAACCATTATTGTGTACGCAATGTTCATAAAGGATATGGTGAAAAACAAAAAGAATATTGAATAACTATACAACTTCCTACTGGCATGAGAATGTTTAGCAGTAGTGTCAAGAATCCTTCCAAATAAGCAGATATATTTAAGTAGTTTTCCATTAGAATTAAATTTGGTAATAATTAGTTTGGATGGTCTTTATTGGATTTAAGATTTAGCGTAAACATATTGTCATATGAAAAAATCATGAGATTGGGATTGAAGGAGATGCATCCTAATCCAGTTACACTTAAAATAGATAACATCAAAGTGAGAATTTCTCAAGGACTACAAGAAGATATTATCATTAGAGTAGATGAGTTCTATTTTATGGTGGATTTTATGGTCTTTGGCATGGATAAAGAGAAGAACCCCATAATCTGGGGAAGATGAATCCTAGATATAGTAAGGTTACTGATTTATATTCATAACGGGGAGGTGATTTTATGAGTTCTAGGATCATAGGTGAAATTTAATTTTTAACAGATGATGTAGAAATCACATAAAACATTTGATTATTTTTCAGATGATAAGTTTCTAAAATAAGGAGGCAATATTTTCCATAAAAAACTACCTAAATTAAGTGCTATAGAAATTGACTAATAAAGTAAAAAAAGTTAAATAATGTTAAATAATTTTAGGAAAAAATTAATATCATAGAGGAAAAGTCATTCAAGAAGAATTTAAATAATGCGAATAAGTATAGGAAGTCAGTGAATTTATATTTTATTTTTTAGTAAGGGACAATAACTTTTATATTAGGCCCATAGAGAGAGAATGTTTTCAACCATGGGAGAGAGAAATTAGTTTTAGTGAATGGGAGAGGGCCAATCTAAAAATAGGAACCAAGGTTTCAATATTTTTAGACCGATACCAAGCAACCTCTATACTACCATCAATCACCTCAGCTGAAGGAGGTAAGGTCAAGCTAATGATGGTAATGAAGAAATCTTATAGGATGAAAAATGGGTTTTTAGTATATTTTATTATTTATTATATGTTTTTTACGAAAAATAACTCATAACCAAATATTTTGAATTTTATTTTTATGGACTATGATTTCAATTTTGAATTTTTATATTTTTAGAACCATCAATGAAGGAAATAAAAAGATAGAATAATAAGGAGAAAAGTTACAAATAAATTACATGTCATTGAGGGAATTTACACATCATGAAAAGGCTATATATAGAACCTATACAACAAAATTTTGAAGAATCAATTTGAAAGGGTAGTAATATTTTCATTTCCATATATTTTTAACTATATTCTTTATATTTTAATTGAATAAATCTTTAATTTTCAAATTACATTCCATCATTCGATTCACTGTTTAATCAAGAAAACTAGGAGACATATAATATTTAGGAAAATTACCATGCCATGTATTTAATTTTTTTTGTCAATAAATTTTAATAAGAAAAATGGGGAAAATAATTAGTAATGAAAAACAAGTGGATTTGAATTTGATAAATCCTGATTTAGGGGAGCTTATTAATCATTGTCAATGAAAATTTTCAGATAATTGTCCATGTTTTGAATTTTTGTTGTTTGCATTAATAGGATTAATTATTTTGATGTATTTTTATGAATGATTATCCAAAATATTTTTCAAATTCATAAGACATACCTTGAGCCTAATATTTTCTATTCGTTCTGTAATACATTTCTTGAAAATCATGCATTTATTTCTATAATATTATTTACATCATATAAAATAAATGAGAGCGTAAAATCACATTTAAAATGATTGATGAATTATATTGTTTATTCCATTTTTAGAAGAACCACCTTTAATTAATCCTTTTTAACCTAGTAGAATCCATCAACAATCTTATTAGGAAATGAGCTATGTTAGAAGTTTATTTGATCCATTCCTTTCTTCCACTAAATTTTTTTCCACGATATTTAAATGAATAAGTATGGGGAAGTAAATTTATTAAATTTTCCATGATATTATTATTTTTGGATATTTTTCTAGGGTATTTACATTGAGATTTGGGAAAGGACTTGTATCATTCATTATATTTCTCTATTCACATATAATGTTAAAAAAAAGAAAAAATTGGGTTGTGTTTTAGGAAGATAAAAAATCTCAATTTTCCGGACTAATGATATTTTGTTTGTATATGGTTAAAGTATTGATATGAGATTTTTCCTATACATAAAGTTCAAAAATAAAATAAAATATAAAAATAAAAGAAAAAATAATAAAAAAATACTCATTCATTCATTTCACATACATGTATCAATGGCCCACTTTGGGCTTTTTTGGGAAAGAGAGAAATTCCATATAAGAAGGGAGATCTTTATTGGGCTGTATTGAATTATCTCACTATGTTCTTTTGAGATGAACCTTTTTTTATTCATACTAAATTTAAATCATTTAAAAACCATCACTGTAGCCTTAGAGTCATTTGATCCTTTATGGTTAATCATTCATGATTAATTGTGAGTTATATTCTAATGCTGTAGAGATGTTATAGGCCTTAAAATCCTATGGTAAGTAACATTTTTTTGATTCAAGTGATGAATTATATATACATTGGTACCCTGATAGTGAGTGGGAAGATTCAAGGAAAGGTAAATTGAAAATGACCGGCATACTAATAATGAATTGAAAAATGACGATGGATTAATGAAGAAACATGGATATTTTAAAATTGAAAAAGTATAATACTTGGTTAACTTGATTCCTTGGAATTTGAGGCATTGAATAATTTTATATGTGATTATAAATAATTTTAATTTTCCATTTGATCAATTTTTTTTTATTAAAATTGAATTTAAATAATGGTAATGGGAAAGTCCTTTGTAGTGTGTCGATATTCTATCCTTGAGGAAAAGTTTGAATTTAAGTGTAGTTGTCTTTGAAAATACTATTTCATACACACATTTTAGAGTGTTTTAAGGATTAGATTTGGTATTTAATTGATGAATATTTTGAATTTTAGAAATCATTGACTTTTTTATGATTTTTTGTAGGAAAAAATGAATTTTTTAAAAATGAATGAAAAGTGGTGAAAATATGAGCAAAAAAACACCTCGAACTGTGAGTGAAGTAAAATGGTGTAGAACTAGATTTTTTGTGATGATGAAAAGCTAGAAGCTAAAGATAAATGATTACACATTGTGTAATATACATAAAAATTGTTATATTTCCAAAGGAATTTGTCATGTAGGACAAGTTGTGTCTTCAATACAGACCGTGAAACATCATCACACATTGTCAATACCAATTTAAGAACATAACAATTTTTAGGATAAGATTTTGGGGATGGTTTTTATAACATTCACAATGACTAAAGATTGAAATATTACACATCATGTAACCCAATTACACATTGTGGATTTTTTGCCGAGCCAAAAAATAGATATGACATGGGTCGACGATTTTACTGGAATGCCTACAAAAAGGCACCCATAGATACACTTCCAACACACTCTGGGACCAAGAGAGGTAAAACGACACCAACTGAAGCCTACAGAACACATTCTAATGATTCGAGGTCCCACTTCACCATAATTATTCACCACCATAATTTTTTGGGTAACCATGCTACTCATTCTCATCATTCCATGCTTGGTAGAGTTGTTATATTAGCATCGAGAGATGTGATTGTAGGATGATTTGTTTCTAGGGGTGGTTTTCATTTATTATTCATGTTTTGGATTGGTGTGAGATTTTTTATCAATTAAAAATATATATTTTTATATTTAATTACCATTATTGTATTCTAAAGGTCATCATTTCATTTCATCAATTGATCAAATTATTTTTCAAATGACCATTATGCAATCTAGGAAATTAATGATTAAATAAGGTTTTTGGTTGGCTAATTTCAAGATTTCATTTAGTAGATGACCATTCCAATGATGAAATCATAGGATTAGGGTAGGATACCAAGACATCTATCCTCAACATCCTAATTATGACACAAGAAGTACAAATATACAATTTTAATTAAATACATAGTACACAAACCTAAAAATAATAGAACCTAGAATGCCTCTATCCTAATATTCAGCCCAATCAATCCCGATGTTGTTTGACTCTTTAAAAACAATCTATACAGTTACAATTTTAGTTTTCTTAACTAATTTCAAATATATAGACCATCTCTATGGGTTATAAACTCATAATTTATAGATACTACATATTTAGTTTTTTACAATGTTTTAATAAGATTATAATATTGTTTAGCCCCGTTGAAATTAATGACACCCCACATGATGTAAAATTTTTGGCGCCATTTTTGGGGGAAGTTACTATGTAAATGTTAATCAAGAATATTTATAACTATATTTTATATTAATTCATTGTTTTGAACTTGGTCTTATCATGCTGCTGTTTCATGTACAAATGCATTGCATGACTATTCCACTTTAAGGAAGGATAAGGTTGATGATCTTACATTAGACCCAAAGCTGGAGAGACGTTACTCCATCAAAAAAAGTAAATATATGAGGTTGAACATGAAACCATGGCTAGAAGAGGCCAATTTCAAGGAGCTGAGCATGAGCTAGTCCAACTAGTAGGACCACTGATCCAAGGAAGAAGTCATGGGGTGCAAGAGATGATCAATTATGGGAGACCCTCAAACATGATAGTTAATCTGAACATTATGATACCCGGTGAAAAATGGTAAATCATGAGGTTATTCAAATTATTACACATTCTATGTAATTTAATGAGATACCTCATATAGATACCAAATCACACATAGTTGGTTACCTAGATATACATGATGCGTTCCGATTTAAGAATGTCATAAATGATGTTGTGAGAATACAACTGTTTAGATTTTCATTAAAGGAAAAAATGAAAGAGAGTGGATTTAAAGTCTACCTCCACATTCAATCAAAAAATTGTATGATTTGGTAATGTTGTTTTTACAAGGATTTCCCATCCCTCAAAATCATTGGATCTGTAGGTAATAATTTTAAATTTGAATGAATTAAACGAAAAATAATTAAATAGTTTATGTGATAGATTTAAATGTTTGATAAGATGGTGTCCTGGTCATGCAGTTAAATTGTAGTTAATAACTCAAAATGTATACAAAGGAAAATTATAGGGAAATCATTTTATAGTAGATACAACTGTAGGGGAATATCTAATGTGAAAGTCACAAGAAGACATCTATTAGTTGTTAGATGAGATTTCCAGCAACAATTTTTAATGGAAGCTAGAGGAAGGTCAATCACAAGGATTGAATATGGTGTACAAAACATGCTAGCTTCTCAAATGGAGTCTACGAAAGAAAATTTGGATTCGATGATGGAAAATCACAATCCCCATGATGTGTTTCATGAATATAAAAATTATTTAGATTATAATACAAAAAATTATGCAAAGGTATGGAGGCCCCAAAAACCACCACAAGCAAATCAAAATCAAGGAAAATGATTTCAACAAAGGAAGTAAGGTTTTCCACCTCAACACCAAGGTTCATCACTGAAGAGTCAAATTCATTAAATATAAGTGACTCTTGAAAAATTTATGACCACAACATGAAGTACACTAAAAGTGTTGACAACATATTCAGGAGATCAATAAACTATATAAGGGGGATTGGTAAATGACTCACATAACCAACAAGCTGCAATGAGGAACTTATAATTTCAAGTCTGTCATATTTCCGAGTAACATAGATGATGACAATGTAGGGAGATTCCTGGATACCCAGAATAGAATCATCATGCAGATGTGAAATCCATATTTCTGAGAAGTGGAATTATGACATGAGTGATCAGTACTAAAGATTAATGAAAAAATGGACCACAACTATTGGGATAGAGTCAATAAAATCATAGGAAAGCTACAAATATTAAATAATAAGCACAGCCACTATACCAACCAACACTACCATTTCAAAATAAATAAAATAAGGTGATAATTATTGAGAATAAACTGAAGTTATTAGATATTTTCAAGAAGATACAGATCAACTTCCCATTTACTAAGGGAATTACAATCTTTCCTATGTATTAACTGTCCATGAAAGTGTTACTGAAGAACAAAAAGAATCTTGAAGAATTATCCAGCATTACACTAAAATGAGGAAGTTCCTCAGTACTATCAAGTATCCTACCAAAGAAGAAAAAATATCCAAGTATCTTTTCCATTCCAATTAATATTGGTAATAATGAGTTTGGTAGGGATTAATTTGAATTATGTGTTAGTGTAATCATAATTTCATATGCAACATTTAACAGTCTAGGATTTAAGGAGAAGCAATAAACATGAGTTATGCTTCCAGCAGATAATAAAATATTGACATGTCCTCGAGGAATACTTGAATATTTCATCATCAAAGTTGACGAGTTCTATTTTCTAGTGTATTTTTGGTGAAGGACAAGGATGAAGAGAAGATCCTTATAATCTTGGGAAGAACGTTCTTATATACTAGAAGGGAATTTATTGACGATTATAATGAAGTGATGAGTTTAAGAGTATGATGATCCAAGGTGAAGCTTAATTATCATTGGGAGATATAGGAATATGATAAAAAGTTGATGATTTTTCAAATGATAAGTTTCTCAAATAAGAGAACACAATGGTCCCTAGAAAAAGAGCTAAAGTATCTACTTTATAAAGAAAATAAGAAATTAATTAAATGTTGTAAAAGGTAAAGAATTTCTAGAAAAAGATGATGATCATGGAGGAACATTCAGCCAAGAAGAATTTAAAGAATGATAATAATTTTTCGAAGTTATTGAATTGACAATTAATTTTTCAAGAAGGTCCAAGAACCTATTAATTAGACCCATGGACATAGAGACAATTTTCAATAATGGGAGAGTGGAATTAGTTTTAGAGAAAGGGATATGACCAATATACACAACGGAATGAAGGAGTCAACATTTTGTAGAACCAGACTAGGTATCTGTAAGAACCCTGTTCTTTTTTTATGTACGGGTTTCTTCTTTTCCATTTTCCTTAAGTGTTTTTGAGAAAATAAGGAAAATGGGGAAAAATCCTAATTTTGGAAAGTACATTCCATGTACTGTTCCACACACCATGTACTTCTGGCCATGTGGAATGAGTACACAGGGCGTGTGGCCATGTCGGCGATGAAGGGTGTAGGAGCCGACAACATGCCGTGTGGTGGACCTTTACATGTCGTGTAGTCATGTCGGCAGGTGAATAGTGCCATGCTGGCAAGAATCCCCCAGGTGAACAGTTTAAAAATCGAATGTACAAGCCGTGTACTTGGAAATACATGTTGTGTACTTTGTTTTTTTCACTTAAAATGGGAAGTAGCCTTCCCTGTTCATAGGGATGGCATAGAACGAGAAGAGATCTTTGGAGAGGATGACAGGAGCTTTGGAGATCCGCCAAGCGCACGTCTGGAATCCGTTTCCACCTCAGACGATCTCGTTGGAACCGCACAAGTAAGAGCTTCATTATCCTGGGGTGTCTCCTACCAATTCTTTCCCTAATAGAAGTTATTTATGTATGAATGAGGTTTTATTTTACCACATATCTACGAAGTTCTTGGACGATTTGTTGGTCGACGTTCCTGTATAATGATTGTTGGTGTTAAAGGTAGGTGTCTTAGTGTTTATTTTCAAACTCTCGTGCGTTTTGTGGGTTTTTGAGCCATGAACCCATATTTGGGGTGTCATGTGGCTGAGGCCGTGGATATTTTAAATACCTAGAATGGTATAGGTAATTGAATGTTATATTAAAATGCTTTGTGGGATCACTTCTTGGATCCAAAATCACCCTGGGGGTGAATTCCTCTGTTTAGCCGTTTGGCTAGGATACCCGAGGGTTTCCCTTTAAAGTAGTTATTGTATAATTTCCTTGAGAGGAATTTCGTGTGAATGTTTATTTACATGTTGGTCATGGCCCAGTTACATGCACTTGTGGGCAGTGTTTTACTTAGCATGTGGGAATTGTTTTTCTTAGCCCATGGGCAGTTTTTATCTTAGCCCGAGGGAAACTTCTTCCGTACCTGTGGGCGATAGACTTTGTGCCTGAGGGTGACACTACCTATGCCTGAGGGAAAAATCTGTTATGCATGTGGGCTATACCTGCAGGTTGGATTTTGATTACCTGAGGGTGAGATTTTGTTTGTATGAGGACGTTGTCTGTTTACTTAGAAATTCACTGTGGTGTTCTCTTATATTCGATGGATTAAATGAATAATTAAATGGAAATATAAATGGTAAGTTGGTTACTTTTTTGTACTGCTTAGTTTATTGCATTTTACTACTGCACACTATTGTTTCATGTTTTACACACAGTTGAGCACAGGCCTTTCGTGGCTTCCTACTAAGAATTTATTTCTCACACCCTTTTTGGGTCATGCTTTTCAGCCCAAACAGATTACGTTTCTACATGTGTGGATAGAGGAAAGAGCCCTTATATAGGTACTTGACTGCTGTTGAGGAGTAGGGGATCATGGGACCGGGCTTAGGCTTGTGATGCTACCGACTGTTTTTTTTTCTTTGTTGTACCTTGTATTGTATTGTACTATTATGTAACATGTTCTGGCTGTTTTCTATTATCTTGATACATGTTGCATCATATTTATATAACTGGAAGGTTATCTTTACTACAGTTGATTATTATAAAAGTGTATTGATAATTGCTTCCGCTGTTTCTGTATGTTTTTTATTTTATTCCGCTGTGCTACACTTTGACAAATTAGGGCATAGTTTCCCCACTATCAGACCTGGGCCCTCACTGCTAGTCGACAACCTCTAGGGTTTGGAGATATACGCTTGAGGTCACATGGTGAACCGGGTTCGGGGAACCCGTTGAGTGGCACCCAGAATCGGGACGTTACAAAGTGGTGTCAAAGGGGTTCTTTTCTATGACATACTATTGGAATCCGTAATCAAGGATAGGATGAACGGTAGATGGTAATAAGCTATTCCCGGGCGTCGCAAACCCAGATACAGGGAAAAGAAATTCTACCTCGTATTTTTGCAATTATTTTTATTTTACAATTTACAGTTGATTTAATTTCACTGTTGGGTGACACACTTGGGATTGTTCTGTTTATATTTTATCTATGGGTTCTATTTAGTTGCAACCCGATCAAGTAAAGGTATGGAGTCTCATGCATAATTTAGGCACATGCTAGAAATCACATTCCATGTATAGTTCCATGCCATATAGGTGCATTAGAAATTTCATGATGTTGTGATAGTTCTTGTGCTAGAGAAGCATGTTAATGTGATAGCTGCTCTGATAAAATACATGCTGCGTGATGGGGTAATTTTATTTGAGCCTGTTTATAGAATGGACGCCAAACATTAGTTTTTGGGGTGTATGGGCCCCCATTTAACAGAATTTTTAGGATCATTAACTGTTTATGTTGTATGACACAGATAAGTTTTCAAACATTGATTCGTGGGAAGTATGGGCCCTCTCGGGTCAGAATTTGACACTTAGTTGTTATTTTTAGTATTTTATGGGTTCCGTAGATGTTTCTGAGGCATAATGTCCAGAAACCCAGTATACATGCCATGTAGTATTTTAAACACGCCGTGTACATTCTTCTGTTTGGGAAGAAAAATAAACTTTTTTAGTATAGGCAGTGTACTCTAAGTATACGCCGTGTAGTCTCTTCCCGTGTCACAAACCGTGTGGGCGACGACACGGGGAATAGAAGAGCTTGGGTCGAACACGCTGTGTAGCTTCTATACACACCTTCTAGTATTTTCCTATGTCACAAACCCTGTGGGTGGTGACACGAGGTAAGGAAAGGCTTGGGTAGAACACATCGTGTACCTGATGTTCACGCCGTGTAGTGTTGACCCGGAGTCCGACCGTGTAACTGACAACACGGGTCAGGGTACTCATTTCTTAAACACACCGTTTCAATGAAAAAAACGCCATGTAGTGTGACCTGGGGTCTCGGCTGTGTAACTAACAACACAGGTCTATATCACCTCTCCTAGTACACGTTGTGTACCCATGGGACACACTGTGTAGTCTTGTCAGAGGACAAACCATGTTGTCTAAGCTGTGTGGCTGGGAGACTGGGTGATGTACACGGTGTGTGCAGGTGTCACACATCGTGTAGTGTCAATTCGAGTAGTCAGCCATGTCACAAGCGACACGGGCAGTTGGAAAATTACACCATACACACCGTGTAGTCAGTATACATGCCGTGTAGTTTTGTTCAATGGGAGCCGTGAAGCTTAGCCGTGTAAAAGGACCCGGGTAGGGAAGGGATGTCACGTACATGTCGTGTAGTTATTGTACACGCCATGTAGGATTGTTTTGAAAATTTTGAAATGCCTTCTTCCTCTTATTCCCTTTATGGTTACTTCATTTTCTGTCTTGTTAATCTTGAATCTAATGCGTGTTTTTCACCTTGTAGTTTCATTCCGCCTAGATGACCACACGTTGTCCTCTAGGAGAGCGGAAACGATTATACATCAGAAATGGGGGGCCATTGGCTACCAGTGGATCCTCCAGTAGAGCTAGAGGCGACGCCAGCTATTATACCAGACATATGCATGGCGGTGCAGTTCCGTGAAGGCATTATGCGATTCATGCAAACCTTTCAGGGAGCACCGCAGGCTTCCACCTCTATGGCCGGGGTGACTCGTACATTCTAGAAGCATAATCCACCTATGTTTTCAGGGGATGGTGGACCATAGGCTGTGGATTCTTGGATGGGGTCGATTTAGACTATTTTCGAGCATCTTGAGACGCCTCTAGGGCGGAGGTTCAAACTTGCGACGTATATGCTGCGTGATTATGCAAAGAGGTGGTGGGATGTTACCACACAGTCAGATCATCACAGATACATGGCGTGGTAATATTATCAGGAAGTCTTCTATGGATTCTTTTTCCCAGAGACGCTAAGGGCAGATAGAGCTTGAGAGTTCATGAATCTGTAGTAGGGCGCTATGTCGGTGATGGAATATTCTGCTTGTTTCACCGATCTTCAACAGTTTTCACCTGTATTGGTGGGTGAAGAGACGTTGAGAGCCAAAAGCTTTGAGGATGATATTCGGTATGACATCCGAGCACTGGTGAATATTTTCAAGTTGCCTATTGTACACGCTATTGTGAATAAGGCACTGATTATAGAGAGGAACCTACGGGAATCTAGTGGTGTGGGCCAGAGTTGTTTAGCACTAGTTACTGGTACTATTTCTTCTGGAACGAGGAAGAAACAGATGGACTTCTCTCAGGGTGGATGTACCAGTCAGAAGAATGCTTTAGGCGGCCAGGTTATGTGATACTAGTTTGGTAGAGAGGGGCACAAGAGACCACAGTGCCCACGAGACCCAGTGGAGTGCCGAGCTTGCGGCAAGATGGGTCATCTGCAGTGCTTTTGCAGGGCGTTTTAACCAGTGGCTAGTGAGAGGGGTTCTGTGTAGACTCCACGAGTGGGAGTAGGAGAAACAACTTCTTACTAGTCAGGGAACAGGAATACGTCAGGGCATGCAGGCAGAGATGGTGGTCGTGGTCATGGTAGCCAGACACCAGGATCATAGAGGTAGCATGGCGGGACAGCTCAGGGTAGCCAGGCTGGGTCACAGGGCCACGACACTTGGCAGGCATATGTAGTGCAATAGACCCTGCAGGAGCAGGATCTCGGACCTTCTATTGTCAGTGGTACTATTCTAGTAGCTTATGTCTTATCTTTAGTACTTTTTTATATGGGTGGTACAAATAGTTTCATATCTATACCCGTAGTCGAGAGCCTTGGGCTCCCTGTTTCTACTTATTCTGATATCATGACGCTAGACACTCCGTTAGGGACTATAACGACTGGTGTGTGTCAGTAAAATTAGTGCCCCCTTAAGGTTGATGGGTGTCACTTTCCTTGGTACCTCTATGTCTTGGAGATGACGAGCTATGATGTCATTCTCGGGATGGAGTGGTTGGTTCCCTTTCAAGCCTTTGTAGACTGCTATCATCGCACAATGCGTTTCACATCACCAGAGGGGGGAGATTTTCTATAAAAGGGTGAGTGGGATGTTCATGTGAGTCGAGCTAGACCGGAGCATCATGGGAGAGGTGGTGTCACTACCCAGATTGCGAGCTTATATATGGATGATCATGGGACATGTTAGTCGGATTTCCATCTAGTGGTTGATCTTTTCATGGATGTCTTCCAGGACGACCTTTCAGGTCTTCCTCTTGAGCGTGAGGTGGATTTCTCTATTGATCATTTTTTAGGAGTAGCACTGGTGTCCAATACTCCTTATAGGATTGCCCGCCTGAGTTGCAAGAGCTCAAGAGGCAGTTAGAGGAGTTACAGGAAAATGGTTTTATCCGACCCAGTACTTCTCCATTGGGTTCTCCAGTCCTTTTTGCGAAGAAGGCGGATGGTACCCTCAAACTCTGTGTGGATTATCGGAAGCTGAACCAGTTGACGGTTAAAAACTGATATCCCTTGCTGAGGATTGATGATATTTTTGATCAACTTCATGGAGCATGAGTGTTCTAAAATATTGGCATGAGGTCAAGATACCATCAACTGCGCGTGAGACAATCGGATATACCGCTTACAGCTTTTCAGAGAAGCTATGGTCTGTATGAGTACTTGGTTATGCCGTTCGGACTCACGAACGTGCCAACAGTTTTCATGGCTCTGATGAATCGTGTGTTCCATCCTTATTTGGATTCTTTTGTTGTAGTATTCATGGAGGACATCTTGGTGTACTCTCACACTCGACACGACCATGCCACCCATCATGAGATCGTATTGAGTGCACTGAGAGAGCATCAGCTGTATGATAATCTCTCAATGTGCCACTTCTGGATGGACCATATTCACTTCCTGGGTCATATAATATCAGAGGTAGGAGTTTCAGTATTCCCAAAGAAGGTGAGAGCAGTAGTTTCTTAGGAGCATCCTAAGAAAATGTTTGAGATATAGAGTTTCTTAGGGATGACTGGTTACTACAGATGCTTCATCCATGACTTCTCCCGCTTAGCAGCGCCATTGACGGGGTTGACTAAGAAGGGTGTGAATTTAGTTTGGTTGGAATCTTGTGAGATAGCCTTTTAGGATCTAAAAGGAAGGCTGGCATTAGAACCAGTCCTAATACTCCGAGAGTAGGGGAAGAGCTATACAGTTTACTATGATGCATCAGGTATTGTGCTGGGAGATGTGTTGATGAAGGGCGATCGAGTTGTTGCATACTTTTTTCGGCAGTTGAGGACTTATAAGAGGAATTATCAGACACATGATCTCGTGTTGGCTACAGTTGTGCATGTGTTGCACTGTTGGAGACATTATCTCTTGGGAGATCATTTTGTGGTTTTCACCAACCAAAAAAGCCTCAAGTATATTTTTACTCAGAGTGACTTGAATTTGAGGTAGCTATGGTGGGTCGAATACCTTCAGTTCTTCGATTTTGAGCTTTCCTACACACCTAGTAAAGGTAATGCAGTAGCTAATGCAATGATCAGGAAGAATCAGATATAGGCTGTGCAGGAGGCCAGTGATGAGTGGCAGCTCATGGATTTGTTCTCTGAGATGCACTTGGAGGTGCACAACAGTCAGGGGAAAACTTATCTTTTAACTTTGGCTATGAATTATACCCTCATGGATAGAGTGAGGTGGAGACAAGTATTTGATTCAGAAGGCCTAGTTCTACGGGAGTCGGTGGCAAGTGGGGACCCTCCTCCGAGTTGGACGATAGACGATGATGAGGTTCTGCGTTTCCATGGACGAGTGTGGGTTCCAGGGGATATACGTGAGGAGCTAATGTGGGAGTTTCATGCATCATCCTGGGAAGTTCATCCCGGTGTTAACAAGATGTACCGTGAATTGAGAGGTCCGTACTGGTGGCCGAGTATGAAGAGAGATGTAGCTAGTTTTGTTACGAGGTGTTCCACCTGTCAGCAGGAGAAGGTGGAGCATCAGAGCCCAGCCGGGTTGTTACAGAAGCTACCCATTCCAGAGTGGAAATGGGATAATGTCGCGATGGATTTCATGATGAGATTTCTGAGGTCACCTAGAGGCAATGATTCCATGTGGGTTGTTGTGGACAGACTCACGAAGGTAGCTCACTTTTTTCCAATTAAGGAGACCATCGATGTTGACGAGCTCAGAAAGTTATATATCTAAGAGATCGTATGTATTCATGGGGTCCATCATTCTATATTTTCAGATAGGAAATCCCTCTTTACGTCTCATTTCTGGAAGAGTTTTCAGAGGGCATTGGGTACACAAGTGCTTCTGAACAGAACATACCACCCTCAGACCAATGTCGAGTCAGAGCGTACGATTCAAGTGCTTGAGGACATGCTGCGTGCCTGCGTCCTAGACTTTGGGGGATCTTGGGAGAAGCATAAACCCTTTGTTGAGTTTTCCTATAACAATATTTTTCAGTAAACGATCGAGATAGAACTTTATGAGGCTTTATATGGTAGGAAATACCATTCAAATTTGTTCTAGATAGAGGCAGGTGAGGCATCTTTACTAGGACCACAGCTCATGAAAGAGACTACTGAGCAGGTCCAATTGATTCAGAAGCATATGGCTACCGCACAGTCTCGTCAAAAATCTTATGCTGATCGGCACTGATGACCTTTGGAGTTCATGGTCGGGGATCAGGTTTTCTTGTGTGTTTCGCAAATACTGGGACATAGACGGATTAGGAGACAGGGTAAACACTCACCGAGGTTTGTGGGGCCATTTGAGATTCTGGAGAGAGTCGGGCTGGTTTCCTATCAGTTGTAGTTACTGCAGAGGTACCGGGCAATGCATGACGTCTTCCATGTATCTCAGTTGCGCCACTATCATTCAGACCCATCTCACATCCTTCAGCCCGAGGAGGTTGAGCTTCAGATCGATGCGTCCTTTTAGGAGAATCTGATTTGTATTGTTGATAGGAGCACAAAGGTTCTCTGAGTCCGGTCTGTTCCTCTCTTACGGGTGCTATGGCAGCATGGCCGAGTGTAGGACGAAACATGGGAGTGGGAGACCGATGTATGTTCTCAGTGGCCAGAGTTGTTCACAGATATATCCTCATCACCAAGGTAAGGGAAATTCGTGGACGAATTGAATTAAGGGGGAAGTTTGTAAGAACCAGGTTCTTTTTTTTTTGAGGTATGTGTTTCTTGTTTTCTCATTTCCTTAAGTGTTTTTGAAAAAATAAGGAAAATGGGGAAAAATCCTTATTTTGGAAAGTACACACCGTGTACTTTTCCACAAGCCGTCTACTTCTGTCCATGTGGAATGAGTACACGGGGCGTGTGGCCATGTTGTCGATGAAGGGTGTAGGAACCGACTACACGCCGTGTGGTGGACCTTTACACACCATGCAGTCAGTCGGCAGGCGAATAGTAAGGCGGTGGCCAGCTGTGCAACAACACATGCCATGTACACATGAAGACATGTCGTGTAGTCATGTCGGCAGGTGAACAGTGCCACGCTGGTGGGAAGCCTCCAAGTGAACAATTTAAAAATGGGATGTACACGCTGTTTACTTAGAAATACACACCGTGTACTTTGTTTATTTCACATAAAATGGGAAGTAGCCTCCCCAGTTCATAGAGAATGCTTAGAACAGGAAGAGATCTAAGGAGAGGAAGGCCATATCTTTGGAGATCTACCGAGCGCACATCTAGAATCTGTTTCCACCTCGGACGATCTCATTGGAACCGCACGAGTAAGTGCTTCCTTCTCCTGGTCCGTCTCTTGCCAATTAATTACCTAAGGGGAGTTATTTAAGTTTGAATGAGGTTTTCTTTTACCTCATATCTACAACATTCTTGGAAAATTCGTGGGTCGACATTCGCGTATAAAATTCGTTGGCGTTAAAGATAGGTGGCTTGGTGTTTATTTTCCAACTTTCATGCATTTTGTGGGTTTTTGAGCTACGAACCTAAATTTGGGGTGTCGTGTGGCTGAGGACATGTCTATTTTAAATACCTATAATTGAATAGGTGATTGAATGTGATATTAAAATGATGTTTGGGATCACAGCTTGGATCCAGGACCACCCCGGGGGTGCGTTCTTCTATTTATCCATTTGTCCAGGATACCCAAGGGTATGCCTTTAAAGTAACGATTGTATAATTGCCTTGAAAGGAATTGATTGTAAATTTTTATTTACATGTTGGGAATATCCCGGTTACATGCACCCGAAAGGGCAGTGTTTTACTTAGCTCGTGGGCAATGTTTTGCTTAACCCGTGGGCAGTTGTTATCTTTGTCTGAGGGAAACTTCTTCTGTGCCTGTGGGCGATAGACTCTGTGCCTGAGGGCGACACTACCTACGCCTGAGGTAAAAATCTGTTATTCCTGGGGGAAATACCTGCGGGTTAGATTCTAATTACCTAAGGGTGAGACTTTGTTTGTCTGAGGACGCTGTCTGTTTACATAGATATTCACTTCGGTGTTTTCTTATATTAAATGGATTAAATGAATAATTAAATAGAAATATATCTGGTAATTTGGTTACTATTTAGTACTACTTAGTTTATTGAATTTTACTACTGTACACTATTGTTGATTGTTTTAAACACAGTTGAGCACGGGCCTTTGGTGGGTGCATACTGAGAATTTATTTCTCACACCCTGTTTGGGTCATGCTTTTAGGACCAAACAGATTACGTTTCTGCAGGTGTGGATTGGGGAAAGAGTCCCTATATAGGTACTTTACTACTGCAGAGGAGTAGGGGGGCATGTGTCCGGGCTTAGGCTCGTGATGTTACCGACTATTTTGTTTTGCATTATTGTACCCTGTATTTTATTGTACTACTATGTAACATATTCTGGCTATTTTCTTAGAACTTGAGACATGTTGCATCATATTTATATAAATGGCTGGTTATCTTTACTACAGTTGATTATTATAAAAGTGTATGGTTTGTTTCTTCTGTTGTTTTTGTATGATTCTTATTTTATTACTCTGCGCTACAGTTTGAAAAATGAAGGCTTAGTTTCCCCACTATCAGACCTAGGCCATCGCTGCTAGTCGGCAGCCTCTGGTGTTTGGGGAAATGCACTTGAGGTCATGTGGTGAACCGTGTTTGGGGAACCCATTGAGTGGAACCCGGAATCGGGATGTTATAGTATCCTATTTCATACTGTCAATCACCTATGCTGATGGAAGTAAGGTCGAGCCCACAATGGTTAACAAAATCTATTTCGAGAGGCAAATCGAGTTTTTAATATTTTTTATTTATTATCTATTTTTATGAAAAAGAACTCATCCCCAAATATTTTTAATTTCATTTTTATGGCCTATGATTTGTCTTGTTTGTTTTTTTGTAGGACCTTCAAGGAAGGCAGTAGGAATAAATTAGTATAAGGAAAAAAGCTTCAAATAAATTACACATCGTGAAGGAAATTTATACATCGTAAATATGAATCGGACATAACCAATACGACCCACGTTTTATGTGTCAATTTGAAAGGGGAGTAAGAGTTTCAATTATTTATTTTTTAAACTATATGCATTATATTTTTAATGTTTAGATATTTAATTTTTAAATTTTATGCCCACATTTGATTCATTCATTAATCAATAGAACTAGGTGAAATAAAATTCTTAAGAAAATTCCCATGCTATATATTTAAATTTCTTTGACAATAAATTTTAATGATAAAATAGGGAAAATAATTAGTAGATAAAAACATTTGTATTAGGTTTTAAAAAATAATTATTTAGTGGACCCTTTTGATCATTGTAAATGATTTTTTTGATAATTTTTCATGTTTTGATTTTCAAATGTTATCAGTAATTTATTTAATTATTCATATTCATTTATATGTGTGATTATACCAACCATTCACCTCATCCCCAAAAAACTTATGATCCTAATATTTTCGATTATTTCTAGAATATAAACCTTGAAAAACTAGTGAAAGTTTTCTTCTAGAACTTTCTTTACATCATATCAAAGGTATGAATCCCCATAATCACATTTAAAATGATTGATGAATTATTTTTTTTAAGACCACATCCTGAGACCCATCTTACATTAATCATTTTTAATCACACAGAATCCATGAACAACCTTATGAGGAAATGATCCGTATTATAAGCATATTCTATCCATAATACCTTCCTCTAAAATCTTTTTCCATAAATTTAAATGAATAATTTTGGGGGATATATATATTTGATTTTCCATGTTATAATTTATTTTGGATATTTTAGTGGTTAATTTCTATTTAGATTTGGGGATGGTCATGTATCATTCATTATATTTAACTATTCACCTCTCTTGCTCAAAAAAATATTTGGTTTGTGTTTTAGGAGGATAAAAAATCACAATTTTATATAATGATGTTCTTTTGATTATATGTGCTTTGATAATGGATTTTAGAGTTTTCCTAATCAAAACATTAGAAAAAAAATATAAAATAAATGAAAAAAACAAAAACAGATTGATTCATTCCGTGCACTAACTTGTATCATATGCCGACATTGAGCTTTTTGGGGAAGGATAGAAATGGCATCTGTGATGTGATATATTTACATAGATATTTTTGATTATCATTAAATGTTATTTAGAGTTGAACCTCATTTTTGAGAATTACGTGATTTAAAGAATTTACCTACAAACCCTAAAGCCTCAGATTCATTTGATCTTTTATGGTTAATACCTCATTATTAATTGTGATATCTGTATTTACGCGGTGGTGATAATTGATTCCTTAAAAACCTATGATATTTTACATGTTTTTAAGCATGTGATGAATTATATTTACATTGGTACCCTAATAAAGAGTAGAAAAATTCAATGAAAGGTAAATTGAAAATGGATTTCATACTAGTAATGAATTGAAAAATAAAGATAGATGAATGAGGAAACATGGCTATTTTGGAAGAGACAAAGTAAAATACTTGGTTGAATTGTTTCTTTAGAATGTGAGGCATTAAATAATTTTCTAAGTGAAGAAAAAACATTTTAATTCTCCATTTGATCAATTGTTTGTTATTGAAATTGAATTTGAAGCATAGTAAGGTGAACATAATTTGTAGTATGTCTAGATTCCATCCTTAAGGACATATATGAATTCATGTGTGGAGGTATTTGATAAGTAAATTTCATTCAATAATTTTACAGGTTTACAATGTTTATATTTTGTATTTAATTTTTGAATATTTTCATTTTTGGAATGCATTGAAATTTTTTATGATTTTGGGATAGAAAAAATGAATTTTTGAAAAGGGAATGAAAAGAGGTGGAAATTAAAAATTAAAGACACCTCGCACCGTGAGCGAAGTGAAGCGGTGTGAATTTGTTTTTGAAGATGATTTGAAGATAGAAGCTGAAGAGAATGATTAAACCTCATGTAATATATTTACACATTCAGAGTTTTTAAAAATGAAATTGTCACATAAGATATGTCGCAACTTCAATACATGATGTGAAACATCATTACACATCATGAATCCAAATTTCTCGACGTGAAATTTTTCTGGAAAATATTTTCAAGAATATTTTTCCAATATTCATGACGACTGAACATCAAAGGATTACACATCACATAACCCAGCTACACGTCGTGACTTTTTTGGTGAGCATAAAAATGAATGAGACATGGAACAAAGGTTTTATGGTAATACTTATAAAAGGATCCCTTAATCCTCCCTTCCAACGTACACTGGAAAAAAAGATGCAATGTGACACCAACAGAATCCTTTAGATCACAAATTTATTACTTGAGGTCCCATGTTTCCTCCTTTATTCAGCACCATTATTCATTGGGTGCCCATGTTTCCTGTTACCATCATTCCAAGCATCAACAATTAGTTCTATTAGGGCCGATCAATGTGATTTAGGGGGATGTGTTTATTGGGATTATTTTCAATTATTATTTATGGTTTAGATTGATTTGAAATTTTTCTTCAATTAAAAATATGTTTCTTTACATATTTCATTACCATTTTTGCATTCTTAATGACATATTTTTATTGCATCAATTAATCACATTATTTTTTTATGAACATTACGCTATATAGGATAGTTATGTTTAAATAAGGTTTTGGGATGCCTATTTTCAAGATTTCATTTAGTAGATGACCATCCCAATGGTGAAATCATCAGATTATTGTAGGATACCAAGACCAAGGATCCTCAATATCCTAATTATGAAACTAAAACTAAATAAATCTTTTTGTAATTAAATCAATAGATCACAAACCTAAAAATCACTAAACCTAGAATGCTTCTTTATTGATATTCAAAAAAATCAATCCTGCAACTACTTCAATTATTCCTAAAAAACCAAACAGTTAAAATTTTAGTTTCCATAATTAATTTAGGACATACGGACCATATTTGTGGGTGAAACACCTGAACTTTCGAGATACTACATATTTATTATGGTTTTTATAGTTATATAAATTACTCATTTTTTTGGAACTATAGAAATTAAAGATTCCCCAAAGGTTTTCATTTCCAAAGTTGTAAAATAATGATCTGTATGGAAATTATGTTGGAGAAAAAACAAATCCACAAAAAAAATAATTTTAATCATTTTGTTCATCAGTCATTAACTTTACTCAATTTTACTATTTTTTACCCTGGTAATATGTATTGTAACCATTTTCATTTATAACATAACTGTACATTTAAGTGATAAATATTAGAAAATATATTATCATTGATTCTAAATATGATATATAGTTTATGAAATTAATTTATCAAGTGTGTTGGAAAATAATTTTAATATAAGTGCATGTAATGTGCAGAAATGCCATTTTAACATGTAATACACTTATAGAGTATTTATAATATAATGGTAATTATAATCATTATAAATGAAATTTTTTTCCATGAGTTGAAAATATTTCATATTTGATAATATTTTCAAATCAAATTTCATAGCGTATGATTTTTCTTAATTATAAACCATTTAATAAAAAATATCATTTATTACAAAATTATATTTAGTTTAATTTTGAAATTAATTATTTAATTAAAATTTAAAAACATCATTACAATGTTGGAATTTTAATATATGAATTTCAAAACACTATAACATGATATATTCCTCTAAAAAATTAATGGTAGAGAACATATCATTAAATTTACTTCACATTTAATATTTTTAGTAACTTTTATTTTTGTTATTTATTAAATAATAAATTATTGCATTAAAATTTATTAATAATTTTATGTAAATAATTCATATATAAAATATAAGGATAAATTATTATGATGATTATATCTATTAATTAATTAAAAATAATATGTATAACCAAAATGTTATGGTTTTTTCCTATCCCAAATTTTTATTTCTATTAAAATCAAGGAACGTTATTTTTTTTCTTCTTTTTATTTACTGAATTTATTATTTTGGTAACTTTCATTGAATAATATTCAATATGAATCATAAGAATATATACAATATTGCTAATGGAAAACATATGTCTAAAAAATCCTTTTTGTATAATTTGGTAGGCAATTTTACCCTTTATCAATTAATTTTAACTCCCTGATAAACTGGTTTTTTCAGTAATCACTACAATTAATAAAAACAATTTTACAAAATCATTATGGTCAAAAAATAAGATGAAACTATTAGATAATATAAATTATTATGATTAAAAATATGAAATCAATTTTTCCAAATAAAATTCCAAGAATTGGTAGAATTTAATTTAAAAATAATCCTACATATGTGATGAGAATTTAGGGTTTTAATGTCAAAAAGTTCAAAAGATCACAATATTTTATATCACAATTCAATAAAAAGTTATTCCAATTAAAAATATTGGATTAAAATATTTATAAATAAACTAATTTTAAATCTAAACCAGTTCATTCTATAATTTAAATTTTTAAATAATTTATGAGAAAAGGCATATTTCTATTCAAAATCAATAATTTAAACTATTCATAATAAAGTGATACTTTTTAGAAAAATAAAAAAATTAACCCTATGATAATTTTTATATTAATCATTATAAAATGAATGTAAATTTTGGAAATAAATATTCTTTATATATAAAATTTAATATGATGTTATGTGCACCAAAAACAATTAAACCATATTTTAGGAAAAAAACTATTTTTCAGAAACAAATTCATTTTTGATTAAAAAGATTTTTATTTTGTTTCTAATCAGTATATTATTAAAAATATTTGTAATATATAAATTTTAATAAATAATATTAATACTCTCCATTCCAATTTTATTGAGATAAATACCAAAACAAATAATAATTTTAATAGTAATGTTTTTTAATAAAAAATAGTCTTTCTCTTAATGCATGCTATCGAAAAAATCTTGGTTTTGTGCATTGAATTAAGACTCAGTATTGTATGTAATAGATGGTATAAAATAAAATGTTTTTATTTTAGAATTTTGTTTTGTGTAACATCCACCTAACTATAAAAATATAATCCCTATAATTCAAACTATATCTTAGTAATCAAAGGATAGACATTTGAAAATATTTTTATCATAAATCTAAAAAATAAAAATGGTTACTAAAACATCATATTAATAAGATAGAAAAGGGAATTAAATAATTCATATATAATAATAGATAACATTATTTCAATATAGTATAACATAGGTAAGAATGGAAGAAATATACATATAATTATTGAGGGTGATTGAGGTCATTGATCACAAAAAGGTGACTACTCAATATAAAGATAAGGCCTTGAAACCCCTAAATTTTTGATGCATGTAAAGAAACTTAGTCCATAAAAAATAAAGGTACTAGAAAAAAATTTTGATTCATGATAACTTTTACAAACATTGGTGAATTAATTTTCTATCTATACTAAGAGTACAAGGAAATATACTTACATGATGAGTATAATTCCATTCACTCCTCAATTCCCCACACAATATCATATTTTTCACTAAATGATTAATATTAAAAATGAATTTTTCATTTATGATGCCATAAAATAATCTTTTAACGGACCAGATAATCCCTATAATCGTAACATGATATTCCTCTTGTCTTTATAAATTAACCAAATCTGGAATGGCCATCACATAGTAAGATAAAAGTAAACCTTTATACAATAATATCCAAATTATAACAGTAATACATAAATATAAAGAAACCATTCTAAAAATTACTATCTTAAAAAAAATTAATAATTTACTGATTATGTTTAAAACTAAATGATTAAAAATATTTGTTATTTTATTTTTACAAGATAAATCAAATAATATTCCTCAAATAAATCCCATATTTTTCGAAAAAAAAAACATAATATTTACCTTTAAGAAAGGTCATATTAGCAAGGTAACAACCTTTTCTAGTGGTAGCCACAAAACCCTTATTGTCATCAGTTCATTAGTTTAAAACCCACCGCCTTGTCAGATGTGATGGGTTGTCACCCGACATAAATGTTTTCATTCTTTTTCATTATGTCTGAAAAAATAATTCCTCTCAAATTAAGAATACATATTGTCAAGTGGATTTACAAATACCCCAACATAATGAATCCTTTTAAAAATTTCATTAATAATCTGAAAACATTTACTACCTAGATCCCTCAAAGGGGGGTCTAATACATTGAACTTATAAGCTACCATAATATTTTAGATCTAGGATGGTATCCATAACACTTAAGATCACCTCATATGAAATCATCATAATCTAATAAATTATGTAAATATTTCCTTTGATTCCATATGTAACATCCCAAGACCATAATTCCAAAATCTGGGGACAAAATCAGTAATTTTAAATTTCTACATTTGATTCCAAAAATTGTGACTCAATTTTTTCCTATCCAAACCATACAACGTCAACAGGTTACCTTTTCTCACATAAATCCTCTATGACCTTTACTGTTGAACGTTTTAGAGAATTAAGAAAAACTCTTATATTAAAAAATCACTAGTCTTTATATGATAATTTCTCCCATAATATAAATATATTATAATAAAAAATTATTTAACTTCCTTGAAAACATCCATTAAATTCAAATTTAATTATTTCATTCCCTTACCCATCCTTAAAAAGAAATGAACAATATTTCAATAACACAAAATCTGAAAAAAAAAATCTAAAAAAGGGATAAAAAATAAGATATTAGTTTAGTAGAAATATGAAATCCCATTAAATAATTGACTTCACATAAATATAATTTTATAGAATAAATAATTTTCCAACAAAAACAGACACATATTTTTCTCACTTCGTCTCACTTAATTAAAATGATTATTATCGAATCACTATCACCCTTGTATCACTACCACTTCTTCAACCTCATTTTCTTATTACATATTGAAGGGTCCACCCAAAATTTATATTCATGTAGGCCCCTTTACAAAAATAATGAATCAATCCTAAATTAATGAAATATTCATTATTTTATTCTCAATAATCTACACTATAATCTATTGGAAATACAACCCTGAAAACTATATTCTTATTCACATTCTATAACAATTATGTAATAAATATGACCTTTCTCATGGAACAAAAAATAACCACCTCGAGAAAAGATCATTAATGGATTCTAAATCCCACTTCAATAATTTCCATCCACATTAATATAACTAAAACACATTCATTATATTGATTAAAATATTCAATGTGTTCCCTTGGTCCCTCTATATCTACATAATTTATGGTATTATATATCCCCTTACATAAATAATGTGCCCATACTCCCATCAATTGGAAACAAATCACCATCCAATTTGGTCATTTAATATTCCTATTAACTTTATCCAAAATTTCTATCATAACTATATCCATTAAAACATTTTGGAAACTTATAAAAGATAATTTATAGAATAAATTAATCACTATCTATTTTATGTATATAATGATTTAAATAATATTTTAATAATGATTAAATCATGATACAAATTCATGTTCCATGATTATTGAATATATGAAAATATGACACAATCCTCATATGTGTTTTCACTCCCAATATCTTCATATAACCAATTTACATATCCTGGATAATGTCTTGGTGATAAACTATTGGTTGTTTTTCCCCTAGAACAGTAAAAAAAATTCATGTGGCCATTGTATCTTTCAGTTCTATATTTCTACTCCACCTTTCAACCACAACCACTTACACCATCACTATTCTCGTTTTCGTCTTCCCCATGTTATATATGGATCATAATGAATAACTATTCCTTTATTTATTGGGTGGTTAAACCCCTGTTAGGTTAATTTGAACTGTAATTCTTTGACGAATAACATGGTCTTTACTATGAAATCCTCTCCATGGTGTAGTGAAATGAAATTGTATATTTTTTTATGAAACATTGAAAACCATGAAAAGAACCATGGATAAGAAATTCATTTTTTCATGAAACTTCACATATCAATAGTGATAACATAAAGAATGTATATGGTTGCCTAATATTTCTTATTTTTGATAGGTACACTAAAATGACACTATGGTACCACTATATAATTTTCCCTTTTCTAGTTTCCAATTTTTTTCATTAACATCCCAACACGTCCTTAGGCATGAGTGTTGCATCGCCCGGACCCTTCCCATCTCTACCATGCCCACTGAACAACTTGTGGACTTTCCTATATTTAGTAACATCAACAGAGTACCTCAATATTACCACCTGACTAATTCCACCTGAAAAATTAACACACTGTAATTAATTCAATCATGAATATCTATAATGATTATTGGCATCAACTCATATTGGTTATCACTCTGTGGGACAAAAAAATCTCCCATGAAAAATATCACCACATTAGTAGTCTACAAACATGTTTTATAAAAAATTATTTTATAAATAAATCCATCATACTTCATTAATAAGAAACATAGATTTTATCCTATTCTCAATGAATACAATATAATTCATCATTTATTATAATAATATCTCTATTAGGATATTGTTTTAAATGAACAATTAACACATTATAAGTATCCTCTCTACCATATTTTAAATGAAATACAATGGTTCTTTCCATCATCCCATTCAATATGTGGGTTTCAACATATTTTACTTCTCCCAATTACACTAGTGAATACCATCATTTTCATATTATCCTCCATTAATTGTCAAATCATTCTCCCTGCTAATATATGGTAAGAGACATCGAGAAACCACAACTACCATTTTTTCTTCAATATCCCAAAGGGATCAGTCTTGGGGTTCAACACAACCTATAAAAATAAAGAGGACTTATTCATATAACTCCATCTCCCATATTGTTAAATATATTCATATTTTGTAATCTTCTGATGTTTACTATTCAATGTAGTTGAAACTATATGAACATAATTTCAGGATAGAATTATCAATTTCAGAATACATCCATTTTTTCAAAATTTCAGGACTACCAATAAATTCATTGTGTGAATATTCAAAATGATAATTGATATGTAAAAAAATCCTATAATAATAGTGATCTAGAGTGTGGTGTAGGTGTTAATAGTTTTTTCAACAACCACAAGGATATCCATGTTACTGATGAATTCTATATTAAGACCCACAAAATCATTGACTTCAAAATTGTCAATTCTATATCATTGATCTAAAAAAAATCAAATAAAACTATTATATATTGATAATTAATGAAATTTTAATGTGAGGATCATATCACATGAGGATGTAATTTATAACACATGATAAAATTTTAAAACCATTTTATCTAAGTTTTGTTCTATTTAAACAAATGATATTACATAAACTCCATAACTTCCAATTCACCATAGTCTTCAAATTCTTCTGATAGGGAATAAAAAAATTTAATTCTATTCACAACACCCCCCATGACATTATTTTAAGACTCTAATTATTATAGATCAATTTAGGGATTCCTCTTGTGGGAAATAGTCTTCCTACTAATAAAATTTTTGATATTATGAAAACCATAATATGATACCAAACAACAAAAAACCTATTAAATAAAAAAATATTTAAGTTTAATTTGTTTTGTTTTAAATTATTTCCCATTTTATGTTTTTCATGTTTCATAGATCCAATTAATGTTTTGGATTAAAATTATTTTCTTCTAGGCTTAAATCACATGTTCTTTTTTTATCAAAATCACCCAACGTGTCATATCTCTCCCTTAATTATACAACTTTTTACATGAATATATGTTTGATAGAGAATATAGGGATATCTTCACTTAAAGGTTCCTCTATCTAAGGAATTGTTATGATCAATATTATACAATCCATCACCCTCAATAATTCATTTCTCCCTTTTTGGATATAGGATAAGGAATGAAATCATTTATTCATGTTATTTATAATAATTTGAAAATAGTTAACCTGACTACATGAAAATTATTTTTGCATGCTTCATATCGCTTCCGAATATCTCATCTGGGATAAAAGCATTAGCATTTATCATTTCAATGTGATTCGTCACAAGTTTTTAAACGATGACACTAGAAAAAGGATATTTATGGAAACCCTGCTTTTTATTACAACTTAAACATGATTCATTGCATAAAACTTCACTTGATACAAAAAATAAGATCGAGAGGTTTACTGTCTTTGGGGCTTAGGATTATTACATAAAAACTTAAAACATGAAATACAACATCTTTATTGAAAACTTCCTTTACATGACCACTACATTCCTTCGTACTTAGCATTGCATGGGATAACCTAAGGAAATGCATAAGAAAAGGGTGATCTATAAAGCCCAGTAAGGGAGTAGACATGGAATAACCTGAGGAGTACAATAAATTTTATACAATAGGAATATAAATAGAGAATAAATGAAACATGAACATAAAGGAATGATAAAGCATGATTATCATAACATGGAAATGTGGCAACAATACTTAACATGGTATTAGCATGAGCCAAGGCTCATTGCACATGGAGCCTGAGTAAACCCTCATCGCACATGAATCACGAGTAAACCCTCATTTCACTTCAATTATCATGAGTCAACACTAATTGCACATGATGTATCATGATACTATAATTTACCCAATGCATTGGAGCACTATAAGGGCGCACCCATCTTAAACATTTCATTTCATGCATAAGTGTGCCACATGGATCATAAAACATGGATTCATAAAACATAATAATTTATTCCATGATAAAGGAATGTGGAATTAATACATGATTATTTTTAATCAATAAGTAAAGGTGCATAAAGGTGGATACCCTTGATGGAGAAATGGGCATGGTATCCACTACACAATGGCATTTTCATAGAAAATTGATGCGATTTCGGCTGCATAACGGTGTGACATAAGAATTCTTAAGAATGGTTGATGAGGGAGAAATTGGTTCCTCATCATATTAACATGTAATTGAAAGTAATGAGGTCATATAGATACATTTACAAACAATTGTAAAGGAATTTATATTCATGATACAAAATTATTGCTTGAATGTAAAAGAAGAGAGAGAAGTTCCTTTCGGAATTTCGGCATAGTAACGGGTGTACAAGGGAGGCATTTAATGAGAGAGAAAGGGGTATCCCATCATTAAAACAATAAGAGGGAATTATGTGGGAGGTTTAAAACCATACCCCAACATTCATAATTGAAATTAAAAGGGCAATACAACTTAAAGAAAATTGACAAAAATGAGAAAGGAAGAAAAAACCCTTACTTGGAAGTGTGCTTCCAAAGACTAGAGAGAGGCTTCTGAGAGGCTTCTTGGGAGTTTGGGGAACCTTGGGAGGATTATAAAGAATTTAGGGTAGAGGTTGGGCAAACTTAAATGGATTTTAGTGAGGAGGAAGTTTGAGCTTGGGTGGGTTTATATAGGAAAGGTGAGGCAATTCTTTGTTATTTAGGTTTGGGTCCCCTTACATTAAATTAATCCAAACCACAAACCATCCAATGATATTTGCCGATGGTTTTTGGAAAAGGGAAGAGGAAAACAATATTTTATAATTACAATGTCGGAACTTCTTAAAATAATAAGGATGATTATGTGGAGGTGAGTCACACTCCCATGGAAATTAATTTAAAAAGGCAAAGTGTTGAATATGTCTTGAGGGGTCCATTAATGCTTTGAAAAGTAAGTCAAACAAAACCAAATATAAATTATTTTAATGATAAAATATATATTGGCCCAACATAAGGATTATTGTATTTTATTAAATCACCATTGGGTCGTTATGATGTCATAAAACACATTATATATTTAAACGGTATTTAATTTATACCCAAAAATTTGACTGTCTTAGAAAATTATGAAAAATCCACCGTTGGATAATTTCGACGTCCTGATTCCATAAATGACATTTATTTTATCTAAAAAAATTTATAAATATGTTAATTTTCACTTTTAAAATAAAAACCAACATTTATCGAAAATTCACGGGTTTTGACAGAAATGGCTTTCAAACCTTAATATAAAATTTTAATTGCATTCATAAAATTATAAGATCATTTATATATAATAAAAATTAATTTAATAATAATAATATTATATTATTAAAATATTATTTAATTCAAAAATCCCTTAATTTAATAAAATAGATTCCTTAATTAAATAATAACTAAAAACACAATTTTTACTTTAAAAACTATTTACAATGTTTCAAAAATGACTAGAAATTATATTCATTATTATATACAAAAATAATGTACATGAACATAGTACTACTTATTTGTTACATAACCCCTTAAAAAAGCCGCATAAGACCTAAGGGTATGGTGTGCGATGTTGACATACTCTTGGGGTGGCTCGGATAACATCACTCAAGTGGTAATCTCTATCAACTTCCACTCTTCCCGTAGATGGTCTCGTTCGAGCTTGAAATAGTGAAGCTCAGCATGGGCTTGGTCAAGGGTGAAACCCAAGGATTCCACCTCTTTTCTGAGCTCCGACAAAAGGTCTTCGTATGGGGAAATTCTACTGGATGAGGTCAGCGCTTCTTTTGTCTGAGTAAATTGGATTTGTTAAGGTCCAATATTTATACTAATCATGTGATCACTGTTCAACAGCTATATTAACAACAGTCACAATTCATAACATAAAACCAATGAAGTTGACATCTTAGAAAAACATTTTTCATAAAGAGACATTTAACTGGATCAAGAGGGATTTTCCATTAATGAAACTTTGGGTCATTACAATATTCCCCCCTTAAGAAATTTCACCCTCGAAATTTTCATGTTCCCACACTAAAACAAATGTGGGTAACTCAGCTTCATCATATCCTCCAATTCCCAAGACGCTTCTTCAAACTTGTGGTTTCTCCAAAACACCTTGAAGAGGGGCATTGTCTTATTTCATAGAACTTTTTCTCTACGATCTATGATCTTCACTGGTTGCTCCTCATAAGAAAGATCGTCTTCCAATTGTACCACCTCAGAAGAGAGTACATGTGAAGGGTCTGGTATGTACTTCATTAAGAGGGATACATGAAAGGCATCATGCACTTTGGCCTTGGTAGGTGGAAGTGCTACTCGATAGGTCACAGCCCCAACACAATCAAGAATCTCGAAGGGGTCGTTGTACCTTGGACTTAACTTCCCTTTCTTTCCAAACCTCATGACCTTTTTCCAAGGAGATATGCATAGAAACACCATGTATCCAACTTTAAACTCAAGGTCTCGTCGACGATTATCTGCATAACTCTTCTGTCGACTCTGAGCTGCCTTGATATGCTGCTGAATGGTGTTCACCTTCTCTACCATTTACTCAACCATTTCTGGTCCAGGTAGCTTATGTTAACCAACCTCATCCCAACATGCCGGTGTTCTGCACCCTTTCCCATAAAGGGCTTCATATGGTTCCATTTGGATGCTCGAGTGGAAACTTTTAATATAAGAGAACTCAACAAGAGGAAGATGTTGATCTCATCCTCTTTTAAAGTCCATTGAACAGGCTCTCAACATATCCTCAAGTTTTTGGATAGTCCGCTCAGATTAGCCATCAGTTTGAGGATAATAAGTCGTACTGAAGTTCAGTTCAGTATTCAGAGCATGTTGAAGACTCTTCCAAAACATAGAGGTGAATCTTGGATCTCTGTCAGACACAATAGATAGTGGTACACCATGAAACCTTACCACCTCCCTGATATATATCCGTGCCAGTTGATCCAAAGCGAAATCCTCCAGAAAAGAAATGATGTGTGCAGTCTTTGTAAGACGATCCACAACAACCCATATTGCATTGTTGCCATTGGATGTCCTCGGATGTCCGATGACAAAGTCTATGGTGATGTTTTCCCATTTCCATTCTGGTATGGGCAATTGTTGCATAATCCCCTTAGATATCTGCCTCTCTGCCTTCACTTGCTGACACACCAGACACTTTGATGTATATTCAGTGATCTCCTTATTCATATTATCCCACCAAAAGGTTTCTCAGAGATCTCGATACATCTCTGTACTCCCTGGGTGAATAGAGAAATTTGAACTATGTGCATCATCCAAAAGTTCTTTCTTCAGCTCCGGACTTGATGGAACACATAGTCTTTTCCCAAACCGCACAATTCTTTCTTAATTAACATTAAATTCTATGGATTTCTCTTTTTTGATGGCTTCCACCTTTTCCTGAATTCCCACATCATCCTTTTGAGCCTCATTTAACCTTTCCAAAAGAGATGGTTGAGCAATCATTTGTGAAATGATTGATGATGTTCCCTTCTTTATGATTCCCACGTCCATCTTCATCAATTCTAAGAATATTGGATCCTTCTAAATTCTCATCATTGATAGAATTGTTGGGTACTTTCTACTTAGGGCATCTTCCACCTTGTTCGCTTTCCTAGGGTGGTAATGTATTGAACAGTCATAATCCTTGATGAGCTCTATCCATCTTCTCTGGCGCATATTAAACTCTTTTTGTGTGAATATATATTTAAGACTCTTGTGGTCAGTATATATCTCACATTTTTCTCCATAGAGATAATGCCACCAAATTTTCACGGAAACGATCACAGCCGCCAACTCCAGATCATGCATTGGATAGTTTCGCTCATTAAATTTCAACTGCCTTGAGGCATAGGATATCACTTTATCATTCTATATCATCACACAGCCTAAGCCCTTATTTGAGGCATCACAGAATACCAAAAAAAGTCCCCACTTGTGGGTAAAGTGAGCACGGGCGCAGTGATAAGCCTTTTTATCAACTCCGTAAATCTTTCTTCGCATTCATCACTCCAAGAAAACTTTACTCCCTTTTGAGTTATCTTTGTAAGAGGGTTGGAAAATCGTGAGAAATTTCTCACAAATCGTCGATAATATCCAGCTAACCCCAAGAAGCTACGGATATCTGTTACCTATGTTGGCCTCAACCATCCCTCAATTGCATCTGTTTTGGAGGGGTCCACAGATATCCCATCGCTTGTGATGATATGGCCCAAGAATGAGACCTCCTTCAACCAGAACTCACACTTGCTGTACTTTTCATAGAGATTCTCCTTGTGAAAAGTCTCTAGTACGATTTTTAAATTCTCATCATGATCCTCCATGGTTTTGGAGTATATTAGAATATCATCTATAAAGAATACCACAAATTTGTCAAGTTAATTTCTAAAGACTATATTCATCAAGTACAAGAATATTGCTGGTGCATTGGTGAGTCCGAAAGGAATTACTATGAATTCAAAGTTCCCGTATCTTGTATGAAAAGCAGTCTTGGGGAAATCATCTTTCTTCACCCTTACTTGATAATATCCCGACTGCAAGTCCACCTTGGAGAAGTATTGTGCTCCACGCAGATGATCAAACAAGTCATCGATTCTTGGGAGATTATACTTGTTCTTTATTGTGATTTTGTTAAGTTCACGATAATCGTCGTGAAGCCGCATTGACCCATCCTTCTTCTTGACGAAGAGGACTGGTGCACCCCATGGTGAAGTACTTGGGCGTATAAACCCTTTATCCAGATTCTCCTGTAGTTGTTTCTTTAGCTCTTCAATCTCTACAACAACCATTCTATATGGAGTCATTGATATTGGTAGCACCCCAGGTATAAGTTCAATTGAGAACTCAACATCTCTTCTTGGAGGAAGACCGGGCAGTTCCTCGGGAAACACTTCAGTGAATTCCCTGACCATAGGCATTTCTTCAAGGATGGTTTCTTCCTTGGACTCAATCATCTGAGCCAGATATGCGTGCTCATAATATAGAAATATCCATGCTTGAGATGATGGAGCTAAAGGAGATTCATTTTCCTCTTGACACATGTAAAGAATCGGGGGTCGATTCTCCATATGGAGTGTGATTTCCCTCTCCCGAAAATTTATGTTGGCTCTATATAAGGAAATCCAATCCATGCCATGAATTGCATCAAATTCCACCAGAGGGAGTATGAAGAGGTTTTCCAGGAAATTAAATCCACAGATTGTAACAGGAGGGGACTTATATTCATGGGATGCAATGATTTCCCCATTTTTCGTACTCATTGACATCTTTAGATCCATGATTTGTGGTGGTGCTGGGATTGTTCTACTAAATTTTTGAGATATAAAAGAATGCGTAGAACCTAAATCAAAAAGTACGTTCGCTATTCTTGAATTAATAACTAGCGTACCTGTCACCACTTCGTTGTCGGGGTTCACTTCTACAGAAGTGATGACAAAATCTATTCCTTGCTGTCTTGGAGGTTGTTGTATGCCTCCGATAACCCTTGGATTAGGGCACTGATTTTCAAAATGACCCAGTTCTTTGTATTTGTAGCAATGAACGATGCATTGAGGTTCGAACAGAGAATTCCTCTCCTCTGTCGCAGCCGCGGGTCCTTCTTACCGATAGTTAACAGCTAGGTGCCATTCTCTTCCACACATGAAGCATTTTCTCGTCCCCTTAAGGCAATTTACAGGGTGCTTCTTTCCGCACTTTTGCCAAGTGGGGTGATGGATCTTCTTAGAACCATTGGATTTATCCATCGGACCACCAGTATTGACGTCCAACTTACACTTCATGTCCCTATGATACCCCTGTGATTCCCCGATCTCCATTTAAACCTTGAGGGAACATCAGAAAATTTCCTCATAGCTGTCGAAGTCACAGATCGCTAATGATTTCCGCAAGCTAGGCTTCAGTCCACCAAAGATGCGGCCAACCTTGCATTCTCTGGTAACGATAAAACCGAAAGCATATCGTGCAAGCCTCGTGATGTTTTCCTCGTACGCTCCAACAGATTCTTCATCTTTTTGATTTAGGGAAAAGAAGTCCCTTTCCCTCTTAAGCTTGAGGGTGCACGGAAAATATTTATCGAAAAACATCTTCTACAAATCCTTCCATTCTAACCCCTTGATCTCCTCCTCAGGCTTCGTATTTTTAATCAACTTCCACCATTGATCAGCTTCACCCTCCATATGATAAGACGCTAGGAGAACCTTCTCTTGTTCAGAACATTGGAGGATGGAGAATATCTTTTCAATGGAGTTGATCCATTGTTCATCGATCGTGGGATCAGATGATCAACTAAATGTAGGAGGCCTTTGTCTCATGAAGCTCTCGATAGCGACTTGTTCTTTCTTAGGGGGGTTAAACGTTCCTCTTGACCCGTGTTTCTATTCAAAACATTAGTTAGCTGAGTGAGAAGGGTGACAATGTTCAGGATTCCCACTCCCATTGGATTTGGAATCTCATTAGTACAGTCATCACATTGATCTTCACAACGGTTGTTAGCCCGAGTCCTCCTATTACCGGCCATTGGCTGGAATAAAAGGAAAGTTAGAGGTAACACATAAAGGGTAATACAAAGACAAAAGTTGATGAATTATAAATAAAATTTCATTTCATAAACTCATGAGTCTATAGGCTTCAATCTATTATTTTTATGATCTACTTTCTAACATAAATTCTCAGGGGCATTTTTTTAATTCCCTTAATAAGTGTTCTTAGCTTGTGAATTTATCAAAACATATACCCTAGGTGTGTCGTAACCAAGAGTGCAGCAAGGCCCGTTGTCGTGCACCAGTTCCCGTTCGAGTCTAGCTCAAAGCGGTGTTTTCGGGTTTTACCCCTAGGATACATCTGTGCCAGAGCCGCCTCTACCTACTCATATCCAGATAGTGATGTATTTATTTGATAAACCACATACTTAGTATTTACCAAAACTTATGGATGATTTTATTATACTTAGTCTTGTATCTAAGGCTTTACTAGGGTTTCCTAATCCCAAAAACAACTAAACCTGTCCTCTAATACCAACTATGGAAACCCTGCTTTTTATTACAACTTAAACATGATTCATTACATAAATCTTCACTTGATACAACAATGAAGATAGAGAGGTTTAGTGTCTTTGGGTCTTAGGATCATTACATAAAAAATTAAAACATGAAATACAACATCTTTATTGAAAACTTCCTTTACATGACCACTACATTCTTTCGTACTTAGTATTGCATGGGATAACCTGAGGACATGCATAAGAAAAGGGTGAGCTATAAATCCCAGTAAGGGAGTAAACATGGAATATCATGAGGTGTACAATACATGTTAGACAATAGGCATATCAATAGAGAATAAAAGAAACATGAACATAAAGTCATGATAAATCAAGATAATCATAACATGGAAATGTGGCCACAACACTTAACATGGAATTAGCATGAGCCAAGGCTGATTGCACATGGAGCATGAGTAAACCCTCATTGCACATGAAGCACGAGTAAACCCTCGTTGTATTTGAATTAGCATGAGTCAACACTCATTTCACATGACTTATCATGATACTATACTTTACCCAATGCATTGTAGCGCTATAAGGGTGCACCCTTCTTAAACATTTCATTTCATGCATAAGTGTGCCACATGGATCATAAAACATGGATTCATAAAATATAATCATTTATTCCATGATAAAGGAATGTGGAATTCATACGTGAAACTTTTTAATCAATAAGTAAAGGGGCATAAAGGTGGATACCCTTTATGGAGAAATGGGCATGGTATCCACTACACAATGGCATTGTCTTAGAAAATCGGTGCGATTTCGGCAGCATAACGGTGTGACATAAGAATTCATAAGAATGGTTGATGAGGGAGAAATGGGTTTTTCATCATATTTACATGTAATGGATAGTACAGAGGTCATATAGATACATCTCCCAACAATTGTAATGGAATTTAGATTCCTGATACAAAATTATTGCTTGAATGTAATAGAAGAGAGAGAAGTTCCTTTCAGAATTTCGGCATAGTAACCGGTGTACATGGGAGGCATTTAATATAACGAACCATACATTACATACATTTTTAATAATTCAAAATTGAAGCATAGTTATTACAACATATAACAAAACCACAAAAGGACCGTATAGGTATGGTGTCTTTAGAAACTGGGAAACATAAACAACTGGTTCATAATGCGTCTAGATTGTCTCCAATTTATTTCATCATATCTATAGTCCCTTTTGGCATATCTTACTTAATAACCTTCTTCCTGACCTGGGGAAAGAAAACATACAAAAGTGTGAGCTCAAATTCTCAATAAGGGTAAACAAAAGAAATATCAATCACATCATATTCATAAGAACATAACTTTTGGAAATCTTAACCTGCAAAAGAGAGCATAATTTCATAACATAGGATAAATCATAGTAGTGAAATGGAATCCCAATAATCATAACTTAAAACATGAAACATTGTGGCATACACACATAATAATAGAGAATCATTTCTTATTAGTCAAGACTCATTTCCAAGACTGTCTTAGTGGACAAAGTCCATTTCTGAACCGAGTTCATTCCTCGTTTCAGTCCTGTTTCACTGAACCGGTATAACCTACCGTTCCATCCATGTCTATCTCATGAGATATAAAATAATTACCCAATGCATTGGAAGGAGATATAGGTCCCACCCATCTCATAATGATACCATTCTTATGTGTGCCACAAAATCATAAACCATACATCATAGCATAACCCATGTAATAAAAATGGGATTCTTAAACATTGTGACATCATAAAACAATTCATATAAGATAAAAAAATTCATAAAAATAATTCCATCAAAACATAATCAAATCAATGTAATAATAGGTATAAAAACATAACCCTTTATTATCTTAGATGGAAAATAATTTTGATAAAACACATGAACTCCATTCTTGAGGAAAATATCCTTTCTACTTCAAAAACACTTTTCATTTCTTAACATGTCATACAATTATAAATAAAAGAAGTTGATTAAAAATAAACTTGAAAATTTATAAGGTAAGCTTCTTGGAAATAATGTTTTAAAAATCCATTCATGTTTTATAAGTTAAAATAAATCATTCTTCTCGTACTTTTTTCAGAAAAGTCAAAAAATACCTCGTACGAAAAACGACAAAAGATTCCTTTCATATCTTTTACTAAAAACTCATCGAAGGGTAAAATTTGATATAAACTATTGTATAAGGATATAAATATTACATACTGGGGAAACATGGATGTGGATGATAAAATACACCCCAGTAAATACCAAAGTATAAACAATCTCGGATAAAAATGAGATTGTGATATTTCCCTTACCTTAGGTCTGATATGATTTATACCTGTCCGAAACTCCTATATAATGATTTAAATAATTTCATTTACTTATTACAGAATCATACTTATTTTTATGATATCATATATGGTCATATTCTTAGCTTCTTAGTAGTAATATTTCATTGCTACTTGTTATTCGGGTGTTTATAACTTTTTGTTCTTATGCGTGTTTTGTCGAATAAATTCTTATTCTTCTCTTTAGGTTATAGATATCTCATTTATAGAATGGTATTAGTGTAATATATATCATATTAATTCATTAAATTCATTTATATAATCATTATGAAATGAAGATCATGTAGAATGAGTCGCATCACATCGTGGAGACGGTATTCCGTACGTACGCACGAGTGATGATATCGTTCCTATGATAATGGAATTGTATTGGAGTGTATGTATACTATTTCAGAATTAGTATAACTTTATAATAGTCATATATAGTCATTATTTACACCATTATACCCATCCAAGTAAGGTGGGGGTGTAAAATAGATTACACCACGGCGCAGAGATGGTATTCTGTACGTACGCACGCGCAGTGATTTATTTTTCCATAGGATGGATAGATGTTGAAAGAGGGTTTTTTCATACTTATAATAACATATATGTATGTTATTGATACTGATGTTATTACCTCATAATGATACAACTAAAGAAGAAGAAGTGGAAGAAGAAATAAAGATGAAAGAATCGGTAACGGACATTACCTCTTCTTTGAAGTGCTTCTTTGAGACCTCCTTTTAGGGCACTAAAATAGGTCTTTGAAGATGACCAGAACCTCTAGGATGTTTCTAGGGAAGTGGAGAGAAAATATTGGCAGGTGTTGGCCGATCTTGAAGGCTCAAAGTGGTGTGAGGAAGAGGGGGAGGAGGTGCCCTTTTATAAGGGAGGAGATGGGAACCTTTGGAATAACTAAAAATATTATTTTATTATAAAGTCAAATTCGGTTTTTAATAGCTCCAAATTGATATATTTAGAAACTAAGGTGGGTAGGGGTATAAATCCTCTCATCTAATAGATTTTAGACAAGTTTAGGTATCAATTTTAACCAATCATTTAGATTTAACTTTAAGTTAGATAATTTAACTTTTACCATGTCTTCTTGTTTTCTTATACTATAAGGTTAATAAACTTACTATATCAAGCCAAAAGAACCCCAAGTTGTTTATTATTAATATATATAACCTTATATAAGTCATATTACCGAACCATAGATTTTTAGGAATAAAATAACAATTAATAATATAATATTTGTTTTAAAAACAATTTTATGTCAATTTTGTCACTATTTAGTAATTGATTTTTGTGAAAATCATAACAGAATGATTAGTTCAAACCAAGTTAATTAAATCAAGACTAACATGACATATTAACCTAGAAAATTATTTTAATTCATAAAAATTCTGAAATTACATCTATTTGGGTATTTATATCATCAATTATGTCAATATTTTATTAATAAAATAATTGCTGCATCATCGTTGTGTCATAAATAAATTAAATTATTTAATGTCTAAAAATTACAAATAAAATACCATTATGTTGGAAATATTTCTATATTTCTAATGAATATTTATAGTCGAATTTATCTTATGTATAACCCCATATTAAAAATTATTTACTTATTAAACTTTGATTTTTACTATTTAACCCTTCTTTAAATAAATTAATAATAAATGTCCTAATCTAATCCAAGTGGGCCTAAATGGTCATATTTTATTCCTAAGGTTGTTTTTGGTCGAATTACACTTGTACAATAGAATTAGGACATGTGTTAGGGTAATAATAATATCATTTTTACCCCTAATTACCCTATTTACTTTTAACCGTGGTAAATAAAAGTTAAAAGTTACTATTCACCAAAAATTATATTCATCTCATTGAACCACATTTTAGTCCTTCATATTAACCCTGTCTCTTGGATTTTCGAAATTCAAATCACAGAAGCGGTAAAATTCAGTTTTATGAAAAATTCAGTTTTTTTAACTACCACTTAGTGGTTTCAGTATTCATCAAAAATTGAAAGTTTTCAGAAAAATACCAAAATTTCACCCTAGACTAATTTCGAAATTCCGAATCCAAAAATGAGGTCCATTTTGAAAAATAAAAATTATAAAATTTCAAAAAGTGGTTATTACTATTCATAACGGCTAGTTTTACTAATATTTTAATAACATATCATTGTTTAGTGAAACTCGGTATTGCGTACGACAAAAGCTATCGTGGAAGGTCGTGATTGCGTGTAAAGAAATCCAGGATAGTGTTTTGTGTAGTAAAATATCCCTTTGATGATTTATATAACATAAAAAAAAATATTTCACATAATATTCTCGGGTGTTACATTCTACCCCCCTTAAAAATAATTCTGCCCTCGAAATTCGTCACTTTGTAACAAACATATGAGGATACCTCTCCCTCATCATATCCTCAGGCTCCCATGTATCTTCTTATAATTGGTGGTTCCTCCATAAAACTTTCACCAATCGAGTGGTCTTGTTTCATAGGAATTTTTTCTACGATCCATAATCTCTATCGGTTGTTCTTCACAAGAAAGATCTTGCTCCAGCAGTACAACTTCTGAGCTAAGTACATGTGATGGATCAGGTATGTACTTTCTCAGGAGAGATACATGGAACACATCTAGAACTTGAGAGATATTCGGTGGAAGCGCCAATCGGTAAGCTACCTTCCCAACACGATCCAGTATTTCGAAAGGACCGATATATCTAGGGCTCAACTTCCCCTTCTTTCCAAATATCATGACCCTCTTCCAGGGAGATATTCGTATGAACACTTTCTCACCCACTTCAAACTCTAGGTCTTTTCTTCGGTTGTCGGCATAACTTTTCTGTCGAATCTAAGCTGCTCTTATGTGTTGTTTAATAGATCTGACCTTTTTTTCCATTTCATCAACCAGATGAGGTCCTAATAGCTTTCTTTCCCCAACTTCATCCCAGTAAGTTGTAGTCCTGCATTTATTTCCATAGAGAGCTTCATAAGGAGCCATCTGAATACTGGAGTGAAAGCTATTATTATAAGAAAATTCCACCAAAGTTAGGTGTTGATCCCAACCACCTTTGAAATCCATAGAGAAAGCTCTAAACATATCTTCTAGAGTTTGAATTGTTCTCTCAGACTGACCGTCTGTCTGAGGATGATAAGCAGTGCTGAAACTCAACTATGTATCCAGAGTATGCTGAAGACTTAGCCAGAACTTCGAGGTAAATCTCGGATCCCGATCAGATATAATATAAAGTGGTACTCCATGCAATATTACTACTTCCTTTACATATATCCTGGAAAGCTGATCCAGAGAGAAATCCTCTATAATAGAAATGAAGTGTTCAGTCTTTGTAAGATGATCAACTATGACCCAGATAGCATTATTGCCTTTGGATGTTTTAGGAAGTCCTGTGACAAAGTCCATAGTGATTTTTTCCCAATTTCCATTTGGGTATGGGTAATGCTTGTAACATCCCCTTAGACTTCTGTCTCTCAGCATTTACTTGCTGACAAACCAAGCATCGAGAGATATATTCAGAAACATCTCTTTTTATGCCATCCCACCAGAAGTACTCTTTTAGGTCCCTATACATCTTCGTGCTTCCAGGATGAATAGAGAATCAAGAACTATGAGCCTCATCCAGCATCTCCTTCTTTAATTCAAGGATGGGAGGAACACAAACCCGATTCATGAACTTTATTATCCCATCACAAACAAGGTTGAATTCAGGAACATTTCTCACCTTCTTTTGTAACTCGATATCTTCTTTCTGTGCCTCTTTAATCATCACATGTATAGATGGTTGAACATTCATTTGAGAAATATACGATTTTTCCCCTTTCATTATAATTCCAAGATCCATCCTTTGTAAATCCATAAATATTGGATATTTTTTGATCCTCATCATGGATAAACTAGCATGGTCTTGTCGACATAATGCATCTTCCACCTTGTTTTCTTTCCCAGGGTGGTAATGGATTGACCATTCATAATCCTTAATCAGCTCCAACCATCTTCTTTGACGCATATTCAACTCCTTTTGTGTGAAAATATACTTTAAACTTTTATGATCAGTATAAATGTCACACCTTTCTCCATAAAGATAGTGCCTCCAAATCTTTAATGAAAATATTACCGCAGCTAACTCCAAATCATGTGTTGGGTAATTTTTCTCATGGATTTTCAACTGTCGTGAGGAACAAGCTATCACCATATCATTTTGCTTAAGAACACACCCCAATCCCTTCTTGGATGCATCACTGTAGATCACAAACCTTTCTCCACTACAAGGCAGTGTGAGCACAGGTGCACTGGATAACCTTCTTTTCAACTCCTTGAAATTCTCTTCACATTCTTCCGTCCAGACAAACTTAACTCCTTTCCGAGTCAACTTGGTGAGTGGATTAGATAATCATGAAAAATATTTCACAAAAAGTCGATAATATCCAGCCAAACCAAGAAAACATCGGATCTCAGTTACTGTTGTTGGTCTCGACCATCTTTCGATAACCTCTGTTTTTGCTGGATCCACAGATATCCCCTCTTTTGAGATTATGTGAGCCAAAAATGAAACTTTTTGAATCCAAAATTCACACTTGGAAAATTTGGCATAAATCTTCCCCTTTCTCAGGTTCTTCAATATAATTCTCAAGTGATCTTCATGTTCTTACTTGCTCTTTGAATAGACAAGAATAACGTCTATAAAGACTACCAAAAATTTATCAAGATAGTCTCTAAAGACTCTATTCATCAGATCCATGAAGATAGCAGGGGCATTAGTAAGACCAAATGGCATCACTATAAATTCATAGTGTCCATACCTTGTACAGAAAGCCGTCTTTGGTATATCCTCCCTTTTGAACCTTAATTGATGATACCCTGAACAAAGATCAATCTTGGAAAAGTATTGATCTCTGCGTAGTTGGTCAAATAAGTCATCAATGCGTGGGAGAGGATATTTGTTCTTGATAGTGATCTTGTTATGTTCTCGATAATCAATGCAGAGCCTCATTGATCCATCTTTCTTCTTAACAAATAGAATAGGTGCTCCCCAAGGTGACAAACTAGGGTGTATGAATCCCTTATCATGATTCTCTTGGAGTTGCTTCTTCAATTCCTGCAACTCAATTGGGTCCATTCTATAAGGTGTCTTTGAAATAGGCAAAGCACCCGGTAAAAGTTCTATTGAAAACTCAACTTCACGATTCAGTGGAAGATCCGGTAATTCCTCCGGAAAGACATCATCAAACTCTCGTACAATGGGAATATTCTTAATCGTGAGTTTCTCACCAACCATTTTAGATAAATAACCTTCATTTAGTGGAATCAAGACCCATAAATGGAAGAGATTTCCACTGGAAGGTTATGTTCATCCTTGCATCGATAGACGATCATAGATTGATCTGGAATATGAAATGTGACTTCCCTTGTTTGGAAATTGATATGAGATCCATGTAGAGAAAGCCAATCCATGCCAAGAATCACATCAAATTCCACTATAGGAAGGATCACAAGATTTGCAGGAAGAAATTTCCCTGAAACTTCAATTGGAGAGGAATTATAAACTTTTGATGCGACTGTTGTGCCATTAGGTGTTGTCACAACGAACTCAACATCTAATTGGTTAGGTAATACGGTGATACCCTTAGAAAATTCTTCAGATATAAAAGAGTGTGTGGATCCAGAATCAAATAAAACATTTCCTACTTTAGAGTGGATGGTAAGTGTACCTTTCACCACATCGTTATTGTACTCCACATCACTAATAGAAATTGCATGTGAATTTCCTTTTTCTTTATCCTTAAGAGATTGTTGATGTCGAACATCATCATCAACCCTTGGATTCGGGAATTTATTGGCATAATTTCCCATCTCCTTGCACTTGAAACATTTAAGTGTAGTAGGTTCATTCTGTGTATCCCTTCCTTTTTGCATCACTAGAAATCTTCTTCCCATCATCGCGGAATTCAAATGCATGATGACTTTTCTTTCAAAATTGAAACATTTACTTGTCCATTTAAGACAACTCCCTCCATGTTTCTTTCCACACTTTGAGCATAAGGGAAAGCTCATATTCTTTTAAATGTGCTCTTTAGATTTTCCTTTGAATTCCATTTTCCTCTTCTTATCAAACCCATATGACTGATGGGTTACTCCAATCTACATCTCAACTTTGAGAGCACATCGAACGATTTCCTCATAGCTATTGAAGTCCCTTATGGCGAAGGCCCTTCAAAGACTTGGTTTTAAGCCACTAAAGAATCGATAGATCTTACTATCAGGTTGGATAATAATAACAGAGGCGTACCTTGCTAGTCTTGTAAAATTTTCTTCATAAGTACCAACAGATTCATCATCCTTCTGCTTTAGTTCCAAAAACTCTTTCTCCATATTTTTTTGGAGAATACGAGGGAAGTACTTATTGAAAAATAAGTTCTTGAACTCGTCCCATTCCATGGACTCAATTTCATCCCTCTGCCTCGTATTCTTAATAAGATTCCACCATTGATCAGCATCCCCTTCCAAATGATACACTGCTAAGATGACTTTATCATGCTCAGAACATTGAAGAACTGAAAATATCTTTTCAGTAGTACTAATCCATTGTTCAGCAACTAATGGATCAGTAGAACCACTGAATGAAGGTAGACGCTGTCTCATGAAGGATTCAACAGAATGTTGCTCCTTCCTTTGCTCGTTTGGAAGTCCTTCATGATTCATAGCTTGAGAAAGTTGTGTGAGCATGGCTACAAGATTTTTCATTCCATCTCCCATAACATTTGGTTGCTCAGGGGGACAATCATTGCATTGTTCGTCGCATTCCGCATTAACACGGTTCCTTCGGGTTCTAGTCATTGACTAAAACCAAGAAGAATAGTGTGAGCAACACTAATTATAATAGGAAACCCACATAATCAAGAATAAAATTTCAAAATTAAGGTCTTATCCTAGGTTATTCATTGCCATTTCTTAAACACAAATATTATGTTCTATGATTAGACTTATCCTTATGGTTCTTATTAAGGCTTTCACATCCTAGTTTCCAAAGGTTGACTATAACTTTCCTCTGATACCAACTATAACGACCCATACATTACATACATTGTTAATACTTAAAAATTGAAGCATACTTATTACAACATATAACAAAACCATGAAAGGACCGTATAGGTATCGTGTCTTTAGAAACTGGGAAACATAAACAATTGGTTCATAAAGCGTCTAGACTGTCTCCCATTTATTTCATCATATATATAGTCCCTTTTGGCATATCTTACTTAATAACCTTCTTCCTGACCTGGGGAAAGAAAACATACAAAAGGGTGAGCTCAAATTCTCAATAAGGGCAAACAAAAGAAATATCAATCACATCATAATCATAAGAACATAACTTTTGGAAATCTTAACCTGCAAAAGAGAGCATAATTTTATAACATGGGATAAATCATAGAAGTGAAATGGATTACCAATAAACATAACTTAAAACATTAAACTTTGTGGAATACACACATAATCATAGATAATCATTTCTTATTAGTCAAGAATCATTTCCATGACTATCTTAGTGGACAAAGTCCCTTTCTGAACCGAGTTTATTCCTCGTTTCAATCCTATTTCACTGAACCGGTATAAACTACCTTTACAGCCATGTCTATCTCATGAGATATAAAATCTTTACCCAATGCATTGGAGGGAGATATAGGTCCCACCCATCTCATAATGATACCATTCTTATGTGTGCCACAAAATCATAAACCATACATCATAGCATATCCCATGTAATAAAAATGGGATTCTTAAACATTGTGACATCAATAAATAATTCATATAAGATAAAGGAATTCATAAAAATAATTCCATCACAACATAATAAAATCAATGTAATAATAGGTATAAAAACAGAACCCTTTATTATCTTATATGGAAAATAATTTTGATAAAACACTTGAACTCCATTCTTGAGGAAAATATCCTTTCTACTTCAAAAACGCTTTTCATTTCTTAACATGTCATAAAATTATAACTAAAAGAAGTTGATGAAAAATGAACATGAAAACTTATAAGGGAAGATTCTTGGAAATAATTTTTTAAAAATCCACTCATGTCGTATAAGTTAAAAGAAAACATTCTTCTCATACTTTTGTCAGAAAAGTCAAAAAATACCTCGTACGAAAAACGACAAAAGATTCCTTTCATATCTTTTACTAAAAACTCACCGAAGGGTAAAATTTGATATAAACTATTGTAGAAGGATATAAATATTACATATTGGGGAAACAGGGATGTGGATGATAAAATACACCCCAGTAAATACCAAAGTATAAACAATATCGGATAAAAATGAGATTGTGATATTTCCCTTACCTTAGGTACGATATGATTTGTACGTGTCCGAACCTCCTATATAATGATTTAAATAATGTTATTGACTTATTACAGAATCATAATTATTTTTATGATATCATATATGGTCATATTCTTAGCTTCTTAGTAGTAATATTTCATTGCTACTTGTTATTCGGGTGTTTATAACTTTTTGTTCTTATGCGTGTTTTGTCGAATAAACTCTTATTCTTCTCTTTAGATTATAGATACCTCATTTACAGAATGGTATTAGTGTAATATATATCATATTAATTCATTCAATGCATTTTTATAATCATTATGAAATGAATATCATGTAGAACGAGTCGCATCACGTCGTGGAGACGGTATTCCGTACGTACCCACGAGTGATGATATCGATCCTATGATCATGGAATTGTATTGGATAGTATGTATACTATTTCAGAATAATTATAACTTTATAATAGTCATATATAGTCATTATTTACACCATTATACCCATCCAAGTAAGGTAGTGGTGGAAAATAGATTACACCACGGCGTGGAGACGGTATTCCGTACGTACGCATGCGCGGTGATTTCTTTTTCCGTAGGATGGATAGATGGTGAAATAGATTTGTTTCATAATTATAATAACATATAAGTATGTTAGTGATACTGATGTTATTTATTCATAATTAAACAACTAATGAAGAAGAAGTGGAAGAAGAAATAAAGATGAAAGAATCGGTAACAGACATTACTTCTTCTTTGAAGTGCTTCTTTGAGACCTCCTGTTACGGCACTAAAATAGGTCTTTGAAGAAGACAAGAACCTCTATGATATTTCTGGGGAAGTGGAGAGAAGAAATTGGCAGGGGTTGGCCGAGCTTGAAGGCTCAATGTTGTTTGAGGAAGAGGGGGAGGAGGTTCCCTTTTATAAGGGAGGAGAGGGGCACCTTTGGAATAACTAAAAATATAATTTTATTATAATGTCAAATTCGGTTTTTAATAGCTCCAAATTGATATATTTATAAGATAAGGTGGGTAGGGGTATAAATCATCTCATCCAATAGAATTTAGACAAGTTTAGTTATCAATTTTAACCTTATCATTTAGATTTAACTTTATGTTAGAAAATTTAACTTTTACCGTGTCTTCTTGTTTTCTTATACTATAAGGTTAATAAACTTACAATATCAAGCCAAACTAACCAAAAGTTGTTTATTATTAATATATATAACCGTATCTATGTCATTTGGAAGATACATAGATTTTTAGTAATAAAATAACAATTAATAATATAATATTTGTTTTAAAAACTATTTTTTGTCAATTTTGACACTATTTAGTAATTGATTTTTTTGAAAATCATAACATAATGATTAGTTCGAACCAGGTTAATTAAATCAATACTAACATGTCATATTAAACTATAAAATTAGTGTAATTCATTAAAAGTATCAAATTACATTTATTTGGGTATTTATAACATCAATTATGTAAATATTTCATTAATAAGATAATTACTGCATCATCGTTGTGTCATAAATAAATTAAATTATTTAATGTCTAAAAATTACAAATAAACTACAATTATGTAGGAAATATATTTATCTTTCTAATGAATATTTATAGTGGAATTTATCTTATGTATAACCCCACATTAAAAATTATTTACTTATGAAACATTGATTTTAACTATTTAACCATTCTTTAAATAAATTAATAATAAATGTCCTAATCTAATCCAAGTGGGCCTAAATGGTCATATTTTATTCCTAAGGTTGTTTTTGGTCGACCTAAACCTGTCCAATGGAATTAGGACATGTGTTAGGGTAATAATAATAACATTTTTACCGCTAATTACCCTATTTACTTTTAACCGTGGTAAATAAAAGTAAAAAGTTACTATTCACCAAAAATTATTTTCATCTCATTTAACCACATTTTAGTCCTTGATATTAACAGTGTCTCTTGTATTTTCGAAATTCCACTCACAAAAGCGGTAAAATTATGTTTTATGAAAAATTCAGTTTTTTTAACTACCACATTGTGGTTTCACTATTCATAAAAAATTGAAAGTTTTCAGAAAAATACCAAAATTTCACCCTAGCTAATTTCGACATTCTGAATCCAAAAATGAAGTCCATTTTAAAAAATAAAATTTATAAAATTTCAAAAAGTGGTTATTACTATTCATAACGGCTAGTTTTAATAATATTTTAATAACATATCGTTGTTTAGTGAAACTCAGTATTGCGTACGACGCAAGCTATCGAGGAAGGTCGCGATTGCGTGTAAAGAAAGAAAAGATAGTGTTGTGTGTAGTAAAAGATTCCTTTGATGATTTATATAACATAAAAACAAAATATTTCACATAAAAGTCTCGGGTGTTACATTTAATGAGAGAGAAAGGGGTCTACCATCATTCAAACAATAAGAGGGCATTATGGGGGAGGTGTGAAACCATACCCCAACAATCATAATTGAAATTAAAAGGGAAAACCAGAAACCATCCCATGGTTTTTTCCCATGTTTTTTGGAAAAGGGAATAGGAAAAAAATATTTTATAAGGCCAAGGTCCGAACTTTTAAAATAATAAGGTTTATTATGTGGAGGGGAGTCACACTCCCATGGAAATTAATTTAAAAAGGAAAAGTGTTGAATATGTCTTGAGGGGTCCATTAATGCTTTGAAAAGTAAGTCAAACAAACCCAAAATTACATTATTTTAATGATAAAACATATATTGTCCGAACATAAGGATTATTTCATTTTATTACATCACCATTGGGTCATTATGATGTCATAAAACACATTATATATTTAAACGGTTTTTAATTTTTACCCAAAAGTTTGACTGTCTCAGAAAATTATGAAAAATTCACCGTTGGATAATTGCGACATCCTGATCCCAGAAATGAAATTTATTTTATCTAAAAAAATTCTAAGTATGGTAATTTTCACTTTTAAAATAAAAACCAACATTTATAAAAAATTCACGGGTTTTGACAGAAATGACTTTCAAACCTTAATATAAAATTTTATTTGCATTCATAAAATTATAAGTTCATTTATATTTAATAAAAATTAATTTAATAATAATAATATTATTTTATTAAAATATTATTTAATTCAAAAATCCCTTTATTTGATAAAATAGATTCTTTAATTAAATAATAACTAAAAACACCATTTCTACTTTAAAAACTATTTACAATGCATAAAAACTGATTAGAAATTATATTCATTATTATATATAAAAATAGTGTACATGAACATAGTAATACTTATTTGTTACATAACCCCTTAAAACAGCTGCATAAGACCTAAGGGTAAGGTGTGCGATGGTGACAGAATCTTGGGGTGGCTCGGATAACATCGCTCGAGTGGTAATCTCTATCAACTTCCACTTTTCCCGTAGATGGTCCCGTTCGAGCTTGACATGGTGAAGATCATCTTGGGCTAGGTCAAGGGAGATGCCAAGGATGCCACCTCTTTTCCGAGCCCCGAAAAAAGGGCCTCGTATGGGGCAATTCTAATGGATGAGACCATCGTTTCTTTTGTCTGAGTAAATTGGATTTGTTAAGGTCCTATATTTATACGAATCATGTGATCACTGTTCAACGACTATATTAACAAAGGTCACAATTATTAACATAAAACCAACAAAGTTGACATATTACAAATACATTTTTCATAAAGATACATTTAACTGTATCAAGATGGATTTTCCATTAATGAAACTTTGGGTCATTACAATATTCTTGTGTTAAAAAATATGAGGATATCAAATTTAACATTATTATACATTAATATTTAAAATTTATAATTTTTTTAGTTTTTATGGACCCAAATTGGAAGATACATTCCAAGATGGACATGTGTACATTAATTTAATATTTCTTCCTTGATAAAGTCAACATCACACACTTTACCTACTTCTTGACAGATGAAAAAAATAGATTAATTTTATTGAAAAATTTTACTTAGATGATTAAAGGATGATAATGAGAAATATGTTCAAGTGAATAATGAATAGGTACACAATCGTGAAATTGGGAAATATGGGATCCATTCAATAAAGACTAATAACCACTAAAAATTTGATTTTTCTGCTCACACATCACTTGATTCTTCTACTAATTCCCTCACCCCTATGGAAGATCCTATGGACCCAAATAAATCCCATGATGACTTTAAAGAGGAGATTAAATTTTTACATTCCAATTCTACTGAATCTTTACATGATTTATATGATCATTCATTTAAGATTGAGGATGTCTACTTGAAATATAATAATAAGACAGGTAGAAAATAATTTATTGATTGGGAAGTTTTTAATTCTCCAAACCCCAAAACCACTCAAAGATGTAGAGATTACTCTAATATAAAAAGAACAATCATTACAAGATATCTTATGTCCTCTATGACGGTAAACACAAATGATCCCTCTCATTCTAAGCTTGCGGAAATTCCTTCCACATAATCTTATGAAAATAGTTATAGTGAAAATTAATCTCTTAAAGACTTTTTTTAGCATTGAGGGATTCATATTATCTTGAGGAGTAGGTGTCAAAATAATTGGAATATTGGATGGATGAGAAAGATGATTTTGTTTTCCAATGGTATTGAAAAGGGGAAATCAACACAATCCTTTACCTCTAAATCAGAAAGTGAATGTTAATCAATTTTGGTGAGTAATTTAAGAAAAAAACTGAATTTAATTTCCAAAAATTCCACGTAACTGAGTTATTTTATTTTTCTCTTTTGAAGATTGCATTCATGACATTAAACAATGATAAAGGCCTATACCTATTTTTCGTAAATAATTTACATCATGCTATTTGATTTCTATCATTCTATATGAATGTGTCTACCTCAATTCCCATATATTGCTACAACTTAATTATGGATTAGGAGAGACAATCTTTATTAGGAATTCAAATGTGTCAGATCCTGTTTTTCCGTACCCACACTAGTATGTGAAGGAATAATACATGGATTTTTTTTGTATTGAAAATTAAAATAGAAATAATAATTTATGTTCTAAAGATAATTCAAATGGGTGGAGAGACATAGAAATTGTTGTGTCAGATTCCATAGTGTGGAGAGATTAATTTGTAGTGTCCCGTTAGAAATTGGTGAAGGAACCAATAGTTTTGATGGAAACAAACCATACAAAACATATATATTCCTAGTGATAACATTGATTTTCATTCAATAAGGTGCCGAAGGAGAATTGATCTCTTGGATTGCATAAGCATCTCTCCTGCATCATGATAGTGTTTTTGTTGATTATGTTCCTATTATTATTTGTCACTTTTAGTTAATTTTCTATTGGTATGATCTCATTACCCCTCGTGTAAACAGTGTACAAATTCTTGAGAAGTGTGGGATGGGTTTCCATCTCATGGTTCAATATTTTAAATAATAAAAAAATGAGGCTCATTCTCATTCAAAAAAATATTAATAATAATTTCTATATTATTATGAATTTTTATAGAAAAAAATTCCTTATAAATTATAGTAGTGTACTTTCATCATATGTAATCATTGCCATCAATTAATTTATCTAATTCAAATACTATTATATATTATATGGGATAGAAAAAATAATGTAGTTACCATACTAATGATAGCATATTTGATCTATCCCTGATTGATATATTGGAAATTCAATATTTATTCTAATATCAATTGTCTTATTGACTTCAAAACACATACCCATGATATGTTAAAATCTTCTACAGTAGTATTACATTAGTGCCTCATTATTTATTAAAATAATACATTAATATTTTCACTAAAATAACTATTTTCATCTACATTTCGAATCATTATATCACTTTATCACAACATATGTTTAGGTTTCTTTTTTAGGTACTTCATCTTACACTTTTAGGTTTCTAGAATTCCCATTATTTTTCTTTTCATTGAATCTTTTTATTCCAGTTTTGCAGAGTAATTTTCCAAATATGATACAATATATATCAAATACCATTTTTATTATTATAAATGTTTTTTAGTGATATTACCCATTCCATTCAATCCATATTCATGGTAATTGTTTTTAATCAATTTGGAAACCAATTTATGTGTATCAATTATTTTTTTAATCTTCATTCCCAATCAAATTATACTGAGATTCAAGCCTACTTATTCTCTCGTTAATAATTAATTTTATAAACCTAAATCATTAATCAATAAATAGGACACACCTAAAATGATACTACATCAGTGTTATTTCTCATTTTATAATCATTACATATTATAAAAACTTTATGTTTTCATTTATTCACCACTAAAATAATTTTTTTTCATATCCAAGGGAGAGTCTAAAATTTCACATCCCTTATCCAAATGAGTATTAGAATCATGAATAATATTTGGTTTGGATTTCAAATAAATTATAAAAAAAATATAGGGTTAATACATCCTATTATTCATCCTTTTACTCTTTTGTTATAAGTAAATTATAACATAACCATTATTTTTTTCCAAATTAGACTTCCAATTACATCAGCATGTATATGGAGAAAATAAAATGATTCATCTTTTTGAAAAAATTATTCTTTGAGATCCTTACTTAATATCTCATTCACTAAAGAATCAATCCCAATGATTTTTTAATATGTTTAAAAGTCAACTCCATCTTGGATTAATATAAAAATTCTTTCTCCAATCACATCTTATGGAATAATGAAGAATCTTTTACGAAATTGATGAAATCGATTTTCCATTTTATAAATTCAACACATAAAACATAATATAATATTTTTTGTATTTTTCCTCTTTAAATATGAGATTAAATAAGGGAAATAAAAAATATATGCAAAATTATTCTTTATTTGATAACATTTATTGGCCCCTTAATAGAGGTATATGGTGATATTACAGTAAGATTGGGGGTGATTTTTGGTATTCACATAGATTGAGTAATTGAATCTATTATTACTATAGTGAATCACTATAACTATGAATATTGACCTCTCAACCTTGATGATAACTTGTTATAAACTTTCATCAGATATACTGTTGATTTCTTGATCAATTTTGGTGTCTATGAAAAATAATACAAAATGAAAAATGAGAAATTACTTGGCTCACCCTCATTGGGATTCAATCAATGGGAATGAAATTACATTGCGTCATGAACTAAAATTAATTATAAATTCATTTCTCTTAATAATGTTATTCTACCTTAAAAATGTTTGATATTTGTTTCTCCTTGCACAGGATCACTGCCTTACAATGTTTAAAGTTGACTTTCTATTTCACAATGTTTAATACTATCTCACTATGAAATATTCCCTTCATCATATAAATTCTACATGCTAAATTTTCAAATTGATTATGGATATTTATGTATCATTGCATCATTATTGAATCAATCATTAATTGAGGATCTATGTTTTGTTTTAGTCCTGATGAGATTATCCTTCACCTATTGTGACAACACCCTTTACTGAACTCACATTTTTCTCATTCCAAAACAATTCATGAATGAAAATTAATCTTTATGTAGGCACAACATAAAATATCAATTTTGAATGTTCATCAATGGATTCTAAATCACTTATCATGAATCTACATTCCCTGACATGAAATTTAATATTCTTAATTATATATATTCATTTATTAAATATATTATTTGGTTATCTATATCTCTACATTTTTTATGAATGTCAATATTAAATTACATCAATAGGGAGTCCATATACCAATCTCCAAGACACTTATCAACATCAAATTTTGTTATTCAATATTCTTGTTAACTTCTTGCACATAATTCCTCATAACTACAGCTATAAATACATAATGGAAACCTAAAAAACCATTTTTGTGTGATTTAATTATAACTTAAATAACATATGTTAGGATAAAAATAACCATAAAATATGGATTCAATCACATATTAAAACCATGTACCATGTACCATGATTATTGAATCATTTATAATCTTATATAAGAATTCTATGAGTGTTATCATGGGATATTTTTATATCACCCACCATTAATCCTTGAACCACTACCTGGGGAAATGAGTTTGGACATTTTTCATCACAAATTCAAAATATAAAAGTTATAGTGATTTGGATCTGGTTATTTTATCCTACTACTCCACTTATCGAGAAACACTAATTCTACCCCACTATACCCATTTTGAGATTCTCTATGTTACAAAGGGATGATCCCAAATCACCTCATATTACTCTAAATAATTGTTATTCTTATGATTTCCTTTTTTTAACTATACATAATTGATGAATACTAATTGATCAACCATATATTCTTCTCTATGACCTGATCAAAACACATTATCATTATTATACCTCAAACACTAACCACAATGATATCCACCATTGTTTCACAGATTGTGTTTTATCTCACATTTTCCTATCAACCATAGCTACTTCCACTATAGTAATGGTATTCTTCCACAACTTAACATGGAACGGTAAATTTAAATGAAAACAAAGGTAACTCTAAAACATGGTCCCTTTTCCAATTTCCAGTTTTTAGTATTTTCCTCTCAAGACTCCCTCAAGCATTGGTGTGGCTACAGATGGCATCTTCTCTATCTACACCACTCCCATTTAGTTGGTAATACTCCTTGTAGAAAAAATAACAATTCCTATGTATTTCTACAAAACATAATCCAATTGACTAATCATCTCATTTTCAATAATTTTATCATGAATATAAATTATTCTATTTATTAACAATTGAAATTGTCCCTCACCATTTGGGATCAACCTATCTCTGAACCACCACATCTCCACATTTGTATTCTTTAGTAATGTATTTTCTAGAATTTTTTTTCTTCAAATCCAACATACATAATTCATAAGGACACAATCATCCTTTTATATTATATAAAATCCACTAAAATCCTTTGGGATTTTTAAATTTCAGTATACCATGAATTCTTGAAATACCCAATAAATTGGAAATAGATATTCCTATTTGAAAAATGGGATTCCTTTGAACTTGATAAATCCTAGTATGTCCAAGTTGGTTTCAATACTATAGATGGAAAATAACTGATAATGTGGACATATATTCAGGTCACAAATCCTAATGAATTTAGAATTTCCACAATAATCCCCTCAATAATTCTAAATAAGGATTATGTATTTTCCTTATATCTGACCGAGGTAACAAACTAAACTATAATTATCCACTATAATAAAAATCATTATCATTTTTATATGATGAATATTCTTACACCTAAGGAATTTATGTCAGATTTTAATAAAACATTATCTATAGAATATAAATATGTAGGTGCAGAAACTAGTATACTAAATACTTATATTCATCACTTAAAACTGAGGAGATCCTTATTTCATCATCAGAATCAAATGATAGTGCTATAGTGTTGATTTCTGTTGAAGATCCCCACATAATATAATAAAGACTATAAGATGTTGCTACCTCTTCTACCTTCAAGGATAATATAACGGAAGGATATGTTCTCCCAAATTCTCCTGAGGGTGGTGCAACTTCAACAACTTATTCTAGATATTGTAATTATTCTTAAACACTCATAGTGGGAATAACTGTGATTATATTTTTCTCATACTCTTATTCCCCCTCTATTTACTAGGCCAAAAAATAATTTTTTAAATTAATTGGATAAAAAAACTATCGGGATACCACACTAGGATCTGAGGAAGAAAATTTTTCAACCATTGATGAGTTCAGTTTGGTGGATTTATGTATTTAATAGGATCTATAATCAATGGTCATGAATTCTACCATATATGCAATAGAGTATGATGAGTATATTTCCACCTAATAAACCTCGAGGTGTGTTCAAATGGAACTACATTGAAATTATATGGTTGATTCCTGATGTGGCCACCCATATTCTAGGCTTCATAGATGGTCACTAGGGATACAAGAATCCTTCAAAAAGGATACATCCCACTCTTACTTATAAGGATAATTTGGTGGTTGAAAATTTAATCAAATAATAATTTATCCATGAATTTTAGTGTCCAAAGTTGTTACAAATTGTTACCAATGTCATAAATAAAAACATCTTGATTTTTGTTTGTATCAAATTATATGACTTCAATAGGAACTACCTATAAGGTGAATTTTATGTCCTGATCATTGAATTATTTATTAATGTTATGCCTATATTTATGGGTCACTCATTAAAAAATAATATCCCTTACATAATCATATTTGGATAGCCCAAAATGAGATGTATTCTACTACTTTTAGGGAACCCAAGGGATGTATTTCAATCTACTCAGTCCCTTAGACATGAATAATTATGGAACTACATAAAAATATTTCAGGCATCACTTCTTAAAATATTTCTTTGGGTAAACCATGTAGTTATATAATGATACTGTCTTAATAAAATATTTTTAACCATATGATTATATTGTTGTCCATGAAATTTTTCCAAAGATCCAAAACAAAACCCCAAAATGAATGCTTTAATGTGTTCCATCAGGGAGACACCATGGAAATTTATTATATTCTTATTATTTTATCATGACATCAATGTTTATCTTGAAAAGAATATATAATTTATAAAAATTACACCACCTTAAAACCACATTGAATGGAGAGGAATATAATGGAATATTCCACTTATCAAGCGATTCACCACTAAACATGCATTAAAATTATATAATTCACAAATTAATATTGGAAAAAGTAGTAGAAATACGGGGAGGTGAGATTTAGACGTCCTTTAAAGACCTCAAATAGAATCTCCTCTTCCCTCTAGGGTTGATTTTACTAGTTTGGGGAAATTCACAGGCCTTAAAAGTGGTGACCACAGAGAGTTAAAATGGTGCAGATATGGCAAAGATTAATGATTCATGAAAAGAATATATTTTTTATTCTCTATACTAGGCATTTATGGAAACCAATATATATAATTAAATTATTGAGAAGAAATTTTTTTCATTTAACTTCATGAAACTGGAGATGAGGAAGTACCTCCAGCATCATTAGATCCATTTTTTCTTTCATTTCAACCCACCCATATATATCCTATGTCTACAAATGCTAATAAGATAATTTACATGATTGGTAGTCATCCTAGAACAATTTTACATTTATTTTATATAATAAAAATTAGATAATGGGGTTGAATAAGTTGAGTTCCCTATAAAAAATGACTCAATGTAGAAGGATATTAAATAAATACCAACCATATGATAAAATATTCTCAATATAGAATGTAAATTAGGTGTGGGAGATGTATATTGATGGTTTTTACCGATGTTAGATATCCATGCAGATGGTGAACATATAATATTACCATTTTTTGGTTAATATTATCATTTCCCCAGCCAAGGTAGTCATGCATTGTTCCTTCCGACTGTCAGATGGTTTCACCATCAATGATATAGGATTTTAATCGTTCATAATTTTCATGTATTTATCCTTGAATATTCCAATGTATCACCTAAACATCATATGATATTATGATCAATTAGGAAAATAAATTAATTGAATGTATGACATGAATATAGATTATCTAATACCTCTTTTTTGGTTATGATAATGTACTGAACCATTGTTCACATTCAATATGATTTTGAATCATGTAATGTATAAAAAAAAATATTTTTTATCTAATGAATCTATTATAATGGTAGTCCTATATCTGATGATATGATAATTCATATTGCAAATTGTATAATAGTATTTCAATTCATTAGTAACAAAATGGAGGAGATCAATGATGTATATAATTACTTCAAACCTAATGATACTACATCATCATCAATGGATAACAAATATTAATATATGTAAAAAAATTTGGACAACCAAAAATACTATATCCTTCCCCTAGAGTGGGAAAATAATTAGAATATTCTTTATGATGTGGTGATATTCACCCTTTACAATGATTTTGGCTCAAAAAAGTCCTCTAATGATCAATTATTTTTGAAATTCTCCTCAAATTCATCAATGGGAAGGACATCCTCACTACAATGAAAGAGTTAAATTATGTCTCTTGTAGTGATCAGTAGTAAAGGAACATGCTCTAATATTTGATCAAAATAACTTTTAATTGATTCCATCAATGATCTAATTCTATAGTAAAACATGAAATACCTTTCCTTCTATGTTCCTTACAACATCATTTATTGGAATTAATGTAATGAGGACATATCCTCAATCTATATCGTAGTAGTTTAGGTTTCTCCTTTCTACCAATGATTTGGTTTCTTAATTGGTAGAGGATAATCCCAAAAAAAATATTAAAATTAAGAAAACCATAAACTTCAAAAAGTGTAATATCATCACCATATTTCAAAACTCTTTAAAAATATCGGTGGAGACTGAGAAAAAAATATATGATTTTGATTTAATAATTATATACCCATTGTAAAATTTCTTGTCTAACCATTCTTATTAATATTAGAAAACAGAAAATAGAAATATGTAGGACTTTGAAGACACATTGACCAATATTCTTCAAATGAAGGTGGATAAAGATTAGAAGTTTGGTTAAAAAGGGATTTACAATTATTGTTATTTCCTTCACACTACCCATACAACTACACAAGTGACCTTGTCACAATACTGTGTGTCCCTCACACAAAATTGATAGAAACTAAAAACAACTTAAGTGCATTCATATTGTATATTTTTGTTCATTTTCATTCACATCAGGTAATAATATAAATTCATCTCACTAATCAATATCATGCAAAAAATTATCTTTATGAGTAGAAATTACATGATGATATGTGATATCATAAATTAAATAACCCATAAGTCCAATGAAACTATTTTTAATGATACATTAATAAGAATTCTCTTTTATATTCATTACTGTTTAAAGAGATAGTATTTTTTCTTTTAAAATCGATGATATGTTCAAATTGGTATTTAAGAAATATAGAAAAATGGGAATGATGTTGTGAAATATAGAAGATCTATTCCATTGGATAACACTCAATGATCACCATGGATTGTGAGTTCACTACTACTATCATTGAAACAATGTTTCTAAAATAATAATTTGTATGAATTTAGTCTTGTTTCAATATTATCTATTCCATATTGTGTTAAACAACAAGATAAAATTTATTACTGTATGATTTTTAACTATATTGTTTAATTTTTATATTGTACGATGTTAAAATAAATGTTCAATGTCTTAGTCACATGGTGTGAATGAATAAAATATTTTTGTAGTCACATGGGATAATACTACAGTACATCATCAATCCTAAATGAAGTTATACTTTATGAACATCATCCTCATTCATAAAGAAATTCTTCCATTAGTGTTAGAATCCTCCCATATTTTACTCCAAGAAACATGTGTGGCTTGACGCATTCTCCCACAAGACATATATTAACACCCATGATTTTTATATTTGTACTAATAAAAATAAAACCACTATTAAAACCATTTTGGAATATCATTCTAATAATTTTATTAATGAAATATTTTTCTGTTTGTTTCCAATGTATAAAAACTCTGTTCCTACACATGAGTAAGTCCTAAAGAGGGTCCTTTTATATAATATTTTAGTTCCATGACCATGTTACCATTATCTGTTATATTTGATTCATATCTATATAAATTCATAGTAAAAACATGTTTCTTTATTAATAATTTATTGTGATACATAGAGACATTTTTTATCAGCCATCCTCGATACACCAAAGTGTTTTCCACAATAAAAATTTATTATTTATAGATGTAGAGAGTATATAATCCTACCTTGTTTGAACCAAAATGATGAAAATTAAATCCACATACCAATTAATCAATTTTTGAACACATTATTATTTTCTATAGAATATTATATTTCATATAATCTCAACCATTATTCATGGTATTAAACTATATAACACTATATTTTTTAGATGATGAAAAACTATAACTTATGATATCATCCACATGACATTATACTACATCATACATGTTTAAGATGTATGAAATAAATGTTACAAATAAATCATTCATTCAACAAGAAATTAACTTATTTGTAATTTTTCATTATAAAGTGACCTTAAAATACATTATAGTAAACCTACCATGCATGGATATAAACCAATAACAGTGTCCCATATGTAGTGAATAGTTATTCCCTTTCATTTAACTGCACCATGGAGTCCAAATCCACCACATGTTATACTAATATGACATCCCTACTTTTATTTCACACATAAACATGATTTACTACATAAAATCTTCAGTTTATACGATATATAAGATCAATTGTTAAAGTGTATTTGGGGATTAGGAACATTAAATAACTACTTAAATTATAGAAAACTACATATTATTGAAAAATTCTTTTACTTGACCACTAAATTTCCCTGTACTTAGCATTGCATTGGATAACCAGAGGATATGCATAAGAAAAGGGAGAGCTACAAAGGCCAGTAAGGGAATAAACATGGAAAAACAATAGGAATATAATAAAAGTTAGACAATAGGCATATCAATGTAGCAAAAGAGAAAAATTAACAAAAAGGAATGATAAATCATGATAATAATAACATGAAGACGTGTCAATAACACTTAACATGGAATTAGAATGAGCAAAGGATCATTGCACATTAAGCATGAGTAATCCTTTATTGCACATAAATCACAAGTAAAACCTTGATGAACTTGAATTAGCATGAGTGAACAACCATTTCACATTATGTATCATGATAATATACTTTACCCAATGCATTAGAGCGATATCAGGGCACACCATTATTAAACATTTCTTTTCATGCATAAGTGTGCCACATGGATCATATAACATGGAATAAATCAACATCATATGTTATTAAAAGATTAATTAATGTGGAATAAATACATTAAATTACCATTAAATATTTATATGTGCATAATGGTGAATTATCTTGATAGAGACATGGGTAGGGTATTCAAATCACAATGATGTTGGCTTGAAAAAATGCGGAGCAATTTCGGCAGCATAACAGAGTGACATTAGAATTCATAAAAAATGTTCAATGAGAGAGAAATGGATGTATCATAAGATTTACATGAAATGGATATTAAGGTGGTTTATATAGATACATATACCAAAAAATGTTATGGAATTTAGAAATGTAATACAATAAAATTGCTTGAATGTAAATGAGGAGACGGAAATTCCTTACAGAATTTTGGCCTGCTAACGGGTGTACTTGAGAGGAATTAATGAGAGATTAAGGGGATATATAATTATTCAAACATGAAGTTTGCAACATGGGGAGGTGAAAAATCAAACACCAATATTTATAATTGAAAATAAAATATAATAACAATATATGGAAACTTGGACATAAATAAGGAAAGTGAAAATCAATTAAATAGAAGTGTGATCCTAAAAGATTGGGAGAGGCTTGAGAGAGGACACTTGGGAGCTTGGGGGGACTTTGGAGGATTCTAGACAGATGAGGCCAGGTGTTTGTCGAACTCCATAGGCTTTGAGGCAGAAGGAAGTGGGAGCGTGTGTGGATTTATATAGGAAATAAGAGGGAATTCTTTATTATTTAGATTTGGGACACCACATATTAAACTAACCCAAATCTCAAACCAGCCCATGGTTCTTTCCCAAATGTTTTTCCAAAGGGGAGTGGAGAAAAATATTTTATAAGTCCAATGTCCAAACTTATTAAAATAATAAGGTTTATTATGTGGAGGTGAGTAACACTCTCTAGGAAATCAATTTAAAAAGAAAAAATGTTTTATAAGTTTTGAAGGGTCCACTAAAGTATTGTAAAATAAATCAAACTAAAATAAAATCACATTATTTTTAAGGAAAAACATATAATGGCCGAAAATAATGTTTAGAGTATTTTATCACATCACTATTGGGTCATTATGATGTAATAAAACACATTATATATTTAACCGGTATTTATTTTTTACCATAATATTTGACTATGAGAGAAAATTATGAAAAATCCACTGTTGAATAATTTCGACATCCAGATTCACAAAATAGTATTCATTTTATCTAAATAATTTTCTAAATATGTGAATTTTCACATCTAAAATAAAAACAGACATTTATCGAAAATTCACGGGTTTTGACAATGACCGCTTTCAAACTATAACAAAAAATTACAATTGCAATCATAAAAATTATATAATCATTTATACTCAATAAAAAGTAATTTAATAATATTAATATTTTAATAACATATTTTTTAATTCAAAAATCTGTTACTTTATTAAAATAGACTCCTTTGTTGAAAATTAACTAAAAATACTATTTGTGCTTTAAAAACTATTTACAAAATATTAATAATAATATTAATGTATAATCATTATTATATAAAAAAATAATTTACATAATCATAATTCTAGGGTCTTGTTACATAACCCCTTAAAACACCCACATAAGACCAAAGGGTAAGGTGCGAGATGGTGACAAACTCTTGGGGTGGCTCGGATAACATCACTCGAGTGGTAATCTCTATCAACATCTACTTCTCACTTAGGCGGTTCCATTCAAGATTAACATATTCAATATCTTCTTGGGCTTGGTCATTAGTTAATCCCAATGATTCCAACTACTTTAATGAAAAATGAAAAATGGGATTTGTACGAGGCAAGTCTACTAGATGAGGCCATCACATCCTTTGTCTAAGTAAATTGGATTTGTTAAATCCCTATATTTATACTAATTATGTTATCACTATTCAAAGAATATATTAGCAATGTTCACAATTTTTTATGGTATTTTAAAAATCCAAAAACCTAAAACCAAATAAGTTAATATTTTATATAACAATTTTACATTATAAAACAATTAATCATATCTTGTAGGATTTTCATTAATGAATTTCATGGTCATTATAATCTCCCCCCCTTAAAAAATTGCATCCTCACAATTTGATTACATAGAGAATGAACTCTGAATATTAAACGTGACATCAAGGTTGCTTACCCGCCACCATTAAGCCTTCCCAACCCTTATTATCACGTCGATCATAGAGAGGGAGAGGGTCCACTTAGTGAAACAAATACTTCAATGCACAATCAAAGTCTTCCAATTCCTTAGTCTAAAAGAAGTCTGTGAAACTTGGATCTTACCAATGGAAAATATGATGTAGTTTTTGAAAAAAATGGTTTCTAACATATAATATCAAAACACCACCATATACCAGGTTTTTTTAAAATAGTCTGACAAAGTAAGATTTGAAAATTTTTAAATGGGGTTCTTCTAATATATATTATATGTTTCCAAAAAAAATGGAAGACAAGACAATATATATATATATAGGCTACTCGATGGTCTCCCTCTTCGATGGCTATTCTAAAATAAAATAGTGCACCATACTCTCTAGATAGGGTGAAATATTTTTAAATACCCTGATGGTACCTCCCGTGTCTTGAAAGGTGGGAGAGTTTTGAGCTTAATATTTGACCATAGGTAATCCATTATCCCTAATTATTATATGGTATGAAAGAGAGGATTCATATATCATATAACATCTTGCAAGAATTTTGGACATTGAAAAATGTTTCGATGCTATGCGAGCTAGACATCATAATAATTATAGCTACTATGTCATAAGGAAGGGACAAGAGTATTGTATGTGGTTCTTCCACTTCCATCTCAAAAAAAATCATATATCCTGCTAACGAAACATATCAAATTTTGAGTTAACCTCTAGACATGATAAAATTGTGATATTAAACTACTTTAAGTCTAATGATTTATTAATCCTTAATGAAATGAATGTTATGGGTATCACATAAAGTGTAATCCAAGGTCAAAACAAATTACATATGAATAGAATTTATTTCTGTAACTTAGGAATCTACAAGCTTCAATCTATGTTATCCATGATCTAATTTCTAAAATGTATTCTTGGAATCAATATTTTTAAATTCCCTTAATAATGGTTAATACTAAGCTTGTTAATTTACCAAAGCATATCCCGCAGGATTTTCGTATCCAAGAGTGCATCATGGCCCATTTTCATGTACCAGGATACCCTAGTTCAAGCCCTAAAATCCTTGTCGGATTTTTCACTCCGATGTACATAAGTGTCGGAGTTTCCTCTATATACTCGTATATAGACATGTATGTATTTTCATTATAAACCACTTACAAAATACTCACCAAAACATAGGGATATTTTTTTTATACTTAGTATAGTCTCTAAGGCTTCTCTAGGGTTTTCTAATCCTAATCCCAAAAATAACTAAACCTCCCTTTGATAACAATTATGACAACCCTACATTTATTTCACACAAAATCATGATTTATTACATATAAAATTCAGATGATAAAACATAGAAGATCAAGAGGTATCGTTTCTTTGGGGATTAGGAACATTAAATTAAAAATTAAATAATATAAAACAACATCTTATTGAAAACATATTTTACATGACCACTACATTCCTTCATACTTAGCATTGAATAGGATAACCTGAGGACAAGCATAAGAAAAGAGTGAGATATAAACCTTAGTAAGGTAATAAAAATGGAATAACATGGGGAATATAATACATGTTAGACAATATGAATATCAATAGAACATAAGATAAACATTAACATAAAGGAATGATGAAGCATGATATTCATATCATACAGATGTGGAAACAACACTTAATATGGCATTAGCATGAGTTAAGTCTCATTGCACATGAAGCATGATTAAACCTTCATTGGTCATTATTAATGAGTAAACCATCCTTTCACTTGATTATCATGAGTCAAAAACCATTTCACATGAAATATCATGATACTATACATTACCCAATGCGTTGGAGCACTACAAGGGTGCACCCTTAATAAATCATGCATAGGTGTGCCACATGGATCAAATAACATAGAATCAATCCACATCATAATTTATTCCATGATTAAAGAATGTGGAATAAATAAATGAAATTAACATTCAATATGTATGTGTTCATATAGGTGAATACACTTTATAGAGACATTGGTAGGGTATTCAACACATAATGATCTTAGATGGAAAAAACGTGGTGCAATTTTAGCAGCATAACGATGTGACATAAGAAAACGTAAAAGATGTTTTATGAGATATAAATAGGTGTCTCATCATATTTACCTGAAATTTAAAGTAATGGGGTCATATAGATACATGTTACAAAAAATGTAATGGAATTTAGAGATGAAATACAAAAGAATTGCTTGAATGTAAATGAGGAGAGGGAAATTTATTACGGAATTTCAGCATGGTAACTCATGTACATGGTATGAATGAATGAGAGAGAAACTAAATATGTCATTATTCAAACATGTAGAGGAAAGTATGGGGGAGGTTTGATATCATACCCCAACATTTATAAATGAAAACAAAAGAGGATAATATTAAAAGGAATCTTGGACATAAATAAAGAAAGTGAGAATCCTTACTTGGAAGTGTGATCTCAAAAGCTTGGCAGAGTCATGGGAGAGGCTGCATGGAAGATTGGGGTGACATGAGAGGATTATAGAGAGAGGATTTCTGGGGTTGGTCGAACTCTAAAGGCTTTAATTGAGAAGGAAGTGGGAGCACTTATGGGTTTATATAGGAAATGAGAGGGAATTATTTATTATTTAGGTCTAGGACACCACATATTAAACTAATTAAAACCACAAGACATCGCATGGTTTTTTCCAAGGGATCTTCCAAATGGGAGTGGAAAACAATAGTTTATAAGGCCAATGTCTGATATTTTAAAAAAATATGGTTCCTTACATCGAGGTGAGTCACACTCTCAAGGAAATCAATTTAAAAAGCTAAAATGTTTTATAAGTCTTGAAGGGTTCACTAAAGCATTGTAAAATAAATCAAACAAATATAAAATAAAATTATTTGAATGGTTAAACATATATCATTCGAAAATAATGTTTAGAGTTTTTTTTACATCACTAATGGGTCATTATGATGTCATAAAACACAGTATATATTTAAACAATATTTTATTTTTACCCAAACATTCAAATTTCGCTGAAAATTATAAAAAATTCACCGCTGGATAATTTTGACCTCCTGATTTGAAAAATAGTATTCATTTTATCTAAATAATTTTCTAAATATGCGAATTATCCTTTTTAAAATTAAAACAGACATTTATCGAAAATTCATGGGTTTTGACAAAGACAACTTTCAAACCTTAATAAAAATTAAAATTACATCCAAAAGAATTATAGGGTCATTTATACATAAAAAAAACCAATTTAATAATAATAATATTTTAATAAAATATTATTTAATTAAAAATTCCATTAATTTAATAAATAGAATCCTTAGTAGAAAATTAACTAAAAATACTATTTGTGCATTAAAAAATATTTACAAAGTAATAATAATTAAATGAAATTATATTAATTATTATAAAAAAAATTACTTTACATAATCATAATGTTGGGGTCTTGTTACATAACCAATTAAAAACCCGCATAAGACCAAAGGGTAAGGTGCACGATGGTGACAGACTGTTTGGGTGGCTTCGGTAACATCACTTGAGTGGTAATCTATATCAACGTCCACTTCTTCCGTAGGCGGTTCCACTAAATATTAATGTATTCAAGATAGGATTGGGATTGGTCAAGATCAAAGACCAATGACACCACCTCTTTCATGAGCATCGTTAAATTGGCTTCGTATGCGTCATGTTTACTGGTTGAGGCCATCACTTCCTTTTTTCTGAGTAAATTGGATTTGTTAATGCTCTATATTTATACTAATCATGTGATCTCAATTAAATGGATATATTAACAACTATCACAATATTTAATGGTATTTTAAAAATGAAAAAAATAATCCAATGAATTTCATATTTTATATAACCATTTTACATAATAAAACATTTAATCAGATCAAGAGGGATTTTCATTAATGAATTATTGGGTCGTTACAACTAATCCATATGGGAATCATAATATGTGGTCCCCACACATACATGAAAAATTCTAGTATAATTTTAATTCATTTCACTTTGGGATTTTGATGTTAAACTATTAAGGACAAATTTTTATTGAAAATAAATATTTTGGAGGTGCCTACCCCAATTTTCTCACTTATAGGAGATCTAAATCACTATAAGGGTACTCAATGTATAACTGCCCACTAAAAAATATTTTATAATAAATAATAAAACAAAAAATACACCTATATTGAAAAACATACTCACATATTGAATCGTTTTAATATGATATATAAAGACTTTTGGATATTATTTCCTAAAACCATCAATAAATTCTAAACATTCTCTATGTTTCCAATATGAATTAAAATATTTTTTTAATTTATTATTTCTTACATCAAGATGAAAATTCCCATCAAATTTCATATTTCATATTCCCTCATTAAATTATGTCTATCTCACAATTATTATTTATTTATTACATAGAGAATGACTCACCTATGCGTAGTGACCCTATAATGAATCATAAAGATCGATTAGATTGAGATGAGTCATATCGAGAGGTTGTTGATCTATTCCAATTCATATAAAAACACATTTTTAGAGATAAGGATTGTCCTACATGACACCTTAAGCTATTTAGAATGATTTGTTGTGAGATAATTTCCCATACAATGTTTCCAGATCTTAGTGAGATATTTTTTAATACACTAATCCATATTTATATACAATGCTCTAATAAAATAAAGATCCATGGATCCCTTTCCTTATTTTTAAGCTACATAAAAATAATAAATATCATAATCACATTATATAAGGTGGAACTATGTGTGATACATTTCTATAAGAAATTTATGTAACATTATTTTAACTATTTTATGATATATAGTCATGTTTGGATATCCTATCATATAACCAACTTCATGTTCTATCAATAAAGAATCCCTCATTTCGCCATAATATTTATGTCTCCCCCATCCACACCGATATTTCTTGATGATCTGGTTTTATCCTTGGACCCAAATACTCGACCACAAATTTGAAATTGATCTTTATAGATGATTCATTTTAGGAATAATAACTCTTTTGATTACTACTTTTGGAGGATACATAGTGATTCTGTGATCTCCAATCCTATGAACAGTAATAAATTACATTGACTTTTTATATATAATATGTGTGATCTTGAACTACCTAAGAACATTTAACATAAAATTCTACATTCACATACCTTTGTTAAAAGGACCCCCCCTTAATGTACATTGTATTGATCAGTTCTTTGTCTTATAATATTTTTAGTGATATCTGTATCCTCTATCATATGGTCAACCATGAATTCCAAAAAAAAACACAACCTATATTATTGGTTCCTTTAGGAATTTAATTCACCATTTAATGTTAGATATAAGCTATTGTACAATGTAAAATATATCCAAAAATGTTTTTAATGTATTGTTGTTTCATAAAAACACATTGTAGGATAAAATGTCACTGATATTAAGATATTTTATCCAAATTATAATCTCATTGGACTACACATGGAGATAAATCTATTTCATCATTTGTAGAAGTAAAATCTATATGAAATGTTATATATGTATTTTACTACATCATGAAGCTAAAAAATGTAGTGTTAGTATGTTATTTTTATTTTAATATATAGGAATCCTATTTCAATATTATATAATAGTAAAATTCACAACACCTATGTCATTTTCCCATGATTTTATACTACACAACAATATGGTCCTTGTCACATGATGTTATACTTCATGAAAATAATACCTTGTTTCAGGTTGTTAAATTGCATGACACATAATTCTTTTTCAATTGATTTATAATTCAGTGGAAGTTAAGTCCTTCATTCATGGTATTAAACTGAATGGAAACTCGTATACCTAGAATATCTTTAAATTACATATAGGAATTTGTTCCCCAAAACTAATTTATCCTATATAAGATATTGACCTATATAGGAGTACATTGCAAAATAGATCCCACACTGAGGTAAAATGACCATTTTATCCCAAATAATTCTTGATGTTTTGGTCCTTGCATTTAATATTGACTATACAATAGACAATATCCATGAATGGAACCATGTAGTTCCTTTTCATTCAATCCCATATAAATACGTTGAATGTACCTCCCCTGAATTCAATCCAGACTAGTACATGGACTCTATATCTTATAAGACATATGTATAGAATTATTCCGATTCTTATATTATATTTAGTGATACAGAAATAATTAATCTATATATTATCATTTAAATATACTCAAAACACCACTTCATCATAATGTTTAGACCCCTACATTCATAATGTATTTCCCATAACAGCATCAAAACTAATTTGATGCCATTATATTTTATGCATGACTTTGATCTATGAAAAATACCAATGTGTGTGTCCTTGTAACATGATTTTAAACTTCATGACATCCATGTTGTTGTTTTATGATTTTAATTGACACAACACTCGAGTCCTTATCACATGGAATCAACATACATATACCTTCAAACATTACCACTGCATTTTAAAATAAAAAATACAACTAATCATGGTAAACTAATGACTTCTATTCCTCTATAACCTTTTCAAAAAAAACTTATTTCTATAATCAATATTCATGTCTCATTAATATGGTAATTTCTATTAATGTTTTACATCTATCTAAAACAAGTGCATCTAGATTTGTAGGATACTTCTTCTATTCTTTGAATACAATCATCGATATGGATCCATTATATGATCCCCCAATCTGGCATACAAACCAAAATCATTCTTTTTTCATATAAAAAAGGTGATCTTGTCACCATATTACCTAGAAACATCATTGTTTCGCATGGAATTCGGTGATGACCTCCTGGATGGGAGATTCAAACGTTCCGATCGGTTTCTAGCGGGTTTGTTCGTAGAACCGGAAACATCCAATGATTCCACATCCATTTGGACCTACTTTCCAAAGGTAGGCGCTCATTAGCTTGTGGACTGATGAGGCTTAGGAATTTTCATTGGTCGAGAGGATGGGAGGTCGGACTCATCACACCTTTTTGAGGGGAATTATTGTCTATTCCAAGACTCTCTTTATAGATTTAAGATATGTTCGTGAATCCTTATTACATTACCAAGTATAAAATGAGATTTTCCTTTAGTTTTTACAATCAATGATTAAATATGTAAGAAATTTAGAGAATCTTTTATATGTATTCGAGGTTCTTGGTCAATGGTAACCTTCAAAACATTCATATAAAAGTCTCTTGGTCATTATGATGACCAGGCTGGTTTTAAAGCCACTCAGTGGGGCACTTGAAGTTTATTGTCATTTAGAAGGACATGAATTATTTCAGAGTTGGGATCGAACCCATAGATGGGCTACCTACGTATCCTTTGTTTTGGAAAAGGAATCAGAACCCATGTAGTTCGAGTAAAGGGTATGATGTTTATGATTGATGGCTCAAAGCAGGATGTCACAATTACTTTTACACTCTAAGCTCATGTGAGTCATGCTCGGTGTGAGAAACAAGAGGTATTAGTAAAATTTAGACAATTGTGCCATGAAAGATGCAATCATAAGAAATGGTTTGGGGCTTATGTATGTATGACTGCCCAGAGGATTTACTTTAGGGAGAAAATCCAGGAACAGGGTCCATAAAGGTATATGTGCTTCATGGAGATTTGAATACTCTAACTTGGGACTTATTCCTGAAGAGGAAACCCAAATTAGGAGATTATTGATAACTAGGTTTTACTCCTGAGAAGGAATCCCAAATCAAACGTAAATTATGACTGGTTAAAGAGAAATTAGGGGACTTGGGGCTTACTCCTGAAAAGGAAACCCATGATTATGACTGGGACTTATTCCTGAAAAGGAGACCCAGGATAGGGGACTATGGTTTGGGGATCACTCCTAAGGAGGATTCCCAAATTAAGGGACTCGGGGCTTACTCCTAAGAAGGATTCCCATATTTGGGATTGGGGCTTACTCCAAAGAAGGTTTCCCAAAATTAGAGGACTTGGGGCTTACTCCTAAGAAGGATGCCCATGATTATGACTGGGTCTTATTTCTGAAAAGGAGACCCAGGTTAGGGATTAAGGTTTGGGTCTTACTCCTAAGGAGGATGGCCATATTTGAGATTGGAGCTTACTCCTGTGGAGGATTACCAAGTTAAGGAATTAAGGTTTGGGGATTACTCCTGAGGAGGATGCCCAGATTTGGGAACTTTAAGAATTTGGGACTTACTCCTGAGGAAGATTCCTAGATTAAAGGACTTATAACTGGGGATTATTCCTGAAAAGGAGACCCAAGTAAAGGATTATCTCATCTTAAAGGATAAGGTTTGAATGAATGAACTCTCCATATTTAGTGACATAAGGATATTTAAATCACTAGTTTTTGAGAGATATTCCACAGAATTCCTTTTAGATAAGGAAGTCAAATCAAGAAATCATTCCATAAATGGATTTGAAGAGTATCTTGAAGATTGAATCTTGAATAGGAAAGGTGAAATAGCTTAAGAGGGGTAAAATTGGCAAGATGGGAACCCAAAAAGGTAGGGGCGCGCAAGTCTTGAAAGGCGCGCATGTCTTACGTGGGCGCTCAAGTATTGGTCACGCAGGTATACCTGCGCGACATGTGGGGTACTTGCGCGATTTTCAACCAGCATTAGAATACTTAAGCGACTCTTTATTAAACCCTTTAGAATCCTCTTGAGGTTCTTCCAAAAAAGGGACGCGCAAGTTCTATTGAAGGAATAAAGGTAGCGCGCAAGTATGGCCACTTAAGCGCGCAAGTGTTGATGCATTTCAACACTTAGGCCTTACTCCCTCTCTTTAGATCTTCCGTTCTAGGTAAGAAATTACCTTAGAAGTGTTCCAGAAGCTTTGAGAAGAGACTTGAGTGTCGGGAGCTTCAATCCGAGTTTCTAGAAAAAGATCCTCCCGAATGGGGGGCCCACAGGGTCTATTTATAGGCAGGAGAAGACCCTGGGCGGTTACCGGGCAATTATCACTTAGGTCGCGCAAGTCACTTGCGTGACCAAGGGCGTCACGCAAGTGGACTTGCGCGACAGTGATATAACTTGCGCGGTGCAGTTTCTTTTGATTCTTTGTTCATTCCTTTGTCGATTTTTGATATTTTCTTCAAAGGTAGAATCACTTTGAGCTCAGATATTCCCCTTTTCCGATCATTAGATTCTGTGATGAAAGGAGCGTCAATAAAAGTCCCCCCTCAGAGTTGGATCCGGAGAGAAATGAGGATTTGACTCTGAGGAAATCGAATCCATCCAAAGGAAAAGGGGGCGCGCAAGTCTTCAAGGCACAGAGGGCGGCACACAAGTTCTCTCCGCGCAGGCTTTAAGCGCACTGGGTCCGGCGCGCAGGGTCCTGGCCGCGTCTATAAATAGAGGGCCTCACTTCCATACAAGCATCCGGATTTCCGGACTTCATACCTTCGAGATCTCACCGCGCAGGTCACCTTAGCCGCGCATGTTGCTCTGTTTTCTAGTGTTTTCCTTGATGTCACGCTACTGTAAAGATATTTGTACTTGCGTGGTTTATACTTGCGCGTCAAAAACTAGCGTGGAACACGAATACTTGCGCGCCATTTTTTAGACATGCGCTCCTTAATGCCTTGGCCATTTAGTCCGAATTATTTTACAAATTTTATGAAAAATAAAGCCATTTAAGAGTTTAATTTGTTCAAATTTTGTGCAGATTCAATGGCTCCTACGGGAATTAAAATGTCTGATGAACTGGCTAGCAAGCGGATTGATGACATGATGAAAATCATTGGCCACGATTACTATGATATCTGCGACAGCACTCTCCCAGATTTGGATACGTACTTGAAGAAATATCATCCTAATTTTCCACAAAGCATCCATCTGCCTCTGTGTGGTCATGGTCATCTGCAAGGAGTCAATGTTCCAAATGCAAACAATTATACACCTGAGATGCAGCTGCACTGCTACTCCTCTATTTCGGTTATGATGTGCATTAAGAGCAACAACAATGGTGTGAACTTTAAAATTCTTCCTCCATGTCATTTCCTTGCAGATATGAAAATGGAAAACCCATGGGCTGAAATGTTTTCCACTACCGGTTGGTGGAGAGAAGACAGACATGGTATTAGAGCAATATTTGAAAAGATTACTCTCTCCAAATGGCTCTTTACTTCCAATGCTCCATTCTCAAATCCATGTATCCATTTTCCTAGTCTCTTGGACAGAAACAGAGTCACTATTTGATCAGTAGAAAATTTTCTCAAACCGCACTCAAGAACATCCTTTTAGAATTGTTCCAAGAAGAGCTGGTATCACTGCATCTCTTATTGTATCCAGTTGAATAAATGAATTCCAGGTGGTTGCTGATGAATCTCGGGATGCCGTAAATCAAATTAAGTGTTATGTTGAAAGCCTCTTGTAATTCTTGAAAAAGAGAAGAGACTCCAGTCTGTGGATGTCCTTCTAACTCTTGTGTATCAATGAAAAACACTTTCATCTTCAATCATTTATACTTGCATTCTTTCACTACCTGCTTCAAATTTACTTAAAACAATGGGCCTAGTAATCATAGTTTGATTTGTACTAGGATTATTACAAATAACCCTACAAAATTTGAATATTTTAATTGCTCAATACTACCTAAATCATAAAAAATGTATATTTAGTGAGCTGGAAGTTGAATTTTATTCAGAGTTCCATTGTCTTTTGTGGGCAGTTTAAAGTCATGAACGCCGGACATAAAAGGGGAAAATGTTTATGGTCGAAATAGATTTGACCAAAATGGATTAAAATTGATTCAATTCCTTGACAATTTATCTGAAAACATATTACCATACTAAAGTATGAGAGAAAATATGTAAACTATGGCTTAAGAATATTTTAATCTGAGGAATGATATGAAAAAGATATAAAAGGCATTAGAAGAAGTAGTTTCCTAGAATGAAGTTACTATTATTTAACAAAACCCGTTAGGGGGTTGAAATATGCAGGGCCACCTAAGGGCATTGGCTGCATGGTCAAATAAATAGTATCTTTCGGCTGACAAGTCTGTTATGTGGACTGTTTATGCAAGGCCACCTATGGGCACGTGCTGCATAGTCAGGCTAAAGAACTCTCAAAAATTTACTTTCCTAGTGCTAAAAGCCAGTGAAAGTGTATGGAGATTCAAATTTTCTAAAGTATAGAGTTTGTTGTATGGAAAGAGGTACTTGAATATGGAGAAGATATTTCCGAACAAGAATATCGAAGAACTGGATGAATATCACTCCTACGAAGGTCTGACCCAAACGTAGGGAAGAAGAATAAACCATAGACTTGAATACTTTTAGATCATGAAAAAGGATATGGGACAAATATGTTAAGGATGGATATTTTTTTCGGATCCCTACATACTGTCGTTTAAGACAAATAAGGACAAAAGAGGCATTCTTCCCAAGAATGAAGTTACCATTTTTTAACAAACCCGTTAGGGGGTTGAAATATGCAGGGCCGCCTAAGGGCATTGGCTGCATGGTCAAATAAATATCATCTTTTCGTAGACAAGTCTGTTATGTGGACTATTTATGCAAGGCCACCTATGGGCACGTGCTGCATAGTCAAGAAAAATAATTCTCAGAAGTTTGACATTTTTGTGACTAGAAGTCATGAAAAAGGGTTATGAAGATCTGAAAATATTTAAGGTTAGGATTATAACACATAAAGATGGGTATTGTCCAATATATATAGAGATACATGGGTCAATGATAAGCATAATCATGTTGTGGCTGGGTCCTGAATTGAAATTTTGGACTTCACTACATATCTCATAAGAATGAGAATCAAGCCATACGTAGTTCTTAAAATGCAGTTTAACGTCGTGAAGGATGAAAGTATTAGAGATCTTAGTTTAGGGTCATAGAATTTGGACCATAATAATGAATACACAGTGTGTGTTTTCATGAGGACTTTTCAGCCAAGGGACTGAAAGTGAAATTTGGGGTTAGGCCCAAGAGACTTAGGGCAGGATTCGAGGGATACTTGAACGTTCATACGTATCCCATAAGGATGGGAATGAAGCCCACATAGTTCTAGAACTACCCTTTGTACAAATTTGGTTCGTACATGTGAAGGGTGAAAGGGGACTTTAGTGCAATGATGGTTTAATCTGAGACAAAAAGTTTAGGTATAACCATGTATGCACGTAGTCTTTTGAAAATGAAAACCATGATTGAAAAAACAATGTCAATAATAGTTCTCTCTCAAATGAGGAAATCAAAGAGTATTTTAGTTTATTGTCATACCAGACAAAAGTGTTGCATAGTTTAACGTCATATAACAAGGACGAAAGTGAATCAATGTAAAGATATTGATTCTAGGGGCAGTTTCACGAATCAACATCATATGAGATGGTGGTGAACCGATGTGAAGAGATTTGTTTTTTGGGCTTGAACCCTGGGAGGTTGCCTACATACCCAGCCTGGAGGGCAAGGATCAAAGTCCGTGTAGTTCAATTAAACAATGAATTAATGATCAAGTTGTTCTTTGGGACAACGATCTAAATAAAATGTTTTTGGGACTTATACATGGTTAGCGGCCCAAAGAGAGTGTTACGGTTGAGGTTTTCTCTAAGCTCACGTGAGTCATACTCGGTGTGAGAAACAAGAGGTAACAACAACCTTAACAATGCATAGTTTAATGTCATGTAGGACATAAAAAAGGGACTATGCAGTTTAAAGTCTTGCAGTTAGGACTATTGGTGCTGCACAGTTTAGTGTCATATAGCAGGGACAAAATAATAGTTTAATGTCATGTAGGACATATCAAGGACTTTCTGTACAGTTTAGCGTCATGTAGTTAGGACGATGGGGACAATACAGTTTAACGTCATATTGGACGAAAGGGGGACTGTGCATTTTAATGTCATGCAGTAAGGACAAAATAACACACCATTTATGTCATGTTGGACGCATTGGGGATTTTTTCCCCACAATTTAATGTCATGTTGGACGAAAGTGCGAATAGTTTAAGGTCATATGCATGGACCGTGGATGGTGCAGTTTAATGTCATGCTGGACCTTTAATGATTATATATTTTAACATCTTTCGGGACGTAATAGACTTTTATACAGTTTAGCGTCATGTAGTTATGACGTCACAGTTTAACATCTTGCTGGACATAAGGGACTTGCAAATAGTTTATGGTCATATGCATGGACTAGGGATGATGCAGTTTAAGGTCATGCTGGACGGTTTAGGGAACTTTTTCACAGTTTAATGTCATGTGGGATGAAGGTGCAGTTTGAGGTCATACTGGACCATTGCTGTATAGTTTAACATCATATAGCAAGGACGAAATGGTGCTGCACAGTTTAGTGTCATGTTGCGGGGAAAAGTTCTTTTTTCTACAGTTTAACGTCATGTTGGAAGCAGTTGCAGTTTAAGGTCATATTGGACCATTGCTGTATAATCCAATTGAAAGAGTCTTGGTTATGGGGACCATATTTTGTGTTTATACAAAATATTTCTTCATAAATCTGGAATTGGTTGGAGTCGTGATGAGTTCTCCATCCATTGAGATTAATGAATAAGATCCATTGGAGTAGACCTTATGTATTGAATAAGGTCCTTACCATTTTGGTTCAAGCTTGGGAGGCTTCTTTCCTGGTATCATTGGTGTTCTGAGAACTAATACCAATTCTCCCTGAATGAATGAACGAAGACGAACTTTTTTGTTAAAAGATCGTGCTATTCGATTCTGATAGATTTCCAAGTGGTGAAAAGTGCACAATCTTTTCTCATCTAACTATTCCAATTCATTCAATCGCTTTTGGGATTGCTCATCTGTAGATAACTGATCACAAATGGCTACTCTGAGTGAGGTAAATTGAACTTCAATTGGCAAGACTGCTTCTGGTCCATATACCAATGAATATGGAGTTGACCGCGTTGCATTGCGGGTGGTAGTCCGATAATCCCATAAAGCATGAAAGAGTTTATCAGGCCATGACCTCTTATCTTTATCCACCATCTTTTGCAGTATATTTGAAAGAGTCTTGTTAAAGGCTTCTATTTGGCAATTGGCCGCCGCATGATACCGAGATGAATGGTTGGATTTAATGTTGTATTCTTGATACAATTTCTTCACCTCAGAAGAACAGAAGTTGGTGCCGTTGTCCGTCAATATGGTATGAGGGACACCAAATCTAGTAACGATGTTAGACTTGATAAAGCTAACAATGCATTTAGAACTGACTTCTTTGAGAGGTACTGCCTCTTCCCATTTGGAAAAGAAATCAGTAGCAGTAAGAATGTACTTAAACTGCTTGGCCGTAGCTGAAGGGTAAGGTCCCACCACATCCATTCCCCATGTGGGAAATGGCCACGAGTATTTAGCTGTATGAAGCAACTCTGGAGGTTGATGAATGAAGTTGGCATATACATGACATGAAAGACACTTCTTTGTGAAATTAACACAATCTTGTATCATTGAAGGCCAAAAGTATCCAAGCCTTCGAATTTGATCAGACAGTCTATGTCCAGACTGGTGGGCACCACAGACTCCTGCATGCACTTCTTTCATGACAGCCATTGTATATTCACCATCAATGCATCTGAAGAGAACTCCATCAAAACCACGTTTGTAAATAATTTTCTCTAGGTGGTTTGGGCTATCATAAAGAGTAAAATTGACCTCACGTCTCCAGATTTGTTCTTTCTCGGCTCTATCAGATGGAAGTGTTCGATTTTGAAGGTATTCCCTGATAGGTGACATCCATCCTATAGTATGACCATATGGTTCAAGAATGGGACTAATTTCATTAATTTCCTCTGTTTTTGCTTGAACATAAGGTGAAATTGCATGACAGTGGGCAATACTGATGGTTGTCTCGTCCCGATTTGGATCTGCTAGAGCTGTGGCTATATTAGCCAGTGCATCAGCTTGAGCATTTTTTGATCATGGGACATAAGAAAATGTCGGTTCTGAAGGGAATTCTGCCATTAACTATCTGACGTAATCATACAAAGGGATTAATTCTTCTTTTCTGATGGCATAATCCCCATTGACTTGTTTGATTACCAGGTCTGAATCACCTTTCACCTTTAAGTGATTCACTTGTTCTTGGAGCGCTAACTCCAAGACTGTAATAAGAGCTTGGTATTCGGCTTCATTATTGGTACCACCTTCCCACAATAAAAAGGAATAAGGTAACAATTCCTTATCTGGAGAAATGAGTACAATTCCTAAACCAACTTTGTTGAATTTAGGATTTTCCATTTTCATCCCTGTTGGACTTCTAGAAGCACCATAAAAATAAATTTACCATGTTTGAGGACTCTCTTGAATAGAGAAAACATCCTCATCAGGGAGTTCAATATCTGAAGACGTGTCTTCCACTGAAGGATGTTCAGCCAGGAAATCAGCCAGAGCTTGTCCCTTTATTGCATTTTGAGACACATACTGAATGTCGAACTGCTGCAAGATAACTACCCACCTTGCTAGACGTCCTGTAAGCATTGGACGACTAAGGATGAATTTGAGTGGATTATTGCGAGATACCAATTGGACCTCATGATATTGTAGGTAGTGTCTCAGTTTCTGGACTGCAAAGATTAATTCTAGGTAGCACTTCTCAATACTTAAATACCGGGTTTCTGCTTCAAGCATAGTTCTACTTAGATAGTAGAGGCTATTTTCATTCCCAACATCATTCTTTTGAGCGAGAAAGTCACCCAATGATCGCTCTAGAGCTGTCACAGAGAGGATAAGTGGTCTACCTTCAACAGGTGGCATGAGTACTGGTGGACTCAAGTGGTATTTCTTGATAACATCAAATGCTTCTTGACATTCTTCAGTCCACTGGTAAATGACTCCTTTTTTCAATAATTTGGTAAAGGGTAAACTTTTGCCTGCCAAATTGGCGATGAAATGACGAATATAGGCTAAGTTTCCTTGAAGTCCTATTAATTCTTTCAAATTCTGAGGAGGTGACATACCAAGGATTGATTTGGTCTTCTTAGGATCGACTTCAATACCACGATGATGTACAACAAAGCCGAGGAATTTTCCTGAGGTTACCCCAAAAGTACATTTTAAGGGGTTCATCTTCAAATTATGTTGTCGAAGTTTGTGGAATATGACTTCCAAATCAGTCAAGTGATTAGAACGTTGTTTGGATTTAACCACCAAATCATCCACATAGCATTCAACAAACTTCCCTAAGAAAGGTTTGAAGATACGATGTATGGCGCGTTGATATGTTGCACCTGCATTATTTAAACCAAAGGGCATCACCCAGTAACAAAACACACCTTGAGGAGCTCTGAAAGCTGTATATTCCTCATCTTCTGGGGCCATTTGGATCTGATTATATCCGGAATATCCATCCATGAAGGAAAGTACTTCATAACCAGTCGTCGCATCAATTAAGAGTTCTGTAATCGGAACTGGGAAATCATATTTAGGACAATACCGATTAAGATCTCTGAAATCGATGCAAACCCTACTTTGTCTGTTCTTTTTCTTTACAGGGAAAATATTAGCCAACCACTTGGGATACTGAAATTCTCTAACGATGTTATCTTTGATCAGTTTATCCACTTCAGCTTCAATTTTGGAAGCATAAGTTGGGTGTGTTCTTCTCGCGGCTTGCTTAAATCCTCGATGTTCTTTTGGTAAACCCAAATAATGAGTAGCAACATCAGGATCAATCCCAGAAATTTCTGTATAGTTCCAAGAAAAAATATATTTATTTTGCTTTAGAAAAGAAATTACATCTTTTTCTCTTCAAGGGTCATGGTCGCACAAATTAAAGTGGGGCGTGGATATTTCTCTATACCCAGATTTATTTCTCTGAGTTCACCCACAGTGGTAGAGATACCCTCTTCAAATGCTGGAGGAGCATCTCTAAGACCTTCCTCTTCCTCTTCATTATGTGATATTTATTCCATTTCTACTTGCATAGTAGATGACAAAACGAAATTCTCATGATCATAAGAGATGTCAAAATTTTCACATTTTGAAGAAGAAGCTTCCATTTCCGACCCTATTGATGATAAAGGGCCTTCTTTGGGAAATAAATAGGAGATGATGGATTGAGAATCGACATCATCATTCACCTCTGGTGTTTCTATAACTTCTTATGGCATGATTAGCGAAGTATAGACTTGTTGGAATTCAACAGATGAAATGAAAACGTCACCACTTATGCTTTCATCACTGTTTGATAGGTTACCAATTTCTCCCATGTTTTCTAGCTCAATTGCCGTAATTGACATTATGGATCTTTCCATAAGAATATTTTGATTTGGGCCTATTTTGTCAATTTGGCTGATAGGAAACACATAATCTGTACCCACATGTGTAAATGGATTTATTGGAATTTTCTCCAAACCATATGGAGCATTAATTTTGGTAATTTCCTTCATTGTTGATTTTTCTCTTCCCTTCATGTGATAAAATTCCGCCTCAATGTATTGAGACTCACATGTCTTGAACGGGGGCTTATCACCATAAAATGTTCCAACATGACCATTGAAACAGTATTTGTGACATTGATGGTATGATGAAGGAATAGCTGCATGCTGATGTAGCCAGGGTCTTCCAAGCAAGACGTTGAAAGTTGAGTCTTGATCAACAATCATGAAATCCGAATTGGATACAAGATCTCCAAACTGGGTTTTGAGTGTAACATCGCCCAGTGGTTCTTGTTAATTTTTATCATATCCTTGTAACATCATGGTAGAAGGAGATAAATCAGATTCCGTGAGGCCCAATCGACGAAGTGTACGAATGGGCATGAGGTTGACTTCTGAACCATTGTCAATGAAAGCTCTTCGGATATCTACACCATTGACTTTTCCAGACAAGTACAAAGGTTTTATGTGCCCATGCACAACATCATATTCATCTTTATCAGTAAAATATATCACTGCATGGCATGCTGGAGGATTATTCTCTATGTGATAGACTTCAGCTGCAGCAATTTCAGCTTCAAACTCCTGAGGACTTGACAAAGCTTCGATGAGTGATTCCCGAAGATCTTTTGACAGATTCAAAGCATCCAAAATTGATAACTTGACTGGTACTTGGGCCAAGTGTTTCAATATATCATACTTTTTATCTAGAGGTCTGCGTTTCCCAACAGGAATATGTGGTTTAGCAGGTACCTTGGAAGTAGATTATTTGGAAGTTGAAGCATCTTGTATTGGGATAGAAGTTGGCAACATCCTTGGTTTTGGAAGCTTAGACTGATTAGATCCATTTACTTGCTGAGATGAAGAAGATGAAACCTTTAATCGATCTTCCAAAATAACTGTGCCAAAACTGAGTCGGCCATTGGCAGAAGAACTTACTTGTTCTTTTTGAGCTCGCTGAAGGGCTATACCACGAGTTTCTGCTGCATACACAGTGCTATCAGGGGTAGAATTGGAGTAGTGGCTTCGGAAAGATCCACGTATTCCCCTGTATCCAGAACCTCTAGAACTTCCTCGGATTCCCTTATTTGATACAGGGAATTTAGGCTCATCAAGACTAGAATATGGATCTGTTAATTGAATCATATTAACAGAACCAAAGATTAACTCTTCGTCTGATAAAGACCCTGCCTGACTAGCATGTTTAGGCTGTGCCGTTTGATGGGGCGGTGCCCGTGGCTTTGAAGTAGATGGCATGAAATCTTCCAGAGTCAAAGACAACTTAGACCTCGATACATACTCAACTTCTTCTGATTCCTCTTTCTTCTTTGAATTGTGCTGCCCTTTTGAGGATTTTTATTTTGATGAAGGCTTCACTGCAGATTTTGTAGGAGACACAATTGGATTCTTCAATTGTGTTCGCAAAATGGCATGGGTCCGATTGATTGTCTTTCTGACCATCCAATCATCATATTTTTGCGCAGTTTTGCTTTTGACTTCTTGCCACTCGCCTCCTTCCTCTAGATCTGTAGTGGTAACACACGCTACATGAGCTGAAGAACCCTTCAATTTGACTTGTCCCAAGTCGACCATCTTTTGTAGGAGGTCTTTAAAGACAAAAAACTCATGGATGGGATGCCCCAACATTTTATGAAAGGGGAAATAATTGGGACGGTCTTCATCTCCTTCCTTGTTTGGCCTTTTGGGCACTAGTAATTGAACCAAATTATTTTCCAGAGCTGAAATGAAGTAACCAGGAACTTGCTCACTTCGGAAAGAGTATGTTTTACTATTCAAATCCTCAACTTGTTTTTGTCGTTGATCTCTTTGATCATTTGGACGAAACAACCTTTGTTGTTGGCGTTCAGAAGGTGGAGCCCTTCGAGAAGATGAAGGTTTTGAAGTAGAAATAGGTACATGTTCTTGTTTAAGCATAACTGTAGCAGTTTCAACTTTACCCATTCTCCTTCCTAGAGCTGATGGAATTACACGAGATTTAACCATAGCCTGTATAAGGGAATCTTCAATCTGCTGAGCGATTGAAGTAAGGTCTCGAAACCCTCCTGTTTATTTCACAGGATCAATGGCGTGCATAATTCATCACGCAAATTTGCCACACAGATTGGCAATAGCTCTTCCTGAGGGAGTGCTAAACTCAGGGAATACGTTAATCCCTTCCAGTGAGAAATGAAATCATAGACTCTTTCATTCTCCCTTTGCTTGCAGTTTGTAAGATCGAAAACTGTCGTTTTTGGAAAAGTTGAGCTGAATTGAAGAAGGAATTTTTGACGAAGATCCTCCCATCCGATGATTGACCGGGATTGCAAGCTTGTATACCAGACAAAAGCTGGTCCTTTCAAGGTTCGCACGAAGCATCTGATTTTCACTGCTTCTTGCTGCTCTGGAGTTCCCATCATAGGATCACAACAAGACACGTAATGCGTCAAATGTTGTTCAGGGTCGCCTGATCCATTGAAAGTAGGGAAAAGAGGGTTTCCAAAACTAGATGGAGGAGAAATTGAATCTACCCATTCAGGGTAAACTTTCTTTTCTGGTTGAACTTGCGCTTGTTTCCCTTCCATAGTATCTAACCGAGCTGTTAATGACTCAATAGTAGTTATTAACTTTTGAGAAACATTCGGTTGAATCTGGTCTTGAGTAGGTGCAATGAATGGAGCTTGGAAAGACGTGGTGGTTGGTACTGCAACTGATGGGAGCACTTCCAACCGTTGTTGTTCTTGACCCACGGGATTAGAACTCTAAGGGTGTACTGATAAAGGAGGATATTCTTGATCCATCTCAGTAACTGCAACAACTTCCTTCGGCTGTCGAACTTCAGCATTCTTAAGAAAAAGACTACTCTGAAGTAGTTCTGCATTCATTCTTCTTAATTATTTCATTTCTTCCTCCTGTTGTGCAAACCTTTGCTCTAATGAGAGTGATTGACCTTCTCTAGAGGAAGGATATGTAACCTGATTCTTTCCCCTCCCTTTGTTGGATACTTTTGGGAGAGAGGGAAGTGGATTACCTAGGTTCTGAGTAATCTTTTGACTTCATGTACGCACACCTTCTTCATTTGTATTGGTGCGTACATTTTATTGAGTAGGAAGCTCTTCATCTGAGTCCCCTGAGTGAGTCTCCTCTGGTGGATTAGAACAACGGAATTGATGACATTGACTGATGCATAACACATCACATCTCTTCTATCAACATTTCTGTGATATTGTCTTCTTTCATGTCTTTGATGAGACATTTCCTTTTGTTGATTCAATATTTTAGGAACTTCTTGACGAGATACAACTTGGAGGGAATCTCCTGATAATTTGGATCTTCATTCCTTTTGGGGCTTCTTCCCCAATCAAGAAAAGACCGATATTCTCTGAGGAGGGGATTGATGATTTGAAAGAGTCCCCAGTATAGTGAACTAGGGATGTTCTTACTGATTCCGCTCAACTCCTCGAATCCCATTTGTTGACTCTGAGGGTTGGGTTAAAGGAGTCCCTAGTCTGACAAGCTGGGGTGGCTCTTGACATTCTACGTCTGAGATCTTCTTAAAAGATCTCTTGATCTTGCGAATCTTAGTTCGGAAATTAGCTGGATGCATTAGCCTGTATCCACTTTTATCACCTGGTTCAACAGACCGTTGGATGATTTCCTAGACTTCTGTCATTTGATGATTTGTTTGTTCCATACGAGAGGCTTGTGCAATATTATCGCCTGCTTGATGTAGGAGAAATTCAACACCTTGTTCTCTATATTCTTGATTTTCAGAGGAACTAGTTGAAGCCTGTTCTTGAAAAAGCTTTGGATTATGAACAAAGCCCATTGACTGTGGCCGGCCATGGGCAATAACATTTCATGAGACCATTTTCGGCGGGCTTTACTGACTGGAAAGCACTGTGAAATGTAGTGCTCCGTGAACACCCCATCCTTTGATATGAACATCAGATGGAGCATTGTCTATTAACTGATGCAATTTTCTTAGTGCGCCAAGGCATGAACGTTGAAGGGTTCTCTGTTGCTTTTCAGCCTTCGGATACGAAGAGACTGATAGAGATGCCAAATTAATCTGACGTTGTAGCCCTTCTATTATCTTAAGATTATGTTCATATTCAGCATAAGATAATACCTTCTTCTTTCATTGACAAAGAGTTTTCCATATGTTGAGACGAATATCATGGATTCCATCATCCGTCAACATCTTTGGAATATCGTACTGGGAGTCAGCCAAAGGAAAAAACATGAATGGTACCTCACCTTTTTCCAGTTTCTTTCTCATGTTCATCATTTCCTCTTTATCATTAAATGAAGATTCTTCTAACTCTTTTGCCCAGAGTTGGTGTTTCCTTGTTGCTTCATCGGACTCAACAAGATTGGTAGAGACATCATTGATCAAACTAGAAGATGCATGACTTAGAGGTGGTTCGGAGAATGACCTACACCCTGGTCTATCTTCTGATTGAGAAAGTATTTCACTTGCTAGCGATAAAGCATCAGACATGACTGGTTTCGCATTTGCAAGTGCCTCAAGATAAGAGGGCTTTTTCGGCACTACATTGTCCACTGGAGTATTTTTCAGGCAATGTGAATCACTACTGCAGAGAGGACTTTCGCACCGAAGTTCATCATCATGGGGAGGACCACCATAATGGGTTACAGCAACAGATGAGATCTCTTGCTCCTTGGTCTTCTGACCACACAGAGGGTTCCTGTGGCTCTCATCTGAAGATGAAACTTCAAGATTGACCGAATTTTCACAAAGAAAGCCTTCATGAGAAAGTTTATGTTGAAGACTTTTGGAATTAATGTTCCCGTTATTGGGAACTGAGGGAGTAGAATCTTGAATTCTGACAGATAAATGTCTGAGGGCTTCAAGAACTCCAGCATCGAGCAAGGCCTTGTTATAGATTGGCCTTTGATCTCCTGACTATGCTGGGCGGATCTTTTTCTTAGATGCCTTCTTACTCGCTTTGGAAACCACTTGTTGACGAAAGTGGTTACTCTTAGAATGTGTATGTGCCTGATCAGGAAAGATGGTCAGGTTAGGCTGACGATCTCCACTCAAATCAGGTGTATGTTCCTGACTTGGTTGTCTGTATGATATGGGGGAGTATGCCCCATGACCCTCTTGGACTGGAACAGATGTGTGTGTCTGTTATGGAGTGAATTGTTGATGTGTCACTCCACTGCTAGGGATAGATTTATGTGTCTGTCCCTGAGATGATGCTGAAGCTGTTATGATATCCTGGAAAGCATCCAGAATATGAGCATGAATTTGCTTCTTCTCTTTCACCATTGACAAAATATGCTTGGTGACTTCAGCCGCCGGAACGGGAATATACATCCATTCCAGGTTTTGAGTAGGTGTATGTGCCTACTCCTGTCCTCCTTTTCCTGTCCGTGAATCCTGACAGTACTCAAGTGTGGGGGCAGAGAGTTGAGTCTGCCTCCTGTTTGTCGTCGGAGCGTTCCGAATGACTTCTCCGTGCGCTACCAAGCGAGATTGTTGGTAGGCTTGATTAGTACTAGCAGGTGCATGTGCCTGCTGATTACACTTCGCCAAACACGGTTGACGAGATCCATCATATGTAGCTAGACGAGCCTGCTGACTAACTGGTGATGCATAAGTAGGTGTATGTTTCTACCTATAGTACTCCACCGGAATTGCCTGGCGGGATTGACGTGATGCTGCCAGACGGGTCTACTGGACAGCAGAATTAAAACGGACAGGTGTGTGTGCCTGCTCGTTATTTGCCGCCAAGTTAGGTTGGTGGAATTCTCCGGAGATGTCAGGGATGACAACCTTCCCATTATTAACCGGATTCCGTCTCTGGCGGTTCATCTTGCATGATCGGGTTCGAAGAATCTGAGCTGAATGCCTGGAGTCGGTACCCTCATCATGTTGAGGGCGCACTACCACACGAGTCTGGCGGCGATTGTTGATGGGAGCCCCCGGGAAGGACTCCTGTCTTTTTGAATTAAGGCCCGACAGGACCTGCTCATTCACTTCCTCAGAGTAAGGGAGTGAATGGAAATTGCGTTCCGGGGATAACGACCCGAAACGGTTGGAGACGGTAGTCAGCACCGCCTGCTTCTTAATCACTGGTCGTCGTTGTCCGGACGACCTATGTGAGTTATTTACTTGGAGGGCCTGTCGGGAAGCCTCCAGAGTTGGGATGGTACCATGTTTACGGTACTCCTTAACCAGCGCATTTGATACCCAGAGTTGAAGACGCTGAGTAGGTGATGTCATCCTCAGAGCGGATGACGATCCAGTAGGAAAAGCAGCAGTGTTATTTGCAGCAGTAGTATTCACAGATGTGAATTTGAGAGCAGCCATTATGAAAATACAGAAAATCTTGGAAAAGAGTGTCTGTTTGATATACCAGATGTAATCAAGATAAACTCAGTTACTTCATCCTTTGTATGAGAACATATGTCAATGATTGTTTTTGTTATCCCTCTTATTGATTTTTAAATAGGGGCTTAGCAAATAGGTAAAAAATCATTTTAACTTGGTTAAGGATTCACGTTGGGTTCACCATTTTTTGTTTCACACGGAATTCGGGGATGACCTCCTGGATGTGAGATTCAAACGTTCCGATCGGTTTCTAGCGGTTTTGTTCGTAGAACCGGAAACATCCAATGATTCCACATCCATTTGGACCTACTTTCCAATGGTAGGTGCTCATTAGCTTGTGGACTGATGAGGCTTAGGAATTTGCATTGGTCGAGAGGATGGGAGGTCGGACTCATCACACCTTTTTGAGGGGAATTATTGTCTATTCCGGGACTCTCTTTATAGATTTAAGTTATGTTCGTGAATCCTTATTACATTACCAAGTATAAAATGAGATTTTCCTTTAGTTTTGAAAATCAATGATTAAATATGTAAGAAATTTAGAGAATCTTTTATATGTATTCGAGGTTCTTGGTCAATAGTAACCTTCAAAACATTCATATAAAAGTCTCTTGGTCATTATGATGACCAGGCTGGTTTTAAAGCCACTCAGTGGGGCACTTGAAGTTTATTGTCATTCAGAAGGACATAAATTATTTCAGAGTCTGGATCGAACCCATAGATGGGCTACCCACGTATCCTTTATTTTGGAAAAGGAATCAGAACCCACTTAGTTCGAGTAAAGGGTATGATGTTTATGATTGATGGCTCAAAGCAGGATGTCACAATTAATTTTACACTCTAAGCTCACGTGAGTCATGATCGGTGTGAGAAACAAGAGGTATTAGTAAAATTTAGACAATTGTGCCATGAAAGATGCAATCATAAGAAATGGTTTGGGTCTTATGTATGTATGACTGCCCAGAGGATTTACTTTAGGGAGAAAATCCAGGAACAGGGTCCATAAAGGTATATGTGCTTCATGGATATTTGAATACTCTAACTTGGGACTTATTCCTGAATAGGAAACCCAAATTAGGAGAGGATTGATAACTGGGTTTTACTCCTGAGAAGGAATCCCATATCAAACGTAAATTAGGACTGGTTAAAGAGAAATTAGGGGACTTGGGGCTTACTCCTGAAAAGGAAACCCATGATTATGACTGGGACTTATTCCTGAAAAGGAGACCCAGGTTAGGAGACTAAGGTTTGGGGCTTAATCCTAAGGAGGATGCCCAAATTAAGGGACTCGGGGCTTACTCTTAAGAAGGATGCCCATATTTGAGATTGGGGCTTACTACTAAGAAGGATACCCAAAATTAGAGGACTTGGGGATTAATCCTAAGAAGGATGCCCATGATTATGACTGGGTCTTATTCCTGAAAAGGAGACCCAGGTTAGGGATTAAGGTTTGTGGCTTACTCCTAAGGAGGATGCCCATATTTGAGATTGGGGCTTACTCCTGAGTAGGATTCCCATGTTAAGGAATTAAGGTTTGGGGCTTACTCCTGAGGAGGATGCCTAGATTTGGGAACTTTAAGAATTTGGGACTTACTCCTGAGGAAGATGCCCAGATTAAAGGACTTATAACTGGGGATTATTCCTGAAAAGGAGACCCAAGTTAAGGATTCTCTCATCTTAAAGGATAAGGTTTGAATGAATGAACTCTCCATATTTAGCGACATAAGGATATTTAAATCACTAGGTTTTGAGAGATATTCCACAGAATTCCTTTCAGATAAGGAAGTCAAATCAATAAATCATGCCATAAATGGATTTGAAGAGTATCTTGAAGACTGAATCTTGAATAGGAAAGGTGAAATGGCTTAAGTGGAGTAAAATGGTCAAGATGGGCACCCAAAAAGGTAGGGGCGCACAAGTCTTGAAAGGCGCGCAAGTCTTACGTGGGAGCGCAAGTATTGGTCGCGCAGGTATACCTGCGCGACATGTGGGGTACTTGCGCGATTTTCAACCAGCATTAGAATACTTGAGAGACTCTTTATTAAACCCTTTAGAATCCTCTTGAGGTTCTTCCATAAAAGGGACGCGCAAGTTCTATTGAAGGAATAAAGGCTGCGCACAAGTGTGGCCACTTAGGCGTGCAAGTGTTGATGCATTTCAACACTTAGGCCTTACTCCCTCTCTTTAGATCTTCTGTTCTAGGTAAGAAATAACCTTAGAAGTGTTCCGGATGGTTTGAGAAGATACTTGGGCATCATGAGCTTCAATCCGAGTTTCTGGAAAAAGATCATCCCGAATGGGGGGCCCACAGGGTCTATTTATAGGCAGGAGAAGACCCCGGGTGGTTACCGGGCGATTATCACTTAGCTCGCGAATGTCACTTGCGCGACCAAGGGCGTCGCGCAAGTGGACTTGAGCGACAGTGATATAACTTGCGCGGTGCAGTTTCTTTTGATCCTTTGTTCATGCCTTTGTCGATTTTTGATATTTTCTTCAAAGGATGAATCACTTTGAGCTCAGATATTCCCCTTTTCCGATCATTAGATTCTGTGATGAAAGGAGCGTCGACAATCACAATGGGGTCATCATTAAGATAATGTCCTTAGTAATTCCTTATGTAAATGTCTAATAACATCATTCATGATATGTGAAATTAGATTCATAATTTAAAACTTCATCATCCACTTTTTAAATGAGTTTTGGAGTTATATTTTCCATCTGATCCTAATTTTGAAGTTGTATACACTTCCTATTAAATACATGATACATGAATCATGATCATGAACTTTTTTCCCCACCAAGACGGCTTATAGTGGAATCATTATCCCATTCACATTGTGTGATCATTTCAATTTACACTAGAATGCCTTTTTCAATATATATTTTTTCATTCACTGTAATATTAAACTATTTACACTCCCCTATAAGATAATGAAAACAATAATTAGTCTCTCCCTTCATCTCAGGTTTTTTTCAACATTTATTTATTGATTATCTTACCTTTTAATCATCATTGGTTAAATATTTATGACCATAAACTCTAGCACACATTTATCCAAACCACATGAACTCAAATTATTTGATATAAAAACCTAAAAATTGTTTTCCTAAAAACCCATTAAGGGAATCATGTTGAAACTTCATGTCCCTACTCTCAATAATTTCCACTATTTTGTTTTAAAGAACAACTATAAAATATATGAAAATGTCAAAATCAGGTGGATGTACGTACATAGACCTAGTAAAATCATTTTCATACTCATCAGAGACACATGGATTGAAAAAATTATTGAAATGACATATCAAATATTTTCAACCTAATAATGAATTTAACATGTGGGTACATTCCCATCGTATTGATAAGCATATGGATCAACAATATTCCATGATGACTAGAGTCATGTTTTCCTCCTAAACAGAGGGTCCTTTAATATCCTTAAACCCTCATACCAATATAGTAAGACATGAAATTATAATGTGGATTTTTCTCATCCTCGATATAAATTCCAAAAATCATCAAAATATTCAAACACCCTATATCCATTATTTTTATAGTCAATAATATAAGTATGCAAGTGGATTACATATATATGATTTTATGTTTCTATCATTATTCCCATTTGAAAGAAATGATGTAATGTCTGATTCTTAAAACTACATCGATCTTTGTTTCATGGAACAGACCTATTGGAAAAAAAATTTAATATTGATTAAAATATATTAAATTCCCCCTTTATCATTTAATTGTTATTATTTGAAACATTTCATTAATTTATTTTAGGTATTGAAATTCCCTTACTAGATGGAATTCTCCACATATTTGGTCAAATCTATATGATCATAAAATATAGCAATATATAGTCAATGTTTCTGGACCCTAAATTTTCATATCCATTAGTCCATTCATTATCACCATATAATATGTACAACATTATTCAAGGCTACTCAAATTTTTCATTTTTGGTTCTCTGTTGATTTATTTTTTTGCTTTTCTAATGTTACTCTACAGGCCACATATTATTTTTGACATAGTTGTTGAGCCCTAAAAATCAACTACACTAGTCATACTAATAAGGCCTTGAACAACATGGTAAAATATTCATGAATCTTATATGGATGAAAACCCATACAGTGAATACAATGAAAATTTCAATACCATTCTCATCATAAATGTATCTTACATGATCACAATAAATATTTTCATTTTATATGGGAAAATGATAAAAATATGTTAGTTCAAAAACTTTTAAATAACGTCCTAAGAAGAATTCTAGTTTATATATTATATTCTCCTCATATTAATCATTAAAAATAATTAGGAATATAAAATAAAAATTAAGTGTTACTTGTTTCAAACACATGACTATTCGAAAAATAAATTTATTATTTCTCGACGCCTTAGGATATTAAAATTTTAATGTATTCATACAATGACCAATAAATATGTTATCCACCTTGTTGGTACATGAAAAATGCATAATGTAATAATTTTATGTTATAAAAACTCTCTCAAGAATTGAAACCCTTACATCATATTATATATTTGTTCTCCTAATAAAGTAAAGTTAAATAATTCATTAAAATGGACCCAATCTAATGTAATGTGATAGTTTCTATTTAAATAACCATTCATAATCCATGTTTGGGAAGAAATTATTCATCCAATTAGACACAAGATGGTGTGTGATGAAAAAATTTCTCCTTATTCCCATTTGTGACCCATTCCTAGGGGTGAATAACTACATTCCAAGTGTTTTATAAAAGATGAATTATTTCTTACACATCCATTTTAAAATTTTAATTTATTTTAGTTTTATTGATATTACCCTTTTTAGAGAATCACATTAAATCCTAAGGAGACAAAAATTGAAAAATAATTGAAAAGATAACATGTCTTCATTGGAAAAAAGGTGGGATATCCATATTCTTGTGTATTTATCCAAATTGTTTTAAGAATGGATGTAGAATATTATCAGCAATGACACATTGACTAATAAATATTCTCAATATACTACAATAAATTATTTAATTGAACTTTATAACCATCCATCATGGCAGTTTCATACATTACCTAAAGAAGTTGAAATATAGCATCCACCATCACATTCTTAACTTCTTCAATTATCAATTAATTATTCTTGATATCACTATATAAAATAACATGTTTTTAGTGAATTAAATCCAACTCTTGATGTCATTGGTCACATAATCATATTCATCTTCAATGTGATTATTTAAGGTAACTGTTACCACTACATGTCAAGAGGATTCATGGATCACAGTAGTTAAAATATTTTTCAGGTTTTCTAATAACTCCAATAAATAATGTTTTAGTAGTAACTATAATTCATCTTATCATGATGAAATTATATATTTTAATAGAATTTGGTTGGGTCAAAAAATTAAACCATTGATCCCCTAGAGTTGTGAACATGTGATGAAGTCAGGGTAACATCACTGAAATTTCATCTATAGGAAATCAAGAAATGATCATCTTAATACAATTATACATGGACCTATTATTAATTAGATAAGAATCAATAATATCATGATCAAACATGGGGTAATTAAATAGAATATAGTTACCCAAATACCTGGTTTAATTTATTAAATTGAAATATGATATAATAGATCACCCAATTCAAAGTAAATTTGTTTATTATATTTAAAAAAGGTATAAACATAATTGAATCTAATATTTCATAAAAAATATAATAACATAGAATAAGAAAAATTCATTCATTCTTGAAATAATTCTGAATATTCTGTATCCTTTTATTGAGAATGGAAATAAAAAAAATGATTGATCTCATAAGCTTAGTAAGGGTTATATGCAGTGGAATCCACTATGCAAGGGTGAACCAGAATAATTACTCTATAGAAAATGGGATTCCACTATGGAATAGAGAAGAATAAGGGGAAAATATCTATGGTTTAGTAGAAGTTATATAATTTATATGGAGTTATAAGATATTGAATAGTTATATTTGGAGAACCCCTACTGTTTAAGGATTGAAATATGGCATCGAGTTGCATATTTTATCCAATATATATCCAATTCCAATTTATGTATAATTATTATGGTGGATAATATACGAAAATAGAAATTTTTTTAGGTTTAGTAAAAATGAACAATTTTTTTTAATTTTCAAAAATTACCCAATTCAATTCAAGATGTATCCCTAAATTAATGATCATAAGAGACTCTTCAAGTCTTTAACTCTAAAAGAGTAGTAACTTGACCAACGATCTATAACTAATGTTGATACATCTATATGGTATTATCTTTGTAAATAATCTATAACATCCAATTAATCAAAATTATATGATGAAGCTTCAGGGAACCATCTTATAAATAGTACCCCAATGGCATAAATCCTTTCTTCTTTGTGGTGGCCATGTATCCAAAATCAAACTATGGAATGGACTACCTCTTTACAGCACAGACATAAGTACTAAATATAAACCACTTTTATTATTTCATAAAAATACATTTTTACCTTACCAATCCATTTCATATCCCATAAGCTATTTAAAAACATAGATCATCATCAAAGAAGTGTTTGTGTGATAGGGAAAGAATATTATCAATAAGATAAAATTGATTTATGGTATTAAAATATATATAAGGTAAATAATTTTAGGAATATACATCATATTAATTATATAAAACTTCATAATCCGAAATTATTTTTGGTAATATAAAAATGAATCACATTACTTTGTTGTAGTCATAGTCCATACATATACAAAAACCACATTGTCGTTTTCCAAAGGATAAAATGAAAATTAGTTAGATGATTCATAAAAGTTCCATAATAATAATTATTTTATAAAAATAATATATACTTTTCACTTCTATATTTACTGCCATATAACTAATGTGGTTGGGAAAAATTAATTACACCACTATGTGGAGATGGTAGGTCAAACATGTGAATGAGAATTCTTTCTCCCATATAATGATTTTGAAATATAAAAAGGATTTAAATATATTATAATGAACCCTTATTATATTGAATATACATATTTAATTATTTTAAAAATGTTATTGAGAATTTATCAATGGTTTATAAAAAAATGCAGAATACTATAAGAACACATACCTCTTTTTTAGACCTCATCTGTCTTACACATTAATCCATTTTATATTGGTTTATTGATGAGACCAAGACCTCTAGGATGTGAAGAGAGATGTTTGGAATGTGTTTGGGTATAGATACATTATTACACTTGGATCAATTAGTGAGGTAACATATGACAAGGGGGTTCAATTTTATATGTGAGGTGGGTGGATGAATTGTTAATACATGAAACAATATTATATATTTTATGTATTTTCCAAGTCAGTTGTACCATATTTCCATATATTTAATTTTGATAAGTGAAATATTGAAATAAATCATTGAAATTAAATTTAATTATCTTTGTTGTTATCTTGAATTATTATCCGTTTATTGTAACAATTTTAACTCCTTAAACGCTTAACTATAGTGATATATATTTACCATGTCTACGACTCATTATGAACAAAAATTATACAAAAATTATTACATAACATTATTTATTATAATTGTAATGACCTTAACAGTAGTATCCTAGAGATGGTAAATTATATTATTTCATTGGAATAGATACAATTGTTGAATACCAAGGGACCGTTCAATTTAGTAGTCTTGGAAAAGAGATCATATAAACTATCCTTACATTAAAATTTAAAACATAAAATAAAAAAATTACAATTAATTTTTAACTCCAATATTCTCCTAGATTAACATTTCATATTAGTCATAATACACATCTTGGAATCAAGGTGAAATAAAACATAAGAATGGGGTGGGATTAGATGCTCAGTAAGGGTAAATAATATAGAGGAAGCTATCATAAATAAGAATAAACATTTAAGGCATGGTATATAACTGAAACAAAATTTCTTTTTGAAAATAATGTTGATCATAATATAGAAATAATAAATAAAATAATTACATATTAAAATTCATATGGATATTATACTAGTTGAAAATCACATGTAATATCAATAATTAATCTCATAGTGAGTGAATGAATAATGTCATACATCTGAAACATACCATTGATACCATATCCATTTTTTCTAAAAATAAATGGTTAAGGCCTCGACCAAATCATATATAAAAAATGAGCAAGGCCTCAACTAGTTCCATATCTAGTTTTCTAATGAGAAATATCGACACATCAAGGGGATAAAGAGGGACCCTCCCATCACTTACTAAATCCATTAAATTACTTATATGAAAGGGGTGATGAAACAAAATCTACATAAAAATTCATATAAAAACTAGTATACAAAATTTGAGTACTTAACCCACAAAGCATTAATGGAATTAAAATAGAACATCCACAATCAAACTAAGTCATAAACAATTAAATGAAATATGGTAAATGATGTCATAATATATTAAGCTAAATTAAGTATAATATCCAAAAAAATATGTATAAATAGATGAAAAAACTCTAATAAAATCATTAAAATCTCTTTAGAGAAATAGCCTTTTTTATTATAATTTTTTTTATTTAAAAACCTCACAAAATTAAAAGAAACACATTTATTGGAAAATATGTTGAAATTTTTTAAAGGATGATTTAATAGATTAAGGATTCATGATGACTCTAAATATTTTCCTAAAATATAATTTAAATAAAACAATATTCAAGTACATGTTGAAAAATTCAAAATAAAACTTTGTAAGGATAATGAGAAAAAGATTCATTTCATACCATTTTATAAAAAGTTTAACCTATGTAAAAAGGTATTTAAATATTTTTAGGATAATTCTAAAAATATTTTGGTATTTATTTCAAGAAACATGGAAATGTATTATTATTATTCCCCATTAAATACATACGTATAAATAATCAAAAGTAAAAATGAGATTGTGAAATTATCACTTACCTTGTACTTTCAATTAGTTGGATGTGAATTAACCTCCAATATAATGGTATAAAATAGGATATTCATTTATACCATAAATTTGATCATTTTTTATTATATCATATAGGATTCATTTATGACTTTATTTTTATCATTTATTATCAATTCAATGTTAAAGAAACATTTTTGTCAATAATCACTTTTTTATTTGTAAAATTTTTGTCTTTTTATTCTTGATCCTATTACTTAGTTAATCACTTAATTAATTCCATAATTTATGACATGATTTATAGATAATATATATATATGATATGGAATGGAATACATTGTTCAGGGAGATAATAGGCCATACGTATGCGTGAATGTAGTTTCAGTTTTCTTATCGTATCGAATAGAAGAAAGTAACTAAAACACACACACACACACAAAAATATATATATATATTATTAAATTATAATTATTATTTCATATATTTTATAATTTTTCATTATATATATTTTTATATTCATTAGTGAATAGTTAATGTGGAAGATGAATCCCATCGCGTCATGGAGGCGGAAGGTCGTAAGTATGCACGAGCAAAGATAGCATTCACTTAATGGTAAAAGAATATTGAAATGGATGGTATGTTAATTATATAGAATAAATATCATTTAATATTTATTATTTAGATCAATTATATTGATCATTATACCTATCCAAATAATGTGTTAATGGAAAACAATTACACCACAACATGGAGATGTTAAGCCGTACGCACACAGGCATGGGGACATTGTTATTTGTAGGGTGGATAAAAAGAGTAATTTGGATATCCAATAATCTTAATAAAATTAAATCATATATATTTTAATGGAGTTATTACTTCAGTATTGAAAAACAATATGATGAATTAATAGAACAAGGAATAAAATTGTATTGAATTGGTAAAATAACTACATCTTCTTTAAGAATCTCCTTTTTATTTTCATTAATGGACATATTAGGCCAGACTTATGCACGATGTATGGCCTATAGGATGGATTGAAGGATGTTTAAATGAGAAATTGTTAGGTTTTTATGGATTCAAAGGGTTTTATATGTGTGTATACAAGAGAAGGTTATATGCCCTTTTATAATAGAGGGGAGGACCACTTTAGTAAACTACTAAAATATTAAATTAATATAAATTAATTTCCAATTAAAAATATCTCCAAGGTGAATTATTTATAATTAAATATAAGTATTGGTAGAAATTATCTATCATAATGATTTTTAAACATGCTTAAGTCACAAAATTAACCTTATCATTTGGATTTTACCCTTAGTTAGACCCTTTAAATTTTACCACGACAAATTGGATTTTTACTCATTAGTGCTAATATATTTATTATAAAATGAAAAAGTACCCCAATGGAAGAATTTATGAAACCATTAACATTAATCTAATTAATTTTAGAGAATATATATATTTTTATGAATTTTAGATCATTTTATAAAATACAATTTCATTCAAAATCACATTTATGTGAAAATTTTCAAAATTTATTATTCAATTTTTTTAAAAATAATAAAAACATGATTTTGTAAAAAAACTACATTAAATCATAAATAAATTAAAAAAGAAATAATAAAAATTCATGGATGCAATGAAAATTTTCAAATTATATTAGTTTAATAAAATTAATATCATTTAATTGATTCTTCATTCAATAAATCAATTACCCCATCATAATTATTTCACCATTTAATTTAATTAATTATTTTATAAAATGATAAATAAATTTACCTAATGTAGATAAGAATTTTAAATTTCTGAAAACTATTTATAGTCATCCATATCTGTAATGTCCCAAATTTTACATGTATGATTTCAAAATATTATATGGATTTTGATTTCTTAACCAGGAACTAAGACAATGTGTGATTCCAAGGCCCCATATATCCAGAATATATTTTTGAAATATATTAATGTATTATATATAATTCCAATGCGGGTTTCTTTTAAATGTGGCATAACTAATAACTAGGTTCCCAAATAAAAAAATCTGAGGGAAAAATTGAGTTCAGAGTAACAGTTTTATACTAAGCGTGACCTAACATTGGTCGGTATGGGCCGGTTGTGGAATGTCATCATGGGAACATAAATGAATAAAATAAATTAATATTTTTTTGAAATATTGTTGAAGTGAGATTAATGTTTAAAATAATCCTTTATTCAGAGATGCATGGTTAGTATCATAACCATGGAATCCTCTAGGGACCATGGAGAGACAGATCTGGAGAATTCTTTTAAGTAGGCGAGACAACACTTTTAATCGATGATTAATGAATGTTTATCATGATAGATACCCCCAATTGAATTAATATAGTGACTATTCTTCATCAGTGGGAGATTTAAATCGATGTAGGATTCATTATTTTGTCTTTTTCCCCTGTTCATGATTCCTACGACAAACACAGACTAATACAAGAACATATTTACCCGTGGGTCAATCGTATTTCAGATAAGAGTTATTTATGTAGGATTAATCATGATTCATCATCACATGTTATTTTTATTCCTTTCACATTGAAAACCTCTTTGAACAATTTATCATTATGCCTTTGATTCTTGGCACAATGATCCGAAACCTTAGATCTGATATTGGGGCGACTCGATAGTGGCATTAAAGTCTTTTCACCAGTGGATCAAACAAAGTTGGGGGTTGAATTCATGTTATTCATTAGAAATTAAGAACATATATGATTTCATTTTTTGATATTACCGAAGTCCCAAATTTAATTGAATCATTGATAAATTTGAAAAAATGATCTTGGATCTAGAGTTTTCATGAAAACTGAACACTCGAATGGAATATGGGGATCGACAGAATGTTCCGGAGGAAGAAGACGTGTTTCTAGAAGAACCCAATCCCCATGGAATGTAGTCCCACATGGATGAACATGTCATGTACTTGGGTATTACCCAGATACAGGTGGAGTACACGAGTTTCCTACACGTAGTGTACAACTCCACATGGCTAGGACAATACTGGTTACATGGACTACCCAATGTACCGGTACATGGGTAGGGATACATGGGTGGATTCCATATACTATCACATGGACTGAGTACATGGAAGAACCCTGGATGGAAGGATGAATCATGTGACCTTTTCTACAAACCATGTACCCCTCTTGTATATGACATGACTAGAATGACATGGCATGTTGTACACAGGTAGTACCCAGGATCAATTGACACAACATGTGGCCCTACTACAAATCATTTAACACTTTCTACATGACTTTATTAACTTTTACATATTATCTTGAAAATGTTTCTGTAGGGTTATTTCTAATTATTTTCACCATTAAGGTTAGTATAGATCGTTTCATACTCCTAGGACTATGATAAATTCAACATGAATTTTTAGATAGTGTTATTAGAATCCCCCATAGGGTCCTAGAGTGGGATCTTATATTCATTTATTAAGGGCCTAGGTGGAGTTCATGGTTTCTACGTGACCAACACTATGCAGAACCGATCATTTACATAGTTGGTTAATCCAGATTGAGTATTTGGTGTCACCCCATGTCCCTGGATATGATCCTCATCTGTTGTATTTTATTCTCATTAGACTATCTATGTATCATTCCCATGAACCCAAATATAAATTTAAGCTATAACTACAGTTTGGAAGTGTGGATATAATCCCAAAACTATGGCTATAAGTTATTTCCATAGTTTAATGAACTGTGGCTAGTATTGGCGTGGTTATAGGGCATGAACTATAGCCACGGTCTCAAACTGTGTCTAAATCCCTATATTGATGGTTAAAAATGTGGTTTTATACCTATACCCATGTTTCACACCATGACTAAAGATTTATAGCCATAGTTTAAAATTATGGAAGTCGCATAATCTGTATAAGATTTATAGCCACGGTTTGAAACCATGGATATATTCCTTCCCATTTCATAAAGATAACACCCCCACCCTCTCCCCATGCATAGCCCCCACTCCCCTTGTAGTATCCCACCCCCTGTAAAAGCCCCACCCACTCCCCCTACACCCCCCTTCCCCCCCACAAAGCCCCCTCCACACCCCTGGACAACCCCAGGCCGACCTACTCTCCTTCGGAGATGGACCCCCCTTTTCAACACACCCCCATCCTGGGATATACCCCCTTTCTTTAAAGACCCCCACCTTCCAGGACCTCCCCCTCCTAGAAAGACACCCCTCCCTGGGCAGACCCCTCTTCTAGATAGGCCCCCTGCCTAGATATACCCCCCCTTTTTCCTGGATAGACCCCCCTCTCTGGAAATACCCCCTCACTCCTAGACACACCTCCTCCCTACACAGAACCCCCCTGCACACCCCCTCCCCCTACATACCCCCCTTGAACACCCCTACACACCCCTCCCCTGCAGACCCCCTTTCACCCCCTCCCCTCCTTCCTGGGAAGACTCCCTCTCATGGAAAACCCCTCTGCCTCATGGAAACCCCTTTGGACACCCCATCACTTCTAGAAACCCCCCTATTGGAAAACCCATTCCCCATCCTTGACACCCCCTCATAGACACCAATTCCTTCCTGGACCTCAGCCTCATGAACATCACCCCTCCTTGATTGATGTGGTATATCCTCAAGTGATGAGATGAGACAAAATCCTAGACATAAGGTTTTACCCTATAACATTGGTATTTTCTATGTCTTCAAAAAAATTAATAACCTTTTTTTATTAATTAAATGGTGTATATGGAACATGATGATAAGATACTCTAATGGAACTAATGTAGGTATGTCTATACATAATGGTTTTGTGGGTATCAAATTGATGTTCAAATAGTGCATGAAACATGTTGAGTGTTGTGATTATTGGGTAAAATAATTATGATCCAGTGATATTGTTTATTTATATTAATTGTTTTCTTTGTGCATAGGACTAGCAGTTTTGAGGCATCCTGATGGGAACATGGATCATGCGATATGGTCGAGGTCAGATTAGACTTCAGGTAGTGACTATACTAATGAGTGAGGAGTGCAGGAAGGTGTAAATGGGAAGAGAGTGGGATGGGTTTGGAAGTCCTTGTGGACACATTTATGGGAAACATGAGACATGTTGTGAAAATGGGTAGGTCGTGACTGACTAGTACTGTGGAAACATTTTATGAGATGTGTGATAGGTTGCAGACCAATGTTATTAACATGAATTCACCAGATATTAGGAGAATGATTTGGTGTACTGGTGACCCCCAAGAGTATTCGGGGAGGGGTTGGTGTGTTGGTGACTAACGTAGTGTCTATAAGGACGATCATGTATCCCTTTAGCTTCACGGATGGTTCAGTGATATTGGTGGAACATTCCTTATATATGATTGGGTAATAGACTGCCCAAGGGGTTGGGTCTTGGTATATTGGTAGAAAAGACCAATAAAGCCCGTATTGAGAGATAAGGTAGTGGGGTGAGATTTAGATAGATGACCAGTACCAGTTCCTTCAGATAATGGGTCATGGTTTGGATGAAACCATTCTCTGAGTCTTTTGTAATGAGATGTGCATAAGTGAAATGGAACAAAATAAGGCAATGAGGTGAAATTTTGGAATGGAACTAAAGCAGGAATGATCAGGGGTCGTGGTATCCTGGATATCAAGTTCCTCTCAATTAAAACACTCAAGGAAATGGATTCCTCCATGACAATCCATTATATCCTAATCATGAAATTTACATCATCAAAATAAGTAAACTAAATTAATAGTGGAAATAAAACACTTAGAATGTGAAACAGTCAATAAGGAAATTACCTACTTGGGTAATCCCTTATACAAATCAAGTCAAACACTTAGGAGGTGTTGGGTTATAATTGGACATTTACCAATTTCCCTTAAGAAATTTCAAAATATGAGCGTAATTCACTGTAAATAAGTCAATCTATTTATTTCACGCCACCCAATGATACTTTAGAATGAAAGAATAACAATTACATAATTCACAAGAATTACCTCTCATGTGCCATGTTAACCATATTTATTTCTATTTAACTCATTCAATTCATAAAAACATTGAAATTTTATTTATAAGATCAAAGGGGGATCACATAGTGGTGACTTGGCCATTATAACACTTGATTACTTGAGAAAATCCATCTTAAAAGTCTAACCAAAATTAAAGGGTGTTTAGGATCAGACAACAATTTTAATAAAAAGAGGGAAACCACTTTAGGTATATAAAAAGGGTCAGGTACGATGTGTTCATTACGACAAACAACTACATCAAGTATAAGGAAAAAATCAATTCAATAATGTCAAGAATACTATATAAGCATAAAATACCAGTGTGAGTTTTTCGCAAACAACGCACCTCCATTGTAGGGTTTTTATTACAAAACCATGACTTGTTTATCAAATGAAACAATTATCATAACTGAAACATGATCGAGAATTGAGATTTAATATAAAGAATAATAATTAAGAAGGAAGATAAATACACTTTAAAACATTCTTGAATTAATGAGGCTATGAGAGGGATCATACTTCAAAAGAGTCAAGCCACACTTATTGCATGACACTTTTATCAGCGATAACTCTATGCTACTCCATCCACCCTCCGACCATATGAACCATTTCATATACATAAGGAAACCCCAAATGTAGTGAGTCTCCTTTGACTCCAGTGACATGAAACTGACTCAAGGATGATAAATAAGAATAATAAAATTACCAATGGCACTAAAATTACCAAACCCCCAATTATAAACTAAGAATCAGCGAATAACGAAGGAAAAACACCTTAAACCATTGGCAGTGAACAAAATCAGCCGGAACTCCTTCGCCTTCAGCGGATGATCCCGCAACACACACGAATGAGTCCTGAGAGACTTCAAAAAAATCCCACCGATATGATGAATCATCATTAAATGAACCTAAAAATTGAAGAGGGAGAAACATGATTAGTGATAAGGGAAATAATGGAACAGGTGATGATCAGACTTGTTTAATTAATAGAATGAAATATAAATCCCATGTTCCTAACATAGGGGTTCCATCTAGTCTTGATAACTGATCTCATGAATTCTAAAAATAAACTATTGTAGCATGATGTTCTAATACTAACTTTCTCTTGGTAAGAATTAAAATATACCATTAACCTAATAATTATGGTAAGATCTATGAACAATATATAAACAAAATAGCATGAAAAAATTGGGTGCATCATACATGAATCAAGATGCAGTAATATAAGGATTATGTGGTTGGATTAACTGTTATAATGCACATATAATTTATCTACCACCAAAACCGTAGAAAATAATTCTCATATTATAAAATTCATGAATTCGTAGAGTTTATGATAATCATATAAAAGAATACAGTATTGATATTTTCCACCTACAATCCATCAGTGTGATTAGATCATAGATAAAAATAAGCCTCAAATATGTATTATTTTAATCTATATGAACCATCAAATAAATATAACCCCACTAACACTCCATAGAAAATAAATATCCTATTATAAAATTCATGAACTTTTAGGGTCAATGCTACTCATAGAAAAGAATAAAATATTGATATTTTTTACCTACAATCTGAAAGTTTGATTACATAAAAGATAAAAATAAGCATCAATGATATATAATTTAACTCCACATGAACAATCCAATCAATATAACACCACAAAAACACCATAACATTTAATCAGTATCTCTATAGGACATGAGTAGCATCATGTGACAAAAATAATATTGTATATGAAGGCCATCCCCCCGCCTCGAATCAGTCACCCCCAGCATCCCCCACCAGCCCCCACCCCTCCCCCCTACATCAGCCCCCCCGCACCCACACCCTCCCAACAACACCTCGTAAACACCAGCCCCCACCCAAAACACACACACCCATGCACAAACCCCCTCTCCTTGCACGAGCACCCCAACCACCTACACGAGAACCCCCTCCCCCTATATCAGCACCTACAGCATCCCCCAATGTGGTGAAAAGAAAAAATTAATGTTTTCAATAATGAAAAAATATATAGAATCTAAAAATATGGGCAACCTAATTATAATGGGTTATTGAAGTTATGTTTAACAACCCCAATATTAATTTTCATATTGGAATCACATGCTCAATGATTTATGTACGACATTGATCACTTTGTTTAAAAACTCTTTTTTCTATAAATGTTTTTTCCTTATAGAATTTTAGTTGAAATATGAAGTATTTTTTCCAATAATATAATGTCATATTATCCTTCTATCCCAACTGGATAAGTTTGAAACATCAAATATATGGTGGAGAAAAATATTTCATGATGGGAGGGCTCATCATATAGGACCACTATCGGTGAGTTTTAAAAAATTATTAACACAGAACCTATAACCATTTTGTAAAATTAAACCATGGGGGACACTAATTTAGATTACCTATTAGCTCCCAAGGATCAGTTTAACAAAAACAGCAGGCCAATTAAAGAAAACATCATATAAATCTCAATTCCAAATCCAAATCTATTAATATCCCAATGTTATCATCCTATTTATAGTACCTGAGTGATGAACTTCCTCAACCATATTTGGTTTAATCTCTAAAACACTATTTAATCACATTCATGAACAATATACTACAAAAATACCCACAATTGGCTCACATTTCCAAACTCTTGGTTCAAAGGTAACACTCAAAGACACCAATGAAAAAATCAGCACTGACCCTCTCAAGGTTAACAAAACATGGGGATCCCATGGTCCCCTAGATCATGTCTATCAAATAATGATCCAATCTAGATAGGGAAACCTAATATAGAGACTATGAAAACTAACCCATCAATGATCATCACCTACCCACAAGGGAATCATCATGAAACACTACACCCATAAGAATTTCATGAAGGGTTACTCAGACCCATCTCATCTCTAATCGTAGTGACATATATCTTTAACCAATACCCTATAGTGTCAGCCCAACCTAAAGGTTCAAATTCTATTAAAACTCCATCCAGATGTTCTAAAACGTCAATAACTAAAACCACAATAAATTGGTCTAAACATCCAAGAGACATCCAAAATAATACCTTTCCTTCTTTTTGATAGATGTAAAAACACATAAATCTATACCCCTTGGACTACCCATGAAATATATATATGAACACCAAAAGAATCCTATTGGCATCACCTGTGGAATGTTGTCAAGATAATGTAAAACATCTACTTGGGTCTCACATTACACCTCCGTTTGATGAATTATCAAAACAAAACCTTCATAGAAAACATCTCTATACACTACTCAATTTGAAGGTCATTTAAAGAAAAATGTTAGGGGATCCTCCCATATAACCTAGACTAATACAATGTATCTCATAAAATGCCTCTAACTACATGGGTGTTCTAGCACCACACCCCACATAGAAAGCACCATGAATATACCACTCACATGTCCAACTAAAAAACCCAATGATTGAATTATATCTATGTTTCAACCCTTTCATAGACTTATGTATCAACTAAAAGAATGTGTGATTTTATCTTGAATAAAAAACCAAGATAGAGGGTTTATGAAAAAAACACTCTGCAAGACACCTGAGGCCCTCAATTCTCAAAGATGACCCAAATAATTCATCATGTGGATCCAATAAAACCAATTTTAATTTAATAACTAATGAAATTTATAAAAAGCTGTCATGTAGTGAAATATAAAAAATATAGAACACCCAACCTACCTTCTGATGAAAATAGTAAACCTGAAAACCTGAAACAAAGATCTAAAAAAATCTCATGAACGAATCTCATTCCATGAAATAGAAAATTTTAATTATAAAAATTTATAATTAATTATATAAAAACAACAAATTAGGAATAAATTCCAAAATTATTATTGAGGTTCAACTTCATTATGAATCCAAAATAAACTACCTAATAGAGGTCAAAAATATACCCATGAAATTAATCTGGGAAAAATCTCTAAAAATAAACACTTGATTTTGAAGAAATTATTATTAATTTAATAGAATATTAAAAATACCATTATGCCTCATACCATCTCAAAAATTATGAGTTATGGAATGAATTCTAAATCACGAGACACCTAATCTCTAAGTCACAGTAAAGAAACTACATTCTTGGTAAATTCCATCATGGTATGGGGAAATAGGAATTAAAATCCATAATGGGAACAATTAAATTTAGAGAGGATAATGTAAGTGTAATATCAAAGTTAATAGATGAATATTACAACCTAAAATAATTGAATAACAGATTTAATAATACCTCAAAATATGAGAGGTTAATGTGGAAGTAGAACAAGAGGATATGTGGAGTTGGGGTGACCACGTAGGAGGTGAATTGGAGGAGGATGTTGGGGGGACACCATTAAGTAGCATCGAAGGGGTGGTGGTGTGACCACATCAACATAGGATAATCATCCTATGGTGGGTGGCCACATCATAGGAGTATAATGACGAGAGTTTGGGTGGTAACACTAAGTGAGGAGGGTCCTGGAAATTAAGGGAGCGAGGTGAGGACCATGAGTCGGTATGGCAGAAATGGGATGCAGGTCATGGGAGAATTAGAATAACGGGGGAAATGCCACATGTATTTTATGACACATGGGACTATCTTAACCTATATCAATTATTTTTTAAACTTTTTATATATATGTGTGGAAATATATTCAATTTATGGCAATGGGAGAGACCCATTGAGAAGTACCTCCCATACAGATGTCATCAGTACAACTGAACTCAGTAGCATGTTCTGCTGGATGAGTGCATTGTGGAATATTGGATATGAATTATTTGTGTTGGTATAAAATGGTTGTGACTTCCCTCTAGATTGTGTGTCTTGGATTGAGAATATATTGATATTATTTTTATATACGTTGTGGACATATATCTATGTAGAGTTTACTTTAATATGTTTTATTTCATTGTGGTTTCAGAGTGTCCTACTGAGTATTGTTATACTCACCCTAGTATAGGATTTTCCCACACATGTCATATATTCTGTAGATGATTGAAATTTTGATGGAGTCATATGTGGATCAATACCAAATAATGCTTTTTGAGACATGACAGGATGAGGAGTGTTCCTATGACTACAAAAAAGTTCCAATACATTTTTATTATATTTTGGAGTTGTGTTGCAAACTCTTTATGATGGGGTTGTATTTTTACATGTTTTAATTTACATTACATCATGTTGTACTATGGTTGTGGGATATAGGGGTTTGTAGGCATTGTTTACTTAGTGTTATTTATAGTTCATCATTTTGGGGGATTGGAGATGTGTGTGACATACATGTATATTGGAGATGCCTCCCATGTTAGTGATATTAAGGCTCAGAACTAGTCAACAAACCTTAGTATATTGAAGGTGATTTTGGGAAGGCGCAAAAAAGTCCACACTAGGATGAGGTCATGATTGAGTGGTATCAGATGGGATCACTTTTAATTTAGGACTGTGGGTCAAAAAGATTAGTTTAGATAAATAGTGTTCAGTGTTTTGAGTTTGGATTTCAGGCTAGGGATTCAATTGTTGGTGATTAAATGAACATATCCATACAAAAGAACTCTGATAACCTTCTTTCTGACTTAGTAAATTAGAGCATTGGTTGTAGGGAAAATAATGGTACATGAATCATATATGAAGGGGTTTTGGTTTCAATGTCCTTCTAGATTCATCTCTCCAGATATACTAATTGACCATGGTATATCTTATTTACATAAAAGATTCCTCTGCGAAGCATACTAGTGAGGATTATGAAGCTCAATCTTGAGAATAAAGCCCTCTCTGGCGAGGCATTGATACAAGGACCGTTTCCTTGGATGTTATCTCTAGGCGATGTACCAACCATATCGCCACATCTAGAGAAGTATGTGGTAATGTAATTTCCCAAACCTAGTTACCTAGATTCGGTGAATTATTTCATAACATTTACATGATCATGAGAGATCATTTCCCAAAATAATGATCATTTTATTAGCCATGGAAGTACTAGACACGTACATATGTTTTACATTACATTATGAAATGGAAAAACAATAATATTGTGTCTCCATTGAACACATTCATATCCCTTATCCTATCCCTGCAGGTCAGTCATAATATACTTATTTTCATCTTGGAAAAAATAAAACATAGAAAAGGGTTAGGTCAGATGCTCATTAAAGATAACAATATAGTAGAAACAATACTAAATAAGCATAAAAATTTAAGGAAAAGTTTAAGACGTAGACACAATACATATAAAATTAGACATAATCATAATATGGAAATGATAAACCAAATAATTTAATTTACTTATTCAAATGGATATTCTACAAGTAAAATAATCACTTGTAATATCAATAACTAAATTCATAATGATGGAATGCATAATGTTGGACATCATAACTCCATAGTCAAGGCCTCATGGAAAGACTAAAAATAAAAATATTTTTAAGGCCTTGTTACAAGACACTATTTTTTCTCATGATACCTACCGATGCATCAAGGGGCTATAGCAGGACATGCGTCTCACTTACTTTATCCAATGCATTCCTCAATGAAAAGTTTGAAACATAACATATAAATTCGTATTAAAATTGAAATATGAAATGTTAATACTTTAATAATAAAACATGAATTTTATAAAAATATAATATTTAATTTCAAACATATCACAAAACCATTAACACAATATGGAAGATTGTGTCATAATAAATCAACTTCAAAAAAGTGTAAAATCCATCAAAGGGTGTTAACATAGATGAAATCAAAACTATTTTGGAGAAATATTTTATTCTATTATGAAATCAATTAAAAGTCATGTAATTATAAAGGAAAACATTAATTTTGAAAATATTATTTTATGCTTGTATAGTAAGATTAGATGGTTTATATTGTAGAAAAACTAGCCACACTCACAGTATAAGTTAAAAAAACATTATTTCCTTAATTTGTCGAAATGGTCATAAAGTAACTTGTTTGGAAAGCGGAAGAAAGATTTCTTTCAAAAAAATTTATAAAAAGTAAAAAAGGGTATAAATGAATTTAACTCATAGTCTAGTAAATATTAAAAATGTTTTGAAATACATTTTTAAGAAACACTAATTTGGATAATAAATAGGTCCCAGTAGATACTCAAGTATAGACAACCTCAGATAATAAAATGACAGTAAAATTAACTATTAATTTTTACTTTCTTATAGTCAAAGGTAGGTTAAAATCATGTATAATGGTTAAATAATTGATATTTAATTATAAAATAACCACATACATAAGTATGATATCATATATGATCCTCAAATATTGCTCTATTAATAATATTTCAGTAGTATAATTGTTTCAGGTGTTAAATAATTCATTTTTTTATGTTTTGTTATTTAAGTCATGTTTATAATGGATAAGATGTACTTGATTCACATCCAATATGATATTAGGTTCTTAAAAATTATTTTTAGTATTCAAAAGAAAATTATTCTTGAATGGTTACGATGGGGAACAAAATCTCAGCGCGTCGTGGAGATGGTAAGCCATACATATGCACGAGCGAGAATATCATTCTATTAGTTGTGAAATGATATCTAATATTATGGTTTATTATATATAATTAATAATTAACTTGTTATATTTATTATTTAAATCAATTATACATATTATTATATCCAACCAAATTATGAAGTGTTGAATAAAAAACTACACCACGACGTTGAGACGGTATGCCGTACGTACCCACGTATGGTGACATTGTAATTCATAGGATTAATAGAAAAATTAATACGGTTGTAAATAATTATAATAAAATAACAATATGTAGAAGGTTCTGGAGTTATTATTTCTGTATGGAAACATCAACGAAAGAGGAAGTGGAATAAGAAAAGAACTGTGAATGAGGTGACGACATAATTATCTCTTCTTCACGAGTTTCAATTTTGATTTGAACAAAAGGGATACTTAGGTTGGATATATGATCATTGTCAGACCTCTATGATGAATTTAGGGTAGTTTGGATAATATTTTACTAGGGGTTATATGATCCAAATGGTTTGGTGTTGTGATGTTAATAGAAAATGATGTTCCCTTTTATAAGGGAGGTGAGTGTCACTTTTGTTAGATCTTGAAATATTATCTTATTATAAAATAACTTATAGTTCCTAATAGTTAAAAATGGATTTATTTATAGACTAAGGTGGGTATGGGTCGAAAAAATCTCAATCAGTTGGTTTTATACATGTTTGGGTCTTCATATAAACCTTATCTATTATATTTAACTCTTAGTTAAATATTTTAATTTTTACAACGTTTTCTTTTCTTCTTACACTATATAGTAAATAAACTTACAATAAACTACCAATTGATAATAAAGTGCCTCATTAATAATTTATATAACATTATATAAGTCCTTTTGAAAAAACATAGGTTTTTAGGAATATTATATAATTTAATAAAATAGTACTTGTTTTAAAAACTCATTGTCAAATTTGACAATATTTAGTATATGTTTTTTTGTTAAAGTCATAAATATAGGAACAATGAGAAAGAAATACATTGAATCAACCCCAAAATTTAATATTAACCACGAAAATTCGTGGATGGAATCAAATGTTTCAATTTACATTTATTTTAATATTTATAATATCAATTATTTTATTCTGTCATTAATAAGTTAATTAATTCATCATCATTGTGTCATAAATGAATTTAATTTTTTAATGTCTAAAAATTATAAATAAAATATCATGATATATTAAAACATATTATATTTCAAATGAATATTTATGGTTGAAGTTATCTTTTGTATAACCAAATATTAAAAAATGTTTAGTTATTAAAATTTGAATTTAAGGATTTTAACTCTTCATTAAATAAAATATAATAAATGTCCTAATCTAATCAAAGTTGATAAAAAAGAATCCAATTTTTGTCTTAATGTTTATTTTGGTCAAAATAATCTTATATAATATAATTAGTACATGTGTTGGCATAATTATTATGTCATTTTTACCTTTAATTACCCTATTTACTTTTAGTCGTAGTAAATAAAGTTCAATAGTTACTATTCAAATAAATTATTTTCATCATATTTAACCACATATTACATAGTGTTGTCAACAGTGTTTCTCAGATTTTTGAAATTCAATTCATAGATGTGGTAAAATTATGTTTTATGCAAATTTTCCAATGTGCCTAGATGGTGGGAAAAAGATGGTAAAAAGTTCAATAAATTTTTTTATATAAAATATTGTTATAAAATATATCTAATGAATTACAGTGTATTAATATCGGTATTATGTATCTATTTTGACTAAAAATAAATTCAAATTTAATTATCATTATTTAAATAAAAAGTCAGGTTTAAACAATAATGTAGCATTTTCCACTATTCATAAAAAATTGAATGATTTTTGAAAAATAAAAACAATTCACCCTAAGATAATTTTGATATTATGAATCCAAAAATGAATCCCATTGGAAAAATAAAATTTACAGAATTTTAAAAAGTGGGTTTTATTATTCATAACTACTTTTTAAATTTCCAGTTTGATAGGTGGTGGTGTGCTAGAACTCAGTGATTTTTACATCATAGGTTATTAAATTATTCAAAGAGAAGTGTACCATAAAATCTTGGGTTGATACATTCTTCTCTCCTTCAAATAATTTCAACTTATAAATTTCTAGAATATTACTACATAAAATGATTTGGGTGGTTCTCCATCATAAGTTTCTCAGGTTCCCACGTTGCCTCTTCCATTTTATGGTTTCTCAAAAGAACTTTTACCAGACGAGTCATCCAGTTTCTCAACTCATGTTCTCTAGTATCAAGAATTTTAATAGTCTCTTCTCAACAAGACAGATTAGGTTCCATTTCCATTTCTTCTTAGGTTAGTACGTGAGTTGGGTCTGGTATGTATTTTCTCAACAATGTTACGTTGAACAAATCATTAAATTTAGAGATGCTTGATGGAATTTCTAAATGGTAAGCAAAAACTCCAATTCATTCTAGAATTTTGAAAGGTCTGTTGTACCGAGGACTTAATTTATCATTCTTAACAAAATGTATAACACCCTTCCACAAAGATACCTTTAAGAAAACATGATCTCCTACATGAAATTACAAATACTTCCTTCAGTTATCATCATAGCGCTTTTTCCAACATGGATCTTCTTTGATGTGGGTTTGGACAATCTTCACCTTTTGTATTGCTTCCTCAATAATTTCTAGGCCTACGAGTTTTCCTCCACCAACATCATCCCAACATGTTGGTGTGTGGAATCGCTTTCTATATAACGCTTCATATGGTTCCATCTAAATACTTGAATGGAAGCTATTATTATAGGAAAATTGTACCAGACGTAAATACTGATCCCACATACCTTGAAAGTCATGTTAGCAATATATCAATAAGTATTCTATGGCCGGAATAGTCTGCTCTGACTATCCATCAGTTTGAAAAAGTCCATCATAATATAATCCCATTTCCACTTAGGTATGGGAATATGTTGCATGAATCCTATAGGATGTTGTCTTCCAGCCATAACCTGTTGTCAAACCATAAATCTTTACCCATGATCAACAATATCTCTCTTCATGTTGTCCCACTAAAAACGTTCATTCAAATCACTATACCTTAATGTGCCACCAGGTTGAATAGTGAACTTGGAGCTATTTACATCATCGAACAATTCATTTTTTAGATTAGGTATATCAGGAACATAAAGTCTCTTACCCAAATTAAAAATTCCATCTTCATATACGAAGTTGATCAATCTCGCATCAATTATAAAATTAATATTATTTTGAAACTCTTTATGATCATTCTGGGAACTTTTTATTATTTTTATAAATATGGTTTAGAAACCATTTGAAAAATTATTGATGTTTCACATTACATGATTATTCCTATATCCATATTTACATGATCTATGAACATAATATCTCTTCCAAATCTCATCTTGTTCACAATTCCATGATCAGTTTTGCTCAAAGGATTTTTTACCTTATTTGCCTTCACTGGGTGGTAGTGTATAGTGAAATTGTATTCCTTGAGTAGTTCAAGCCATCACCTTTTCCTAATATTGAGTAATTTCTATAAGAAAATATACTTCAAAATCTTTTGACTATTATATTTCTCACATTTTTTACCATAAATATAGTGTCTTCATATCTTCAGAGGAATGATTACAGCTTCTAACTCAATATCATGAGTAGGAAAGTTTTTTTCATGAATTTGTATCTACTGTGACGCATAAGAAATTACTCTATCATTTTGCATAAGGAGAAAACCAATTAATTTATTTGAAGAATCAATATAAATAACAAACCCATCATTATACGATGGTATATTCAATATAATATCATTGACTAAAATTTTATTCAATTCTTCAAAACATTTTTCACACTATTTTGTCGAATCAATTTTAAACCCTTTATGTCTGATCTTGGTCAATGGGTTATCCAATTAGGGAAAATTATGGGCGAAATTCCGATAATAACCTGATATGAAAATAAAACTAAGTACCTCACTTATACCTTTTAGTGATGTCCATTAAGGTATTTACCTAATCATTGAAGGATCAACATAGATTCCATCCTTAGAGACAATATGGTCGAGAAATGAATTCTCTTGATGCCAGAATTCCATCTTTAAAAAATTACCATATGATTCATTTAATTTATGAGTCATAAGAATAATGCACAAGTGATTTTCATGATATTCATATATTTTGGTGTATACTAAGATATCATTAATAAATACCACTAAAAATCTATCAAAATATTCATTTATAACTATATTCATTAGATCCTTGAAAATAGAGGGTGCATTAGCCAATCTAAAAGGAAACACTGTAAGATTGTATTGCCCATACCTGGATCGAAATTCTATATTTGGAATGTCTTCCTTCTTCATGCACAATTCATAATATCCAGATCAATGGTCAATATTTGAAAAATAGTTATTTCCATGTTGTTGATCAAATAAATCATTAATGAGAGGTAGGGGAGACTTGTTATTTATTGTTATAGCATTGATATCCCTGATGTATATGCACAACTTCATAGATCCATCTTTCATCTTAAAAAAAGAAAAGGGGATCCCCATAAAGAAACATTATGGAAAATAAATCCTTTATTACATATTTATTCTAGTTGTTTATTTAGTTCCACTAATTCCACAGTGTCCATTTTATAAGGTGTATTCGAAATGGACTGTGAATGGGGAATTAATTCAAAGAAAAACTCAATTTCCCATTCTTGAGGATTTCCATGTAAATTATCTAGAAACACATTAACATATTATTGAACAATAGGTACATCATATATTTGAACATTACTTTCCTCATCCATTGTCATTTCACTCCCTTCCTCCACAATAATTTAATTAAGTAGAGTAACAAGAGGGGGATCAAGATAAGAATCAGATATTCTTGCTTCTGCTCAAATGATAGGGTATTCCTTATCATCAAAAAAAATTTAACATACTTATTCATACCATAAAATTTTTCATAATGGTCTGAAAGCCAATCTATGTAGAGGATTATATCAAATTTAATCATGGGTATGACAATGAGATCAGTAGATAAAGTATGTTTATATGAAATATTGGTAACTAATTCACAAAAAATTGTTACAATGATACTTCCCGTAAGATTTTTGACTGAAAACACATTTGTTAAATAAAATTGGAAATATAAAATATTCTTGGGAAACTGGGAAGATATGGAAGAATGCGATGATCCGGAATCAAAAAATTCATTGGTTAAATTTGCAGAAACGATTAATATACCTTCCACCATGTCATTCGGAACATCAAAATCTATAGTAGTGATCTCATAAGTCAGGCCTTAATCCATTGTCTTTTTATGAGGTAAGTTTCCTTGATTCTTATGGCATTCATTTTCATAATTATCCATTTCTTAACAACTATAGCAATCATCATTAACATCCTCCTTATTTCAGTTGCAATCACGAGATAGGTGGTATTTTTTTCTCATACTTTTAATAGACTCACATTCCCTTCAACAAAGTACCGAGTTTCTTTTTCCCACATATACTGCAGGATGGAAATTAAACTTTTCCTTTCTTCCCCTTATTTATATTTCTAGAGTTTCCAGATGATCTATTCTTCACTTGTTTTTCTCTAAAATCATAATACTTTGAGAATTTATTTTTCTGTCTTGATAGCATATGAGAATATATCTTCATATGACAAGAATGATTTTGAGAATAATGCTCAATGGATAAATGTTTTTAACCCATCAAATAATCGATCAATAGTTCTCATTGGGTTACATATATAATCTACAACATGACTTTTTATCCTTTTAAAGTTTGCCTCGTACTTTGTGACATTCTCATCCTTTTTTCCCTCAGACTCAGAAATTTATTTTCCATATCCGCTCGATGTTCCTGAGGAAGTTATTTATCTTTTAAAATATCTTTAAACTACCTCCATTTTATATTTGATACTTCTTCATCCTCTATTGTGTTTTTAATTAATGACCACCATTGATATGCATCTCATACGAGGCGATAAACTCCGATGAAAACTTTTTTCACTTTTCTACTCCCAAAAGCCTGAAATATTTTTTCTAAGGAACATATCAACTACTCACCTAAAAATGGATTTTTAGACCCATTGAATGTTGATGGGTTTTCCTTATGAAGTGATCTTTCATTAATCCTCTCTTTTGTGGATCATAGTGCTCCATACAGTTAAGGTTATTATTTATAACTTGAGTGAGTTGTCCCAGTATGGTTATAAGTGGTTCAGCACCAGTTTCAACACCGACTATACTATAATTATCTTGAGTAGGAGAGAAATACCTACATAGATTATGTGCGTTGAAACATTTTCTGTTCCATCCACTAGGCACCATTTATATACAATGAAATGCAGTAGATTAGTTTATTAATCACAATACATAATTCAAAATAAGTAAAATACCTAACATAAATTGAACAGATTATGCATATAATCCATAATCATAAAAAATTTCGGTGAGGAAGTATTTACTCATAAATACTTCATAATGTATTGTAAGGAATATTTGAATTATCATAATCATATCCCATAGGAGTGTCAAACCAGGAGCACAGTAAGGCCCGTTGTCATGTACCAGGATATCTTGGGTCAAGCCCGAAACTCCTTGTCAGATTTTTCACTCCTAGGTACATATGTACTAGAACCACGTCCACTTCTAGTATACATACAAGGATGTATTTCTCAGAATAACCACCAAATATATACATTACAAAATTTTTTGTTTGTTCTTTTATACTAATCCTCAAAGCCTATCTTAAGGTGATATTCTCTAATCAGAGTCATTCTAAATCTAGTTTCTGAGGTTTTTACTAAATGTCCTCTGATAACAACTATATTTCCTCAACCCTAGTTAACTAGAGTTTGTGAATTTTTACATAACATTGGTATGATCCCAAGAGATCAAGTCCTGAATGACCGATTAGTTTAGTAGCATTAGATGCAGTAGATACAAACTTAAGTTTTACATTACATTATGAAATGTAAAAAACAACATTGTTTCTCCTGTGAACACACTCATATATTATAGCCTATCCCGACAGGACAGTAATAATATACTTCTTCACATCTTGGGATAAATTAACCATAGAAATTGGTGAGCTTAGATTCCTAGAAAGGATAACAATATAGCAGAAAATACCATAAATAATTATAAACATTTAAGGAAATGTATAAGACTAAAAATCAAGAATTTTAAACCTAAAATTAATCATAACATAGAAAATATAAATCAAATAATTCCATTTACTTATTCACATAGATATTATAATAGTCGAATAATCACATGTACAATTCTTAGAAAATTTTATAATAATAGATTGCATAATGCGAGACATCATAATAACATAGTCAATGCCTCATGCAATGAATAAAATAAAAATACTTTCAAGGCATGGTTCTTATACACCAATTTGTCTCATGAGACCTACAGATTCATCGATGGGCTATGGCGGGCCCAACCTCTCACTAACTACATTCAATGCATTCCTCATATGAATATGTTGAAACATAACATAAACATTCATATAAAAACTAGCATACAGAATGTTAATAATTTAACCATAAACCATGATTGGTTAAAAAATAAAACATCCATAGTCAAACATATACCAAATCCATTAATAAAATATGGATGATTGTATCATAATAAATCACCTTCAAAAAAGTGTAAAACTCAACAAAATATGTTGACATATAAGAAATTAAAAAGTTTTAAGAGAAATATGTATTTCTATTATGAAATCATTCATAAGTAACATAATTATAAAAGAAAACATTTATTTTAAAAATATTATTTTCTTATTTTAATGGAAGCTTCTGAGGTTTATAATGGAATAAAGTAGATGCACACACCATATAAGTTAAAGAAACATTCTTTATTTAATTTTCTGAAAAGGTCATAAACTACCTTTCTTGGAAAGTGACATAAAGATTCCTTTCAAAAAAATTTATAAAAATTCAAATAAGGGTATAAATGACTTTTTACCATAGTATAGTAAATAGTAAAAATGTTTTGAAATACATTTTTTATGAAACAAATATGTGATTGACAAAGAGGTCCCCGTAGATACTAAGGTATAAAAAAACTCAGATAATAAAGAGATTGTAAAAGTAACCCATACCTTGTAATTTTCCTTAGTCGAGTGTAGGTAAACATCTTGTGTAAGGGTTAAATAATTGTTATTAAATTATAAAAGAACTGCATACATAAATATGATATCATATATAATCCTATAATATTGCTTTGTTAATAATATTTCAGTAGTATCATTGTTTTAGGTGTTAACTGATTCATTTTCCGTTATATGATTGGTTATGTATTCCATGTTTATTATGGATAGTATGTTTTTGATTCATATAAATAATAATACTAAGTTCATAAACATTATTTCTAATCATAAAATGAAAATTATTCTTGAATAGTTATGATTGGGAATGTAATCTCATCACATAGTGGTGACGGTAAGCCGTACGTATCCATGAGCGACCATATCATTCTATTAGTGGTGAAATAGTATGTAATTGGATGATATATTATATATAAATAATCATTAACTTGTTATATTTATTATTTAAATCAATTATATGCATTATTATACCCATCCAAATTATGAGGTTTTGAATAACAAACTAGCCCACAACGTGGAGACGGTAAGACGTACGTACGCATGTATGGTGACATTGTCATTCATATGATGGATAGAATAATAAATATGGTTGTAATGTATTTATAATAACATAACAGTATTTATAAGGTACTAGAGTAATTATTTTGGTATGGAAACAACAAAAAATATGAAGTTGAAGAAGAATAGAACTTTGAAATAAGTGAATAAATAATTACCTCTTCTTCAGGTGCTTCTTTTTTGATATAAATAAAAATGCTCAATAAAATGGATTTCTGATAAATTTAAGGCTTCTAAGTTGAAGTGAGGGTAGATGGGAGAATATTTTAGTAGGGTTTGGCTAAGAAATATGGCTTTTGGGTTGTGATGTTATGAGAAGGGGAAGTACCATTTTATATGGGAGGTGAGGGGCACTTTTGGAAGAGTGTGGAATATTATTTTATTATAAAATAATTTTCGGTTTATAAAAGCTCATAATATATTTATTTCAATGATATTATAGATATGTGTGAAAAATATCTCAACCAATAGATTTTAGACAAGTTTAGGTCACCATATTAACCTTATCTTTTAGATTTAACGCTTAGTGAATTTGTTTAACTTTTACAATGTTTTCATATATTATTACACTATAGAGTTTATAAATTTACAATAAACTACCTTGTAAGCCTCAAGTGGTTCATTAATGAAATATATAACATTATTGATGTCTTTGGAAAAACCTTATATTTTTAGTAATATTATATCATTTAATAAAATAGTATTTGTTTTAGAAAATCATTTATGCCAATTTTGAATCTATTTAGTATTTGTTTTTTCAGAAAGTCATAACAACATTATTTATTCACAAAAAAACAAAATAAATTTCATCCACCCTAATAGGTCATATTAACCTATGAAATTTTTTGATGGCATCAAATGCTTCAATTTACATTTATTGTAATATTTATTATATCAATTATTTTAATCATTCACCAATAAGGTAATTTCTGAATCATCATTGTGTCATAAATATATTTAATTATTTAATTTCTAAAAATTATAAATAAAATATCATGATATAGGAAATTTTTTTAGCTTAAAAATTAATATTTATAGTCTAATATATGTTCTGTATACCACTATATTAAAAATGGGTTAGTTATTAAAATTTGAATTTATCTCTTTTAACTCTTCTTTAAATAAAATATAATAAATGACCTAATATACTACAAGTGGAACAAAAAGAATCATATTTTTTTCCTAAGGACGAAGTTGGTCATCATAAACTTATCAAATAGAATTAGTACATGGGTTGGTGTAATTATAATATCATTTTTACATTTTATTACCCTATTTACTTTTAACAGTGGTAAATAAAATTCAGATGTAACTATTCACCAAAAATTATTTTCATCCTATTGGACCAAATTTTAATTAATGATTTCAACCATGTGTCTTGGATTTTTGACATTAAATTCAATGAAGTGGTAAAATTACGTTTTATGGAACTATTCAAATGTTCCTAGAAGGTGGGTAAAAGACAATAACAAGTTCAATAAAATTTTATATATCTAATCTTATTTTTAAAGGACTCTAATGAATTACATTGGATTAATATACGTAATATGTATCTATTTTTAATTTAAAATATATTTAAATTTGAAAATAATTATTTAAAGAAATAGTAAATTTAAAAAAATAATGTAGTGTTTTTTTACTATTCATAAAAAATTAAACGTTTTCAGAAAAATACCAAAAACCCACCCTATGCTAATTTTGATATTTAAAATCCAAAAATGTAGTCCATTTTGAAAAATAAAATTTACATAATTTTAAAAGGTGGGTATTACTATTCATAACTTCTTTTTTAAATGACTAGTTTTATTGGTCGTGGTGTGTAAGATCTTGGAGATATGTACATCGCAAGAAATTGCATTATTCAAAGAGAAGCATACAATGGAAGCTTGGAATGTTACAGGTACCCCCTATACTAGCCGATGAAGTGCAGAAATTGATTGTTCGTCATGATTTTTAACATTAGAGACCCCAAAAGATTTGAGGTTAGCCAAATCCACATGTAGATTGGGACTGGCTTCAGGTAGTGACATGAGTTTTTAATCTACTCTTGACCCAAGAAGATTAGATGGGGGGATGGTGATGAGCCATATATAAGACTAAATATGATTATGGTGGTGTTTGGATATGAATAATTACAATGAGAAGACTCTCTCATTGATAAAGTTCGACAACATCTTCATAGAGGATTTCTCACCAGTTAAACTAATGGATTTTTGTATCATAGATATTTTTTATTTCCATCATGGAAACATGTCCATGTATGATTATTCATCATGGATTACCAATATATCAATGTTCTCGATAGATATGGTTCGAGATCAGTATTTGAGGCCTCTTAACCTTGAGTGAGGTTTACATAGAGACATCTAATCCAACCTTATCCCTCTATGTATTCCTACTTATAATAGGGTTCTTGTGCAGTGTTTGGTGGTTGAATGCTTCTTAGATGAGTATATACAGCTCGTGACAGTCATAAGTGGGTAGACAGGTGTAGAGTCCTTGGGATCTAGGGGTTGACATCAGTCTCAGGGACATGGACATGGGGAATGTTTAAAGAGGAGGTCCCATGATAGATGATACACTATTCTGAGCTCATAAGGTGGGTCCAATGAACCTAGATAGTGGCGGTGCTATTCATGTGATTGTAGGGTACATCTCACTCATGATTGTCCACCCCACCGTACTACTGGTAGGGAGACTATGGAGGTACCACCAAGATATAGAAAATGACATGAGGATGAATATATATTGGGTGGTGGATGTGGTAGATGATTTAGAAGAGTAATAGGAGGTGATCGATGTTTTTACTCACTAGCACCACCACACCCAGGTGGTCTGTGCCAGGATCAAGGAGTTGATGGATAGGGGCGGAGACAGCTATATGTGGTTAAGGGTTATGACCAAGGGTCTCCATGAATGATTTAAGGTACGATCAATGTATTTTATACATTATCTATCATACTAATATCCATAGGTTCTAGTAATTACTTTCTCACCACATATCTTGTACGAGACATAGAGATTTTGGTGGAAACTTAATGTTCACACACTTATGCTGAAAATGTGACCTGACCCTTATAGGAAAGAGTTCAGATGAAACCTTTTAGTGGAAGAATTGATGCCTTATGAAATCATTTTTGGTATGGATTGGTTATCTACAGTTCATGCCCAGATTGACTATGTTAGGAAAAGGGTGTGGTGTGTCGGCAGTGATGGAATGCAACTTACCTTTGTTAGGGAAAAGCAATACCAGGTTTCTCGAAATGTGTTCATGCATAGGAGGGTGAATAGAATTACTCATTAGTTGTCTAGCCAGACCCTTGGTGATGTGGATGTAATGAATTCTTGTTTCCTACAATTGTGGCGGAGTATAAGGATTCCTTTCCTGAAAATGATCCAGGTTTTCCTCCCTATAAAAAAATAGAATTATTTATTGATTTGAACCATAGAACATCCATAGTATCTACATCATCATATTGGATGGATCCCACAAAGCATCATGAGATAAGGGTACAATTGGAGGAATTAAATTGCATGGGATTCATTTGACCCATTATTTCACCCTATGCATCTCCAGTTATGTTTTCCAAAAAGGAATACGGGATCTTGAGGTTGTTTGTGGACTACTAGATCTAAAACCAGTTGACCATAAAGAACAAGTATCCAATACCAAGGATGGAATAATTCTTAAATCATTTGAGTAAGGTACAATGGTTCATGAAGATTGACATCAGATTAGGCTATAACAAAATGCGAGTACGGGATGGGAATCTTCCATAGATGGACTTAAAACGTTGATACATTCATCATGAGTACTTTGTGATTCCCTGTATTATGATTAAAACCTACGAAATATTCATGGGACTCATGAAACAAATAATTCATCCCTACATTGTCTTGTTATTGGTAGTCACCATTGATAATATCCTTATATACTTGGATTCCGAGGAGGAGCTCGTGAGACACATATGGATGGTTTTGGATGTACTCAGATAGAACAAGAATTGTGGGTGACTCTCTATGTGTTAGTTATTAATTAAGGTGGTCCACTTTCTCGGACATGTTCTCTCAGTGGAGGCATTGGACCTAGCCAATGTCGAGGCAATGTTATAATGGGATCCACCTAAGCGCGTAAAAAATGTGTGAAACATCCTTGTTCTAGTATTTTATTTTGGGATAATCATTCCTAGTTTCTCTAGGATATCAACACATATGTCATATTTGACACAAAAGGGGAATCCTTTCATGTGGATAGAGAAGTTCCCACCTGATTTTCAATATTTGTGTAAGAGTTTGATGAGAACTCTGGTATTGATATTGTTGGTGGAGGGTGATGAGTACGCACTATTCTGTGATGCATCAGGAATAGGCTTGGTTGTGTCTTGATGTAGAGGCAATAAGTGATTTCCTCTTTTTCATTCCAGTTGAGACCACATGAGTAGAACTATATGATCCATGATGTTGAGTTTGTAGTGATAGTATTCGCGTTGAAGATGTGGTGACAGTACCTGATGGGAAAGTAGTTTATCATATACTCTGACCCTATTAAAATTAACTATATCTTATATCAGAAGGATATAAAGATGATAAAGATGATATATCTAAATTTACTACTGGATTATGACTTTGAGATTTTCTATACTCCTGGGAAGGGTAATGTGGTAACAGATTCACTTAGTAGGATATCCAGTTCAAAGTGGTTGAACATGACATCAGGGAAGTAGGCATCATTAATATTATCTTTAGTGAATGTAGATGGATAAGCTTACCTAAAATTGATGGTCATTACCCCTCAACTCATACAAAAAGTCTGGGAGACACAACTTGGGGATTCCGATTGTGAGACCCTACAAGCATTGATGTCCATGGGGCATACTCATGATGGATATTCAAAAGGGCGGGAACATGTTCATCTCTTCTGAAGACACTTAGTAGTTTTAGTGACATTGTAGGAGGAGGTTTTGAGGGAGTTTTATGTGTCCCCATTGCTGGTAAATCAAGGTGTGGAAAATGGGTACCAAGACCACTAACATCAGTTATGGTGGCCAGTGATAAATAAATGAGTTTCTAAGTTTGTTTCTCGAAACCTTACTTATTAGAAAGTAATGGTTGAGAACCATCTTTCAGAAGTTTCAACTCAACTCAATGAAGTTCTATAATTAAAGTTGGATCAGATATCTTTGGACTTTGTGACATGCTTACCGTGTATGTCTAGTAGATATGATTCCATCTGGATGATTGATGAACAACTCAGAAATTTGTCTCACTTCCTAGTTATTTATTTATAGAATTAAGTAGAGATCTTGGGATTCATCTACATGTAATAGATATATTGACTCAATAGAGTTACATAAATGATTGATTCATATCATGATTCTATCTATATATCCTTGTTGTGGAAGGGAATGCAGGAGGTGTTTGAGACCCTATTGTGCTTGAGAACAATGTTTCACCCACAAAATGATGGCTAGACTGAGAAATAAATTATAGATCTTGAGGAAATGTTGCAGGATTTCATGTTAGACATTGTCCATAGTTGGTAGGATGACCAACCATTGGTGGAGTTTTCATATAAAAACATATACCATTCCACCATTAGTATTGAACCATTAAAGGCTTTGTATGGGAGACCCTATAGGTCACCACTTTGTTCGACTGGCCCAGGGGACATAGCACTCATGGGCCCAAATTTGGTTTGAGATAAATAATAGATGGTATTGATCATATATGAGTGAATTAAGTCTACAAAAATCCATACTAAGTCTTATGATGAAAGGTAATAAAGGCCTTTAGTGTTTGAGGATGAAGACCGTGTTTTCCTGCGAGTTTCACCCTGACATGGATTAAATATATTTGGTCAGGGTGGAATTATATATATGAGGTTTATTGGCCTTTTTAGATATTTAGTATATTTTGGAGAGGTGGTATACATCATAGATCTACCTCCATAGTTAGATCAGGGACACAACATCTTCCATTTGTCGCAAATGAAAAGATATACAGAGGACCCATCACACATCATCGATTGGGGAAAGCTAGAAATTGAAGATAATGATACTTTTGAAAAGTATCTCATAGAGATCAATGTTATATAAGATAGGATCCTTCATGGATTATCATTTCCATTGGTGAGTTTCTAGTGGAAAATGGGAATCTCTAGTAGAGCACTTGGGAGTGGGATCCTTATATTCAACCCAAGTACCCTCATATTTTTGAGTAGCCTTTTTTTCATTTTAGATATGTAAATCCCCAATAAGGGGATAATGTAATGACTCAAATTTTCCATGATTTATTTTAAATATTATATGGATTGGTTTCAAGAAAAGATCCTCAAACGAAATGAGATTTAATGTCCCGGTTTTCTCAGAAAAAATGACTGAGAAATATTAAAATATTAAATAGAACACATGTGCGAGTTTTTTTGAAAAAGTAAAATAACTTATAAACATGTTATTCTGTTATAAATTGAGGGCACCATTATTATTAGATCAATGGATTTAACCTAGGTTCAACCTTTCATTGGTTGGTGTGGTTCAATTGTTCAAATTACCCATACGATCTTAAATGAATAAAAGAAATAAAGAAAAATTATTTTATTTTGTGAATGTAGTGAAACAATGAGTTTATCCTTAAAAATATAACGTTTTTCAGAGATACATGGTTATAAAATAACCCTAGAATCCTCTGGTTACCCTAGAAAAAATATCATGAGAATTATCTTGATGAGGAGATGAAAAAAGGTCGAATAGGTGATTGACAAGTGTCAATATTGATGGATCTCACCAAAAAAAATGATATAACGACTATTCTTAATCAGTGAGAAATCTGAATCGAGGTGGGATGCGTTATTTTGATATCCTTTCCACATTCATGATCCCTATGAAGAACACTATATAATACACAAACATATTATCCCATTGAATGATAATATTTTCATGATAAGTCATTTTGTGGTATTTAACAGGAATCGATTCTTGAGATATTGTTTGGATTCTTTTAAAATTATAATAATGATGAACCAGGGTCGATAGAAACTTCGATTGAGGTTGGTCCCTCTCGATTTTTTGTTCTTTTCTACCCTAATTCATTGGTTCTTCATCATGCATTCTTCATTATTAGTTATTCATTGAAACCCTTAGTAAACAATCTATCCTTACGCCTCTGATTCTGGGTATAATGATTTGAAACCATAGATCAATCATTGGGACATATCAATGGAGTTGTGAAAGTGGATACAGAAGTGGGTTGAATAATTATGGGTATCGATTTCTCATTCTCTGACGGAAACAATAAATGGCTATGATTGCATTTTTCGAGATGATATAAGGACCAAATTCCAACTATTTAGTGATAGAGTGTCAAAAAGATATTGGATTTGATGTTTCGAGGAGAATCACACACTCAAATAGAATATGTGATATTATAAGGAACAAACATGTTTCCTTAAAAACCTAATCAACACAATATGTTGTCCCTAACTACATTGAATGTAGTACCCCTTGGATGAATCCAATATCTACATGGGATGTTCACAGACACAGGGTGGAGTACATGGGTTGCCTACACAGTGTGCTCCCTCGCACACAACTTGGATAGTACTGGTTACGCTGATGACCCTATGTACTAGTACACGCGTAGGAATTCATTGGTTTACACTGTGTAATGGAACATTGGAAGACACCGAATAGAAGGACAAGACATGTGACATTCTCTACATGCTGTGTACACATCTTCTATAAGAAATATTTATAATTACATGGTCCATTGAATATAGTTAGTTCTTAAGGTCATGGGACATGTCATGTGACCCTAAGACACACCATGTACCCCTTTATACATGGATTGATTATATTTTCTTGAGTAACTTGGATACGTTTTATTAGGGTTTATTATATTTATTGTTTCTAAAACCATTAGTACAAATCGTTTTCTACTCCCAGGACCACAATATCGTTAGAAGGGATTCCTATATAGTGTTTTGGAATCCCCCTAGGAGGGCTATAGTGGGATCTTATACTCATTTAGTTATTCCCTAAGTGGAGTTCATGGTATCAAGGTGACCAACACTACGTGGGTATTGATCCTATACTTAGAGGTTTAATCCATATTGAGTTATTGGTCTCTCCCCATGGCCCTAGCAGTGATCCTCATCTATTTTATTGTATTCTATTCAGACTAACAGATATCATTCTGATGGTTAAACCCAATGATAAGTACATCATGGACAATTGTCATCATTACAATTAGACTTAGGAGTGCATTCTTATTGATAATTTATTTGTGTAATCTTCAATCTAAATTCCTAGTGTTATTATATAATGGTTTTGAATTACCTATATGATATGTTTCTTGGATTGAGTATATCTAGATATTCTTGTTATTGTGTTTTAGACACATACATGTGTACTGATGATTGTACATTCCCATGTTTCATTGCTCTTTTGTTTTGGGGTTTCCTAATGATTATTTTTATTCTCCACCATGCACTAGTTTTTCCCACACCTGTCATTTCTTGTAAATATGATCAACCCTTTGATGGTCACCGTGGTCAACTAGGACGAGACAATGCTTTTTGATACTAGATAGGTTGATGTGTGTTCTTGCAGCTATAGATAGCAGTAAATTAATTTTTTTTATAGATTGGAATGTTTTTATAAATTCATTGTGTTAGATTGATATTTTTACTTGTTTTACATTACATTACTTCATTTACTTCTATGGTTGTGGGATATAGTTATTTTCATGAATTTTTTACCTAGTGGTTATTTCATTTTAGCATTTTATAGGCTTATATATGTGTGTTTTCATATAGTTACATAGGAAATGCCTCCCATGTTAGTGATATTCTTACTTAGTGCTTTTTCACTAGCTCATAGCCTATTAGCGGTGGGTATGGAGAGTCATAGCACATGCCCCACAGGGACAGTTCAAGAAAATATCACTAATATAACTACATAGTAAAATATTCTACTTGTTAGAAAGAAATGTATAAAAAAATTGAATTTTCTGTAAATTTAATATGATAAATATATTAAAGTCATCCATGTGGCTCCAACAGGTCCGAAAATTGACCAAAGGATGGTTTTGGTCAAATAAAAAAATCCAATTAAATTTGGAAAAGTTCTAGGTTAAATATTTAATACCTATAATATTATTTTCAAACGTAATTACCTGAATTACCTTTAACCATTTATAAAAAATATGAAAGTTACTATTCAAAAAAATTATGTTAATCCTATTAGAACAGAATTTTCATACCAATTTCACTCATGTATTTCCATTTTTCCAAATTTTAACTACCCGGACCCGGCCTTCCACCCAAACAGTGCCAAATGGGTCGAGTGATTCTACCTTAAGAGCACCTCCCCTAACACCAATGGTTGCCGACTAGAAGCGAGGGTCTTTTAGGTATAGTGGGGAGGCTATACCCTCTTGGAAGTTCATAATATAGGTACTGGTCCAAGTATAACAGAAAAGATGCAGCAGAAAGAATGACTCAATAGACTGGAACCAGACTCGCAGAGCGGAAGCATAATCAATAGAGATAAATAGAGGAAGCCATAAATATAACAACAACAGCGGAAATAAACACAACAGCATGATGAAACATGTAAATACTATTGAACAATAAAACCTTTTTCCAATGTTGGTCATAAATATATGAAAATAAAAAGGGCGCCAATGGCTAACCAACAGTAGCTACAATCAGTAAGAATACTGATACAGAAAATTAAACAAAGCCAAGTAACCCGAGCTAGGTATGAACTCAAGGTCCATACCATCTCCATGCTATAACAAACGCAGCCCAGAGCCTAAAGCTAGCCTATTTCCTGCATGTAAATCCACAAAGTCTGCACGCATCCAGAAGGGCCCGTGTATTGTGTGAGACCAATATCAGTTGGATACCACCCAATGGTGCGTACTAAATATATGTGTTTAAGAAGTCACACAAGTGTAAGAAAACTGTAAAAAATACAATGAAAAAATAAACACTAACTCCTCTAGTGCTCAGCAGCCACCATGGAGTGTCACCTGCTTCGGCCAACGCCAAAATCTCTGCCAAGTAACCCGGCGACATGCACCCCCTGACACTACGTGTCTCAAGTACCGACATCCCAAAGGCATGCCCAAGAATAGTAACCTAGCACCATGGGCCTATTGACACCCCGTGTCTCAAGTACCGACATCCCGAAGGCACGCCCAAGAATAGTAACCCGGCACCATGTGCCTCTTGACACCTCATGTCTTAAGCTATCCTCTGAAGGCTCCTCACCTCCCACGTGTCTTTCTACGGTAAGCACCCCCAACCAAAAAACCTAACCGCAACTACGAGGGCATTTACCCACACAAGTGGTCAAACCCACCTCATCATAGAGTATATCTATGTGCACACCACTAAATGTTCCGGGTGAGCAGTAATCACCAAAATAATACCTAAGACACCAACTCAACTAACACCTCGTGCCCCTGCGACCATGCCACTCAAGTCTGATGGAATCCCCATCCTAGTAACCCGGGCCATGCCCAACCTGAAAATCGTACTACTTCAAGATGACGTCCATGAATCCCAATCCCGTGGTAAAAACGACCAAATGTAACCCAGGCCAAGCCCAACCTGTGATCCACATCACTCAAGAATATCCGAGCCATGCCCAACACCACCAAAAAGTTCCAGCAAACACAATTCAGAAATTGAATATATAACATGTATGAATAGAAAAAATAAACCGGAAAAACAGACCAAACAGTTGAATTGCACTATGTGAGGTGATGTCCCATACTAGTACTGAGATCTTAAATGACTCAAGTAATCATATCAGGCTTGAATAAATTAAACTAACAGTTGAACAAATTAATATTTCAATTGAAACAATTCTGGCATTCCCTGGCCAAAATGCCCCGACGAGTAACGACCCTTCAACCAGTCCCGCTCACACAAAATGGTAATAGCTTATACCCAAAGGAATCCCATAGGTCACAAAAGAAATGAAATATGAACAACAGATAAAACGGTTCCTGCTCAAAAATACCCAAAAACACGTTGAAGGCTGCGTCACCCAAACAACCACAAAAACAAAAAATGAGTTTTGCACCACCTACCTCATACTAGTACGATGATACTCCTCTTATGGAAACCTCCAATTAGGTCTCAAACACGGTAGATCTACAAAAGAATCAAAACCGATCAAACACCCAAAACTTGCTCTAGGGAAGAAATCAGTAAAAACGGCTCAAGGGGTTTCAAGGCCTTACCGAGGGAGTTCCAACGCATCAAACGGTGCTTGAAACGGAGTTCGGACAAAGATATGGGAGAAAGAAGAAGGTCTGGCCGGCTCTCCCCACATAGGTCCCGAGTGGAAGGAAGCAAAAAGGATAAATGTGGAATTTCGGGTGGTCAATAACTTAAAAACACTAACTTTAAGTGGCCTCACGGTTAACTCGCATGGTTTGGAAAAAAATGCGCCAACCGTATGGTTGCCACTACCTCACCTAGGAACATCGCACGTCCAACATGCACGGTTTGGAAAAATGTTCGCCGCTCATGCGGATCCCACAGTCTCACCCAGAGTCTTCGCATGGTATGTCAGCACGGTTAGGAAAACCGTGCGCCAACTGCGCGCACCTGCATTACCTCGCCAAATTCACGTGTTTGACCTAAAACAATCAGAATTCTCCTGTTTTCTCAGATGTGAGTCAAAATTCAAACAGGGTTAGGATTTTGTCCCGTTCTAAAAACTCGGGTTCTTAGAATCTCCCCACCTTAACATAGCTCGTCCATGAGATATCAAATGAAACCCAGAGATGGCACCGAACATACCACCCTAAGCCAAGAATCCCAGTCTTCCCCTGTCACAAGGTTCTGGATAAATTCTTCAATGGATCCCCCACCTTTGGAATCACCTACTCCGTCTGAACCAACAATACTCAAAGAAAAAAAGTTTACTAAACTGTTTTCCGGACGCATAGTCCTCCCGTGATGCATCGTCACCCCTACACCCCATTGGCGCTCCTGTGTCATTCGTGACACCGAACGTATCCTGAACTGCATCGGTGTCTACCTCTACGAGGTCCTGGTTCCTAGCACCTCATGTAACCCACATCCACGATGCCCCGATGCCCACGACACCTCAAGTAACCCGCATCCTTGATGCCCCGATTCCCACGGCACCTCATAAATATATATAGTATATACCACACAACCGATATGGTGCCAATCCCACTAAATAGAATCTAGTCAGTCCATATAGATCATGTTCACCATGTGCACTCAAAACAGACATGCCTCTACAGGTCATGCCAAAAAGGAAACATGGAGATCACGACCACACCGCGGTACACCACTAACCGTCGTCGCCTCACCAGCCCGCTCAGCCTCTGGCAGCTCCACGGCGTAAACCTAGCCTAAAACATGGTTGTCTGACGCCTGACCTCCCTGCGATGCTGCTCCAATCACTAGACACTAACCTCTCACTTGGGTCCTACCATATCTATAATGAACTCCATGCACAGCTGAACCTCGACTACCCTCTCCGGGTACTGAACCTGAACCAACTCCAGACACTAGAGTCTATCCTGGTCCCTGCCTGCCGGCTATCTGAAAAGGCTGCCTGCAAAAGATCTCCAAATTCCCATCCTGTGCACATGGCTGGCACTCCTTCGAAGGCCTATCACACTACGCCCAAACATGTCCCGACTGTCCACACTGAAAGCAAACCACTGTAGAACTACTACGAGGTGGTCTAGCTGAGTCCCTGGCTTGACTGTCCTGTTGGAACTCATCCCGTCCCTACTTCCTACTGTACAAACAATAACCTGAAGTTGTCGCCCTGCCGAAGAGAGATTTATCTCTCTCACTACACTCGGCTATGAGTTCCTGATTCACATCCTCAGAGAAGGAACCCATCCTGAAGATGTTCACCTAGACCCAAATGGTGTGTCGTAATCCATTCTTGAAGCACCTCACCCTAGCCACATCATCGCTCACCATACCAGGTGCAAAGAAAGACAACCCTATGAAAGTAGATGCGTTGTTTATGACAGACATATCCCCCTGCTGAAGACTAACAAACTCCTGAGCTCTCTCTTCCCTCAGTGTCTCCTGGTAGAAGTGCTCGAATAACCTATCCTCGAAGTACTTCCAAGCTAGTCCCTCGTGCCTACGAGCCTGAACCTGTATGTCCCACCAACGCTTCGTCCTTCCTCTCCGCATGTAGGACGCCAGCTTGATGCTCCACCCTGGAGGAGTCTCGAGCTGCTTGATGATCCTTTTCATACTCTCTATCAAGTTCTCAGCTGCCTCTGGACCACCCTCACCCTGAAAAAGCGATGGGTTCTATGACTGGAACTCCAGCGTCAGATACTCCATAGAAGGCTCTATACCCTGTGCGCCTTCGTCAATCCCCTATAAGATGCGTACTAGTCTATCTTAGAGCTGCTCGTCAAGACGTGGTCCGAACGCTGCCAAACCCGGCTGCTACCCAGCATGCACTAGATCCTGTACCTGAGCCTGTCCCTGAGCCTGTACCTGCGGCTCATGCTCTGCCTATACCGAATCCTGAACCAGATCCTGCACTAGCAGCACTGTATTCTCTCCTGTCTGATGCTCCATCGAGTCCTGAAGGAGTAACCTGATGAATACCATAAATGGCTAGTCAACCCATATATATAACAATATATTTTATACAGATAATAAAAGCAGTAAAAGGTAGTGTATAACAACTACCCTTACTCCCCCTCACCGCAGCCCATGCGCCACGGCATCCCGGCCTCATGGCCTCCTTACCCACCCTCAACAGAGCCATGTATCAAAAGTAACTCATTCCATACCTGTCCTGACAACTCACGCTGCCTCAAACCAACGAACGAGTTGCCCAAATATATTGCAACATGCAATTCTACCTATATATAAAGCATGGAACACCACATTGCAACAACAAGAAATTCTATCAGGAATTTCACATTTTTAAATTTCAAAGAATATAAATCATGGCAATTGTTTTTTTTCACATGGCATTATCACTTCACAACAAATACCTACAATTATGAAATTGAAATACCCTAAAATGTGTCTATAAAAATCCAAGCAAACAAGCCTCTCCATACCGGGCCAAGGTCCAATTCTCCATTACCATACCAAGTCAAGGGTCACATATCACAATAGATAACCTCACACACCAAGTGAGCCACCAAGGTGGAAATCATATAAACCGGAATCTGAACAAATGAAAAAAAGAAATTCCAACCCATGGAAACTTGGTCTATCCCTCGTACCTGGGGCTGTAGGAACCAAAGAAGAAGCTAGAAACCAAGTTCTAGTAACAAAAACCTTTTTCCATTCTACCATATCCCAAATAGTAAAACCAGTAGAAATAAAATGATAAGTCTGTATCTCATTAGTAGCTAGTAAAATCTCCATCAATAACTCCTCTGATACCACTTTGTAATGACCCGGACCCATCCAGCCACCCAAACAGTGCCAAACGGGTCGGGTGTTACTATCTTAGGCGCACCTCCCCGAATGCCAAAGGTTGCCGACTAGTAGTGAGGGTCTGTTAGGTATAATGGGGAGCCTATACCCTCTCATAGGATCATAATAAGGGTACTGGTCCAAGTATAACAATAAATATGTTGCAGAAAGAAAGAATCATCAGGCTCGAACCAGACCCGTAGAGCAGAAGCATATTCAATAGAAATAAACAACAGAAGTAATAAAAATTACAAAAGTTGCGGAAATAGACACAACAACAAGCTGACACATGTAACTACTATTGAACAATAAAACATGCATCCAAATCAGTTCATACATATCAGAACATAAAAAGGGAACCACTAGATAACCAACAGTAGATACAAGAAGTAAGCATGCCGATAGGGAAAAGTAAACAAAGCCAAGTAACCCGGGCTAGGTATGACCTCATGGTCCATACCATCTCCATGCGACAACTAACATGGCCCAACTCCTGAAGCTGACCTCTTTCCTGCACATAAATCCATAATGTATGCACGCATCCCGAAGGTCCCATGAAGAGTGTTAGACAAATCTTAGTAGGACACCACCCAATGGTGTATACCAAATATATGTGTTTAAGCAGTTATGAAAGTGTAAGGAAAACTGTAAGCAACACCGTGCACAAATAAACAGTAACACCAATGGTGCTCAGCATCCTCCATGGAGTGTCCCCTGCTACGACCAACGCCGAAATCTCTGCCATGTAACCCATCGACATGCGCCCCCTGACACAACGTGTATCAAGTACCGACGTCCTGAAGGAACACCTAGTAATAGTAACCCGGCACGATGTTCCTCATGACACCTCGTGTCTCACGTACTGATGTCTTGAAGGCACACGCAATAATAGTATCCCAGTACAATGTGCCTCCTGACACCTCATGTCTCAAGTTATCCTCTGTAGGCTCCTCACCTTCCACATGGATTTCTACAGCAAGAACCCTTGACCAAAATACCTAACCGCAACTACGGGGGCCTCTACCCACACGAGTGGTTAAAACCACCTTATCATGGAATATCTATGTGTTCACACTACTCAATGTTACGGGTGAGAGGTAATCACCAAAATAATACCTAAGACACCATCTCATCTGACACCTCCTGTCCCTATGACCATGCCGCTCATGTCTGATGGCATCTCAATCCTCGAAACCCGAGCCATGCCCAACCTGACAGTCGTACTACCTCAAGCCGACTTCCATGATGCCCAGTCCCATGGTCAAAACCACCCAACGTAACGCGAGCCATGCCCAAACTGTGATCTGCCTCACTCAAGAATATCCGGGCCATCTGCAACACCACCCAAAGGGTCCAGCAGATGCAATTCAGCAATTGCATATATAACATATTAAAATAGAAAACAAAAACTAGCAAAACAAACTAAACAGTTGAATGGAAATATGCGAGGTGTCGTCCCATACCAGCAATGAGCTCATAAATTCCCTAGCAATCATATCAGGATTTAATAAAATAACTAAAATCTTAACACATTGATATTTCAATTAAAACCATTCTGGCATTCCCCGGCCAAAATGCCCCGACGAGCAACGACCCTTCACGCGGTCCCGCTCACACAAACTGGTAACAGGAAATACCCAAAGGCATCCCATAGGTCCCATATGAAATGCAATATGAACAGTACATAAATGGGTCCCACTCAAAAATACCTGAAAACGCGCCGAAGACCACGTCACCCAAAAACCCACGAAAACAAAAAATGAGGTATGCACCACCTACCTCATACTAGTACGATGTTACTCCTCCGATGGCAACCTCCAATTAGGTATAGAACGATGTAGATATACCAAAGAATCAAAACCTCTCAAACCACCAAAACTAGATCTAGGGAAGAAATCAGGAAAAACTGCTCAAAGGGAATCAAGGCCTTAATGATGGAGTTCCAACGCATCATACAATGCTTGAAATGGAGTTCGGATGAAGATCCAGGAGCAAGAAGAAGGTCCGGCCGGCTCTCCCCATGTAGGACCTGAGTGGAAGGATGGAAAAAGGAGAAATGAGGAATTCCTGGTGGCCTGAAACAAAAAATCCATAACATAATGTGGCCGCACAGTTATCCCGCATGGTTTGGCAAACCGTGCGCCAAACGTGCGGTTACCACTGCCTCGCCTAGGAACTTCGCACGGCCAACCAACATGGTTTGGAAAACCGTGTGCTGCCCATGGGGAGCCCACCATCTCACCCAGATACTTCACACGGTTTGTCCGCACGATTTGGCAAGCTGTGCGCCAACCGTGCGCACCTGCATTACCTCCCCAAAATCCAGCGTTTGACCCGAAATCATCCAAATTCTCCAATTTTCTCAGAAGCGAGTCAAAATTCATACAGGGTCGAGATTTTGACCTGTTCCAAAAACTCGTGTTCTTACAAATATTCAATTCACATAATCAATTAGATTATATTAATCACTAATCTAGAGATGTTGCTAGAAGATGAGTAAAATAGATGCTCAAAAGATCAAAAAGTTTTTATATCTAATTTAATATTAAAATGATTCCAATAACCTAAATTTGATTAATATATATATTATTGATCTATTATGAATATTAAAATCAATTTAAAATATAATAATTATTTTTATGAAAAGGCTGTTTTTAACTACAATTCGTTATTTTTCACTATTCATAAAAAATGAGAAATCTCATAAGAATATCAAAAAGTAACTGTAAGCTAATATTGATATTTCAAATTAATATAAGCACAATAATTTTTAAAATAAAATATGTTCTTGATTTAGAGAGGGTATTTAAAATATGTTATAAATTAATTGGTGGTAAAACTTGATCTTGTGTGTAACATATGTTAACTTAGTATTATGTGTAACATAAGATTAATATTGTGTATAAAACATGATAAAAACAAAATTAAATTATTATAAAAGGAAAAAATATTTATGTCTTGTTGTTTTACATTCCCCACTCCATAAAAAAATTGCATCATCATAATTTTCTAATTCAGGTTCGGTAACTGAGGTTTGACTATAAAAAATATCATTATTGAAATCCTACATCAGAATAAGGGTCGATAAAAGTACTATTTTAAATTAGTCAAAGGTAAGTAGAATGTTCACATGAGATAACACATACTAGGTGTCCATGTATGAAAACATTGAAATTGAAGATAAATCAAATGATAATGTTCTGATAGAGTGTGATAAAGAACATATTCCGGAAAAAGCTAATAATGAGAAATCAATAAATATGTGACGATATAATAGACCATTTGATTCACCAATAAAATTACTAGGATAGGCTTTTCAGTTTCAATATCCTTTACCTATATTTGAAAAAATAATTTACTTCATTGAGTAATTACATAAGGAAACATGCTTATTTGAGAAGTAGAGTTTCATCCTTTTGAAAATTTCTACCAAAATATCATCTTTTTATACAAAATATGATAAAATTAAAATATATTATATTTATATTAAACATATAGGGTTCCAAAAAATGAAGTTATAATTCACCATTCATATCATTTAAATAAAAAACTATGTTATACTACTGAAGACATTACATAGGCCAGTGGTAGGTGATGTAGCCTTATCAACCTTTGGTTACAGGTTCAAGTCTAACAACCTTGATAGAATTGATAGGTTATCACCTGACTTGTGTATTTTTATTTTTATAAAATTATATTGTTATAACATTACAAAAATAAAATAAAAATTTTAAAATCCAAAAATAATATCCAATTCTATTCTTAATCCATTATAACCATAAGACTCATCCAAAAATACTTTTATCTAAAATAAAATTTCAAAAAGGTCCTTAATTTTCCAGTATAAATCATAAAATCATATTTCTCTCAAGCATAATGTTTCTTGTATTACCACATAAAATATATATAAATGCCTTGATCAAATTAAAACCAAAATGAAAAAATCCATGGTTTAACATCCTTAAAAAATAAGTACTGCATTACAATCCTCACATATCTCATGATTATCATAATCAGTATATCGTAACATAATTCTTATGTAAAAAAAGAAAATAAAAAAATTATTTCACTTATAATGTAGTTACAACTTAAGCTTGACCTTGATCCATTTGTTTATTGTGACTTTTATTTCCTTTAAGCTTAAGGTAATAATATTCATATTGTCTTATCAATTTACAATTTTAACATTGATCATTGGTAGCTTCTTTAATTACCTTGTAATCATGAAAATCACATACATTATCACAACAGTTTATGAAAACACCATTTTCTATTAATTAGTCACTATCGTGTTTCCTTCTACAATTATCACATAAAGAAAAATACTTCTTTCCCTTTTTTCCTTTATATGTTTCTTATTCCACCGTTCTGTTATTATCTTGTTTTCCCTTGATGTCATAAGAATTATATAACTCTTTCTATGTATTGATATAAGATGAGACTATATATTCGTATGATGGGAATATTTGGTAGACAAATTTCTTTTGGGGAAATGGATTTAAACCATCAAATAAATGATCAATCTAACTCATTGCATTACATATGTAGTATATATCATGCCTAACTATTTGTGAAGGAAACATTTTTCCAAAAAAAGTTCTTTGAAATCCATATGGTCCATGTGTTCTATTTCTTCATCATACTTAGTATTTTGGATCAATGACCACCATTTATCTATATCTTATAAAAGTAGTCAAACATCCATGAATAATTTCTACCTTTCATAACATCCCAACTATAGTAATATAATCTCAAAGGAACATATCATTTTTAGATACATATGGATAAGTAGCCCCATTTAATGTTGGATGTTGTTGTCTTAAGAAGCAATCTAACATTTCTCGTCCGCATTACAGATCAGGATGCACCATACAGGTAAAGTTATTGTTTGTATCCTAAGTCATTTGTCCCAATATAGTTATAATATTATTATTACCGGTTTCATCTCTAGTTCCAACATCACTATATTTCATTCGAGCTCAATCCCTACATGGATTATGTGCATTGATACAGTTCCATTCTTTCCACTATGAGCCATTTCTAAACAATGTAATACATCATATTAGATCATATCATTACATATAATACTGAAAAAGTTATGTACTTAACATAAATTTAACCGTTTATGTTTATATAGTGTCATAACAATAAACATGGTTTTCTTTTTGATGTTATTATATACTTATCCTCAAGGTTTATCTTAGGGTTATGTCACTTAATCAAATTTTTCTAAATCTTGTTTTCAAGGATGCTGCTAAAATTCATCTGATACCAACTATAATGACCTCAACCCCAGTAGACTAGAGACAATGCATTAATTAATTACATTGGAAGAGATATAAGTGTCAAATCCCAAAGGACCGATCAATTTAGGATTCTTGAAAAATAGATAACATACATGAAAAATACATTACAATTTCAGTAATAAAATATATCCAAGATCATTATTTGAGAATGTCGTTATTCTTATAGCTTAACCCTGTATTTCAGTCATAATACACATCTTGGAATCTTTTGGTAATAAAACATTTTAAATAGGTGATTTTAGATTCTAAGTAAGGGTAAATAATATTGTGGAAGCTATCCTAAATAAGAATAAAATTTTAAGGCATGGTATAATTCTAAAACAAAATCATTTTAATCAAAATAATGATCATAATATGGTAGCAATAAATCAAATAATTCTATAAGAACATTGAAATCAATTTTTTACAAGTATAATATCCACATTTAATAACAATAACTAGTCTCATAATGATGGAATGAATAAAGTCAGTCATTTGAAATATATGGTCGATTCCTCGGCCAAGACATATTAAAATAATTGATTTACTATTGATCCAAATCCATATATATAATTCAATTGAAAGGAATCTTTTTATTCCATATCATGTTTGTCTCATGAAACCCATCATCGAATAAAAGGGATATAACGGGCCCAACCCATCACTTACTAATTCAAATCCAATCTTCAAATGAATGTGGTGATGAATCATAATCAACATAAATATTTATATGAAAACTAATATATGGAATCTGAATACATAAACCATAATACAAGAATGATATCAAAATAGAACATCCATTAAAAAAATCATAATCAATTCAATGAATTATGGTAAATGATTTCATAAAATATCAGACTCAATCAAGAATAATATCCAAAAAAGGATGTTGAAATAGATAGAAATACTATAATAAAATAATTAAAATCTATTGAGACAAATAACCATTTTTTACTTTGAAATTGTTTATTTAAAGACCTCTCAACATTAAAAGAAATCATTTATATTTTATAGAATATTGAAAAACTACAAATGAGGCATCAAAATGTTATGGTTTTATGAAAATGATAAAATCATTTCTTTCCATATATGCTAATGAAAACATTCCACCTGCACTTGGAAAAAAATTCATTAGAGTACCTTTCAAAGAAAACGACTAAAATATTCCTTTCATACAATTTTATAAAAAGTAAAAAATCAGTTAAAAAATTATTAAATCTTATTAGGATAATAGTAAAAATATTTTATAAAAAAGTTATGAAACATGGAAATGGATGATTAACATTCCCTAGTAGATACAAATGTATTAATAATCCCGAGTAGAAATGATATTGTGAAATTTTCCCATACCTCATACTTTCCCTTAGTTGGATGTGATTAAACCTCATGTATAAAAGAATAAAATATATTATTAATTTATAGCAGAACAATATCCATTATTTATGATATTATATATGATTCAGTTATGACATTATATTAACCATTTATTAAACATTTATAATTAAAGAAACATTTAGGGTAATAACAACTTTGTTAATCATACATGTTTTGATATATTATTATTGATATTATTATGTATATCACGATTTAAATACACACATAATTTAATAAAAGATTTATATATAATATATATTCAGTATATAAATAAATAATTACATATATAAAATATATTAAATGAAATACACCATTCATAGAGACGGTAGGCCATACCTACACATGATCAATGTTTTCATTTTATTATCATATTGAATGGAACACAATATTATATATATATATATATGATTGTAGAATTAACATGTAATATATTTCATAATTAATCATTATATATATATTTTTCACGATTCTTGAATGGTTAACATGGAAGATTAATTATATTTCTTTATAGAGATTGTAGGTCGTACGTATGCCCACGCGACGATACCATTTATTTAATGACAAAGGGGTAAGAAATAATATGACATTTTAATTATAAATAATCAATATAATGTTCTATTTAATTTATTTTCCATTAGTTTAATCATTATTCTCATCCAAATAATGTGGTAATGAAAAACACATTACACAACAACGTGGAGGCGATAATCTATACATATGCACTCATGTGGATATTGTTATATATAAAATGGATTAAATGAGGTATATGGTTGTAAAAAATCAAAATAACAAATAATAATATATATTATAAATATTTTATTGAATTTTTACATAAAAAAAGATTTATGAAGTAGAAGAAGAGAAGAAATTGAACTGAATTGTTAAAACAATTGACTCTTCTTAGAGTTTATTCTTTGGATCTGAAAAAGGACTTCTTAGAATAGATTTATTCCCAATGTATGCCATATAGAATGAATTTAGGGATGTTAAAAGGATAAATGTGATGTTTTGGATGATCAAAATTCTTTTATTGGTTTGTATAATGACGAGGAGAGCCTTTTATAATAGAGAGAGGGGAACATTATGAAACCCTCGAAAGATTAAATTAATATAAATTAATTATCAATTCCAAATGAAAAAAAGTGAATTATTTATAATAACATATGATTATGTGTCTAAATAATATAAAATATTAATTTTTAGACACTTTTATGTAACAAAACAATACTTATCTTTTATATTTAATCCTTATTTAAACTCGTCACCTATTTCAAAGACAACATAGCTTTTTACTCTATAAGGTTAATTTATTTACTGTAAAAAGTAAAAGGAATCCCAATTCGATCAATTTTTAAAATTATTATATTATACTAGTTAGTTGGATGAAATATATATTTTTATATGTTTTATATCATTTAATAAAATATTATTTATTTCAAACTGTCATGTATTTTAATTATCAAAATATTTATTACATGAATTTTCAATGAATCATAACAACATGATTCTTTAAAAAACATTACATTATCCTTAACATGTCAATTTAATAAAAAAACTCATGTATGTAATAAAATATTTCAAATTATATTTATTTTAATATTGTTAACATCATTTAATTTATTCTTCCTTTAATAAATTAATTATTGCATCATCACTGTGACCCCATTTAATTTAATAATTTATTTTAAAAAATTATAAATAAATTACCATGATATAGATAAATATTTTATATTTATAAATACTATTTAAAGTTTACCATTTAACTTAAATAACCTCATATTTAAAATAGCGTAATTGTTAAAAGAAAAATTATAACAAAATTTTATTTTCATTCAATATAATATCATAAATATATTAAAGTCATCCTTGTGACTCCAAGTGGTACCAAAATTGACCCAATATTTATTTTCATCGAAATACAGAAACAAAATTAAAATAGGACAAGTTTTAGGATAATTTTATAATGCTTATAATATTATTTTTTCCCTTAATTACCCAAATTACAAATAATCATGGTAAATAAATACAAAAATTACGAATAACCAAAAATAAAGATGAAAATATTATTAAAATAATATCTTGATGATTTCAACCATGTATATATATTTTTAAAAATAAAATTTACCATAGTGAATAAATTCAGTTTAACACTAATCCCATAGATGTTGAGAGAAGGTGGGTAAAAAAGACATTCAAAATATAATTCTGTTTTTATATATAATCTAATATATAAATGATTACAATGAACAAAATTGGATTAATATATGTTTTATTGATCTATTTTAACTTTTGAAATCAATTTAAAATTCAATATTTATTTAAATGAAAAGGTAGTTTTTAACAACTATGTAGTATTTTTAACTATTCATAAAAAATTAAATTTCAAAAAAAAAAATACAAAAAACGTACCCAGAGATATTTGTGTTATTCCAAATACAAAGATAAAATTTAATTTATCAAATAAAACATATTAATGTTTAAAATATGGGATTTAAAATAGGTTCTGCATTTATAGGTGGTGAAACTTGATCTTGTGTGTAACACAAGATTACTCATCCCTGTACGTAGCATAAAATTACCATTGTACATAAAACATGATAAAATCAAAATTAATTTATTATAAAAATAAAATATTTTAAATACTTGGGGTGTTAAAACAAAGGAAAATATGAAATAAATGTTCCAATATTCTATTTCAATAAGTGATAATATTTAATTTCAAAATATGTTAACAAAACTAAATGAAAACCATTTTAGAAAAAAAAATTGTTTTATGTATAAATATTATTCTACAAAGAGAAATTATATTTTTGATTAAAAGTAAATTATTATTTTTTAATTTAATAATATTAAAATTATTTTTCAATGAGGAATAAAATATTGAATTTAACCTAGTAGATACATAAAGATGGGGAATATAAAATAAGATATATATTTGATCGAAACCATAATTTATTCTTATATCGTTATAATTTCATAAAGATAATTTTGGTATTTAAATAGACATTTTTCACTCTTCACCCAACAATCAAATATTTTTAAAAAATATCAAAATATCACCCAAATATAATTTGAAAATGTTTAATTCATTAATACAATTAATTCTTTTAATTAAACTAAGAATTTTTTTTATGACATAAGATTTAATCACATTGTGAATAATGTAATGTGAATTATTTTATTGTTTCTTTAGAAAGAATGCCTCACTTATTATAAATAAATCGTGGGCGTTGTAATCTATATCACTATCTGATGGTATAATTTAATTCGGAAAAAAGAGAATTAGTGAATATTTAACATAAATACTCTATAGTGGAACCATTATAGAATCAATGTTTTCCCCCAAAACTATTATTTATTGAAAAATTAGTATATATGGGTCGTGAATCTATATAAATATAAGATAATATGGTAAAATAAAACATCTTAAAATTTCAATCATGGTAAATATTATTCCATTAATATTAAGATAAATGAACTCCTACCACTTAATTAGGGGATTGCAGAATCCAAAACCTCCATCATTTAACTAAAATTGATAATTGTAGTGTATTATTAAAAAATCACACCCTTTGATGGATCCACCAATCAAGATAGAAGTCATTTTATTCTAGATTAATAATTATCACAATTTGTAGCTTCAATATGAATTATATTTAGAATAATATAATGAAATGTTTATAGTTATGTTAAAACATAACATATTCACTAATATATCCAATAAATATATTCAGGACCTAGAATACATGGATAGAATTTCATTATATATAAAAATGTAAATGTTACTTCAGGAAATTAGATAATTTTTAGTGTATTTGAATTTAATTCCAACTATGGATCCTCATAATCATCATCTCACGCCACTCGCATTGGAACAAGTTATTTATAGTTCTACACAAATGATTTTCCTCAAAATCTCCTCATAAATTATTTATATAGATCCATGAAAAATAAAATTAATTATTCTAATAGAATTAACAAAAGACACATCCATGTTGGCGGTCAACATAAATTTCATTTTGATATAGATGGTCATAATTCTAATATATGTTCCTTCAATGGTTTTAGAGATGATATTATTTTATGAAAATTTGGTTATTATTTTTGTGTCACCTCTCTAAATTCCAAGATGATTTAATAACTTAACACAATGTTATTTAATTGATTAGAAATATGAGTGGGGTGATATACTATCTTTTCAAACCAGAATGAATTTTAGGATGCCAAAATTATTTCCGACTTATCTATTACGATACCCTCAAAAGATAAATCTATTAGACATACCACCCTGGAAAATACAAAATCACTTAGATAATTAGTTATCATTTTCTAAATTTTCACCATTTTATTAGGAGTCCGTTCTTCCAAAACACTAAAAATCATGTCAGTAATAGAACATACCTCTATGAATCAACATGAGTATTTAACAGAGGGAATATTATTATAATACTATTAAATATTATGAAACATTACAAAATATATTTTTTACTGAGAAGGAAAAAATACATTTTAATTTTAGAGAAATCATTTTTATTACATATTATTTTGGATTAATCAGACTTGTTTAATTTTCTTCTATAAAACCAATATGTGGCATCAGCATATCAAATAAACAAGATGAACAATGGACCATATTTATGGTTGAGTAAATCAAGTCCTTTATGTCCCAATGATGGGCCACCACTTTTCCAAGACAATCATCCCATAATATGTTCTAGGGTGAAAATAAGAACTCAATCCATGTGTAGTTCCACCAACTCTTATGAAGAGATGAATACGCCTCTGGGATGGATATTTATCCCCTCTAATAGTATAATTACCTCTAACAAAAAATTAATGTATTATTCGTATTAATATATAGTCTTGGATTCTCTGTTGGTTGAGGAATCACCCTTCAGATCAAAGGGATAAATTTATGTATACATTGAAAATTTCATCAGCTTATCATTGAACAACTTCATGGGAATATATTTAGATAGATGATTTACTAGATAAGGTTTCCCTTTAATGTCATTATCTATTATATGATTTATTAGAACTTCAATCATATCTATTACTATTAGAATATCAATTCATTTTAGTTCATATCCCTATTTCATAACACTATACATTAAATGTTTTTTTATCAATGTAACGATACTTTCTAGATTCCCATCAAGATATTACATTACAGAAGAATGAGAATAATCTATCAATATCCCATTTTTAGTTCTAGTAATAAAAAAACAAAATATTAAAACTAGCATCCTTTTGTAATTTAACCTTCAAAAATTAGCGATTAACTAGGAGGATCTTTTTTCCCTACACACCGAAGGGTGGAGAAAGGCATTACTCTGGAAACATACAATTTTCCAATGAAATATTCACTGAGAAAATTCATCATAGATAATTTTACCATAAATTCATTTTGAAATCCCACCATATATCATGAATATTAGATATTTCATTTTATTATGTATTATAGATGAATTATATTCAATTGATGTAATATAAATACGTGCAGGAAATGTCACGATGCGTAACATTAATTTCAATGCAACATGAATTTGATGACCAATTTCTCAAACATAACATTATAGACACCTCTAAAACTGTAAATACAATAACAAAATCTTTTTTTTGTATATTTATTAGTTATTAATAAATTCATATCCTCTTATATGAATCTTGGCTTATCCATAAAATTTTTAAGGGATGTATATTGTTTAAAGTTGTATTCAATATATGAAGATGTATATGGAAATATTTTTCCTTTTACAACATTGTAACTACAATGTTAACCCGACTTCTACTATCCATTTAGGCTACCTTAATGTATTTTAAAACTCTAAATCCAGCATGATATTCCTTCACCAGATGAAAATACCTGCTAATGAACATAAAAAGTAAAATTTTCAGGTGAAGTGGTCAATTAACCTAAATGATCACTTCCAAACTCCACGTTTTATAATTCCCTTCATATGTCGTTAGAAAATATAGAATGTGAATGAAAAAAAATTGAATGATATGTGGGTTTTTTGTGTTATATTCTTTTTCTCATTAGTAGTTCACATGATAAAAGTTTCATCCCATGCCCAAAATAAAACATCAATCAATGAATATAGATATTTATTTATGATATTCTAGGTCATTTTGAACAATATTATTCATAGTGGAAGCACTTTTTCTACATTTTCCCTTATATAAGAGGGGGAAAAGTATTCATCATAAATGGATCCCAATATTGGTTCTCCACAAATAATTCTCACATCCCATAAGCTTATCCCATTATATTTATACATTATATTGATCATATTCTTCTTAGGACACAAATAAATAGAAAAGATAAAAATAATTTTATATGAGTTGGTATAAATTATATAAGATTTAAATTTTCTCATAAAATTTAATACAAATCATTAAATTTTTTAAAATTTGGAACATGTTAGACATTAAATAAAGGACCAACCCCAACCAATTTCATATGAAAAACTAAATTGGAATTCCTAATAAGAAAAATAACACAACATATTATCCATCATCAACTTATTCATAATTTTTGAATAGTTATCTACGTACTCATCTAGGTTGTATCTATTCATATATAAACCTAATGGGTAGTACCCTAGAGTTCAACCATTATAGTAGTTTAGTTTTGAGATCAAATGGAATTTTTTAGATATGTTATCTTGAAGAATCTTCTAGTGATGAATAATTCATCTTGTTGGCATAATCAGGGATTATGGTGCAATAATGATAACATCATCAAGTCATATAAATCCATGAATGGGCGTCCCTTCTAACACTAGATAGGTTTAAAGGGACACCACAATAAAATATGAAAGAATGTTATATTATAAGAATCATAGTTGACACCAGGAGGATCAATACAATCATCCATTCCAAAATAAATTAATTGGAATAATAAGGAACCTATGAAAGAGTTACCTTCAATAAAAAATGATAACTTAGTCAATTTATCAAAAAAACGTCAATAAATTGAACTATATATTAGAATAGTATTTAATTTCAATAAATTAACCGTTCAATGTGGTCACCAAAAAAACCATGTGGTTGACCTGAATAACTACATAATCATCCACTTAGACTACATCGATGACCATTTGAATGTAATGAATCACATATTCTATGGGTTGATAGTACAGACCATGAGGTCATTTTGTGAGTCAAGAATATAGCTACACAACATATAGTATGCGAACCAATCCTTTCCAATTTATTGGAGTCCAAGAGTTGGATATGTAGTATTAATTTTAAATATAAGGTATTGAGATTAGTTTTTTAAAATGTGGGAATAAATCTTCCCTTAAAATGATATTTTTATAGGACCAATGGATAGTGGACCATATGGAAAATACCATGGATTTTTTATTTCCTTGGAATCAGCTTATAATTTAATCAAATGAACCCAATTTTTTGTGGGAAATTTTTTTCATCATTAAAAATAAAAAAAATTCAATTAAAGAAAATATTTAAAATTCATGATATATTATATATTATTTCAACGATATTCAATGAAAAGCATTTAACTCTAAATCATGAAAATGTTGATCCTACATGGTATATCCCTAAATCCATCACATTGTGTGAAAAAAGCATGTTTTGGGGTTTTTTATTATCTAAATTTTTAATTATATTGATATTAAGGAAACTATTTATGTAATTCCACATAGTAACCATGAACTATGTCACCACCATATACTCTAGTAATAGCCTCATTTTTCATTGATCTCCCATAATGATCATCAAATTACTATATGTGGCCAAGTTCAATCATTATTCCTTCTTTGATTTTAGGAAAAAAAATAACTTTGGGATACCTATTAATACCCACATTGAACCTCCATGTAGAATTAAAAAAGGGAGAAATGGGAGATTCCAACAGAAGAAGAAGAGATAAGTTTTTTCTTAATTATTGGATCTTTTTTTAGAAAACTGATATGTATTCCCATGAAACCTATGAATAAAATTGGACAACATAACCATGAGGTTTTGAACATGATGCTTAAAATTTGTGATGTAGTTCATGTGGATGGACACACAAGGCCTACATCACAAAGTTGACTATAGAGTGCTAACTCAATGAGGCTTACACCATCAGGCTATCCCAAGAGGAAAACTAGGTGACGGCTAGATAATGTGGCCATCATATAAGATAATCACACGATGAAAGACTCTGAGGCCAACATCACGTAGTCTAGTTTCTAAGGTCAACATTATAGTGGGTTTTCCTCAAGCTCCACACTTTTGCTGGTTCCCCATTTAGTAATTTTTCCAGCCAAATTGTGAAGTGAATATAATTTTATATATTAGATACCTCCCCCAATTATTTGGAATAACCCATATTAGAAAGTGGATTCCCCTCACATTCATTCTATCCACCAAAGATTCATATCAATGCAGTTCACAAAAAAAATCCACTTTGGATAGAACCATAAAAAGGATAAAAGAAAGCATCATTTAAAACCACATAACATACAATCTAGGTCATGCCCACTATCATGGATCCTTTCAATTATGTACTTCAATGATAAAATAAATCCTATCGGTTAACCTCTATAACTGATAAAAACCATGGGGAATCATGAATATGTATTTTATTAATAACAGAGGAAACGTTTCACGAGGAAATTGTGATGATATATCATGGTTCATAAGAATCATCTTATATAACTAAAGCTTGAACCAAATATGCATGTGCACTAGGTTGATGTTCGATTCCAATAAATGATTCATGGTAATTGGGAATCCTTTTTATTGTATGTTCTAATATATATATATATATTAAAAATGGATTTATTCTCCACCCACTGATCCGAAATTCCATTGGAGATACATCTTATGTGTAATCCTGAATTGAATCTATTTGGGAAACCCCAATACATATGCCTGACTTTTAATCATAGATCCTAATATTATATGAATTCATATTCAGTGGTTCAAATTTACTCCATACATTTATGTATCATGATTGACCTCCCATTATACATTGTTTCCCTAAACTAAAATAAATCATGTATTGTTAGATGCATTAGTTTATCATTTTAGTATCATGATAATGAAAACCTCATATGCACAAGCCAACCAAAATACTTTGTAGACTCACCTTTAAAAAAATAGTTGTCCCACTGACATGGTGTAACATAATTTAGGAAACATTCTCTTTTCATGATATAAAATAATATTACAACTTAATTAAATATGATTTAAATTTATGGTATAGTCGTACAACATTACTATAATTTTTTTTACCTATAACTACAAGGGATTTGATTTCTACTAACTAGGATACATCAGTTGTATCCCTGAGGTTCAAACCTAACATCATATACCTTACAAATTCACCTTAATTGTTATATATTACTCAGAAATAAATTTACAAACATCCTAAATAAAGACACAATCCCCTCAAGTTCAAAAATCACATCAAAATAGAAAACTCTCAATTAAATATATCACCTTTCCAAGGAGATCCATATTCTCAAAAGGAAACTCCAAATCAACCTCCTTAGTATATATTACTAATGATTCCATATCCCACCATGCATGTTAGATCTTGAATAACCATGCTTATACTCATTGGACCATATCCCCTTTTGAGGTCCAGCAGAAAGGTTTTATTTTGAATAATCCCCACACCAACCATTTCTAGTAACTTTTATACTAGTCCTCCTAACCACATGAAATTTATCTACATGGTACTATCCTTCCACATGACCATATACTATGAACCATGACCTATATGGATTATGATTCCCTTCATTTGGATATGTAGGATTTTTCAATTATGGTCCATAACCAAATACCATCAACACTTTTGACTTCCCTGGATTGGGATATGATCTAAATTTCCAAGGTATGTGGATTTGAACCATTGTATCGTGAAATTAAGTATTTCTATTTTGTATAGATCAAAGATAGAGAAAATTTTGAACATACAAATGTTTAAGTTGATAAATATTGACGATCTAAAATTTTAATTGGGGTAATAAGTCCTTCACTTGTATTTGGGAATGATTCAAAAATAAAAATTCAATCTATACGAGATACCAAGAGTTGGAAATTGTCCCACCCCGTAAATATTTTAATGAGACTGACATCCCATTCTATCAAACAATACATATTATAATGTGCCAATGTTAATGTCATAATGAACAACTTACTTTGGAATGATGGTTCACATAGATTCCAAATTTTAAAGAGGAGTTTCATTAGTATCTTCCCAAATGCATCAAAGATAATCCACTAAAAACAAACATGATTTCATTGGAAGTGACCATTTGGAGGGAATAATTTACATATAGATGTATGTGTATGGATTATTTTTTTATATGCATCTAATTTGAATATGTAATCTCAAGATCAAAAAAATGAACCTTTGAAATCATTGTGAGATGTACTTAGTCTTAATTGATCATCCTAAATGAATTTTATGAACACTATTTTATTTTTACATGATATTTACCCCCATCATTTTTTCCAATAATGATTACTTTGATTATTCATTTGGTTGATGAATCTATTGTTTGAAGACCAAAACCTTTTTCATGGATTAAACTAATAGAGAGAAAAATCATTTGAGTATTATAAAATTTAATGAATATTAATTATCTATGTCAATAATTATGATGCTTAATTATTCATTTCATAAATTTTATTATTACATATATGTGTCATTTGAAGTCATATAACCACAATAATTATCAAAAATGGTTTTATTTATAATGGATACCTTTATAATGATTTATTAACATTATAATTGAGGAAGTTTTATTTGATAGAATATGGATTCAATTGACTATGTCTTATTGTTATTAATATAATTTAGTCTCTTGATAATAATAAATCATAAATCATTCTGAGATCTTGTTGATAATTAGAAAAAGTCTTTTCATTTTTATTGATATAGTGGTTTCTAATGAAAAAACATAGATATTTTAAAATAAATATTGATATAATAAATACATATATTAGTTAATTGGAAGCATAAATAGAATGATTTTATGGGAGAAAAACATTATATGTGGTTGTGATAAAAAATGGTTAATGTATACATTACTTATGTGATTTAATATCATGTAACACAAAATTTTCTAATTTTTGTAATTGAAATTTATATAAATTTTATATAGGAATCCAATTATGATAATACAAAAAATGGAAGAATATTAGAAATATTTATCTCAATATACCATGAGAAATTATAATTGATTTAATTCTTATAATATTGGTGGAGCTACGTTTCACACTATAGATTGTGAGGATGGATTAAAAAAATAAGAAAAAAATTTATAGTTATAGATCCAATTTACTATGGAATGTTAGATTATATTATAATGGTTGAATAACAAGGTAAATTTACAGTTCTGTTTCTCAAATGATTGTTTGTTAATATTAAAAGTGGAATAATGAATGAAACATTATAATTTACTCAAATAAAATTCCCCCACATGATAAATATAGATGAATTTTAAGAATTGTTTTATATATTATTCATTCCTATGATAAAATGTAAAATTATATCTATTATAGAGTATATGAAGTGTTAGTATTGATTTATATATAAAAACAAGTGACATTTATGATGCGGCTGGTGCTGAATATTTAACTTTTGATATTACAGATTACCAATAACATCACATTATACTATTTTTCACTACTCACCATGAAATTTTCATTGTTGTGAGGGGTGGAGAAGAAGAAGAAGAAAAAGAAGAAATTTTTACAACAAGAAGAAATTATAACATTAATAATCCTAAATAAACTGATTATATGATTGAATATGTAGTCTTTAGTTATTATTTAGTTTTATGAATATAAATATAGTCGCATGTAATTAAATTCTATGTTTAATTGAATTAATTTTTTTTATTTTCCCATAAATCTCATACTTGAAGTGGTTTCAAGATGGTGGATATATCAAATGATAACCATTTTACTCTTGATACTTACAAATCAATAGGTGTGTAAGAGAGTGGATCTTGAAATGATGTATAGGGTGTGATTCATATTATACAATGTATAGGTTTGGTTACTATATTTTCATATCCTATGATGGTTTCATTTATCGTTATACTTACTGTTGGTGATGTTGGGGTATTGGTAACTTATTTCATGAATTAGTTACCATTAATATGAAGGTTTCATATTGTAACACCCTAAATAAAATCGATTTTTCTGAGATAATGTGACACATGCCCTCGTATGGGCCTCTATATATACACGATAACGAAAATTAGTGGATAATATCTAATAATATTTTAGGAATACTACAAACCTTATAATCAAAAATAGAGACCAAAATATATTGAAATAAACATAAAACAACTTAATATCATAGTGGAAGATAACATAACCAATGTTCATTAATAGATTCGTGTCATGTCTCATAGTAATAAACCTAATAAACCTCAATTAATGATGTTTAACAAGTAATTTGATAAATAATAATACTTTTCCTTCATTGATATTACATATTTGTTGATTAATAATCATTGAACAATATAATGATCCTTTCCATAATCAATTAGGTATAACTAATACTCCTCCCGTGTGATGCACGACACTGTAAAATAATTCTTATTATTAACTATAGATTACTATTTATAAAACATAATAGTTTATTATTTGTCTTCTTAAGAGTACTATTTGTGATAGATGAAAAGAAACAGTGACGTTTAATGTATTTTAGTCAAAAATAAGTGGTGAATAATTATGAATTATAAGTGAATCTATTAAGAAGACATTAATATAAAATGTTAAATTAAGAGACATCAATTGTAATGTGAAACAGTTTGGAATAGTCAAGGATGTAAACATGACTTCAATATCAACTGCATTTAGGAAAATAATATAGCATACTATGAAACACAAAGTTGAAGAGGAGTTACTTAAAGAATATTATATCTAATAAAAAAGCTGAGATGTGATGAGGAATAATTATTATACAAAAAAAATTGTCCACAAACAGATATGTTGTGATGTTTAGGCATGTAGTAATTTTCCAGCAAGTAGAAGATGTTCCCAATTCATTTCATCTTTTTCTCACAAATATAAGATTGGTTAGAATCTTCCTTATCTAACACATCATAATAGTACCTGAATATGCAGCATAAGAATACAACATAAGAATATATATAACATAAGTATACAACATAAGAATACCTGAATATGATGAATTAAGTATTAATGTCACCGAGAAATGGACATGAATGAAATATCACATTCAAATGGACATAAATAACACAACAGAAATTTATACATCATAATATATAAATGGACATGAATAAAAAGAACATTAAAAGTAGCATCCCCTTGTCCTCTTCCTCCCCTCCCCTCCCCTCCACTCCCCCACCCCCTTGGCCAACCTTTTCCCCCAACACCCACTCTACATCCCCATAATCCTCCTCTCCCCTCCCCTCCCCTTCCCTCCATCCTGCTCATCCCCTCCCCTCCATCCTGCCCCTCCCCTCCCCTCCCCCCTGCCCAAAATTTTCCCCCAGCATCCCCCTCCCCTCCCCTCCCCTCCCCTCCATCATGCCCAGCCCCTACCCTCCCCTCCCCTCTCCCTGCCCAACATTTTCCCCCAATAGCCCCCCCCTGCCCCTCCTCTCCCCTCCCCTACCCTCCCCTCCATCCTGCCCAGCCCATCCCCTCCCCTCCAAAATGCCCAGCCCCAGCCCATCCCCTCCCCTCCCCCTTGCCCAACAATTTCCTCCAGCAGCACCCCCTTGGCCATCCTTTTCCCCCCGGCAGCCCCTCCCCCTACCCCTCCTCTCCCCTCCCCTCCCCTCCATCCTGCCCAGCCCCTGCACCTCCCATCCCCTCCCCCCTGCCCAACAATTTCCCCCAGCAGCCCCCTCCCCCCTTCCATCACCCTCCCCTCCCATCCCCTCCAAACTGCCCCTCCCCTCCCCTCCTCCCTTCCCAACATTTTCCCCTAGAAGCCCCCTCCCCCTCCCCCTCCTCTCCCCTCCCCTCCCCTCCCCTCCCCTCACCTCCATCCTACCCAGCCCCTCCCCTCCCCTCCCCTCCAAAATGGGTTTCTGTGACCTTTATCCATTTTTCATAGCAACAATCAAAAATAAAGACAGGTCCTTACTCATGGTTTTATGTGAAGATAGTTTCAATTAATTCACGATTCAATTAATTCATAATTGAAAGAAAAAATGAAGCATTCAGATATGAATGCTCACAGTTCAAGAAGAAAGTTTTCCTTTCTGAGCTCTAAATAATACTGAAGTCAACCTTAGCCAGTCTTTTTCTTTCTTTAGCTCGTTCTTATCTGAGAACATACTTATGTCAGCATCCTGGAAACCTACACCTGCATGAATAAAGGCAGGTCCTTGAGTAAACTAATGTTTGTGTACCAAGGTTTTACAATACATTGATTTGTTAAAGAAAGCCTAAAAAATTAGTGATGCTGCAAGGTAAAGGTTTTTTGGGCAGAGTTAGTTTACCATTCATAGGCACTAGAAGGACTGGTGACGTTGGTTGACCAATGCATCAAGGTAAGAGAATTTTTTATTTCAGAAAAACCTAACATGTTTCCTATGTCTGTAAGAGAATTTGTAAGTGGTAAATTTCTGGGAGACTCCGAGAGTATGCAACTATGGTTTAGCACGGGGAATAGTTGGATACTAACATGCAACATAAAAAAGTAACTACATGAACCTACAATGCATCGCCTAAAAATTTCCATAATATACAGATGCTTTTTTATAAAATTACTTGGATAATCAGACACCGTAATTTGAACATGAATTTATAGATAAGTGAAATGATATCACTACTGATGTAGCCATGTGTTAGGTTTATTAATAGGTAATTAATGTCAAAACTGTCCTTTGAAGATCTCGTGGAAGCCAAATACCCACTGGCAAGTGGAATTCAAAATACAAGAAGTTAATTTCCCGGAAATTCGCTACAACAAAATGAAAGAACACTGACTATAATTTTAAATTGTAGTTATAGATTAGTGAAATGATATCACTACTACAGATGCAAGAAATTAGTCTTATGAACAGGTAATTAATGTCATACATGTCCTTTGAAGATGACGCAGAGGCGAATAACCGACTGGCAACGAGAATTCGAAACCAAAGAAGTTAATTTCTAGGAAGTTAGCTACATCAAACACAGAATATATAATTAATGTCATACCAGTAAATTATAAATACATAATTTGAAAATTTTTCAAACATAACATGATAGAACATACATTGTAATATGAACCTTGAGTAATACAGAAATAAAATCATTTGACTATTGAATATTCATGAATATAGGTTTCTGAAAAGGTAAATTGCATCATGCCTGAGGTGCAATAGAGATGCCAGAGGGCAGAACCTACTGGCAACCAAATTTTGAAACCAAAAAAACTCAGGAACACTCCACTGTAATTGCATGTAGTAGTGAGTTGGTAGATTGTATAGATAATTGAAACATAAAATATGATAAATATGCAAAACCTACTGGGAACCGGTAATTTCCACACAAGAGCAGTAGGGGTATTTCATACCCAAGAGCAATAGGGGGCTGGTTTAACCTATAATTTCAAAACAGTAGGAAGTAGGGGGTGTTGACACCTAGTAAGTTGGGGGGTTAAACCTATGGGTAAAACCGCAATAAGTAGGGGGTTAACCCTATTTTAAACCACTAATAGAAAAAACTACATGAAGTAGGGGGTTTGGACACCCATGAGCGGGGATGGATGCTAGAAAAATGTACTAGCAACTGTAATTGAAACATAAAATATTCCGGATGAGTTCAATGTAATCGATGAAAAATGATTTGAAAAGTTCACAACATGAAAATATTGAATGGAAACATATATAAAATGACAAAAACTAGGTTCACAACCTGAGTTCACTAAGGCATTTTATAAATCATGTCCAATGCAATCTACTCCATGCCTGATCTAAAGAATTGGAGATCCGTGAGGCCTCACCATCATCTTAAATCTGTGTAGCACACACCATATAGTCAGAAATGACAAATTCATCTTGAACAAAATTACATACCTCGACATATGTTCTACAGTCATCAACAACCTGGTTACTGCAACTTACCAGGAAAGCATAATATGTCCTCCCAAATAATGAAGAATCCTACGACAAGAAGTGGCATATATAACATCATAATAATAGTATGGATAAATATTCAGGGCTCTTACCAGTGTCAGGTTTACCTCATCATTTGGCGCTCTGATTGGTGTAGGATTTACCACAATCACAGCTCTTATTAGTGTAGTTTGATGGAAATCATCTAGTACTTTTATCATTCTCCATTAACCGCACAAATTATTTGAGGTCAATAACAATGAATCTCAACAGTCATATAGCATTATTGTTTTTGAATCAAGCCTTAATGACTCGTTATTCCACAAAAAGACAAAACCACAAATGAACATAGAGTGAATACAATGAAAAAACTAATAGTGAATAAAAAATAACAGTGAATACAACATATCAATGCTGAAAAAACTAACAATGTATAATATATATTAACAAAGAAATCATCTTCTATTATAATGAAGTAAACTTCAAAAATCAAAACTCACACCTAATCAAATGAAAAATAACAATTTGTGGATAAACAGAAAAAATAAACCTCCATGGTAGAATAACCAATGATCAACATCATCCAGTGAACAAAACTCAAGTTGGTGAGATCAATCATAGAACAAATCATCCACAATAACCAATGATCAGCATCATCCAGTGAACAATTATTATTTGTATTCATTTACAAATACTGTAACTAAAAAGTTCTAAAATATTGTCAAACCATTATTCTCCTAAACATTATAATCATCTTCATCATCGAAATCAATATACTATAGAAAAACAATTAGAAACCAAATCATAGGTTTGACCCAATACCAAGGCTTGGAGAAAGATCAATTCATATTCACTGAGAACCTGATTGTAATCATCATCCTTTCTGTGCTCTTAATTCTCATCCTGGATCTTATCATTTCCATCCTCATGGATTCCTTCTTTTACTTTGGTCCTTCCCCCTCATTCCCCTACCCAATTGGAATTAGGAACTTGAACCAAGAAAAATAAGACAGTATTTAATAAATCTCAATGAACTTATGATAATTTTTTGAGGAATCATATTGATATGGCATAGGTTAACATTATTAAAACAATTAAATCATTACATCCTATATAATTTATGGCCCCATAATTATATAGGTTGAAAAAATATATAGTTTGTGAACTTAATTTTGTAGATTCTTTTGTTCCATCTTCTCAAACATATCAAACATTATCAGATTTATAACACAATCACTCAAGTAAGTAAATTTCAATACAATCTAAAAATTTATTCTCAAAAGATATCTGCAATGTATCCAAAAAAACAATTAGAAACCAAATCAAAGGTTTGGCCCAATACAAAGGCTTGGAGAAAGATCGATTCATATTCACTGAGAACCTGATTGTAATCATCGTCCTTATTGTGCTATTAATTCTCATCCTAGATCTGATCATTTCCATCCTCATGCATGCCTTCTTTTACTTTAGTCCTTCACCCTCATTCCCCTACCCAATTGGAATTAGAAACTTGAACCAAGAAAAATAAGATAATATTTAATAAATCACAATGAACTTATGATAATTGTTTGAGAAAGCCTATTGATATGACATAGTTTAACATTATTAAAATAATGAAATCATCGATTCCTATAAAATTTATAGCCCCATAAAGATATTGGTTGAAAAAATATATTGTTTGTGAACTTAATTTTGTATATGCTTTTTATCCATATTCTCAAACATATCAATTTTTATCATATTTATAACACAACCACTCAAGTAAGTAAATTTGAATACAATCTATAAATTTAATCACAAAAGATATCTGCAATGTATCCAAAAAAAAAATAAAAATAATACTAGTAAGTAGACATCTGAGAACAAACAAATAAAAAATCCAGTATGCATTTACACATAAAACTAGGAAGTAAGCGAAGAGAGGTTTCTACAAAAAAAATCATAAACTAATATTGAGTTTGGATGATTGAAGGAGAATACATATAAAGCTGTGATAATATGAATTTATAGGTACTGATTTCATTCGATCCAATAGATTCCTGTAAAAAACCAATTTTTAGATGTAATCCCATCTCTTGAAATCAAAACAATCCACACATAAATATCCAGTCAAAGAAAACATCTAGAAAAATAGGGGGAAATTACTAAAGCAGCAATAAAAAAATACTGACCTTAGAATAGTTTTTTTGAAAAAAATTAGATCAGGAGGATAGGGTTATAGGAGATATTTCAACCAAATCTGAACATTGGGAAAGAAATTAATGATGGACGTCCTATTCGAACCAGTTATGAGCTTCGAAGCAGAGTAATAATTCGATTTAATTGGGTTGTCGCTTGAGACACCTTTGTATGGGTTTGGGTTCCAACAATGAAAAAAATATGAATCCAACGGAGGATCCAAGCTGGGAATCATAAACCGAAGCTGGGAATAGGCAAAGATATAGACTGAATCAGAGGCATTGCACTTAGGAGCGCTTCGAGGAGACAAAATTGACCGGGAAGTGTAGGAGTATGTGATGAAAACTATGAGCATGGGCGGTGTGAGCTGGGGGGATAATTGAGAAGGGGAGTGGGAGATGGGAATCAGGGAGGGGATAGAGAAACCAAGGAGATTTGGGGAGGATATTGAGAACCAGAGAGCTGGATAGTGGATTTGGGGAGGAGATCAAGAACCTGAGAGAGAGATAGGGGATATGGGGAGGGTTTTTGGAGAGGGGAGTCCGAGTGGACGGAAATTCCTGAGCGTGGGGTGGATAGCGTGTTTTTTAGGGTTTAGAGGGAGGAATGGAGAAATAGGGGTGACGTGGAAGCATGGTAAGGTGACACGTAATCATGGGGAAGAAAATTTTAGTATAGATAGTTGATGCCTTTAGAAATTTATAAACCCAAAAAAGTATCTCATACTTATTTCACATCATCTCCCATATTGTTCCTCATAATTAGCACACTTATCTGAAATATCATAAATAGTACATATCTACATAACCAATGCAAAGGAAACATAAAAAAGGACAAGCTTAGATGCTCAATAAAGGTAAAAATTTAGATATTATTACAACATGATCATAAAGGTATGATAACATGTAAATATTATTTTAAAAACATAACCAAAATATCAAAGATCATTCACATGATTAATGAAATATCAATTTCCATTTTATAAGATATGACTATTTTTTTTCAATTACATGAGACATGAGTGAATAACATTTGAATAATACATATGTTTGAGGCATACAAATAAGCATAGAAAATAATTTCCGAAGTAGTCATGGAAAATTTCCAAGGAAATTATATTTTAATGGGTTCACTCACCACAACATCAAAGAATTCAACGATCACTACCAAGAATATCATAAAGGACAATGTCTTATTCTTAAATGTGTTCACTCTACATTCTATTATTATTGATCTCATGAGATATCAGTCATTACTGAATGAATTGAAGGAAGATGTTGGTCTAAAACATCACATAATTAAAATAATACATATGTGTTCCATAAGATCATAATATAGTAATCATGTCATAATCCATGAAAATAATGGGTCTCATGAAACATTCATCATATTATAACTATTAAAATATTTTGAAATTATTTTATGAATTTAAATTTTTTAAAATGTCAATTTTCAACAATTTTCACCTTCCATGAAGCTGGTACATTCCCTTCTCCAAATAATTTTCCATATAATGGAATTTTTTTTTTCATTTTTACAAAATTCATTTTAGTTTAAAAACCATATAAATCAATTTCTACCATAACTATGGTAAATAATTTTTTATATTATTATTATTTAATATATTAAAAAAATAATATGAAATCGGTAGATAATATTAATTAAACTGATTTCAAATATTGAATCAATTTTATTGAAATAAATTATTTGAAGAGGTATAATTTAATTTCAATTTAATTATGTAGACGTAATGAAAAAGGGTTTTTTTCAATGAGAAAAAAATCAATTGTTTTGATTGTTTTTATATGTAAAGTAAAAATTAAATTTACTCCAAATGCGTATATTGGATTAATTAATAAATTATTTAAGAAAATTAACCATTAAAATCATATTAAAAAATTAATCCTTATTCATTCTCTGAATGAGATATCATTTTCTCAATGAAAATAGTATTTCTAACTATTCATCCAAAAAATAAATATTTGTCAAAAAATTAAAAAAATTTACCCTTATCTAATTTTGATGTTATGATTTCAATAATTATGAAAATTATATATAATAAAATATTTATATGTTTCAAAATATAATATTATCATTTATTGGTAAAATATTTAAATTATGTTTTTTGAGAATATAATATTTTCATTGAAGAAAATGACTGCTCAAGAAATTATGCTTTTGTATACAAATATATTTTATTTATATAAAAATAAAATATTTAATACAAAAAATGTTTTAAATTATATTCATTCCACTATATATAACAGATAAGATATAACAACATGTTTAAATTAAAATATTTATGATACATCATAGTTCATTAGTTCCCATTGTTGTGTGTAATGCAAGTTATCAAAGAAATTAATTAATTCCAAAATATATATTTAATGAAATATTGGGGAATAAAATATCTAGGTGTTGAATTATACGCCACAAAAAATGATTTTCATCCCCAAAAAATTCCACTTTGGTATAAAAAACTAAGGGTAATTGTTCCTCATTACATCCTTAGTTATACACATAGCTTCCTCAAGATTAATGTTTCCCCATTAAACATTGAAAATGTGATCTTTTTTTAAATCATTATCTATATAATCCATAATTTCCATTAGACCATTATTAGAAGAAATAACATGATCTAGTTGAATTACCTCAATATTTATTGTATGTGGTAGATTAGGATTGTACTTCACCAGGAGATATACATAGAATACATCTTTGACCTGAGAACGATTTTGTGGCTGTTCCAACCAATAAAATACTATCTCGATATGATCACTAATTTTAAGTGGCTGATATACCTATGACATAATTTCCATTATTTAAATATCTTATTATCTTATTCTATAGAGAAATATTTTGAAACAACTTCTCACAAACATCAAATTTTAGACCACTTTAGTGAATATCAATAAACTTTTCTATAAACTATGTGCTTCCCTTAAGCATTGCCGAATAGAACAAAAATTCTAAACAATTTCATAGTATAGCTGAGGTGCCAATATATTAATATCTCTATTTCCACCCTAACATGTTTCAATTCTAAATTATTCTTTATATGAAATCATATGGATCCATCTAAATGCTCGATTGAAAGCTATTTTTGTATAAAAATTCTTCTAGATAAAGGTTTTAATCACAACCAATATTGGAATCCATAGAAAAATATCATAGAATATATAGTAGGGGTTGATGTTTTCTTTCATACTAAACATCTTTCTAAGGATGACATACAACGATTAATCTCAACTCCATGTCAAGAGGATACTGAATTATTTTCCAAAACATCATAGTAAACCTCAAATCCTGTTCAAATTCAATGGAATGTTGTACTCGTTGTAGAATTACCAATTCATTAGTGTATATATTGGAAATATTATCACTATGAAAATATTATGTAAAATTGATGAAGTCTTTGAACTTTGGAAGGTGATCTACTATAACCCATGTTGAATTATTCTCTTAATATTCCTTGATGAGTCTAATAAAAAAATCCATGGTCTTTTTTTCTCATATCCATTCTATTATGGGAAATGTTTGTAACTTCACCATAGGATTTTTTCTCTTGGCCTTAACTTATAGGAATAATAAGAACCTAGATTCAAAAATTTCAATTTTCCTCAGCATTCAATCCCAATAGAAATAATATTTCAAATTTAATTACACATTGTTACTTCCAGTATGAATATATAATGAGGAATTATGTGATTACTCTAAGAAACCCTTCTCAAAATATGACATGGATGGAAAAAACAAGGTTTATAAATAATATTACTTCTTTATATATTTGTTTAAACAAAAGAACATTTCTCACATTCCTCAAAAACTCTATATATTCATTTTGATCAATTTTATTCATCACATGTATAGAATGATATAAAATCATTTGATAATTATAATATTTATAACCAAAATTCAATAATTCAAGATCGAATTAATAAATATCCAATAATATTTTATATTTTATGGCCATCATCTGGTATAATCTAGTTTTACTCTATTGACTCAATTATTTAGCAACCATGTTCACATTACTATGGTGGTAATTTAATGATAATTAATAAACAATATTAATCTCTAAACATCTCATATAGTGCATGTTAAACTCCATTTATTTTATTATATACCATAAAATGTTTTATCAGTATATATACCATAATATTCTTAGTAAATATAATCCCTCCACATCTGTATTGATAAAATTAATATAGTTTACTACATATCATTAGTTGGGTGTTTTTTTATCATGATCCTTTAATTTAAATTATTCATAAGATATAACCATGTCATTATTCATGTGAAAAAAACCCAATACCTTCTTCAATTAATTACTATGGATTAAAAAACATTTTCCACTATTGGGTAATATCATTATTGGTGTACTGGAAAGTATTATTTTTAGTTCATTAAAATTTTCCGCACATTCATTCTTCCAAAGGAACATAGATCCCTTCTATGTTAAATTTTTGGGAGGAGTATATGGGTATGAGAAATTATCCCGGAAAAATCAATAATATGAACCAAAAATTAGGGGAATATCATATCTCAATAATTTTTTCTGGTCATCACAAATGTTCAACAACCATTGTATTTGAAGAACCCAATGATATACCATGGATTTATATTATATTACCAAAAAAATAAATCATTTTGAATACGAAATTAACACCATGTAAAAGTTACATTAAATTGCCCATTATTTTGTGTCTTTGAAACAATTCTAAAGTGATATGCATTATATTCTATCATAATTTAATGATAAATAATATCATTTATAAAAATAACCGCATCTTGATCACGGTAATATTTAATGACACTATTAATTAAATCAATGAAGATGGATTTGGTATTAGTAAGATCAAATGACATCACTATATACTAATATTGTCAATACATTGTGTGGAATGATGTTATGGGTATATCTTCCATGAAAAATTATTATTGATGACATTCATAATGAGTCTAAATCTTTTCTATGTCATGTGCTTTATGAAGTTGATTCAAAAAGTCATTAGTATGAGGTAGCAGATCCATGTTCTTGATTATGGTCTTTTTGGACTCTAGATAATTATAACATTGTCCCATAAATCCATCTTCCATATTAAAGAAAAGAATAGATCCAACTAATGCTTACGCACTTTGATTAATTAATTCTTTATCGAGAATACTTTTGAATTTTTTATTTAGTTCATGCAACTCAATATAGGTTATTATATAGGAATTATTGGAAATGTGTGGGAAAAATAGTAAGAGTTTTATTGTGAACTAAACATCACAATTGTGTGGTAAACTAGAAAAACATTATGAAAATACATTATGATTTTTTTTACAAAATTCAAAACATCAATTTTTAATTTATCCCAAACCATATAAAAAATGCATGTATAAATTAGGAATGAAGACCTATAAAATATATGTGATTTTCATCATAAGATAATACTTATCATTGCGCTGATAGTGATCATATATGTTTTTTGAAATATAAACCATGAAATAATATCCTTGGAAATTGACATGTTATTTTTGTATAGATATCCAATACTTACCTAAGATAACATAAAATCCAAACAGTTTTACGAATAAAAGGACTTATTAAAAGAACATTTCTACAAACATAAATAAGAGAGGAATAATATAATTAATGTGTGACCATCATACCATAAGGTGGTTTCAATGGTAATTCTACATCTAAATGTAGGACAAGAATCTTAATAAACTAATAAATCTATTATGATAGAAAATATTTGTTAGATCAAGAGTCAAATAAGACATTTTCTAATCTTGAATGGATATAAAGTATACCATTCACCATGTTGATATCATACCCCTAATCAAAAATAGTGATCATAGGATATTTCAATCAATTTCTAGTATTTAGAGGTTTTTAACATCAATCATATTCATAAACATTCAGATTTTGTCAATAGAGAGGATAATATTCATACTCGTAGAAATTTAACGAATGTTGTGTGTGGTGCAATTTTTGAAGATTTCTATCTATTATTTTTACATTTTATGTTACACCTATCACTTTATAAATATATTTCCTGATAACATTCATTCAAAACATAAATCATTTAATAGTCACCTTAATAAAATTTCCTCTATTTTTCATTTGTGACATTGAGCATAATGGAAACCTCATATTATTAACTCCATGGTTTTTAGAGTTCTATTTGACTAATATAATTATTTTTTGTGCCAATACCATGAGATTGGTGGGTATATATGATCTATATTTCCACCTTGACAGAATATCAAATGATTTACTTATAGATTCTAATTTACCCAATGGATTTCACCCTTAGGTGACTTTTTTTGAAGCCGTTAAATAATATATTAACCTTATATTCATGATGGATGTTAAATCCATAAGCAGACCAAGAATGTCATGTAAATTATCCTTTATAGTTTCCTATATATTCATCATCATTTTGAATTTTATCATTGAATCCCTTCTCTATTTTCATATACTGCAAATGGGGGAAGTAATTTTTGAAAAAATAAGCCTTTTAAACTCATCCCAATTCACATATTCGATTTAATAACGATCCATTATATTCTTGATTAGATTCCACCATTGATCTTCATCACCTTCAAAATGTTAGAAAACCAAACTGAATTTTTCGTGATTCAAACACATATGAATGAATAATAATTTTTTTGGGTACTATTACTTTACAATAAAACTAGAAAATCATTGAAACCAATAAAATTAGGTGGTTGTTTCCATGTGGAAAACTCAACTGAATTTTGTTCCAACATTTTATCATTTGGAATTTCAACATGAATCAAAACATATGAATTTATTAAAGAATTTTAATGATATGTTTTTTCCATAACTGATATAATTTGGTTTAATGGGAGTAAAATCATCTCATTGATTGATGAATTAAGAATTAACACAATTCCATTGGAATATAACCATTCAATAAAACCCAAATTATAGTATGATATACAAAAATCCATGTGGGAAACCACATAATCCAGAACAAATAAATTACAATATGTCTTAAATCAGTATGCCTTCTTATATATCTATGAAACCTTAATCTTAGCCTAATTTATTCATGGTCTTTATTCTAAAATTTCTCAATTATTCATATATTATCTGTGAAATTCTAATTAATATTTCCCTAGAATATCAAACAAGGTATACAGTAATGCCCATATTCATGTACCAGCTAACAATCAATTTGATCATGAAAAATCAATTTTCGTTGTTATTACCCCTATGATATCAATTACAGAACCAAATACACATTTAATATCTTTATTGGGGTGTGATTGATTATAAACCACTCATTGTATCCTTCAACAAAATTATAGGACATTTTCCAATTCTACAACCAATCAATTGAATTATCCCTATCATTATCCCAAGGATTTTCTTACAGTATTTCCAAATGTTAACTAAACCTTGGTCTGATACAAACAATAGTTACCCATGATTATCATAAATTGATATTAAATTTAAATGTATTAATATTCATTATATATGATTATGATCCACATTATATTAATTTAGGTATAATTTTATTAGAAATTTTGAAACATAAATAAATAGTTCATTTTAGTTATATATCATCATCTCTTAATCCGTTATAATTAGAAACCTACATACATAACACATTTCTTCATATCCAAGTGAATGGAAACATAAGAATGTGTGTGTTTGGATGTTTTGTCAGGGTAAAAAAGAGGTATATCAATATAACATATTAATAATGGAGTGATGACATGAGGGTAACCATTGAAAACCATACACTACATATCCTAGATCATAAAAACAAGTCCTTAAATTTTTATTTTCCATTCATAAGACATGAATGAGAAAGAAATAAAATACATGATCCATGATAGAATTACATTACCAGAATTCATTTATTTGTGGAATAAATAGAAGATTAAAAAATCATTTCCTAATGATTCAAGGATTATTTACAAGGATAACATAGGGGAATGATATCACTCCTCAAATCATTATAGTAGTCAAGGTCCACATCCTAGACAAACATAGTAGGAATTTTCCCATACTGGACTAGGTTCACTCCCCCATTAATATCCTATTTATATGAAAATATATCAATATTATTGTAATACATTATAGGGAGATATTGGTCCCAAATATCATATATTGAAAATCATAGAATTGTGTTCCACAAGATAATGAAAAATTCATTATTTCAGAACCATTGTAATGAAATGGGAATAAAAAAAAATTAATTATATAAAAACCCATGATATGAAATGGGTTTTATAAATATTTCATCATAGAATAACCCAAGGGAATGATGTGGGTTTCATCAACATATTTTAGCCACAATCATAAACCGTATATAGAACAACTAAGAATGATATCGTTGAAAAATATCTATAATAAATCAATATTAACATCAATTTATTTCATCTGATGTGGAAAATTATTCTGAAAATTTACATGGAAAATTTCTTCAATAAAATAACAATTAATTTAAAATGATCATATTAATTCAAAAAATTCATAAAACAATTTGGATGTAATTTTAATTCAAAAAAAAACTCTTGAAATATAAATTTAAATCTTCAAATAAAATAATACTTAGGAGGGTGGTAAATTCTTCTCATTCAATAAATGTTAAAATAAGTATTCCATTATAATTTTCATTAAAAATTTCAATATACCATCATTCAATATAAGATAGGAAAATTATTTTAAAGCATTTCATAAAAACATAATAAATGGAAAAAAAATATTTTTAAAAATTCATAATATAGTAGTGAAAACCTACATTATTATTTTTTAGGAAACATGGATATGGATGAAAGGGGTTTTTTTAAATGAAGATATAAATATTTTCATATTTATATAAAATTTCAATTTATTGTTCTATTGAATTTATTAAATGGAGTAAAATTTTAAAAAAAATTCTTCCACCAAAATAAATGGTCAATGAAAATACAAGAGTTTCTTGATACAAAAATCTTAATATTACATCACCAAATTCATAATCATAAATAATAACGATAAACTATGAGATTGTAACATTAATTTTTTTACACATGTAATATATGAAAAACATTTCACATCGCTACGAGAATGTGGTAGTCCACACTTACAAACGAGAGATGTTATTATTTTACAATGAATTGGAAGGTAAAATGTTTCATGATATATTATATGTATATAATTATAAATATTTCACATATTTGATATATATTAATTATTATTACTGAAAATACATTCCATGAAATGATTAATTGAACAAAAAAACACATCGCTTCATAAGGTGTTACTCTGATATATTAACGAGTGATATTATATTCTACCAAAGAGAATGAAATGTATGATGGTATATATAACATAGTAATTCCATAAGTTTAATAATTAAAATAACATAATATAAGTATATTAAATACTCCTAATCACCATCCTTGAATGGTTGAGATGGAAATGGATTACAACGGTTCATGAGGTGGTAGTTTTTTGTACACATGATTGATAATTTTTTTACAGTTTAATGGTATTGGATATGGATATAAGTAATTAAATTTAAAATAATATCATATTAGAGTAAAATTTATTTCCTATTATATAATCTTCTAAATATTTTTACATTTAAAAAAAATATGTAAAATAAAAACGCATTGTTTAAAATAAAACATATTCTTCAGAATACCTCATTACATTTTGACCATTGCATATATTGACATTGTTATTGATATTTCCAATGATTATAGGATGTGGGGAGGGGTTTATGTAAGGGATTTGGGGATGGAAGGAATGAACCAATGTTTTTTGGAAGTTTTAACATGATATGATAGGGGTTTTCATTTTTAATTATGGTAGAGGATGCATAATGTAATTTTTTTGAAATAAAGTATCACCATAGTTTTCAATTGAAAAAGTATTCCAAAATTTGTAATTATCTTCTATTAAAGGATATAATGTTTTCATATGTTTATAAAATTGGGTTTGGAAATGGTTTTAGTCATTTTTTACCCTTAGGTTTTTAGATTAACCCTGTTGAAAATCCATTTTTACCTTAAACGAGCTAATTATGTATTACTATTTTATCAATTCATTATGGTAAAAAATTATGTTGAACATAAAAGATACAATTAATTATTCTGATTATATATACGAAATACATTTTGATAAATATAATTATTATAAGTGGAAGAATTTAATTTAAATCTAATATCACAGATGTGACGAAAAAGAAATTCATAAAATAGATAAAATTGAAAATATTAAAAATAATATATATCTAAATTCAAAATTAAATTGATTATAAAAAAATTTGGATTAAAAAAATATAATTAAAAAATCATACTTTTAATATCTTATTTATGTAAATTAATATTACATTTTCTTTAAATAAAACGAATTGTTTTCCATTAAGGGACATTATTTCTCACTATTAATCAAAAAATAATCCTTTTAGAAAAATATAAAAAACTAACATTAAGGTAATTATGATATGATGATTTCAAAAATGAATTTTATTTTATTACAGAAATTTTACAAATTTTTCAAAAATGTATTTTATTATTTTTTCATAAAAATAAATCAAACCCTTTTTTTGAATAGAATATTTTCAATGAATATAAAGACTTTACAAAAACATAAGATCATATTAAGGAATATATTTTATTTATCTAATAAAATATATTCATTTCTCTTAATTTATATATTACTATTCCTTCCACTAGGTTTATATACTATGTTATAATGGTATTTTTTAATAATAATTCAAATAGTATATCACAGTTCGTTAAAACTTAGTTGGGCATGTAACAAAGCTATCAAAGAAATAAATATATTTATAAAAATAATATTTCATAAAATATCAAGTCATAAATTACTAGGGTGACATAAAATGAAATACAATATTGATTATGTATGTAAGGTAATCTTGAATCTATCTATAGTCTTTCCATTTACTACATCTATTCCATAACTAGAAGCCTTTTGGAAACATTATGTTGGCACATTACCTTCTCCATATCCTTTATCATTATGTATGCATGTACACCAAAATTCTCATGCATGGTGTTATTTAATAGAATATAGGAAAGAAAAATGAATCCTTATCAAAATTATATATATATTTTTGTGTGTGTGTTTGTGTGTTTGTGTGTGTATATTTTATTACTGAAAGAGAAATTCACATACAACTGCACAACTAATCATGTATTAAATGATCATTCACTAACAAATCCACTAAAAACCTTGGTCGTACCATATTTAACTCCATTACATTGTATATCATTTTTATTCTGTTCAAAACATGGAAATATAGATTGAGAGATTCCCACATTTAAAGAAATGTTTCTCTCATGTCACAAGAAAACCAACTCAACTTTTTCTAGTATGAAATCTTTACATGACCAAATAATGGAACTCTACGCATAAAAATGGTTGTTACTATATAGCATATCATAATTTTCTATGAAACATATTTCAATGTAATATAACATTATCCTTAAATAGGAGAACAAAATTACAGGATCAAGCCTTATACATCCTATTCAGATCCACGTCTAATGACTCACATCACTAAAATGACCCCTCTATAGAGCCAGATATGTCAGTTAATGAAATCTGTCTGCATGATCACTGAGAAATAGTTTTAACGGTTATTAGATATTCCTTATATAGTAAGAAAAAATAATGAGACCAAATGTTATAATAATTATTTTATGTGATATGAATAATACATAATCAATGTATAACATATCAAAAAATAAACATGGAATATAAAATATAGATGTCACGAGCTACCCATGATTGACAACATATCATATCATCAGAGGGTCTCAACACTAGGTATATGCACCAAAGAAAATCATGTCAGAAAAAAATAGAAAAAGAACCAATATGGTGAGGAATTACTATATTTTTCATGTCAAAACAATGTTGTAAGATCCTCTAAGATATGAAGCTCAGGTAATTATGGTATACCAACAATCATTAGAAAAATATCTAATCCATCAACATAGAAATAATATGTTTGGAAATCAATGGAGGAGTCATTAAAAGATACTAAATCAGTAAAAACACACACAAAATGATTTTTCAAAAACATTCTATGTAGTATATATCAAATATAGGACACCGATTGTCATGATCCATGACTAATAATCTAATAAAGGGTGAATTTTCAATTATTTTTAGGGGAAAATCCATAAAAAATTTCCTAATGGCTTAGATCTGTGATAAATTCAAGTGAAAATTAATAATTATCTTTTTAATGGATATAAATGATCTTAATGAATTCCTTTTATTGATATAGACATCATGTACACAAGAGGAGATTATGAAAAATCCTATAGTAGTAAGGGAGATTTCTCTAGTAAATTATAGTTACATTAGGGTGTGATTTGGGAGAGGGTTAGTATTATTACTATATTAATGTAAATATATATAAACAACATTAATTATTACTGCTTTTGAGTTCTACTAGACATAACGCACTCCTTGAATTAATGATATCACTTTTCATCAACCACTATATGACATGATGGGTCTTATGGAATGTAGGTCCCACTACAAACACCACAAGCTAGTCAATGTACACCACCGTGGTTTCATTGGAATTGTTTCATCTACAATGCATCTCACAAAGGCCTCTATCCACTATAACCCAATTCTAAATATCATTTTTTTTCTATTTTACACACCTCAAAGTAAAAAAATTCGAATTATACATCAAAATATATAGAAACCCCATTGAAAAGAAAATAAAGTTATAATTATCTTAGTCTATTATCTAATCATACCCATGCAGTACAACTAGTAGAGATGACTAAAAAAATCATGTTACAATGCCTAGATTTTACAATAAAACTCCATTGTCTCTATGTAAAACTTTACTTACTTCCAATAATTATTTAAAATTTGTAATTTATTTCTCTAAAAACAATTTCTTTCTTTTCTCTATGATCATCATAGTGGGTTCCACATATGATGCATCATGTTATTGAAAAATTTCCTCATTTTTGATCAAATAAACATGATCAGTCATATATATACTCTATTATGATACATTGAAAATAACATGAATACGATGATATCATAGAGTATGATAAAAATGATAGGCCACTAACTATATATTATTTATAAAGTTTAATAGTTCAATAATTATTGATAATATCTTCCATTACATCAACAACCATCAATTTCTTTTCTGGTGTGTAACAAACAAGAATACCAATTATCCCTTAAAGAATTACAAGCATCACATACTATATCACCATATCATCAATGAATTCATTGAGTGGTTAATTACCAATCCTTGTTAGAAAAACACTCTCCCAGTGGTATCATGTATTAATATTGGACCCGTATTTGACATTTCATCTGTATTGTTCATATATAGCATTGAATAACATCGATCACCATAAATACCCTTAAAAGGTTCCATTTTTATTGAATCCTAAAATATTTTAAGGATGAAAAATAAACCAACACTATTTTATCATCCCAGTATATAGGATAGTAAAAAAAATACCACAATATAAACTCTAGAATCGAGATGGTATTCCCTAACTATCCAACAGTCTGCTGATGGAATTCTATACTCAGTTTCTGTTGGTAACAAAAAATACAACTATATTACCAATCAAAATAGAAATTTGAAATGGAAATTCATATATAATATGAGGATTAATCGTAGACCACAAATGGTATAAATACTATTTATATATATTATTCCTAACTCATCTATTGAAATTTTCTCTTGAATTAGAGACAAATGATACATTTTCATCTGTTAATCAATTATCATATAAATAGTTTCACAAATCATTGGGGTCCTGGGTAACCTCATCAATATTTACATCATCATATTAAATAACTATCACATGGGAACTATGATTGGTATAATCAAACCACCAGATGATAATTTTTAGCCTTTACCCATTAGAATGAATGAAATCCTGAAACAACACCAGTGATGTACCTATCCATTCTAGTATATAAAAATGACAACATAGTCATGGTAAATAATTGTTGAAACTATATGTACCACCCACATAAAATATTGTTTGGTTTGGATCATATCATTACTCATGTAATTAGGAACTACTAACCTCCCATGAACACATATCATGTCATTATCATATGTAAAACCAAGACTCATGCATCACAATGCACTTGGGATCCAACTCCAGAATTTCCTTTACCCAGTACATTAAATAATATGTGATAGATAATGATAAAAATATCATAAATCCATGATCTTAATATACATACACTATCCACTAATCCAAAACAATAATCAAACCCCATTCATCCAATGAAGTATTCTCTCATAGATCTAATATATCTGGTGTTTTCTTGGGGAGATCATATACAATGCCATTAATATTTCTTGGATAATAGGACATATAATAGTAAAATATCTATATATTTTCCACCCAAACTACCATCTATATATTAATATACTTTTGAGACAAGATATATCATAATATATTTTGGTCCGGGTTGAAATCAATCCGGTTTCCGAAGAGATAATTTCAAAATCACATGAAAGTGTGGAATATAAATTCCAGTTCTAACTGATGCATATGGTTTTTATATATTTTAGGTCAACATATAAATTTCTATTAAGTAGTCACCTAATCCCACTTCATTAAAAAACTACCAACCAATAATCTGATGAATCATTTTATATAATTTTATCCAATCCAAGGATAATGAAGTATCACATTAGGAACTACTGTCAATACGTACAATATCTTTATGAATGCATATTCACACTAATCATACAAATAAAAAATTACCCCATTTTTTCAAATATGTTATTTGTTATTTGAAATAGGAGATTTCGTAGATGAAATGTTTACAGTACCCACAATCAAAATGAAATATCATAATTTTGAACAAATTCCTATCGAATTCCTATTACATCAAGACAACTAACTTCTCCATGTCTATTAAAATACATGACTCAGAAATCACAAGCCCATTGAACCACAACTAAAAAAATTCAAATGTTGAAATTTGATAGTTTTTCATAAATCAAATGTCCTTGAAGAATAATCAATACAAACTCATGGGGGTACAAAATGCATATCTGATATCAAAAAAATTTCATGATACCATCAATTTTTTATAATAATGAATGGTTAAAAGAGACTAACAATTAAAATTAAAATTATTAATGTTGTATGTGAAAAGTTCAGTAACTTGATATTTCTTAATAGAGTAATGTACACATTTTATTTCAAGTTATATCAAAAATTAAAAAAACATTAATAATACCATCTCATAATTTTATCAGTGGGTAATAATTAAAATTTTGAGGATTCAATTTATTTAAGGTGTTAGAATGTAATAACTAATGATTTTATAATATATATGGTTTGAAATCAATACTATGGTAAATAACATTATCGACAATCAACATCGAACACAAATAATATAGAAACAATAATTATTAATAATATTTAATAAAAATTCAATCATATAAAATAAAATTATTATAATGAAAAAAACCACATAAATTTGTTTTAGGACCACCTAACAATTTAAGAAGAATTTTTTCAATAAATTTATTTTTTAATTATATATAATGAATAATAATTTAAATGTTATACATATATATATATATTAAATTTAATAAATTCTCATCATTATTTAATTCCACGTTTCAAAACAAATTTTTTCATTTTTTATATTTTTCTAAAATAATCGACTTTTTGGCGAATAATAAGAAATTAATGATTTTATTAATATCGATTCTTTGAAGAAATTATCATAATAAAAATAAGATATAAATGTTTTTAAGAAATTTAATATTTAATATTTATTAATATATGTTATTGTAAATAAATTAAAATATTCAGTGTTAGAATTATTAAACCCTAGTGTAAAATAATGGGAATAAAAAAAATTAATCTAAAAATTGTTTTTATTCTATTATATAAAAAAATATTATCATCACTTGTTTAAAATAAATTTATCAAAGTGGATTTAATATTTTTAAAGAACATGATATTATAATTTAATAAATTTGTTTACATTTTTTGTAATATAATTTTGATTATGTCAATTAAAACTAATTTTCATGATAGTGGTGGAACTGTTAATTTCAATGGATTTTTTGTTAATATTATTTAATTTTTATGAAATCAAAAAATATTATAAATTTTAATTTTTATAAATTTTTATAAACATATTATCAATCATTAAATTGGTAATCAGTATTAATAAGATTATGAATAGTTAATTGTTAATATAATATTTTTCTAAAAAATAGTTTTTCTATATTATAAATGATTCTACGTAAAGTTTAATTTTTTTTAATTATTATTGAAAATAATTTCTTTTAATAGAGATTACAAATATTCAATAAAAGAAAAATTAAGTATTATTGGTTTTAATATTTTTTTTGAAAAACATATATTACATTTATAACAAAGGGTTGCATTAGTTAAAATAAAAATTATAAAATAAATAAACCTTCAGTTATATAACCTAAAAAATGATTTCAACATATTTTAAAATAATATGTAGAGTAATTGTAGATATTATACCTCCCCACTACCAATTATTCTTCACTTATTGAAACTTTGACCCATGAGTAGTGTCATTTTATTACTGAAAAATAATAGGTGCTCAGAAAAGTTACATTTTCTTCAAATAAGAATATTTATACTTACAAAACATCATTCCAAAGAAATTACTTTGGGTTTATCCCAAAAAATATAAAATATTTTTCCTCATAGAATCATATATAATTTTCATAATCCTCTATCATGAACTAGTTTTCTGAAACCCTTCAATTACAAGGATACATTCTAGAGAACAATCAATGTTAAAAAGTTGTTCTTACTTAATCATTTTCCATTCCATATTAGTAATTATACTCCAACAATACACATAGAATGTTTAATATAATAAACTCATTATAATTTTTATATATACGATTAATTATATTAATGGAAAATATATAATTTATTCCTTCCAACAAAAAAATGATTGTCCACCATGCGTTTTACAGACTATTGCCACCACGAAATAATGTTTTTTTATTTTTCATCATGATTTTTAATATTCATCAAAACTATTAAATGGTTTATTATGAAACATTATAATATAGAAATATTGTAATAATTTTCTTAATAATTATATCATTCATAAAGAAACTGCATTCATATCCATAATAATTCATTGATTATGGAATGTTCTTGTTTGGTTTGGGCAAACCACATATTTGAACAATGCTACAAAAATCTACCATGGATGAATACGAGAAAATGAATATTAATAATTTTATAGATTTATAATTATAATATGATTACATTAATCTATTTTAATAGTTATATGAATTAACTAATTTGTTATTAAAATATCATCATTGCTTGCAAAAATTACTGAAATTAGCTGGGACAGATTCAATTTTCATGCCACATAAACAAAATAATAATGGATTGAGATAATATAATTACAAAGAAATATATTTTATTTATTAAAACATCATAAATGAATATTTAATTATTAAAATTTTTAAAATGATAATGAAAAACACAACTATTATGAAACTATTTCAAAATGATCAAGATAACTCACAACTGAAATTGTAAATTAAAAAAAACTAACTAATATACATGTAGAGGATATTTGTAATAGTGTTTTAAAAAGTTAGATATATATATGAATTTGGTTCTTCAATATCTTATTAATATAATTATTTAATTATATTAGTTTTATATTCTTTAGTTGAAGTCAAAAATTAATTTAATGTTTTCTTGTCTTATATTTAAATCCCTAGAGAAATATTTATTATAATACACATTATTTTAATTGGAATGTATTTTTTACCCATAAAATATATTTTATCAGGAATTTATTATATTTTATTATATAAATTTTTTAATTCCATGTTATTTCTCTCATTTAATTTTAAATAAAAATCTTCTAAATTTTTTGGTGTTTTTATTATTTAATTTTTTTTCTTTTTAGTTAAAATATTTATAATTCAACTCTATTGTGTGAAGTTATATTTATTCTACCAAATTAATATTTTTTATTTTTCCATAATTATTCTGTCAAGTTCCAAAATAATACCTTATAACCTCATTAAAAAATTATTCTTACCACAATGATTATGTTACATGTATGGGGTTTGTGTCTCCAATTTAATTTCCTGATACATATATATAATTATACACCTTGTATTCCTTAGACTGTTTAATTTATTTTCCATAAACTATTTTTTCAACAGATAGTATAATTATTCATGGTATTTAATGTTTCATATGAAATTATATCTTTAATGTGGGCTTTATTAAAAAGATTCTTATATAGTAAGGGTTTATTTTTCTCATTTTCAGATTTATTTGTCTTGTTTTATATTTTACAGAATAATTTATTTTATATAGAGTATTTTTTTCCCAAGGAAATAAAGAATAATTATCATATTTAATTTCTCCATTTAATAAATTTTATTTCATGGTATCCATATTATTTTCATTTATTCTTACATTAAAATTACTAAAAAATTTTAATCTCAAATTCCATCATTGAAAAACAATACACATTATTGAACATATTTATTTCATTATTTGTTAATTTCGTCATATTTTTTAATATCATCAAAATTTATGATTATATAATGGGGGAATAAAATTTTTTTCTCTAATATAGCTTATCAATTAATTTCATCCCCATAAAAAGTATATTATTTTTGAGAAAAAATAACATTCTTTGTAAAATAAGTTTCTCCTATAAGACCAAATTTTCCATTCACAACAACATTAACCATTATATTTAGAAACCTAATTATTTTGTTCTCTTCTTTGACCTTTAAATATCCATTGTATTTTAAGAATTATTTTTTGGTAATATTTGAATGAATTGGGGATTCAATAAAATTATATTAAGATATTCAAATGAATATCCATAATTTCTAAATAAAATGTTTTAACATTCACACCACATTCCATTATTAAAACCATCTTGTCATATCAATTAGGTATAATTTAATATTTTTTATGAATGTAATTTTTTTCAAATGTGTCAATATATATTTTAGAAAAATAACACTTAGAGTTACCTTAAATTCTTTTTTAGTCCAAAGATAATAGCTATTTATAAAAAATCCTTTATGATTTCACAACTATTTTACTCATTATATTTAAAATATTTATTCTCAAGGAAATTATTTTTGTTAAATCACCCTCTAAATACTCTTATAAAAAATTTCTTTGAGTGATTGAATTATTGGTATCAACTATTCACATTTTGGTTGTCACATTTGGTGTTACCATCTATAAATGTTTTAGAAACCATTTTTTTCATGATTCTAAATGATGTTAATAATGATTATTTTGAAGTGGAAAACATATGTAAGGATAAATGAAGGGTCATTACCTATGTAACCCTTGAATTAATTGTGTATATTCAAATATCATGTTCAATCCAAAGGATACCTGGGGCGATTTATCAGAAGATAAAGGGAATATGATGATATTTATTAAAATTTAAAGGGAGAATAAGATGATTTATCCCAATATATAGTATAAAAACAATATTATCAAATGAAAAATTGTTATAATACAGGTTTTAACCAAATATCATGTGTCATGTTAGTATTATCCCCATCCTAAGAATGTACTCAAGTGGTTAGTAATATCATACATTGTGATAAATTTCATGATGGGTAGCACTAAAATAATATTTTATTAAATATGTTTATTAGAAAATCTCATCTCAAGATCATTTTACTATGATTATGATCCTTCACTCATGTTTCATGTCCCATGATTCAACAAAATTGTTCAATTTTGCATGTTTGTTAATTTTTTATTATATATCCATTTTTAACGACTTATGGAAAAATATTTTTATTTTATTCTCTTATAATAATATATTTATCTAATATCTATTTTTATCATATTTTTATGATCTAATCCACAAATAAAAATTGATGAGTTATTTTCCCTTATTTATAATTCATGATAAACATATTCTTATTTTTTCCATATGGTATGACAAATAGTGTAACTATGAGATTTATTATTGGGAGTCAAGTATGGTTTGATTAAAGGGAAATGTTCAATATTTTAGTAAAATAAAATGCCTATATAACTAATCCCCAAACAATCAAATGAAAAAGGTTCCCTATTTCTTATTAGATTATTTTTATATTTAGTAATGTGACATTTATGAATTTTTATTTTGGATCCTCTGACTTGGTATTCCTGTAAATTTACTAAATTGTGTGTTTTTAGCCCTAAGATCATGATTATGGGTTTATGTAGCCTCATGGGACTGTATACATTTCTTTTTATATATAGCAGAACATTACATGGTTTCTTATTACTTTTTTTAATTTTATAATTATATTATGCACTCATGTAGTTTAGAATATTACAAAAACTTTTCCTTTGACCTAAAAATATATTTTTATATGTGGAATAGAAATAAAAGCATAAAATATTTTTCTTTATCAACCTCCATGAAATCTATTCAACCATTTAAATAATTATTCAATTTTTCATAATACAAGTGATTCATTTTTAGGTTCACAGATATTCAAATATATACCCAGTTTATTATTATCCTCATGTGACATGTGAATTATCATGATATTCCTCAATCACAACATCCATGAAAATATATTCATTAAGGATCCAAGTATAAATGTAGAATGTATTTTACTTTTACTAGTGATCATATCTCCATGATTCATGAATCTTATATAATCATCACCTTCTTAAAAATTGGAAGAAAACCTGGCATCATGATATTTGAACATGAATACAATGTACGAGAAACAACATATTTCCATATAGTATGTATTTAAAAGAATAATAAACTAAAAAATTATTCTAAAAGACATATAATATTATTAATTTAGTACATTTCTATGATTGAAATTTTTTCAACATCTACTTCTCTTATAAACCCACATACCAATAGTTACTATTAACTAGAGATTATAATAAGATTTTTTGAAACCATAAACCATACCAAGATATTTTCTAAAATATGATCTAAATCTAGTTACTATTTTTTAGGGATCAAAACCTTCTCTCTAACAAGGTATCATCTCTATTTAAATGATATATCTTAAAAAATACAATACTAGATACATTTGATATGATTTCCATCATCATTCATTTCAACCATGCCATATTTCAAAAATCATAGATAACTCATAACAACATTGTGTTATTGGATTAATGAGAAAAAAATCTCATCACCTGATTTCAATCTATATTTATCCAACATAATATTAAATATTGAAGTATCATAAAACCATTATTTTTTGTATTGATACTAATAGCATACATTACACATAATCTACTAACCATTAAACTGATTTTATATAACAAAAATGTTGGACTTATAAACATTTATTACCTATATGAATCTATTAATTAATGTAACACAATATTCATAATTTACATGTTATTTACATATATAAGGGAGAAGACATTTATACTAAATTCAAATTCTCTTCATTACATTTACAATAAATTATTGGACCTTTTTATAGAACACTAACTTCAGTATTCCCTAGACAAATTCTAGTGATGACCTCTTCAGACCTCATGGATTTCTAATGCACCTTTATATATAATATAGTCTTACGTTACATAGATATTAGACTTCTGTTACATATTTTAGGGTATTTATAGAGTAACATTATAAATATATAATAATCATTCATTTTACCCTCTTCATTTTATTGTCACATTTATGCACATAGTGGATCTTCCAGTAGACCTTTATGAAGTAATAAAATCATTCAAAATATAATCCAAGATATGTGAATAGATATTTTCATAAAATGAAAAAACTTTTCTTTTAATATTTTACATATTTTATTGAAATAAAATCTCACAAAATATGATATTTTTCTATGGGATAAATTATGTCTATTTTTTTTATATGATTTATTTAAGCATTCAAATTCACTAAATATGAATCATTAGTGGAAAACTGATGCACTTGCTTCCAACAACCATTGATTTTTTCATGTGTTATTTAATATTTTTCTTCTACTAAATTAATCTAGATTTAGGTTTCAAATCTACACTACACATTAAAATATATTTAACACAAATTATTTTATCCAAAAGTGGACAGTATCATTATATTTGTGTCTAATTTATATTTTTCTTGTCAAATGAAGTATATTTTGGATCAATTTTCAGTTGGGTGTCATTGAAGTTTGTTTCACAATATTCTTCATCAAGTTTTCCATGATTTCCTCTAATAAAAATTCCCAAAGTCTCTCAAATATTAAGCTTTAAATGAAACTGATTTACAAATATTGTTTGTAAATTGGGGATTAAGACCAAACAAGACTTACGAACTCAAATTGTTTCTGAGATTGTGAGGTCAGTCTCATTACACCCACTTGGAGGTAATTATTTCTAAGTATGGGAAACACTGAAAAATTATGATATGTTCATGAAATCATTATTATCCCTTAATATGAGATTCGTTTCTCTGTTTCCAATGAATTCATTAAGACATTGTGCTAATGGGAATGACAGTTTGGGCAACATGTTTTATATCCTTATCTTATATGTTTCTAACACATTATTTTATATCCCTATTCAGGAACTATAATATTTATTATAGTCCCTGTAGGTCATCAGTTTCTTGTATATGGGATTAAACCCCTAATAAGAATCCTTTTTATCTTGGAATAACATGAATCAAAACCAATGTAGTTCATTTGACATTGTTTAACCTGGTATGATAGAACTATACCATGAAATTTATTTTAATAAATTTAGATGATAATAATGGGCTCATGATTCAAGGAATAGTCCAACAAATATTATATAAATCATCAATTAGATTCTATATTTTTTATTCTATGAGTACCTGTGTTATAAAAGATATGATAATAGAATCCCTTAGTGGGGATTATTTTTATAAAGATGTCCTAAATTTCCTCATCTGGAGTACGATACTTTGACTGAAGATGAGATGAACAATTTTTTATATCCCACCATAGGGACCATACTCATTAAAACCCCTCCATGATATTTGTATAATAATCTCCAAAATCTAGGCCCTCGTGACTCATTACCAGTAGATATATTATAAAATTGTATATATTTGATGATAAATAATTTGTACGAGGATAACTCATTAATGTTATCATTTAAGAGTTATTATCACCAGTCACGTGGAGGGTATAGTAAGGGGATCAAACCTTTGGATGGTGTCCACCATATCCTATTTGTAAAAGGAATCCTATTCCACGTAATTCAGTTCATCCTAAACTTGCAGATGGGTTTCAGGTAATTGCGAGAATGGTCAGGGGTTACACTCAAGAGGGAAGTACATGTGTCACACTACATATTATCTATTGAATGAAAGGTATAAATGTTATACATATGGTTGAATTTGTTCCCATGAGTCATTAATATTTGGAATATGGTTGTACTTACACCAGAGTGTATTCCTATTTAATCTCGAGAATTAAAATGGTGTCCTATGTACCCCGCTAATTGGAGGCATCAATATTCTCTAATTTCAATTATCTTATAACTGGTTTATGGGTTGGGGTTGGTGGATACATGTAGAATTTTTTTTTAACTATGGATTAGGAATTCCATGATATTAAACCAGTATGGTGAACATTTTACACATTCATTCTATCTCTTTTGACATTTAAAGAGTGATGTTGACCATGAATGGTTAGCTGGATATTCTAGATACAACATGAAGATCCAAATTGAAATCATGAAAAATAGGGTTACATGGGTTCATAGTCATAAAAAATTATGTACACTCCATTAATTAAGGGGTTATGTGGATGAATGTTCTAGGACAAGGATTTACATGGTGTAATTACAAGTGTTCATGCCAAACAAGGTTGACATATCGTAGGGGGGGGGGGGTCTGGTTGACATGTCTAGGTTGTCTGAAAGTCATGACCCAATGTTTTTATAACATTTCATGGTTACCATACTAAAATGTTATGGGTGTGATTATATCATTGAAAGAATTTCTAATTGTGTTTTATTGACATGCTTTTATTTTTCACCCATCATGTTCATGGTGTTTGTTTGACATGGTAGAAACATCCATGGGTGTCTTGCTGACATGCCTTATATACTTCACATAATTAGAGTTGAAATTTCAAAGATTATTCACGTGAACATTTGAATTATCTAGGGTTCCTTTTAATGATGAAATTGGCTTCTCAAGGATGTCTTCAAATGATCAAAGTGGAAAATTTTAGGGTCCTTCAAAAACTCAAAAAACATTTCTAGGATTCCTTCTGCATGATCAAGGAGACTTGACTATGACATCTTGTAATAATTAAGGTGACCAATCCATGATGAATTTTATAATCAACGTGTACGTGTTTTGTTTCAGTTTCATGATCTGCTAACTATATCATATACTATCACCAAATCAATGTGACTTGCCTATAGGTTGTCTCATAGTCAACATGGCTAGTCCGTTGGCTATCACATGATCAACTATTCTGGTCTATAAGATGTATTATGATAAACATGGCCCATACCTGGGCTCATAAGAGAGTCATGAGACCAATGAGGGGTATTGGAATAATGTTATCACAAGTGATTTACGTAGTTAGTTCTTAGGATGATACCCAAGATCACACACAAATCGATGTTTTGATGAGACATGTTCAAATGGTACATGCATCAAGGCCACAATGGTTATATTTTTCATTATTGTAAGAGTTAATGTCCAAGGGTTCTTGTCATCTACGCACCACCTTGGTTTTTCATGGAAAAGAGTCCCTAGAGAATATTTTATACGATAACATTGCATGATGTTTAATTTCTTATGTGATGGAATGGACTCAATGGGGTCTTTTGGTAGGATCTCATAATATGTACAAGGTATGCACATTGATTTCACAGGTGTAGATGAGGGTACATGGCTCATGGGGTGTATTATGGATGGTCTTTACATCATATATATGCACCATAGGTTATATATAGTGGTGTGTATTCCCACATGTGTATGTTTGTGGACATCAGAAAGGATGTCCTGTGTGGTCGGGGCATATAACTCATAGATGGAAAATTGAATCACAAGATCAATGGTTTATTCTAATTAACTCTGAATGAATAATAGGTTCACATTCAAGACTCATATGTGCATTACATAAATAATTTCTCATGATAATCATGAGGACACATGATATATTTAGGTGTCATGTGATGGAATCTATGAAGTTATGCTGAGGATGAATGTGGTTTCCATGTAAATAGATGAGTAATTTCATAGAAGTGTAAAAAAACTAGTGATTTATTATATTATGTCATGAATAAAGCTCCTAAACTAGAATTTTTCTTGTAGCGTAGCATTATATTTAATTTATCTGGTGATTTCATGATTTTAAAGGGATCACATAATGGTTTCTCACGATCACCTAGATACATTCCTTTGAAGGTGGAATCCCACTACTTTCTCCCATTTATTTATCCAATACTACATTTTCATAGTCTTCTTTATCCCTTCATATTACACATGTTTTCTTTTTGTATGGGAAAAGTGGTTTAAATAATTTGAGGGCGCTGGTTATATTTTTACTTTTCATTGTGTCCATTCTTCAAGTGTTATCTTTTGAAATGCATATACTAACATGAATTTCAAATTAAATTTATGCAACTATATAATAGATTCATGTAATAGTTATTAAGAACACTTTGACTATTTACATCCCCTATTTCCATCACCTTTCATTCATTAGATGGTTTTTTAGTGGATTTAACTTATCATATTCATGTAGTTATTCAATGACCTATCTATTATTTATGTGGTTAATCTTCACATCATCCATATATGGGATTCTATATCAATGTTATTTATTTTCTTTTTTACATGGGGTCACTCAAATGTCTATACATGAGTTTCATTCCTTGATCACATGACTCTTACAAAATCTCATGATCGAATGATCAACCTTAGTTTATGAATCTATTTTTTACCATCACATGTAAAATATCCATGAATCAAGTTAGTTTGACTATTCATTATGTGGTATTGTGGATGACATCGAACAATGGCCCCACATGTTGGAATTTGTAGAGGAATTACCCCATAATCACAGTATCATCTAGAATTATATTGGTGGAATCATATGGTTCTCATGAAAACCTTCATATGATGTATTTGGATTCTTGAAAGAATTGTGTTCATGTGAAATGATATCAAATTTTTGTATTCATGGTATCTAGATAGTCTTATTTGTCCTGGTTCGGTCATCCGAGCTATTTAACATAGTGGAATTTGGGTGATGTGGAGAAATCTAATTTCTCAACCGCATATGGTGTGCGGAAATTGAGTGAGAGGTTGAAGAAGATGCAACATAATGATCAAACATCTTTGATAATATCGATTATATGGTGAATATTTTTACAATATTATTTTTCAGAGTAATAGATCAACTGAAGAAACTCATCCCACATCGATCTAGTGGGTTCTCTAGATCTTCTTAATAAGGATGACGTGCCATCCACCACTCAAAGAAGCAATGAGGTTGTGACCTACAACACATTCACCCATTAAACCACTAGTCACACACTACCATTACATGGCCCTCCTAGGAACCCCCCCAAATTCACTTTAGATAATCAATACTAAAGCTATGATCAACTGCATCCTTGCCACTCATCTTGTCAGATGGATGGATCATAGGGTATGGTTGAGTATACTCCTACATGTTCTCTTGGATGACCAGTTGGTTGGATTATTTTTTTCTATAGAAAACAATGAAACATTGAAAAATATTCTATGTAATATAAATATAACAAGGTGTAAAAATTATATTCCCGTTTAATGAAAATCCCAATCCCAAGATTTGTTCTTTAATTATGAAACCTCCCTTTCCCATCATAAAAAAATTGAATTTTATTTACACGAGCCTCACAATTTTCAAAAAATTTATGCTAATTTATATTGTGCATAATTATGGATGCCTAAAAAATTCCACCCCATTTTAATTATATTTATTTAGGTTGCAAACAATTTATTTATAAGGTAAATTTAGATAACTTATTCGTATATTTTGAAAATATTTATAGATAAATTATTGAACTATATGATTGGATTTTCAGAGATTGATTTGTCTAAGAGATTGTAGGTGATACCAAGGGGAGACTTCTTTTCATGTGTGGTTAGCCGAATCCAATATCGGAAATATCCTTAGCATGATTCATAGATGCCATGAAACTGGAATATGCCTAGATTGAAAAATTGAATATGGTATTTTTTGGAAAGGAACTTGCAGTTGGATACAAGATAAGATTGAATGTACATCGTTTTGTATTATGATTAGACAAGAATCAGGTCCTAAAAAGTTATGAGGTAGGCTCATATTTTGATCTATCTCATTCATAGTAAATATAGGTTCATGTATAAGGAACTCTATGATTAATGGAATTATTTAGATATAGCTCATACATTAAGCAAAGAATTCTACTATTTTTTACGAAATATTTGATAGAGAACCATTATTTTGTGGAGAAGTTGGATGGATCATGATCCCATGCCACATTTCATGGTATATAAAATGGACCACAATGAGTAGTTTAAGGTCTTACAGGTTAGACAAAATATCATGTATTATTAGGAATGAGATGACTCAGTTCCATCATATTGGTACCAAGAAATATATTTCTTCTCTCATTTTTTCCTTGATCAATGGAGCATGCTTTTTATCGGAAAACATAATATCCCCTTAAATCAGTGAATCTTCTCTGATTCACCATCTTAACTTTTTATAAGATTTATATATGGGAAATATTAGAGGGTGTGGACCCAAATTTTTCATAGTTATACAAATTAATGGGTTTTGACCCAAAAGGTTTTATAACATTTCCAATTTATGAGTACTGAATATTCATGGATAATACAAAGTTCATGTCGAGAGAGAAAATACATGGATTTTCCCAAGGTTCCCATTTAATGTTTTCAACCGTCAGACATAGTGTCTCTTTTAGTGGGTTGAATTAATGTCATGAACACTGGACCATTTCCAGGTTGTATCTTAAGTAATAAGGACACAGACCTTCTATTTGAATAGGTTAATGTATTATAGTTTATAACTTTTGTTTTTGTTAGTTTTGGAGACTTCGAGATAAGACATAATATTGCTAGTATTTCGGAGTACCTTAGAACGAAATGATTAATTCATGTAGTTTAGATTATTCTAGCTCATACATTCATAAAATGAGAGTTGAAAGACTTCCATATCCTTCTTTTTTATGCTTGTATTTTAGTGTTTTCCAGCTTAGTCTTTCTACTGCAGGTTTGTTGAAGTAATCTTGCTCAGGATTTCAGCTGTAGGAATATTAGATTCATGTAGCTCAAACATTTATGTGATTTTCAGTTTAAATTCATTCCAATAATACTTGAGAAATGAATATAAAATGTGGCATATATATCGAGAATGACTCAAAAAAACCTATGTTGATGGGTTCTTCCTTGGTGTTATCGAGGCTCATGAGGATTATATTTTCTCTATTATAATGAGTATTGTATTCTAGTTTTTTGGAAAATGTCCCTTATTACTACTCCATTAAGGATGAGTGTAATTTTAATATAGTTGTATCCCTACTCTTTTTCTATGGTTATGAATTATTTTTTAGAGATGGTGTTGGTAGATGGTAAAAATATTATGGAAGACCAATCTAGTGGTATATATGAATATGAGCATTGTAAATAAAATGTCCATGTGTATTAACTAATGAATATTTAATGGGGATGATATATAAGGGATTTCCCAAAATAACCTTAGGTTTTGAGTTCTACAATGAAATAACTAGTTCTCAAAAGGATTATATTTCCTTCCTTTTAAGTAAGATATTCCCCTAGCTCGTAGAAATATTCGGGAATCCAAATGGATCATGATATTTGGATTATGGGGTTTATAAATCACAAGTCCAGTATATGTAAATGTTGAATATAGAATAATGATGAAAAACTAGGATTTACCCAAATCCCTAATGTGATTAGTTTAATATGGTATTACCTTGGCCCTAGGGTATTAGACTATCATTCCTACAAGGAGCGTAAGTCTCTATTTGGTATGTCAAGATAACATATGCATGGGACCTTAGATCTTACATGAATGGTCATATAGATGTTTCCCCACACATTTCAATGGGACATGAAGGGTTGGTGGGGAATGAAACGTCTTCACAATGATGTGGGGAATGGATAAATGAACCATCTAGAAAGGGTTTTGGCTCTATAGTAAAGTCTATATTTTTCTTTGGGGGTTCAGGCCCTTTTCTATATGGTTTTAAGTCATGTGAAATAGACCATAAAATTTTTCATGAATGTAGGGTAAAATTCCTAATTCCAGAAAGAATAAAAAAATGTTGGCATATCGGTGAGGATATTGTATCCACAAGAATAGTCGGGTTATAGGTTTTATAGATCATTTTATATGAATATTTATATTAACTAATAGTGGGAAATTATGGGTATAGATCCACCATGAGTAATAAAAGGAGCCATAAATTCCCCACATGGTCAAAAAAATAACTCGTGAATTTAATGGGGACCTTCCGAGGATCCAAGGGTCTATTTGGATGATCTATCCCATATTACCAATACTCTATGGTGATGAGCCAAGAAAAAAGAATCCAATGTTACATATTTTTCCGAGAGGATGATCCAAAATGTAGAAATGGTTTTTTCATCATAGACTTCCAAATAATTGATGCTATTATTTTGGAGGAAATAGGATTCAATATGGTTTTGAGAACCATAAATGTTGTTTTAACACATAATTATCACATTCTCATAGAAAAGATATATAAATAATCACTACTCTATATTCCTCTGGGACTAGGGTGTTTAGTGAGCATTGATCAACATTTACAAGGGGGAATAGTGGTCACAACATGATTTATGTCTAATTAATTTAGGATCCATCTTTTTTATAAAATATAGAGTTGAATACATTAGTAATCAAGTACATGACTTTTTTTAGTCCTCCATTTGCATGGTTTCATCTTGAAAAGTTTTATTTGACTTTAAATAATAGTTTTTGGTAAATGTGTTTTTCATAACTAAAGGATAATTTTTATTGTTAGAATTATTTGGCAATGTTAATGTTTTTAATTTCCTTAATCATGTGGTCTGGTATAGGGGAAATGATACACAAAAACTTAAATAAAATTCCAAGGGTAATGATTACTCTAACATCCAATAAAGAGGAAGATAATTTTTTTTGAATTAGTGGTCAAGGTTCTCAAGTGATTAATAATGGTATGGTAGAATAATGTCGAGGATGATCTAGAATACCATTTGGTACAAGGCTGTTTTAACGTGATTTTAGGCTCACATGGGTCAGAAATACATTTTTGTAGGGCAAATATGTTTTTATATCATAGGTCAATTCCCTTATTCTTTTCTAGGATGTCCAAACATAGAGATATAAAATCACTTTCATAATCTATGAATGTTATAATGAATCAAGGTCCCCCAATATAGAATTCATGATTTGTGGGTTGGGGTTCTTAAAAATGTTGAAAGAACCCCATAATCTATTTTACTAGGGCTACATTCTTGTGGTCCATTGAAGATGAATAATGATGGGTAGTGGCCTGAACATTTGAATTTCAGGTAATAGACATGTATATTTAATTTAATTTAACACCATTCAATAATGATGAAATAATTATAGTTTAACATTATGTGGCAAGTAAATTTTAATTTTCATTTAACATCATGGGGTAAAGAAATTGTTTGTGTATTTTAAAATCATGCATTAAGGTTGGGTTTATGTAGTTTTTATTATATGACAATGAAATGGTTTTTGATATGAGTTTCATATCGATCATATTTTCTATAGATGATTTCTAGTTTAAGTATGCTCACTTGTTATATTATTGGTCTGATAACCAATGGATTATAGGGAATTCGTTGGTGCCGCACAATAGTGGTTCTCAGATGAATCACTACATTGGTTAAACTTGTATGAATGTAAGGGTATATTTTTTTTATAACTGACGGGTGAAGTTAGGATTAATTATTTGGGTGCTACTATGTATCATGTGATAGAAGAAATAAATTAAATTTTAGTTCTTTCTAGTATTTCCCCTATATAGTTTTGACCTCTACAGAAAGAGGGGAACATTTTAATGTTGTGACATGATCCATGATTAGAGATATATCTGTCTCTACATATCATAAGTTAATTGGGATAAAGTTTCATGTATTTCATGAATAAAAAATTCTCAATGCATGTATTCCCCATAAATAGAGGGGGAAACGATCTTGTTGATTGTTGTGACTTGACAATCGAGTGGTGGTCTAGATTTTAATGCATATTATCTGATGAATGGAATCAAGACACTTTATTATTTTTTGAATGGGAAAATTTATATGAGCTTTTGAACCCTTTGAATAGGGGTGATTGTTCCCATTTACTATTTTTAATGGATCTATGCATGGATATCTGAGCATAAAAACTTATCACGTGATAATAGAAATCAAGACACATATTGTTCATGAATAGGAAACAATCCTTGGTGGTATGAACTATACATAGAGTTGGGAATTTTCCCCCTTTATTATTATAGATATACCTAGGCTTGGAGGGCCATGTGTCACTATTTATCCTATGATGATAGGGATCAATCCACACATAGTCTCAAATTGAAAACTCTCCACACAGATCATAACAATAAGTTGTGGGGGGAATTCATCGCATTGATTTCTTCATCAAGATATAGGATTAGATATTCAGGAATCACTATGTATCTTATGATAATACGAATCAATCTATATGTATTTATTGAATTATGGTGTGGTGTGAGACCAACACCAGGGATTGTGGTCCTTTCGGGGGAGGTCCATTGTATTTCATATTTTTCTGTACTATAAAAGAAATCAACCTAATAGTTTAACATAATGCATTGACGAATCACGGTACACCTTTTGAGGCCCTATTTCCATGATTATTATAATCCTTATTTGAATGGATATGCCTCCATTGTGTGGGGATATCATTAACAAAATTTCTATTCTCACGCGAGGTATGCCCGTTTTTATAAATAAGGAATAAAGAAGGTTTATTTCAACACATTGAATCAATTTTAGGAAAGGAAAAGTTAATTTTTTTTAATTTTGTGGCTAGAAAATATCATAAGGTCTAGGAATTTTGACATATCCCATTGTTATAAAAATAAAAACATACATAATTATTCGAATCTATGATATTTTACATTATGTAATATTAATATCATCTATGATGTTTAATTTCATGCAGAAATGATGTTGGTTACTAATAATTAAAAAGATGGCATCAAGAACTATAAATGTTGTCTTGACATTCAAAAAATAACCCCTTTTTAATATAATTCTTATTGAGTTGTGTTTATAATCAATAAAATGATGAATACACATAGTAAGTCTAAATTTTATCTACATGGGTTGAATAAATTTTCTCACGTGATTTTATCTTATGACAGGGATGGATATAATGTGGTTGGACCTTGGATTTATGATCAACACATCACTACACATCAGGTAATGGATTTAATAAATCCTAAGATAGTTTGAAAATGAAGAGATTACCTATACATATATGACTCACACACCCATATGGGAACTTTATTTTTCATTCATATAGACGTAGGTCATGTGAAGTGAAATTTCATGATGTGACGTTCTCCATGATGTATAACTTTTTATTATAAATTGTATGTTTTTTTATTTCAATGTATTTCTAGAAGGAATTTTCCATGATGTTTAATATCGTGGAGAAAGGATGTGTCTTCCACAATGTTTAACATCGCGTGAGTATGATTCATTCCTTTTAGTTTAATTTCATTGTGTAATGCCATATTTTTTTTGGTTAACATCATGTGATAATGAATAATCATTACTTTTAACATAAAGTGACTGTAATATATTATGTAGTCTAACATTATGAAACCAAGATGATGTAATAAATTTCATTTTTAAGTCTTTCTACAAGGAAATGATAACATCATCGGGGTTTATTCTCTTTGATATCTACATGAATCCTTTGTGTTGACCAAAAATTCCTAAGGGATGAATAATTACAACTGTATTTAGATATGGAATTACTAAATCATTCCATGTGAACACATATTTATGTTTATTTAATAATTCCATATACATATTATGTTTCTAGATTAGGATAGAGGTGCTAATAAATGTTGTTCATGGGTCTTATTCTATTAAAATATTTTCATGCCTAATTTCCTTGAAAGTGGTGGATATTTCTTCCTAAAATGGAAGAGGGGAGTCTATAAGGTCATCCATTTATTCTTAATACTTTGAGTCTATGGAAGAATTTTCAAACATGTTAGGTAGTTTTGTGGCATTTCTCTCAGTATTGGGGAAATGGAGGCCACATGAAAACACATTGTCATCCCTAATGGCTAGAGACATCATAGTGAAATTTTTGAGGTGATTTTTTAATCTTATGCTTTCATCATGGGTATGAGGATACTAGACATATTAAATTAAGATTTTTTCTAAAATCAGTATAGTTGGTAACACATAATATAAGTTGAACATAATCCATTATAATTCATATGGGTCATCCCCAAGTGGGGGATATCACCCACAACATATCCAATGAATTATCTTATTGTTACGACATTGTATGATTATATAACTAGGGATCATTTAATACCTGAGAAATGTAAGAGTAAAATAATTCATATATTTCCCATCTTAGACCACAAATGTCTGAGAAAATTTTGTTAATCAGTCAGATATTTTTAATGGTATAGAGAGAATATGTCATAGCCATTTGTTATTCTATTCTAATCAAATGTATTTGGTCCACATGAATAAATCACTGATCATTAGAAAAAAAGAGTGTATTTACAATTGGTAGGTGATCTTATTTTCCTTTATAAGATTGGATTCTATTATTCAATCATTGAAATGTCACCTTCATATTTGGGAGAATATAAATCATTTAATCCCTTTTGACCCATTTTGGGACCACATAATTGGATGTGGTAATGAGTTCGAATAATATTTGGGGGTGGTTTATATCCAACCCTCTCCATATAGTAAATTTCACCTCTATATCATTAGGGATATACACCTTTACCCGGTCAAAACACAACGGTCACCTTTATAGGATGTATGATGATTTTGGAAAAGTTCTAATGATGGTTTATCAGGACCATTTAAATTTATACCACATTTTTAAAAACCCTTTATATATGAAGGTGTATGAGTTTGGTTAATATCTCTATAAGGATGTTTCTGTGAAAGAGGATTATTTCCTTAACCAAGGTACATATCAGCATGTGGAGGTTGTCCATGATGGATTTCATAAGTAGATTACATGAAATCTATTTCTACACTACTCCAGGTAAGATTATCAATGTAATGATATCCTTATATATTAGTTGAAGAGTTGAAGGAAACATGATGTGTTGTAGATATGCATTGAATAGAATCATGGACACCAAAATTTAGCATAGAAGAGATATGATCCCCATTATGTGTTTTGGTCAAAATATGATTGCCTATATTTTGGGTTTGGGAGTGGAAACTAGAATCCACCATGATGGCCAAAAGAATATATTTATAGTAGTCAAGAACTACAGAAATATGATCACACGAATTATAATATTCTGGAGTATATATTTTTTGTGATTAGAGGGGATATAAAGATTTATGTAGGTGGTTTCAATAATATGTTCGTCAATCCTATCCAATGAAGATATATGAGCCCCATTTATATATAAATTCCCCAAACGAATATACTAATAGACCACTAAAATGAGATAAGGGACGTGATTCACATACTACAAGGTATTAGAATATTTCAAGTAGCATCATTAATGGGAATATTATACTTTGTTGAGGCATGTTTTACTCTTACATGGTGATCCCCAGTTAGAATAGGTATATGATCCTAGTCAGCTACCTTTGGAATATGTCACTTATATCCTTCAACTAAAATACGATCATTTCCTAATGCATGAACCACTATACATGGTGATTCCTAATCAGAAATGGATATGTACATTGACATATTCATGTCAGGTTTATCATCAGCCATTTTTTGACATGAATATGAGCTTTTCATGAGGTATGTTCGACTCTCCCATGGTGAGGGATGACCTGAACAGGGAAATGATCCCATTCACGTGACTCATACTTTAGTAGAATATGTTGATCATCATACTGGTTAGGAAAATGAAAGTGTACTATATTTGGATTAACATTAGGACCATGTTGACCATGTTAGTGTATTCTGTTGGCTATCAGGATATAGATTTGTTCTTGTCACATCATCATCACTAAAATATACTCACAGAGCTCATTTATTTCTTTTATTTTGCACCGACACTTCAATAGGGTTTGTGTTGGAATGTATTCCTAAATTCTATCAACTTAAAGGAATTTTTTTTCAATTCCTTTAATAGAAGTGTGGATGTATACTCAATCGTGTCCTACATGGGCCAATGTGAAATACTGATGGGTTTTATGCTTAGGATACTAGATCTTTGCCTACCCCATACTAGTAACCTGAATATGATAGAATGATATTTTTTATATCACATTGATATAAGCATTCTCCCCATAATCCATAGCTTTCTACATTCAATGTGGTTCCTTCATTTTATAAATCTGAGTGTCCTGTGAGGTGAAATGTCAAATAACTCCCTCAGAAGGATACTAAGGGGAATTGAAAACATTTTTATATAGATGGGGTTTATATTATTTTGTTTTGGTGGTACTTACAACAATTACAATTACCATAGGATTCTAGATATATATCATGGGAATTTAATTTTTGGAAATATTACTATCTTGTGACAAGGATATGTTATATGCAGTTCCATGTCATTTAGTAAGGAGTTTTTTTACATTTTAGATTTATTTGAAATGAATGTTCTCGTTTAGTTTAACATCATTAAACTAGGATGGTGTCATGTAGTGTAAAATCATTTAACTATGACATATCATGCAGTTTAACATCATGTGACTATGAAAAATTATGCGGAAACAATTTAGAAGGGAGTCCATTCTAAAGGATCATGGCTGACCCCTAGTAATTTTTCATGTGTTTTGGGAACTCTAACACTATCAAGCATTCATTCACCTATTTCTCCATCCCACCATTAAGAAAAAGTATCTCTCTATTGTCTTCCATAGATGTTGGTGGTTTGGGCAGGAATGTTCATTTCTTATCAACAACGCCACAATAGGTTTCCATATTACTAATAATTTTTTCAAAATATAATATTTATAATAATAAGAAAACCAACAGACATGTTTTGTTTAGATGAAATAGTATTTCTACAGTCATTTGATAACATAAAATATCATATTTGGAGGGTATGTGGCCCATGCTCTACTTCCCTAATTTCAGGTTCTATTCATAATGAAACATGACTATAGTGTGGATTCTTGTTTATGTGGTTACAATAACACATCATTCACTTGCATATGAAGAAAATATTCAAAGACAATAAAACACGTTATTGTGTTCCCAAGACACCTATGGTAGGGGTATTAGTTGTCATGGACTATCAACCATTCCTCACATAGAATCCTTATTATAGGAATTTATATCAAAAAATTCTCTAGGCCATAATCAATGTACCTTGGGGAATGTTTTGATTGAAAGGAAAAACCCTTTTCCATTTTTCATCAAAATTTAGGCAATAACATTTCTTTTTCCACATGGTAATCATACCTCTACTAGTGTGCTAAACCAAAAATGTTTGGAGTATGGGTTGTAGAGTCCTAGTCATTATTAGTTTAGGTCCATGTTCTAATTTATTGGAGGCCTATGATGATGGAGATTATTGAAACTATTTAAAAGAACATGAATTCCCATGAGGCTTTTTGGAAACAAAGGATGTCAGAGAGTTAGATAAATACCATCAATGGTGGGGTGAAAAATATGGAAATTCATTTATTCTTATGGTTTAGGGATCTTGAAAATATTAACATTCTCCTAACCTTATGGGATGAACTACGGTGGAATAAGATTTGGATTTCACTACTGAGGGAATGAGAAATATGAAAATGTCTTTAGCCATGTGGGCTGGAGTACATCACTATAGGTTAGGACACTACAATATTTTTTTGGTGAATTATTCCATGTAATAGATTCCAGTATTAATCCCATTATTATTAAATAAATATCTTTTTTCTCTATGTGGTGTTTAGTGAAATGATAATACATAGAAATCAAATTGTCTTCCATATAGGGATAACTTTCAATAGTCATGAAATAACATATTCCACTCTTAATTGATGGTTTATTAGATGATGATGATAGTATCAATGTGAATCTTGGATACTAAATACAATGAAACCCATGCTTATATGATCTATTGATATTGTACATTGAAATTAAAACACAGTCAATAATACCCTATATAGATGCAGTAAAGCTATCATGATGTCCTTATATTCCCACAATAAAGGAAAATGTTGAGACAAACAACTATGAATCCGATTTCTATTGGAGGGAAAAGTTATACCTCCTATAAATGAAATCATATGTACATGATGAGAAGTCCTCATATTTTATTTATATCATATTGATAGAGACATATGTGGGTTTGTGTTCCAAATTAATTGAGTATCTCATTTGATGGGACATTACTCATATTAACTTTTGTGGTGTCAGTGATTGCAATTCCATTTGTTGGATGGTTATCATAGTATAGTTTGGGGGGTAACTACTCATACTATCAGTTCGAGGGTTAAATGTATTTAGTATCATTGGGGGGGGGGTTCAACACTCTTAGTAATGTTATGGGGATTGGATCCCATATTGAAGATGATACTAGTGTAAAATATCATAAAAATAAACCCATCCCAACAGGTTGGGGTGCCCCATGAAATTATGTAGTTACATAACATAAAAAAGAATAATTTAAAGTCTTATATGTAGTGATGATATTGTATTGATTTTGGGACATTTTTCGGATACACTGCTAGGCCTCAAACAGATTTCAGTCAGCTCTCATATGTTGATAACTATGATGGATGAGAAATCTCCTATGAAACTCTTGAGTGGTTGACTTGAAAAATTTATTTTCATCATATAACTTCATAAGGTATATAAGTTATAAGTTTTTATTATATAAGAAGAAGGTTCAATTTTATTAAATTTGGTATCAAGACCCATATATTCTTTTTATTATTGTTGTGGGAAATGTGGCTGATGGGAATTATTCCTACGGTGGATTTCATGACTTAATTGAAATGTTGGGATGGAGGTTTTGATATGGTACTCTCAGACCATGTAATTCACTACCTATAAATATAATTTTTTCATTAGTGAAAATGTATATTGGGTCCTCAGGGCCCAATAATCTATGGTGTACAACTACCATGATCCTTGTGTCTATTGATTATTCATATAATATTTATGTTTTAAACATTAATTAAATTATTGTCCAGTAGTCTCAGAATCTGTTGGTACATATGTGGATTCTATTAGGTTTTATGGATTCTTATAATTACTAAATAGGATACAAAGTACCATATTAGTGAATCCTAATGTATATGAGTACATGTACAATCAATTACTTTCAAAGTTAATGGATAAAGTGGTGGTCCCATCATTTATGTAAGATTCAGATTTTTTTAAAATTTATTTTTGTTTCATGAAAAATGAAGAAAAAATAGACCAATGTGAACTCATAATTCTATAATTTTAACCAATGAAAGGGAAGTCAAAGTCAAATGATATTACATTGATGTCAACAATTTGTTTCATTAAAAAACTAGAATGGTTTTGGCATGACGCTTGGTTGTGGGTGGTTGATGAATCATTTTCATTAGGTTTACCATAATTTTATAAAATGAAAATTCCCAATGTCATCAAGATACATAATTAAGAAAAACCATTCTTTTCAATGGTATGATGTTTATTGGGGTTTCATACCTAATGAAAAATAGAAACAATCATTTGTGTAGATGATGGGAGGCTAGGCTCATCACACCCTTTTAGGTGGGGGGATTATTTCCTAGTCTAGGACTCTCATTTGGATTTATGAAATCTTCATAAAATATATATTATCCCCTAATAATTTTCTTGGTAACCTTATACCAATGTCTAAATTAATACCATGTGATGAAGAGAACAATTGTGGGTTCCACATTTTTTCCATTATTCTATTATTTGAAAATGATTCTTTAGTATAGATCCATATTATACTGCACTACTATATATTGACATCCATTGAGGGGGTTGGAATCGTGGAGGTGTTAATAGACCTGTATAAGGAATCCTACATAACTTATGAGATCTTGAATCAAAAATAATATACTTTGTATGACATTTTTTGGGTCGTATTAAAAGAATATTCTATACAGATTAACTTCATATAGTAAGGATGATAATACTGGGCTAAGGACATGGGGAGACATCTTATTTTTCATATTTATAAAAGGAATTTGATTCTATATAGTTTGTTCTATAGGAGACTAAGTCATAAAAAATACCATAAAATTCTTTTAGTAGGGATTATACATGTAAGGATGCACTGAATTTTCACATATAGAGTATGACCCTTTGAGTAATGATAATAGGCAATTAGGATTATATCCCTATGAAGGGACCACACTAGGTGAATCCTTATTATAATATATGTATCACCATCCCCAGTCTCTAATCCCATATGTTTCATTCTATGTGTATGAAATAATAGGTAGAGGAATATTAGATATATCACATGATAGAATATTTTTATGGGGGTTACACATTAATGTTTCCCTTTGAGAGAAATGATTAACAATCACATTTTGGATATGTTAGGGAGATAAACCATACATGTGGTATCCTATGTTTCATTATTATACCAAGAATTATATTCCTTATAGTTTAGTCCATACCTATTCCAATGATTGGATTAATGTACATGAGGGTATATTAGGGGCTTTCACATAAAATGATGCATGTTTCTAAGGCAAATTCTCATCCGCTGAAGGATGGTGGATTTTGGGAGACTTAAGGTAGAATTAAATCCCATGATTCAAAATTTTTTGGGATATGGAGAGACATTCCCCAGGGTCGATACCCATTAGAGATTTAGAATAGGAAGGTGTCCTATGCAATTTTTTATGATAGAAATCATAGTCCGATTGAGTATTTGTAGTATGACACAAAGGGTCCATCTAAGAGAATGACACAAATAAGGTCCCCTACATGTGTATCCCTATCCATTTAAGAAAAATTACTTTAAAAATGTTTTTTTGGTTTAAATATCATTTTCGGTGGTTAATATAGTGTAAGTCCATGTTTGACATTTATATGTGGTTGTCATGTCCTCTGGGGTATGTCTGACTTGTCTAGGTTGTCTACCTGACACGTCTTGATTATCTAGGTGTCATGAAATTATTTACTTTATGACTTTTTTGGGGTGTTATTCGGACATTTTAGACTCATATAAGGGTTTCTTCCTAACATGTTTTTATTATTATCCCAACATGTTCAAGGTGTCTTTTTTACATGGTAGACAAAGGCAAGGGTATCATCCTGAGATGTACAAGATGATTCAGATAAATAGAGTTGACATGTAAAGGATATTTTGAATGATCTTTGAACTTATTAGTGACTCCTTCACATAATCAATGTGACATTTCTAGGACTTCATCACATGATCAATGCAGACACATCAAGGATCATTCTCATTCTCAACTAACATTTCAATGATTTCTTCACATGATAAAGGTGACTAGTCAATGATGTATTGACATGATCAAGGTGACTTTTCAATGGATTATTTACATAATAAAACAATACATATTAATTTTTATTCACATGATTAACCTATTTGTCCATAGATTTATGCATGATCAATGATAATTTTCTATTTCATGTCTCTCGGTGAACATAGATTTTCTATTGGAAATCACATAATCAACATGGATTGTTTATATTATTTATTTTGATCAAAATAGATTTTCTATGAAAGAGTAAGGTTTTAAATAGACCAATTAAGATTCTTGGGATATTTTGATCTTAAGAGAGTTAAACGGAGATGTCTTGTGAACATAACAAAGATCACACAAACAAAAACATTTTTATGTCTCACATTCAATGAGAACATATATAATGTTTTTCATTATACAATGAGTGCATGGCCAGGGGTTCATGCCACCACTACACCACTAGATATTTCATGGAAAAGGAGGGACTTCCCATGAGTTTATATGATAGAATCACATTATGTTTAACTTTCCATGAAATAACATAACCTCAATGGGGTATAAAAAGTGTAATATGAATGTATGCAGGGGGCCCACATTAATTTTAAATGCATGGATTAGGGTGTATAGTGTATGTGGAATTTGGATGAGTTTATTTACATCATTGTCATCCACCAAAGGGTCTACATGTAGGAGTGAATTTCCATGAGTGTATATAATTAGATATCTGCAATGGTGTCCCATTTTTTTGAGTCATATCATGACATAGGAAAATAGAGGCATATTAGGATTAGTGTTTTCTTCATGTTAACACTTCATATCATAAGGGATCTATTTTTATCCTTATAAGAAAAATATATATCTAACGACTCATGATCATCATGAGATGTCATTATTTCCTATGTGATCATGTGATGGGATCTAAGAACATGCACTAGATATGCATGTTGGTACCGTGTACATTGATAATGACCTACACTACAGAGTCACAAAACCAGTGAGGCATCATGTGACCTTATGAATAATACATGTTAATATGGGTTCTTGGGAATTCACATTATATTTAATTTAAAATTTGATATCATGATATTCTAGTGATTAAAAAATCGGTTATTATTATCGCATGGAGAAATTATTAGAAAGGTGGAAGACCACAAATTGCTCCAATTTGTTTCTGAACTTCTCTATATTCTATCTCCCTTTTGTCTATTACTATAATTTTCATGGAATTTTTTTCTATAAAGACAATGTTTTTATAGAATATGTTGACCTAATATGTTTCCACTTTTCATGGTGTGGATGTCGCTTTTGGTGGTATGAGGTGGTGGAGAGCCTCACATGAATTTCATATGACATTCTTGAAACCACATGAATGATTTATGACATATATTAATAGGGAATAAATGATTCTACATTCCCCATGTTTTCATTTTCATGCATAAATGAGATGGTTTTTCAATGGGAATTAAATGGTATTCTTCTTGCGATCATACCCTAGAATGCATGTTGGTGACGTTTTGGAGATTTTAATTATCCATATACGAGAGGTATAATGAGTGGTGTTATATTGTTTCCTTAAAAATTCCTTAATGTCAATTGAATATATTTTCAGAAAAATCATTCCATGATCTCATGACTCATAGAGACTATCTTGATAGATTCACATGATAAAATAATTAGATTTTTATGATGGATATGTTATCTAGAAATTGCTAATGTGTGAGGAATTCATCTCCTTGGATTTAATCTTCTTCAGAAAGAATAGAAGAATACATTCAAATATGGACTCACGTGATCATTTTATGGGATTATCATGGTTTTTTCCCCTTGATCGCATTATCTTATGGAACTCGTGTGGTGAATTTATGTTGTTCACATGACAGCCTTCATGTTAAATCATTATTTTCTCATAAGACAAGAATTTATAAAAAAATGGTGATGCATGCAATAAATCTGGATGTTTATGATATCTTATTTTTCTCTATTTGATTGTTCTAGGTGGATTACATCGAGGATTTTAGGTAATAGGGTGACGTCTAGTATCTCAATGAAATATAGAGTGTGGAATGAAAGTAGGAGGTAAAAACAAAAATATAACATGATAATACTTCTTGGATTAAGTAGATCAGTCAATTGAGGTTTTTTGAATTATGTTTATGGAGGAATATTACCACACAAGACACCCATCTAGCATCAATTTTCTGGGTTTTTTGGATCCTCTTAATGAGGATGGGAATCCCATACCTCAGTTGAGTAGGTAGAGAGGTTGGCACCCACAACAAAAATACCAATGCTCCACCAATTCCACCCTCACATTATGAGGCCCTCTATGGAACACCTACAAATGAATCTATACACTCACTAAGAGAGATATACATTCCCAGACCATTGCTTCTTAGCCTACTAGCTGAATGGCTCCTAGGGAATTATTGAGTCAACTGTAGTATATTACCTTGGATGAGCTAGTAGAATTGTTTTATAAGACGACCATTTTTTTAGAAATGGGAACCCCAAATATATAGAAAAGAAATATAATAAATATGAATATAAGAGGGAAAATTATATTCCCTAGTAAAGAAAATCCCATGACCCACCATCATTATTCATGAATACCACGTTCATTTTCCATTATTCAAAAAATATAAATTATATTTCCACATGCTTCAAGCATATCAAATATTTGACAGAAATGTCTGTGGATCACAATTATGGCGTCCCATAGAAAAAAAACAAGATGCATTATTTATCTCATAAATATATTTATTTTTAGCCACTCTTGCCACGACTGTACTAATCTAGTCATCTTTAATAAAATTTATCTTACCTATGATCTATATTCATTGGACATGTGAATCTAAATTGTCTGTATAGATTAACATAGATTATTACTATTTATTAAAAATTCATCTGAATTATCTCAATCTTATTATCAAGGACAACAATTTCCTCTTGTATAATATTATAAATTATTCAAATACATGAGACAATTTTCTTAGGGAAGTTATATATGATATCTTTAATAAAACCAATTTATTAATTAGAATTATGATCTTACCCATTTATTCATGGTTTATTTTGATGATAATTTTAAAGAGATTTTTTCTCCCCTATATTGTATTGAGTTGATAAAATACGTGAGAGTGGAATGTTTAACACATTTTTATTGGTTAATGCATCCACCATATATTCATATTCCATGAATGGTTTTTCCTTATCAGGATTATTATATAAAGAGACACATTTTACCTTTATTTATTTTAGAAGGATAAATTATCGATTAATGTTTCATTAAGATAAGTTTTATCAACAATAATTATTGGATAAACCCTACAATGATTGCCTTAAATTATTGGGTTGGTATTGTTTTGTTATTTTTTTACGATGACATTATCAATATATTTACTCTTATATTATTCCTATTCATCATTATATTTCCATTGATTATCAGGAAAAGTATCATATAGAGAAACATCATCATCATAAATATTATGGATTCCTCTGATTTGCTTATCTACAATTAATGGATATTCACTGTAGTCTTTTTTCTTAGTTGGGGTAATTGTCATCTTCTTTTCTTCCATTTCATTCATATTCATTAATATTATTGTAAACTTATCTTCCATTATTTTCATAATATATAATTCATAGTCTTCATTAAACATGTATATAATCAATAATTTAAAAAATAAATTAAAATATTTAAAACCACATCAAACTAGAGAATCTAATTTTGATGTGATATTTTTTGATTACAATTGATAGGATCATATATAGATATGACAAAAACTGATTTTGAGAGGGAATGCATAATTGTTTATGAAATTTTATTCCAATCTTTATTTTATCTATTTATCACCTCTTAAACTTATGAGTGAGTGGATCTCTCTTTCACTTTATTTTCAATGTTCAGTATATAGATATAGAATAGGAAATAAATATAAAAGAACCCTAAATATTTTTTTAACATGGATTTCATCCCTAAGGATGACTACATTCTTGGTATATCATTATTATTATCCCATATTACCAAATTTATTCCTATTATCATGTACAAAATGATCAATTGTATGATTTCATACCCATTCTCCATGAAACAGCCATTTATAATGAAAATGGCGGAATACTTACCAATCATAAAAGTGATTGGGATTGTGCTTCCTTAACGAAAGATCACCTATGATGGATTGAGTATGTCCTAGTCTGTGTGGATTTAAAATATTCCTATTTATCAATAATCAAGTTTGATGAATAAAATTTATTTGGACTTCTATATCTTGATGTTATGTGATTTCTCTGTCATAACATAATCCAATGTGTGATCAAATAATGTATGCCACTAATAATATATTATTATATCATCTATTTCTATAATAAATTGAAATATCAATGGAAAAACATATTATTTTTAGTAAATACCTCAAAATACTTTATACATGTAATGTTGGGTCTCTCCTAATTTATTTATCTATATACGAAAATTAAATTTGTTCACTTATCCCATCATAAGACTTACATAAATATCTTTTGTGCTCATAAAGTTATGAATCATATTCCCTCTTTTTCTTCAACCTAAAAATATAATTATATAAATAGAATAGTTATAGATTCACAAGTTCATTCTCATATTAAAAATAATAAAATTATTAACCATTATTTTAAAAAATATTCAATATTTTATAATTTATAATTTTATTTTTGAAGTTCATATAAAACATAGTTCAAGAATCATTTTTTAAATTATATTGTATGATATGTAAAATATCATTGTCTTCCGCAATAATTTCATTCACAAGATTCTCTTGTTCATTGATCCAAATATACATATACGATCTTAATAAGTCATGAATTTTTTTTAATAATGGAATAAATCATGGAATCATTATTTTTGAACTTGAATGTATTGAAAGTGTATCATCAAATTTATGTATCAAATGTATTAAATATTCATAAAACCTAAATGAATACTATAAAATAAATATGAACATATCAATGTTACAAATTCATTCAATTATTATTTTTATGATAATATTTATGTATATATCAACCACACATAATGATGATAACTATTATTTTGAGATTATCATTATATTTTTTTAAAATACAAAAACTATCACCATGGGTTTTCCAACAACATGGTGTCAATACAGATCACATTTTTTAGTAGCCATGAGATTCTCTATAGAATGGCCCCATCTTCATTATCATTATTTCTACATCAATAACAATACAAGATCCTACTAATATAACTTCTATGTTAATCATACATCAGAAAGTTCATTTACATTAACCAGAACTAACATGTAACAACATCATGATATATGATCAATGGGGACTAACATTGAATCTATTAATTTTAATCCCTATTTATTCAATTGAAAATAAATTATGAATTTCTCAAAAAGCATTTTAGATGATTTGGATCATATAAAATTCCTATAAATACCATCCATTAACCATTATGAAGTATTTATATAACCCTTACAATGTTACTTCATACTATAGTGACCACAACACATCTCGTGTTCACATGATACCCTAATCATAAAATGGTAGATATATAAAAATGAAACACTAGTAAAAAAATAGAATCAATGCATGGGTCATCTAAAGTGAGTAATATAAGCTTGATATTATTGTTTTCATCACCAAAAAAATTTATTATAAAATAATAATAATCACAATATATTTATTAACATTAAACAGTGATCATTAAGAAAATTGAGATATAATATAAAATTATTATTATTTTAATCTGGCAATTTGAACCTATCCATTTAATTGGTTGGTATTATTATGAGTAACTACATTATTAAATATATAATTTTTTTTAGAATTAGTAAAAAGTTGTTGATTTATTCATTGTAAATAAGAACTCATTTTTAGTGATGTCATTTTATGCTTTAAAAATGGATTTAAATAAAAAAAGTTATTAAGTAAATTTTGTTAGTGGAAATTATAATTATGTTCTATCACATTTATAAATTTTATTTTGTGAAGTTAATTTAATTTTCTAAATCATAATATCAAAATTATTTTAGGTTGATTTTTTTCGATATTTCTCTGATTAATTTCATTTAATATTGAGAAATAACAATTTTTCAAATACTGAATATTCATTTCATTAGGTAATGTAATTTATAAGGCTCTTTATTTTCAGTTTCAGTTTTAATGGTACATATTATCCTTTTGATATATAATAATCTAATTAATTCCATTTTAATTACTAAATTTCAATATTTTTTATATGGTAATTTTTAGGCGTAAAATGAATTTTTCGAAATTTTCTTTTGTACATTACATAAATTTATAATAAAAATGAATTATCACCAAATATTGTTTTAAAAATGGAAAAAGGATACCTTATTTACAATCATGGGGTTAAAATTCAGTAAATAGGTTATATTTATTTTTTGTTAGTATGAATAGTAATTATATAAATATTTTTTACCTTAGTAAAGGAATAATGGATATAAATGGGATAAAACTATTGTAAATTTCATAAAATAATACTAACACATAAAATTATTAATTTTTATTTGATTAATTCGACCATATACATTATATCCTTGAATAAATGCTACTTTTTTTTTCATTTTCGATCGATAGAGATATTTATATTATTTTATGTAAAGGAAATTCCAAAATTACACTCTCTTTCCTATTATTTATTAACATATGGGTAATGATATGTTAAAAATTAATATAAAGGTTTGGTTTGAACATGAACTATTTTTTTTAAGGGTAATTAGTTTATAATATTTTTTAATTTTATATTTACATTAACTGTTTTCTCAATGTTGACCCAATCCTTGTGTAAGGTGTTGAAAATCATGGTAAATTATTTAAAAAAAGCAATGTATTTCTTGTTGGATGACTTTTTATGTTACAATACTTTGGAATATTTCCAATGTTTATGGATTCTACCATATGGAATCATCCTTGACTTGGGTTTTTTGTATTCGGTATAGGATATCATGAATTTATTCAAAAGGTGTGTTGTGTTATTCGATGCTGATGGAGATCTAGCATTGCTTTATGGCGAGCGTAACCCTTAGATGGGTTAGAGGTGTGTTTTTTCCTGGAAACAAATTTTTGATGAGTTGAATCTAATTTTTTTTTATGTTTAATGGTGGGTGTTTTCCAGGGTTATAGAAGAGTAACCTTATGTATTTCCAAATGAGGATGTAGCGTTTCCCCCTAGACAAGAGAAAAATTTTGGGATCAAAATAAAACTCAACGTGTCTCATATCTCGATGTATCTATATAAGATGGAACCTTATAGGTTGTGAGAGATATGTATATAGATAGATGGTCTACAACGAGGTGTTTTTTTTGGATAAGTGTGTCACCATGGAGTGCACTAGTTTTGTTCGTAAAGAAGGCTAATTGCAGTTTGAAGTTATGTATCGATTATCATCGCTTGAACCAAGGGATAGTGAAAACCCACTACCCTCTTCTGCAGATTAATAATTTTTTTCGATCAACTGAATGAGAAATGTTGGTTCAAACTAATCAATTTGTTGTTTGGATATTACCAAATACATTTAAAGGATGGGAATATCCTAAATAATTTATTCCATTATCATCATGGAAATTATGAGTTTTTATTGATTACATTTGTTTTTAAAATTATCCATTTGTATTCATGGGGTTGATGAACACATTTTCCTTGAGTTATTGAATAGGTTCATAGTGGTTTTCATTGATGAAATCCTTGTGGACTCCACATCTCTGGATTCACATGTAGAGCATATGCTTGTTATTTTGGATGTTCATCATCAAGAAAAGTTTTTTGTGAAGTTTATAAAGTGTAATTTTTTGGCCCGAGAAGTAAATTTCATGGGGAACTTTGAATACAAGTAGGGATTTGTTGTGGAACTATCAACGATAGATGTTTTTTTTGTCTTGGAAAACCACCAAGGAGGTGAAAATGGTGTAATGTTTCATTGGTCATACATGATATTATTAGAGGTTCATAGTCGGTTTATCTAAGGTTTAAACTACTCTTAATAAATTAATGATAAAGGATCAATAATTCTTGTATTCTAATAATTTTCACTCAAAATTTGAGTATCTAAAGGAGAAGATAGTAACTGCTATAGTTCCCAATCTAGAATCAAATGGATTTCAGTTTGACATTTTCTGTGACACATTATATCTTTTGGTGGGTTGTTTTATGATGTATCAATGTTCAGAAATATTGTATGGGAATAAAAATTCATGTCCCAATGAACATAAATATCTATCAAATGATCTTGATTTAGTGTATGTGGTGTTTTACTTGACGTTGAGGATACATTATGTCATCAAGGAATGTTTTTTTCTTCATTGATCATAAGATCTTGAGGTATTTTTTCAGTCATCATGAATTAAACCTACTGCAGGGATAGTGTCTTGAGTTTATATAAGATTAAAACTTCTAGAATTTGTACACACCTAGAAAAGGGAATGATGTGGTCAAAGAATTGAAAAGAATGTCACGTAGTGATTCAGTATGCAAATCTGGTGATTTATGGAGAGTGATGGAAGAATCTTCGACATTGAATATATATTAGAGAATTTAGAGGAAGGTGTTTTATTTTATATATGATGGTGTAGACATATTTGGTGTATTAGGTAAAGGAATAATTTCTTGGGGGATCATTAGCTGGAGGTTTGAATAGATAGAGTTTTTTGTGGTGAGGTCCCTACTGATTGGTGTTGGGATGAACAACACCGAGTGTTGTTGTATTGAAGGATTTTTTTCCTTTGGAAATTCATGTGAAGGTTCTCATAAAGATCCTTATATTTCATTTTTCAATAAATCTTATAATGAAAAATATTTATAAATATTTGAGCAGTCAGTTTTTGGACCTAGGTTGAAGCATGCTGTTACAAGGTTTATGCCTCGATGTTTGGTCTTGATGATGGTGACGATCATGCACTGCATTCTATGTGGTATCCCTTAGCCATTACATGTGTTCAGTGGAATTGGGATGACATATTGATGTACGTTTTTACCATTTTAACTAAAGATCATGGATTATATGATGTTATATGGGTTCTAGTGGATCATTTGATGAAATTGGACCACTTTATAAAGATCAAGGATTCGATATTAATATAGCTTTTATCAAGGAAGTATCTAGAGGAGGTGGTGATACTTTATAGGGATCTGATTAGAATCATATCTAATAAAGATCCTCATTTTATGTCTATGGTGTGGGGAGGTATCTATCATTCTATTGGTTCTCAACTCTGCCTTTGCACTGCTTTTCATCAGTAGGTGGATGGTAAGATATAGCGGACCATAAAAAATATTGAAGAAAATTTTCACTCTTATGTCATGCATTTTGGAGGTTTATCGATGAAGAACCATACATTTAGAGAGTTAACATAAAATAATAGTTTTCACTCCACTATTAGTGTGGTCCTATTTAGTCCCTTGTATGGGCGTCCTTGTCATTATCTATTGTGCTTGACCGGGGTTGTAGAGTTTGCAATATTAGTGCCGAAAGTAGTATAAATACAATTGAGATGCTCAATGTGAAACAAAAGAGGGTGAAATTGGGATATTCTCATTATAAATCCTATGCAGATCATAGGATTATACCACAAGAGTTTGATGATGTGGATCAGGTGGTCCTGAAGGTGACTCCCCATCACTAACATTGAAGGTTTGGTCATGGGAGTATGTTTTTCCCTGGTTTTTTAGTCTTTCGAGTCGTTGTCTCATGTTAGATCCATGGATTATTAGATAGTGCTTACTCCCCAAATAATCCACATACAAGATGTCTTTCACATGTCAAAAATCTATCATTATCTTCATAGAAACGCTCACATCATTGATTGAGGATCGATCGATGCTGATTATGATGCGGCCATTGAGGAGTTGTCGGTAGAGATCATGAAATTTCAAGATATGGTGTTGCATTGATGTGGTGTCCCTTTGGTTCATGTCTGGAGGATACATGGTGTCATGGAGGTGAGTAAATAGGAGTTTGAGTCACAAATATTATCTCAATTCCTAGAGCTATTTTATGTTTAAGTCTTCTCTTGTGGCGTTATTCATCTTATGGTTTGATAAATTTTCTATTTCATGTAATGAAATTATATTGTTGGTTTTTGTGGTATAATCAATTTTCATGGGAGGTAAATATGAATGAGGTAGTCTATATTCCTCTAATTTTTAGAATCCAATGGTTGGATTAATGTACTATCCTTCTATAGGTGGAAAATACTCAGTGAGAAGAAAATCTACTCACCGTGTCAATCCCCTTTCGTTAGGGTGATGTGGTTGAACTCCTATAGTAATGAGAGCCTTTATAGGTTTCTTGTAGGGTGTTTTCTTGGATGACTCCTTTATGTTTCCTCTCTCGGTATGTTTTGGATTCTCGATGAAGAGTCTTTTTTGAGAGTTATCCAATTTAAGGGTCTATATTCACATGGATCGACCCTTTGTGTGTTTCTGAAGATTGAGAAACATAGAGGAGGCTTAGAGGAATTTTGGGGTGATTTATTTTATAGATCTTGGATGTAGGGATATTTCATGGCATGTAAATATTTTTACATGCTGTTAAAGCGGGATTCACGATGTGTAATGGCTGATGGTTTGAAAAATAAATAAAATGAAGCGGTGGTGCATTTTCAGGCCGAAACTGAACCATGGGTATTATATGATGTGAATGGGGATTACATGTCAGGTAATTCCCAACTACAATTATATTTTAATAATTTTTGGCCACTTAGGTTATTCATAACCTTATAGATTCATCAGTTATCCCTCTCATTCTTGGTGACCCAAAACCGCCCTCTTTGACATTTTGGGGATTATTTGTTGGCGATTAATCTATGTCTTCCCTCATTAAATCTGTAAGGATCTGTCATCAATCCAAGGTATGGTCTACCAAATTTATTACTATTTATTCAATATATTTCCTCATATTCCTATTTTCTATATATCGGTTCTTGATCTACATGATTCTAATGGGGTTTTTATGGTGGCTTGTTTGTGTGGTTTTGGAAATATGTCCCTTAGTTGAAGCATTTCTTGCGGGAAAGGTGACCAGGATCCATATCATTGGTTAATTCTCAGGTAATATTCATTGAAACTATTTTTAGGTAGTGTATTCATTTGTTATCTATTTAGATATTCACAATCATTAAGCTAGCATGATTTTCTAAATTTTATTTAAATGAAATTAACCTAATAATTAATTGAACAAGATAAAAGAATTAGAATGAATCTTATGTTTATGTTTTTTTATTCCATGATAGCAGATTCCCTATTTATTTTATTGATAGTGTGACATATATGACTTTCTTGGATTATAATGTTGTTCTTGAGGTAAATTGTTAATTAATGTAAAGATGAAATTAATTTATAATTAATTGGTAAAAATATTAAATTGGCATGTTTTATGTATACAGCATTCATTATAAATAGATGACAATAAATAAATGTATGAATACATGTTTAATTGAAATTATTACTGAACCAAAATCATGAGGGTGTTTTCTGATAAAATAATTAATTGCATGTTAAATTAGTTTTTTAATTAATTTGTGATAGCTTGTGATAGACTATTAATTAGTTTGTCCACATTTAGAGACTTTAAATAATGAATAACTTAATTAAAGAAGGAATAAGAACCAGTTGTGTGATAAATGATATTTCATTTTAGGGTCTAAATCATTTTCATACTTATAATGTCCAAGAAACATGTGTTCTTTGATCCATGAGGTCTCATTGAGTGTGAAAGATAAGGGCATTGCTTTTGGGCCAAGTGCTTGATTAAATTATTTGTTTTTTTTATTTTTATGATATATTTCGAGCCTAGAGGGATGTTTTGGTTTATGAAACAAGGAATACCAAATTATATTTGAGCCTGGGATCTCGGATCTGAGAGGGTTTCTATGGTATTAGGGTCAGGATGCCTTTTTATTCTGTTAGAAGTTGACACTTATAATCTTGAGATGCATCCTAATATGAATGTGGGAGTCGAGGATGGCACCCAAGATGATGGAATAGGTTAATGATGATCTTTCCCATTGATGAGATGATTAATCATGGATTCTTGTTTGAATCTATTGAATGGATTATGGACATGTGGTTTTTATATCTTCTTTCCTTTCACCACTGTATAAGGTAGATTTATGTTCTTGGTTACATTCCATATTTGGTATCCTAGGATGTTTTCTTATAGTACCTAGTAATATGGAATGTAATGTTATTAGAAAATGTATAAATGTTTAACCCATGGGGTTGGAGCTCACTGAGATATAATGTTGCGGTTATAATTATGAGAATTCATGGAATCATATTATGTATTCCAAGAGGACATGAAACATTGTTGTGATGCTAATGTACTGTAATATAGAATCTATTAATGGTTAATTAGTTGTAATAAATTAATTAACTTAAAGTCAAACTACTGATAATAGAATAAAATAAAACAATTTAGATCTTCAAATGGTTGATTTCGCATAGGATATATGGTCTTATAGTGGCATCGAGGATTCAGAGAGACATTAGTTGCATATGACTATGAGACTACATTATGACCATCATGTGGTTGTGATCAATATCACAACATGTAAATTTTTTGTTTTTAAAATTACTCAACACCTTCGATTATGGAAAATCAACCCCTTGGGATTCTGATCCCATGGTGTTTGTTTTTCACAATATCCCACTGGGAGGATGAATGACTAATAACCCCATTTAACCCCAATATTTTCTATTAGTAGATACTTTTGATGATTTCCCCAATGGATATTTTTTCACACATATGTGTTTAGAGGGCTATAATGGCCTATATTTATTTCAAAAACATGTATTATGGATATATTTTTATTTGGACAACTATAAGAAAAACATGTATATGCTATGATATCTTGGTGTTCCATAATAGGTTCATCAGTTGAGATGGCTTGAGGTATAATACCTGATGGATAATACACACTATACAGATAGTGGTGGATCTAGAAAACTACCTAGTTACTTTTTGTTATGTGGATGTGGTGGTGTGATGAAAGTGGTGCATTTTGTGGTGATTCACCTAGGTGTGAGCGGGCTAGCATTTTTATATAGAGATTCTCATGATGTGTGTTGTCGGTTAAATATGGAAAACCATTGGGGAAGTGGTCGTAGTGAAACCTTGATATTCTATATTTTATTATATTATCTATTATGTGAAACTTATTAAGAGTTTCTATGGTGGGGATGGAAACTTATTATACCCATTTAGTTGAAATGTAAGTTTCATTATTTGATTCAGAATTCTTTAACATGATTTCATTATCTTTTTCATGAGAGGATCTTGAGAGGGTGCTACTGCGCATATTTTTATACTCACCCTATGTATATGTAAACTATTTTTCATGTAAGTTTGAGTAGTTTGTTGATGAAACTGGGTAAAATGAGCTTGTGTTTTTTAAAATGTTTTTGGGATTTGTGTTCACTGTTATCCTTACTCTTCTTTTGTACATATAGTTTTCTTTTCTATTGTATTAGTTCGTATATGTCATTAAATATGTAGAAATTGAATTTTATATTATATTGTTGATTGAAAAGATATTGGTTGGTTTCTATCTTGTCATTATATTTTTCATGTGTTCTATAAGGGGGTAATTCCCCCCACATGTGTGTTAATATAACATCAGTTCTTTTCACCATCGTAAGGCCTACAAGAGGCAGGACTCGAGAGTCTGTATCCCTCTTCTCCCATTTTGGATACATGAGTGGTACACATTATGCGAAGGGGGTCCTTAAAGAGTGGTATTAGAGCTCTGGTTGAGGGATATGATATTGAATGAATTTAGTCATTGTTGAGTTTACATGGGATGGTAGGGAAACAAGTTCATCTGAGTTTAGAAATCATAGGAAACATAGGAGATGATTTTTTACATTGGTATTTGGGGCCCACAAAGATCTGATGCCCATACCATTAATCTTATAACATCGACAAAAAGTGCTGATACAAGTTTTAGGGTATGAACATAAGAAAGGATCATTCTCAATTATTCTTTTTTCTTGTGTTTCAATTGGTGGAGAATGAGATAGGTTAACATAAAATGAATTAAATAAAATAATTAATTAATGTTAAGGTCATACATATTCTGAGATATGAAGATATAAATATTTATTATTTTTTTGCATGGAACCTTATTGATGTCCACACCATGTTCACATAGAAGATGTTTAAAAGTTTGTGGAAGAATATCACTACATATTAGAGGTTTATATGATCAAATTTTGGTGAGGAAACACTATAATTTATAGTTCTAGAATCTACTGACCCATGAGAGATTCGTTTTAGATGTAGTCACATATGACTGGTTGGAGGAGGTTTCGAAAGCATTCAGTTCGATCCATTCTCAAAAAGATCACTGGGTAATGTTGGCTTTGAAGATACTGTGTGGGGTCGTGAGTTAGTGGTGGTTCATGTTTGTTGAATATCACAAATTGTAACTAGTCACATGGGAAGAGTTACGAGACATGTTTAGAGTTAATTTTTTGGACCATGAAAGAGGCTACCAGTTGGATGATTCTTACCATTCAGCAATGGATCTCTAGTGTGCAAGAGTTCAGATTCCATTTTAAGAACCTTATGTGATATTATTCTAACCTATTTCTTGATTAGGATGATTGGGAAAGGTATTCAGATGAGACATTAAATCTATAGATCTAATTCTAGGTCACCATGATTATAATTAAGTCATATATTGAGGTATTCATGAGAGTAGAGGTCATTGTGTGGGTATTAATAAAAACAAGATCATCATGATAGGTGAGTTGTCATGATTACTCACAAAGTAGTTTTATGGTCTAGAATTCCCAATTTTTAGCAAAGAAGAGATTTTGATCATCCAAAGGATGGTCCAAAGAATAAATGTCTCATTTCTCTAGGGGAAGCAACTCTCAGGATAATTCCTAGGGATCAAATAATTGTTTTTCTTTTGGTTGATGAATTTATTAGTTGATAGAGGACAAAAATTTCTATTCTGTTATATTTTTATTGATTTTCAGCTTTAGGTTCCTCCTTTGAGGCAGTTCCAGCTGAGCCAACAGTATTAGGTTACTCCATTTTTGGAGTAGAAGACAGTAGATGGGACGAGTAGAGGATATCCCTAGGACACTCCTCGTCCTTAGAGAGATGAGAGAAATTATGGAGTTGGTCACCCGCATGGTCAAAGAGGCAATGGAGATGGTTATATCCACCATTATTTTTTATCATTTACAGCACTAGGAGAGCCTGATATCGTTTGAGGTACACATTTCTTGTATTCTACTCGGTTTCATGCCTTGTTTGATCTAGGAGCGACTCACTCCATCATATCACGTAACATTTTCTATGACTATTAACTTGAGTTAGAGATAATTCATGTTCATTTGGAATTGACTATGATAGTTAGAGGTCCATCTAACTTTATCGATGTATATATAGTATGCCACCAAGTGATAGGGAAACACTGGTCTTAGGTTGATTTCCCATGTTTATAGATAGAAACATTTGATGTCATCACAGATATGGATTGGTTATATTTGGTTAAGGATATTGTTTATTTCTCCTGGAGGCAGATTGTGTTATTCGACGATGATGGATAGACAACATTTTTTGTTGGCGACTGAGACTCGTTCATGGTTAATATGAATGTTTGTTTTCTATTTTATCCTTGATAGATTGGCTAATGCTGGGTTTGTCAAAAGTTCAACAGTCTGTGTTTCACAGGTTCATAGAAGAGTACACTAATGTCATTCTAGAGGTGGTTGTATCATTACCCCCAAGAATAGATTGAGTTTAGGATCAAACTACATCTAGGCTTGTATTCTATCATTATGAATCCATATAGGTTATACATCTTGAGTTGTGAGAGGTACATATAGAAATTGATGTTATGTATTTGTGTGTTTTTGTTTGGCTATGTGTTTCATCAGGGGGTGCACTGGTTTTGTTCACAAAGAAGTTTGTTAAAATTTAGTGTTTGTGTGTCATTTACCGTCACTTTAACCAAGTGGTAGTAAAAACCCACAATCCTCTTTCATGAATTAATGATTTTTTCAATGAAATTAATAATGAACGTTAGTTCTCTAAGATCAATTTGTGACCAAGATATCATCAGATGTGTGTAAAGGAAGAGTATATCCTAAATACTTCTATTCATTATCATCATGGGAATTATGTGTTTTTTTATGTCGTTTGGTGTGACAAATTCACTTGTTGTATTCATGGGGTTTATGAATGCTTTGTTCCATGAAATCATAGATATATTCATTGTGGTTTTCATCGATGAAATACTTGTGTACACTACATCTTAAGAGGACCATGCAAAGAATCTGTGTACCATTTTGGGAGTTCTTCACCAAGAGAAGTTTTTTTGGGAAGTTTAAAATGATTTAGTTTTGGGGTTGAGAATTCCGTTTTTGGGTCAGATTATATCCTTAATGGGGGTAACAGTGGAATCATCAATGATATAAAAATCTGGGTCTTAGTAATCCCACAAGATAGTGGTGGATGCGTGTAGTTCCCTTGGTTTCTCAGGATATTACAAGAGATTCATAGCCTACTTGTCTTAGGTTTGAACTCCTTGGACATTGTTAACTTTAAAAGATCAGGTGTTCTTATTGAATAATCAGTTTTAGGAAACTTTTGAGTATCTGAAGGAAAATTTGGATAGATATTCAATTCTAATTCATCCAACATAAGTAGTTTAGGTTGAGGTTTTTTGTGATGCTTCGTGTCTTTTGTTGGGATGAGTTATAATGTTGTGGAGAATGTTTTATTATTATGAGTCTCCACAGTTGTGTCCCCAGAAGTGTAACTAGTCCAACCATGATATTTATTTGGTGGTGGTGGTGTTTTCCCTGAAGATGTGGACACATTATCTCCTCTACGATCATTTTTTAGTCTTCACCTATAAGAACATGGATCTTCTTTTAAAGTATGAATCATGATTTCTGGTATTTTTAAAGAAAAGTGGAGAATCTGAAAATTTCAGGAGTACATGCCGTGTACATATAAGTACATTCCATTTACCTGGTTTCCACGGGTGACCGAGTACTGGCTGTGTAATGGCCGAGTACATGGCCGTGTGGGGTGACCTGGAGGATGCTTAAATCAGACTCTATTTAAGACTTGTAAACTCCCTGTATATTAAAAAAACAACGTGTACTTTTAATTTTATTCCATTAAATGGACCGGGGTTGCATCTCATTCAAATATTTATCATCTTCTCAACTCATCTCTTCCAAGAGCGTCCATAACTGGAAATTTTTCTATGAGTCCCCAACTCACCATCCATTCTCCGAATAAACTGCCATTGATTGTGTTGGAATCCCCATGGTAATCTATTACTTCTTCTAGAGCCTCGATCCTTGATTTCTCCTCTTTAATGAGATAGATTTGGTTGAAATTTTTTGTGTTTTTGTAGATATATGGAGTTCTAGTGAGATTCAAGGCATGAAGTTCATGTATATCATCCGTATAATGCCGAGGTAGGTTATTTTTTCCTTTCCATAGTTATTCGTTGAGTTATATGTGCAAAAGTGCCAATACCCTTGTTTGGGTATTGTGTGATTATGGTTTTTCACCCTTAATTTTTTTTGGTTATCCCTTGTGTTCTTGAATAGAGGATTTAATATTGTAAATATGGTTATAAACCTCAATATTGATGTGTTGCCCAATTTTTCTTGATATTGACCATTTGGTATAGCTTTCCCTGTTATTCTTCTTTGCATTCCTTGCCTAGTATTTTTAGGATGAAGTGATTTTATCTAACATGTTGTGAGATGACGTAGACTATTTATCCAATTAGTTCTTGAGGATTAATTTTTCTACAATATATCTTTTTTGTACAATTGAACGATATAGGGCTGTGGGAACCCGGTGATGTAGACCACATGGAGAATTGACGCTGAGGGCATCTCCTGAGTGTCTGTTTACTTTTACGTTGACATACTATAGAAGGGATAGAATTTGTTCTTATTCAGAGTGTCATTAGTTCCTCAATGTAATAACACATGGGTAATTGGACGTTGAGGGATTCCTTAGAGTGTATTTAGTTCCTGATAGTATACCACAAGGGGTAATTGACGTTGAGTTCTTTCTCAGAGAGTTTGTTTAAATATGATCTAGAGGGGTTAGAGTGCGTGTACATCTCAAGGAGTTTCTTATGTTTGATTGGTTTAACCAGTTGGGTTAGACTGTGATTATACCCCCGAGGGTTACTTATAATTGTTGGTTTCTTAACTAATAAATGAAAATGGATGTAATTAAAACTATAGGATTATTTACTTGTGAGTAATTCCTTGTTTGTTGCTTCATTTTAGATATTTCCTACCATATATATTTATTTACTATTAGGAACATATATTAGCGTGGGTGCATATTGGGATTCATCTCACACCCTATTTTGGTCATGATGTTGGGGACAAAAAGATTATATTACTATAGGTCTAGATAAGGGAAAGTGCCCTTCTACTTTAGGAACGTAATTGTTGTTGAGCTGGAGAGCATGGGACCATGCTGAGGCTTGAGATGCTTCTGGAGTTATTTTTTTTCTTCATACATTTTATTAGTAAATTATTCCATCATTGGGAATTGTTTGGTTGTTTTCCTAGACATATGTTTCATGAATCATTCATATATATGTGTTCTCCAGTTAATTTTTACTTCTAGTATTCTGCTGTATACTTATTGCATGTTATTACTGCTTCCACTATTGTTATCTGTTTATTTTCTACTATGTTTCTATGCCAATGAGGGAATAGTTCCCCTATTATCACACCTAAGTACCTCACTGCTAGTCGGTAGCCTCTGTCATTTGCGAAAATGCGCTTGGGGCCATGTGACCAACTGGGTACGGGGCACCTCTGGGTAGCTTATAGAACTGGGATGTTACAAAGTGGTATCTAAGGGAGGATTATTTCTTCTTGGCATACTATTTGGAGCCTATATCTAGGGATATAAATGAATAGGTAGTTGGTAATAAGCTCTTTTTGAGAGTTCCTAATCCGTGTACAAGGAAATTTTAATTTACCTCAATTATTCCAATTTTTCTGGTTTTGCAATTATTACAGTTGATTTGATTTCCCCATCAGGTGATTAACATGTTTTGTGCTATTTTTGTTTATATTATTGAGGTTTTAATTATATTTTAACATGATAATATGATGGTATTCCATATCATGCATCATATAGGCACTTACTATATATCACATGTCATGCATTCTTTTCAAGCCATTTAGTGTGCATTACTCATTATATGTTGTTGTGATAAATGTTTTTCTAGATATGCATGATGTTGTGATAGATTCATTGATATAATAACATCAATTTGATAGGGCATTACTAATATGTAAGGTTTCATTTTAATTAATTCCAAAATTTGGTTCTTGAGGGGTTATGGTATCTCATAGACTAGAATTTGGGGGATCATTGCTCTGTTATGTTTGTATATGACATGTAGAAGATGCCAAGATTTGATTCACAGGGAGTATGGGCCCTAAAAAATCTGAATATGGTAATTTAATGTTCTTTACAGTGTTTTATGGGTTCAAGAGTAGTTTTTGTGGATTACTATCTAGGAAAACCCAGAATATGTGGCGTGTAATGATAAATACACACCATGTATCCTTCTTCTCGGGAAGGAAATATTTTTATTATGTACATGCTGTGTACTATATGTACACACCATGTAGTCTCTAACCGTGTCATGGCTGTGTGGGAAGATACATAGGGTTTGGAATTCATTGGTGGAACATGATGTGTATTTTATGTACACGCCATGTCTATAGACCATGTGTCCAGTAGTGTGACCAATGATGCGGGTGGATTATGTTTAGTTAGTACACGCCGCGTCTGGCACAAACACGCAGTGTAGAGTCAGCAGTGTAACCGACCATGTGACTAACAACATGGGTCGATGAAGTTCATCTATTACACGCCATTTCTATCACCAACACATCGTGTAATCGTTTTCTAGGGTAACCATGTGATGTAGTCATGTTGAAGAACTCAGGTAGGGGAACACGATTCATGTAAACTCAGTGTCATGGAGAAACATGTCATGTGTATGGAGTGTTACATGAAAAGAGTTGGTAGGAGTACACGCCCATGTGAAGGCTTAAAAGAACCTTCAATCTAGGGTTTATGCACGCCATGTATCCCTATTTTGATAATCATGAATGATTTATTTATTCTATTCCCTTCTTACACTTCCATGTTTCAGTACTTGATAGTCTCACACTAAGTGAGTGATTGACCTTGCAGAGTCATTCCATTGAGATGTCCTCTAGTTGTACGCTAGTTATAGGGTGGTGATTAGACACTAGACATGGATGAACAGAGACTACTAGAAGATCCTCCTATACATCCTATCTTGGCATCAACCGTTATTCTAGATACAGGTGCTGATGCATAGTTCCGATAGGGATTCATGAGGTTCATTCAGACTTTCCAAGGAGTACCACATCCTTCCCCATATATGGCATAGATGAAACATTATTTTCAGCAGTAGCATCCTCCAACCTTCACAGGGGACAGAGGACCTCAGGCTACAAAGTCATGGTTAGTATCCATGCTATCTATGTTTGAGAATCCAAAGATGCCTCCATAGAGGAGGGTGAAGTTCGCTAGTTACATGCTTCAGGACTCCATCCAGAGTTGGTGGGATGTGATCTCGCAGGCAAGAAAGTAGCAGGTCATGGAATGGGATGAGTTATATCATTCCTTCTATGAATATTTCTACCCAGAGAAATCGAGGTCTGATTGGAATCAAGAGTTCATGAGACTGGAGTAGTGTACTCTCTCAGTCATGGGTTACTCTTATCACTTCATAGATTTGTAGCACTTAACACTTATTCTAGAAGGTGATGAGTTAAATATAGCGAGGATGTATGAGTATGGTCTCAGGATTGAAATCAGATACCAGGTGAACATCTTTAGTTTGACTTTCATCATCTCTATAGTCAACCAGTCACTGATCACGAAATAGAATTTGAGGGATCCATGAGCTGTGAGCTATGGCGTCTCGGCATTCAGGGTTGGTACCGCTCCAACTGATAGTAGGATGCTCCCAAGGGAGTCTACATTCAATGATCGTAGTAGGACATATACTTTTTCTAGTTTCTAGGTGGTGTGATAACAGTGTTGGACGAGTGGGAATTCAAAGCCACATTTCCTGAGAGACCTAGTGAAGTGTCGATCTTGTGGAAAGATGGGTCATCTTCATCATTTCTGCCAGTTCTTCTCTCCAGCAGCTGGTGATATGAGTTCTTTAATTACTCAGTGTTCAGGAGTACCACCACCAGTTTCTCATCAGTCTGGGAACCAGAGTTCTTTCGGCTATTCCGGATGAGGTGGAGGTCACAACCGTGGTATCCACTCAACATGTTTATAACGAAAATAGGGTGGATCTTCTTAGGGTGGCCAGGTAGGGTCACAAGGCAGTGGTAAAGAGCAATCTGTTTCAATAGAGTAGACCCAATAAGATAAAGATCTCAGCCCCTCTATAGTTCGAGGTACTATTCTAGTTGCCTCAATTTTATGTTCATCACTTTTTGATATAGGGTCATCCCATATATTCATATCTGTTGATGTTGTGGAGAGTATGGGGCTCTGTATCTTTTTTTTTCTGTTGATGTATTGACTATAGACACTTTGGTGGGGTCATGAACGACTAGTGTAAGATAGTGCAAGGAGTTACCTATATAGGTTAGTGGGTGTCACTTCTTGAGGGACCTTTATGCCATAGAGATGATGGCCTATGATATCATACTATGAATGGATTGGTTAGTTCTTTTCTAGGATTTTGTCGACAACTACCATCATAGGGTGAGTTTTACATCACCATAGGGTGGATCATATATTTATAAGGGCGAGTGGGATTTCCCATAAAGGAGAGTAGGAACTGAGAGGCATGGGTTTTGAGGAGTTACATACCAGATATCTATTCTATATCAAGATGACCTGGGGACGTCAAAGTTGGACTTTCCCCTAGTGGTGGATTATTTTAGGGATATCTTTCCAGAAGACTTCTCAGTTTTACGTCTAGAGAGAGAGGTAGACTTTTCAATTAGGCTCGTGTCCGGAGCGACACCAGTTTCCATTCCTCCTTAAAGGATAGATATAAGTGAGTTATAGGGGCTTAAGAAGCAGATGGGGAGTTGCCGGAAAAAGGGTTTCATTTGACCCAGTACTTTTCCTTGGGGTTCTCCTGTCATATTTTCAAAGAAGGAAGATGGTATCCTCAGACATTGTGTGGATTATTGGAAGCTGATCCAGTTAACAGTAAAGAACCAATATCCCTTTTTTGGGATTGATGATCTTGTTGATCAACTTCTAGGATACCGGGTGTTCTAAAATATTGAATTTATATCTGGTTATGATAATTTGTTCATTAGACCATTATATATACCACATACAGTCTTTCGGAGTATATATGGTCAATACGATTATATGGTTCTGTTGTTCGGTCTCACAAACACGCTTGGTGTTTTTGTGGAACTTATGAACTGATTGTTCCATCCATACTTGGATTCTTTCGTGGTAGTCTTCGTGGATGATGTCTTGGTGTACACTCACACTCAACACAACCATTCCACACATATTGATATTTTTTTGAGTACACTGACAGAGAAGGATTTATATGAAAAGCCCTAAAAATGCCACTTTTGGATTGACCAAATTCTCTTCTTAGGTCATGTTATCTCAGAGACATGAGTAGTAGCAGTTTCAGAGAAAGTGAGAGAAATAGTTTCCTATGAGTAGCCATGAAACATCATTGATTTATGAATTTTTCTAGTATTGGATTGTTACTATAGACATTTCATATAGGAATTTTCATGCATAGAAATTCCACTGATGGTCTTGACTAAGAAGAGTACGATGTAATTGTGTTTGGATTATTGTGAGTCATCCTTTCTCAAGAAAAACGAAAGGTTGACTGCAGCACTGAAACTAGTTTTTCTATAGCCATGAAAGAGCTATACTGTGTACTATGATGCTTTAGGTATCTGGCTGGGAGTAGTGCTTTTGTAGTGGGGAAGGAGGCGTTGTTTATGGGTCTCTTCATTTGAGGCCAGATGAGAAGAATTTCCCGATGCTTGATCTTGATTTGGATTTAGTTGTTTATCCCTTACACTTTTGGATACATTACCTGTTGGGAGATCATTTTATGGTTTTTACAGACCACAAAAGTCCCTTGTATATCGTCACACCGTGCGATTGGATCTGAGACAACGAAGGTGGGTCGAGTACCTTCAGTCCTTCGACTTGGAGCTTGCCTATATGCCGAGGAAAGGCAATGCAGTGGCTGATGTGTTATGTAAGAGGACTCAGATACATACAATTCATGAGGCCAGTAGTGAGTGGACTATTATGGCTCTATTGAATGAGATACATTTGGAGGTGCACGTCAGATAGTGTAAGTCATTTATTTATTTTTTTAGTTGTTACCTCTACTCTACTTGATCGAGTGCGAATGAGGAAACTATCAGATTCTAAAGGCCTAGTCCTAAGGGAGAGTATGTTAGGAGAGAACCATATTCCTGGGTGGACCATAGGTAGGGATAAAATATTTCATTTTCATAGGCACATGTGCGTGCCAACAAACTTATTGTAGGAGATGGTGCAAGACTTTCATTCCTCAGTTTCGGTAGTTCATCCTGGTGTCAACCAGATGTATCAATATCTACAATGTCAGTATTGGTGGCAAGGTCTTTAGAGAGATGTTGCTGGTTTTTCCATGAGGTGTTCCTCCTGTAAATAGGTGAATGTGGAGCATCAATGACCGACAGGGCTTTTGAAGAAATTTTCCATTTTTTAGTGGATGTAGAATGAAGTCATTATGGACTTCGTGATAGGTTTTCAATGGTCTTCTTGATGGAATGATGCAGTTTGGGTGGTCATTGACAGACTCACGAAGGTTTCTCATTTCCTGGAAATCAATGAGACCTTCATTGATGATGAGAAGGGAAGGTTGTACATCTGATAGATTATATGTTTACATGGAGTTATTAAATCTATTGATTCATACAGGGATTCCTGTTTTACTTATCGGGTCTGGCTGCGGCTATAGAGGGCATTTGGTACATTGGTACTTATGAGTACAACATACCATCCTTAAACAGATGTCCAATCCGAGTGTACGTTACAGGTACTGGAGGACAAGCTTCGAGCGTACGTCCAAGATTTTTGAGGATTATGGGAGAATCACATACCACTTGTAGAGTTTTTCTATAACAATATTTTTCAAGGAACTATTCAGATGATGCTTTTGAGGCTTTGTACGGTAGGCCATGTCGATCACCCCTATGTTAGCTAGAGGCAGGAGAGATAGCTATGCTAGGACCTCATTATGTCCAAGAGACCATTGAATAGGTGGATTTGATTTGGAAGAGGATGTATACTGCACAGTCACAACATAAGTCTTACGTTGATTGACAGAGATGACATTTAGAGTTTGAGATCAAAAATCAGGTTTTCTTGTGTGTCACACCAAGGATGGGATAGATCATGATTTTGAGATAGGGTCAACTATCACTACGGTAAGTTAATATGTTTGAGGTTATGTAAAAGGTTAGTTCAGTTTCTTATTAGTTGTAGTTACATTACAGTTAGTTGTATAAGAACAGCTTCTTCCACATTTCTCAGATACGACATTACATCTCAGACTCATCTCATGTTTTTCAACCCGAGGAGGTTGAGCTAGAGGTGGACACATCATTCAAGGATCATTGTATTCGGATTGTTGACTGTAGTGCAAGGATATTCATGGATGGTTTGTTACATAGGTACGAGTTCTATGGTAGCCCGAGCATGTACATGATGAGACATGGTAGAAGGAGGCTGACGTACAATCACAGTGTCCAGAGCTGTTCAAGTATTCTTCTTCTATGCTGCCTTTCTAGGAAAATTAGGGGACATATTTCGCTATGTGGGGATGTTTTTAAGTACCTATATTTTTTTTCTAGAATGATTCATGTTTTTTTGTGTTTTTGAGTAAAAGAGGATAATCATTAAATTTTAGGAGTACACGCCATGTACATATTAGTACAATTAGTGTACCTAGTTTCCACGGGTAACCATGTAATTGCCGTGTGATGACCGAGTACATGGTTGTGTGGGGTGACATGGAGATAGCCTAAAGTGTATGTCAGTTAATACATTTACACACCGTGTACATTAAAAGAACACACCATGTATTTTTAATTTTACCTCATTTAACAGACCGAGGTCGCTTCTCATTCAAAAATTTATACACTTCTCTGCTCGTCTTGTCCAAAAGTGTCCGTAGCCGACGAATCTACTCCGAGCCTCCAACTCGCCATTCATTATTCAAATAAAATACCATCGATTGTGTTGGAATCACCACAATAAGCTCTTCTTTCTTCTAAGTCCCTATTCCTTGATTTCTCCCCTTTCATGAGATATCCTCGGTTGAATGTTTTTATAAATTTTCTAGATATTTGAAATTCTAGGGATATTCAAGGATTTGGTTTAACATTTATCATCCATAAAATTCCAAGGTAGGTGGTTTCTGCCTTTTAGTAGTTAGTCTTTGAGTTATAGGTGCAGAAGTGCCAATACCCATTTTCGAGGTATTGCGTGATTACAATTTTTAGCCTTGTATTTTCTTGTTATGCCTTGTGTGCTTGAGTAGTGGATTTATGAATTAAAATATTGCTATTTACCATGAAATGGATGTGTTGCCCATTTTTTCTTGATATTGACCATTTGGTCTAGCTTTTCCTATTAGGCTGCTTTGCTTTACTTTCCTAGTATTGATATGATAGATTGGTTTTATCTAACATGTTTTGAGATGCTGTAGACTATTTAGAAAATTAGTTCTTCAAGATTACTTTGGATACACTATATGTTTTGTGTATGATTGACTTACACAGGTCTGTGAGAACCCGGTGTAGTAGACCATAGGGATACTGGATGCTGACAGCTTCTCTGGAGTGTCTGTTTACTTTTATGTTGTGAGACTATAGGGGGGCATTGGAATTTGTTCCCCTTAAGAGTGTCTGTAGTTCCTCATTGAGAGACCACATGGGGAATTAGAAATTGGGTTCATCCTCAAAGTGTCTATAGTAATCAATACAAGACCATAATGGGAATTGACAGTGAGTGCTTCCTCATTGAGTCTGTGCTAAAGTTGTACTAGAGGGGTTAGACTGTGATTACTTCCCATAGGGTTCCTTGTGTTTGATTGGTGGAACCAGTGGGTGTAGGGTGTTTATACTTCCCAGATGGTTACTTATTATTGTTGGTTACTTATGTAATAAATTTAAATGTATTTTATTTAAACTATAGGATTGTTTACTATTGAGTACTTCCTTGTTTATTTCTTTATTTCTCATATTGCCTTCCATATATATTCACTGACTGTTAAGCACAGATCTTTGGGTGGTTTACTACTAGGATTTATCCCACACCCAATTTGGGTCATGATTTTGGGCCCAAATAGATTAAATTGTTTCAGGTCTTGATAAGGGAAGGCATCCTTCTACATAATGTACTAGATTGATGTAGAGCCGGAGAGCATAGGACCAAGGTGAGGCTTGCGATATTGTAAGAGTTATTTTTTTTTCTTCATACATTGGTTCAGTACTGTATTCAATCATCATGACTTGTTTTGTTGTTTACCAAGACAAATGTATTGTAGATCATTCATATATGTGTGTGATTCGGTTATTTCTTACTTTAATTTTTCTTTTTTTTACTTATTTCATGTTATTAATGATTCCTCTATTATCATCTATTTATTTTCCACTGCATTACTCTGCCAATGAGGTCATAGTTTCCCCACTATCACACCCAAGGCCATTGCTTCTAGTCAGAAACCTCTGGAATTTGGGGAAATGAACCTGAGGCCATGTGACAAACCATGTACAAGGCACATCTGGGTGGATTCCGGGACAAAGACATTACATAGTCGTTGATAATTACATGAGGTATGTTTTCTCCAAATGTGACATAAACAAAGAGAAGCTTCAGTGGATTGAGTTTTTACAATATTATTACATCACGATTTCATATACAATTCGAAAGGGGAATTATGTGGTCTATTTTTTTATAAGGATGTCGTGTAGTGATTTATTTTACCAATTAGTTGGCTCATGTAGAGTGGTGGACTAAATTTCATCTTTTCATCTAGTTCTAGGAGAATTCAGGGGAAGAGTATATATTTTTCAGATAATGGAATCGTCATCTCTGGTGAAGAAGGAGGATAAATCCCAGTTGGGGGATATTGAGGTGAAGGTTTAGAGAGAACTAGTTGTTTGGCATGAGGCGCTTTTTCATTGGTCTGAGGATGAACAACACCAAGTGTTATTTCTAGGAAGGATTATTATTCCTTTGTAAATGGGTGAGAAGGTTCTCAAATAGTTCAATAGTTCTATTTTGGTGATACATGATGTAATGAAAAATTTGTATCAATATTTGAGATGTTAGATTTTGGTGTCTTGGGTTGAAGCGTTTAGTTGTAGGGTTTGTGTCTCAATTATGGTATGCCAGAAGGTGAAGGCTAAGCACCATGTTCTGGATGGTTTTCTCCAACTGTTAGATATTCCTTAGTGTATGTGGGATAACATGTCGATAGAATCTGTTACCGATATAAATCAATATTATAGAGGTTATGATGTTCTATGGGTGGTTTTGGATTGTTTTATTAAATCATCAAGCATTATATAGATAATGGAGTCTAGCTTGTTAATGGTTTTTTCAAGGAAGTATCTAGACGAGGTGGTGAGAATCCATGGGGTCCTGATGATGATCATTTAGAATCAAGATCCTTATTTTTCCTCCATGTTGTGGAGATGTATCCATCATGATTTTAGTTTATAGTTATTCCTTAGCACTACTTTTCATCCTCAGAAGGATAGTTAGACATAGCAGACCATTTAGACTCTTAATGAAATGTTACACTATTACATCTTGGATTTTCAAGGTTCATGTATGAGGCACCTTCTCAGGGAAGAGTTCTATTACAAAAATAGTTTTCAATACAACATCAGTATGGTACCATTTGTAGCATTGTATGGCCATACTATTAGTAATCCATTGTGTTATATAAGGGTCATAGAGCGAACAATTCTCAGGAAATAACTGGTAAAAAAAATATATCTAAGTTATTCATGAGAGGATGAAAGTTTCACAAGATCATCGAAAATCTTATGTAGATCATAGATGGATATCTATGGAGTTATATTTTGAGGAATATGTGTTCATCAAGTTGACTACCCATCATAGAATGAATCTTCTTGAATGTGGGTATATGATTTCTCCTAGGGTTCATGTGCCTTTCAAGGTGATGGATCATGTTGGAGCCATGTCATATCAACAAGAACTTCCAACAGATATGGGTCAGATGCATGATGTCTTTCACCTGTCACAATTGGTTAATTATCTTCATAGTGACTTTAAAATAAATTTTTGGGGTGATATTGATGATTATGTTGATGCGACAATTGAGGAGATTCATGGAGATATACAAGACCTCTAGGAGAACCTATTTTATTGACATGTTTTCCACTTGGTTCTTGTCTGTTGGTAGAATAATAGAATGAATGATAGTACACATGAATATGAGTCATAGATAGGATCTCAGTACCCCATGTTTTTTTATTTTTAGCTATTCTCTTGTAACACTGTTCTTCTTGTGGTTGTAATACATTTTTGTTTTATGACATTGCATTCTCTTATTGGTCATTTTGGCTCACTACCTATCCTTAGAATGAACAGATGCATGGGGTATGCCACATTATTTCCTTTTTTATCTTCTTATGGTTTTATGGATCTACTCTTCTATTATATGTGGTTTGGAATTGACTAGATGGTCATCTACTCACTATATTGTAGGCCTCTTTCTTTGGTGAGGTGGTTAAGCTCATATGGTGATAAGAGCCTAAAGATGTATCCCCGGGGGTGACTATTTGGATGATCCTATTACGTTTTCTATTTGGGATGGTTTTATATCTCATGGAAATGAATGTATTGAGAGGTATCTATTTTAATATACTAGATCCACAAGGATCATCCCTTTTAACATTTTTGAAGATCATGGTTCATAGAGAAGGATCATAGGATGTCTAGATTGGTTCAATTTTTATAGTTGGAAGTGAGGATATTTCATGGTATATAATGACGATTACACATAATGAATATATGATTCATGATCTTTAAGAAATTGGTGTTATAAAAATAAATAATATGAAGAGGTGCCATATTTTTTAGATGAAACTAAATCTATAGGATCACATGATGTGAAATAGGATTACATGTGCAATTCCCCACTTCGGTGCTGTTTTATGTGTTTTTAGCCACTCAATTTATTCATAACCCTCTTGATTCAGCCATCCTCCCTCTCACTCCAAGCGACCTGGATGACCCTATTTGACGTTTTGGGGATTCTTATTTTAGGTATTTATCTCTAGATTCCCTCATTTTATCTGTAGAGATCCATCTCCAAACTAAGGCATGATATACTACTTTTCTTTCAGTTTCATCAATATGTATCTTCTCATCCATCATTTTCATGTGGTAGAACGTGAAATACATGTTTCCAATAGATTTTTTGGGTTTCTTGATGGCATGGTTGTTTCTTGGTGTCCTCAATTGGATGCAGTTCTAGTAGGAAAGGAGTTTGGGGCATGCAACATTGGTTTGTTCTCAGGTAAAGAATCATAAAACACTTTTGAGTTAGGGTATTCAATAATTACATATTTATTTACAAATAATTGAAGTTATACCATGATTTGTACCATTGAATCATTATAAAATTAACTTATTAATTACTTGATCCAGATTAAATAATTGGCATCAATCACTAGAAATATTTTGTTATATTGTGATAAAAAGTCTTCTATTTTTTTCTACTTAGTGTGATATCTATGGCTTTCATGGATTATCTTGTTGTTCTTGATAAAAATTAATAATGAACATAAATTGATAATTAATTGAAAATTAATTAGATAAAATACTCAATTGGAATGATTAATATATCATGTCATCATTTTAATTGGATGATAATTAATTGATGCAAGTATGCATGTTTAATTGAATCATTTACTAAAAATAAAGCATGATTATTCTTGTAGATAAAATAATTATATTCTTGTTAAATTAATTGTTAAATTAATTTGTGACATCTTTCATCATAGGTTTTCTATAGTTTGATCCTATAAATAATGACTCAATTAATTCAATATGGAATGAGAATCAGTTGTGTCGTAAAATATAAATCATCTGTAGTTCTTGAGTCTCTTTAATGGTTGTAATGTCTAAGTAACTTTTTCATTGGAGTCGTGAGGACTCATTGGGTGTGAAGTTTGAATGTCTCCATCTTGGTATAAGAGCCCAGTTTTTATGTTTGTTTCTACTTCTTTTGATATTATGTGAGCCTGGAGGGCTGTTGTGGTTTATGGGGTGGGGCGGACAAAATGTTATGTGTGTTAGGGATGGCTAAGCCTAAAGGGTTTTCATGGTATGTGTGATGGGGATGAAAATTTTTTTGTGGTAGCATTGAACACTTGTGATGAGGAGATTCATTAGGATATGAATGTGGGCGTTGAGGATGGAATTGCAGGTTATGGAAAGGTTAAAATATGATCTTATCAATTGATGAGATGTGGAACGTTAGATGGTTGTTTGAATCTATTATTTGGATGACAACCAGGCCTTTTGTTTATATTATTTCCTTTCCCTACTGCTTTATGTATATGGATGTTTTTTGGTTTCATTACATATTTAGTATATTAATATGGTTTGATAACGTACCTCGTAATATTAAATGTTATATTATTAATATTAATAAATTATTAACCCATGGGTTTGTATAAAACTATTATTTTATTTTAAGGTATCCATTCTATGAATTTTTGGACTCAGTTTGTATAATCATGGAGGACATGAAACATTATTGTGATGCTAATGTAATATAATGTTAAAAATAAAAATTGTAAATTAATGGTAATGAATTATTTAATGTAAATTGAATATTTTGAAAAAGGGAAAATTAAATTTATTGTATCTCTTTAGATGGTATGGTGCTTATATGATATATTCTCTTAGAATTGGTAACCGAGTGTCAGAGAGGCGTTAGTTGAAGTTGAGTTCGAGACCAGGTTATTCCCATAGTGTGGTTTTGAGATATATTTTATAATCTAGAGTTTTTGTGCTAATTAAACATTTCATTTATGGAAATTTTCAGCCCAATTATACTGAGCCATATGGGGTGTTTTCCCCAACACCCTAGTGGGGGGATGGAAGGACAACTACCCACATTGACCCAACTGTCTTATCATTGTAGTTACATGTACTAATATGGGTGGATGTTAGTTTTCCACATATAAGAGTGTATAGGGATGTAATAAATTGTATTTATATCACAAACATGTATACTATATATATCTTTATTAGTAATACTATCATCATGAAGTTTATATACTGTAATGGCATGAGTTTCATTACATTGTGTATGGGTTGTGATTTCTTGAGGTGTAATACCTATGGTTTAAAACATGTTATAAAATATGTGGTGGATTTTCAATACCACCAATTTAATTTGGGTTATGTAGGAATAATGATGTGAATGACAAGATGATTTTTTGGGTGCTTCTCCCAAGTGCCAGCAGGCTAGCCTTTTTTGACAGAGATTCTCAAGACGTTCGACCTTGGGGAAAAGCGACAAACTAGTGTGGAAGAGGTAGCTAGTTACCCTTGATATTGATTATTATATTATATGATATTCTTGGAGATTCTTGGTAAGAGTATCCATCGTTACTTGGGGATGTTATTTTATATGTTAATTTGATGAGTTGGTTTCACTTCTTGATTCCCTGTGCTTTTGTATGATTTCATTATATTTTCATGAAAGGGTATATGAAGGATCAAACTAAGTATACTGTTATACTCTCTATATGTTTATATAAACTATTTTTAATTTCAATTGAATAATCTTAGAGATAATGATGGTTACTACAATATTGGGGTTATTCATGAGCTATTTGGGATTTGTGGCTGCTTGGATGTTTACATTTCGTTTTGTACAAACAATTTTCCATTTAGTTGTTGTAGTTCTTACATGTCAATATATATGTCCACTTTGTATTTTCTTTTATTTTTTATTATTATATAGAGTTGGTTGGGGTCTGTATTTTCTATATCTTTCTCATGAGTTCTCTTATATAGTAATTACTCCCTTATATCTATTTACTATACCCTCACTTATAGTCACAACACAGGTCCTACTGGAGGTGGGACTCAGGTGTCACTATCTCCCATGTCCCATTATCGACCTAGGAGGGGTATATGTTGTGGGGATGGGGCATGAAAAAAATCACATGTATTTTAATATCTAATTGTTAATTCATTATACTACATGTTTTCCTTTAATTTTAATCTTCTTTTTTACACAAAATACTCAAAGAATGATTTGATGGAGAATGTACTTTATTTTAATATTTTTTATGAAAGCATTTCTTCTATTTCAATATATAAATTATAATATTTTTGAGAAAGGGTTTTAATATTCAAAAGAAATTAATTAAATTAATTTTTATATTCATTTTAGTTTCTCTTCCAATTTCTAAATTAAATGTTCTCACCGCTATCAAAAGAGAGAGTTTATTAATTTAAACTAAAAACGTGAAAGGAAATTTCTTTCAAATGGACACTCCATGAATGAAATTTAGTATCATAATAACTAATATTTTTATTTAATATTCATTTAATAATTTCTATCGTACATTTTAGAATAATTATATATATTAATATAATGTAATTTAATTTAATATAAATAAATTATTTAAAAAGAAATATATATTTACCTAGAAAATATCTTACTGATTATTTAATTGTACTAACTCCTATAACAACAATATCTGATTTTTGTTTTGGTATACTAGGAATATGAATCAATTTTATAAAATTTATTCTTTATCTGGAGTTTTTTTATTATTGTGAGTAAATATTTTGGAAACTCATTCTATATTTCACAATAAATTTGTTGATATATTTATTAATTCTACCAATATCTCATAGTATAATGTACATTAGATTTTTATTTTATGACTTGTGGTTCGATTATAGACCTCTAAATAATTGGATAAAGATTAATGTTTTACAATCACAATGGTTACATGGGATGTCATCAGAATCCCAAATGAGGGTACACTGGAGGTTACCAATGTCCATAAGAGGTTACATATAAGTTTAAACCAGTCAAAAAAGAGGGTTAACATGAGGTTTTCCCAATACAAACATGGGAATCTAGAGGGTCATCTAAAACCCAAATATAGAACATAGGTGGTTAACCCATTCTTAACATGTGACGATTGTATTATCATGTATCATTGACATAATATGTCTATGATTATGGTTATTTCACACATAATTCCACTTCTTTTTGACATTATATAACAGTAATGATATTATCTAACTAACTATGATCTTTTATTGGATTATGATTCATGAATTATTCACTTCTATGAATTAGGTAATGACTCATGATTGTGATTTTTAATTTGCACAATATGATTTTCAATGTCAAGTTCAGGTCCTTATAACTATATGTTTATGTTTTTCATTAAATGATCAATGAAAATTTTCCTTATTTACCAATAATTAGGATACGTGGTAACCAATTATTATGTTTCTTTTTCCATAGGACATGATGAATGTTATTAAATATGACATGTACAAGAAGGGTGATATTGTTGAATAAAATTGTGGGATATTTTTTAGATCATTTAGAACCATATTTTAATGTATCCATGTACCAAAAGACACAAATAATTTATAGTTCAAACATGGATCATTATGATATGAATTGAATATTCATCTAATAAGATGTTATATTTATTCATGTAAATATTGTTTATATATTGTTGGTATCAAAGAAATGATTATTTATTTTGGTAAAATAGGATGAGAAAATGTTTGTGATAACACATTGGATGATCTTATGTATATGAAAAAATAAAATGACATAGAAAATAAAAGAGTGATATTTTCATAGAAAATTATCATTTTCTTAGAAAATTATCATTTTCAGGATATGCCGAAGTGGATGTGACTATGGTATAAATTTACATAGGGGAAAAATATAAATGTGGTTGATTGGGTACTAACCCGATCACCGCTACTGTATAACGAGTCATGATAAAACTACACACATGTATAGAAAATCTTAGGGGATATACATGGGGTAATTCATATTTTCTTTTTGAAACATTATGAATGATTTTAATATAAGGTTACTTTGAATAAACAAGGATATTCATAAAATTTCATATATTGAAAATAAGGTCCTTGAATTTAACATCCTATAAAATATTTAACATTATTATATGATTACTCATTATGATTAATCATTATCAAATTTTTTTTATAATTGATAGAACCATAAAGAATAACGATCACTTTGATTCTGAATAATTATGTAATGATTATAATCATGAGTAAAAAATTGAAAATGGGCACGGAATGAAAGATCATGTGGATATTCATTACAAGATTATCTATATATTATTAAGAAAATTAATATTTGTGGGTTCATAAATGAATAAAATAATGTAATAATGGAGGACGTGATGACCAGGAAGGTATGTTGATTCAACATCCTACACGGTGAGATAATTGGAAGAATCGCATGGGGAATTGTATCAGCAGAATGTGGCATTGTTTTTTGTATTATAATTTATTTAATAATGTGGTAAATGTTTAGATAACAAAATCCCACTCAATGGATAAGAATAATTTATTCCACATGGTTACATAATTAGTAAAAAAATAAATACAGAAAGTATCAGAATAATGAAAATTTATGTCTAAGTGGTAATGCTCAATAGTGGATTGGGAAGGTTATAAGAGTAATGGTTTTACTATTGATTATGATGATACTATGCATGAAATGTGATAATTTTGAATTATTTTAACTTTTATACATATTTTTAATGTAGGAAATACTATTAAATTATGATCTATGAATATTTGAAAAATGATTCATATTTCATGTTGTCGGAATGAAGAATTAAGGAACAATATGATAAACTATAGATAACAGTTTATTAGAAATTAGAATGATTAATGATTTTATGTATTATGTTTTGATAATTATGATATTTACCAATGATGTTATGGTTTTTTCAAGAAGCTCTAGTGATTATGAATCATATATATATATATACATATATAATTTTGTAGTATATTTTGATTAAATATCTTCAAGAATATGTTTAGTAGTACTGATAATATAAAAACGTGATTTAATAGTAAGGTGAATTTTTTTAAATGTTCCTTATTAAGGTATGGATAACACATGATTTGTTCCTAATGATGTGTTAATTTGTTTTTATTATAAATAGAATTTTTATATTGATATTTTAAATTCGATCGTATTAGGGACCCAAAAATTATTTCTTAACCTGATAACAATGTGATTTATATTGTCTTTGAGTATGTTTATAGTGTTTTTAGATATATGTAATATAATTTATATAATATTATTTTATTTGAGTATTATGGTAAGAGAAAATTTAGGTAAGATCATATATTATCCCTGAGCTTTTTTTTGGTGATTCCTGTTATTATCATGGTTATGGAAAATATTTTATCAATTTATTCAAATGGTCGGTATGTACTTATAAAAAAATTATGTTGTTTGGGAATTAATGAAAAGTAGATTTGGGAATTTCCAATATCTTTTCCAAAACATTAGGATATTAGAAAATAATTACATATACTTTGATGAGTTTTGGAATTATAATAATTAAATAATGAATTAAGTAGACCATTAGGTATTAGAGTTAATTTCTTTGAGAATAATATTTATAGTGATAGTTTTCTCATATTAGTTATCTTATCATGAAATAGCCATTTTTTATTTTAGTAAGAAAATATAGACACAATGAATAAAATTTTATCGTTTTATAGATCTTAAGATTTATTGGAAATTTATGTTAGTTATTCATGTTTGAAAAATTCAAATCATTTATTTTAAAATTTTAATATTGGATTAAAATAGGTCAAAACTAATATAAACATGAAACGAATAGATGAAATTAAGTTTTCAAATTTAAATAAATAAAGTATTTATATATTCTCATATCCAATACTAAATTAATTCATTAACTCTAGGAAAAATAGAGTTAAAATGGAAATTATTTCATATTTTTAATTATTATAATAGAATTGATTGTCTTTCTACCACATATTATTATATGGTTTTGTGTTTATTAACATTTTCATGACATTATTCTATATGAATATCTATTATTATTTAGAAAATATTTTTCTCCTACATGCCCATATTTTAACTTCTAGTTAATTATTACCCTCTTTAGTATCTTGGTTATCCATTCTTTCTTGAAACATTTATGAATCCCACTAAACCTTTTCAAAGTATGTTTTATTATACCTTAGTATGATGTGAGTTTTTAGAAATGATATTTTCAAATATGTAAAAACAATTATAGATATAATATTTCATGGATAAAATATATTTAATACGTGGCGATAATCGAACATATATAAAATTAAATTTAAATTTATTCCATAATCAATAAATTTCTTAACATGTAATACAAATATTTATTCGAACTATGATATAGACTAATAAAATTATTTAAATGTTTTAGTTATAACATGGATATTTAATTAATAGAATGAATAATAATAAAAACATTATGAAAATATCTATAAAGTATTATTATAATTAAAATCTATTTATTGAATGATATTAAATAATGAATCTATTTTTAGAACAATCATTTTATCTATCAAAAATAGGCTTTCATTAAATATGGTTTATATTTAATTTTTTATAAAATATTTATAGTTAATTTTACCATTTTTAAATATTATTTATTTTCCAATAAATGTATATTTTTTAATAATGTTTTCAATATTATTTTACGGTTATTTTTTGTTGGATATTTTGAATAGATTTATTTCTATGTGAATAGTAAACAAATCCGATTTATATTGATCTTTAAATGAAGTTCATTAAATCATGTAAATTAAAAAAATTATATTTTGAAATTAATATAAATTTTTATAAAATATATTATAATAATAAATATAATACGTTATTATAGATTAATTTTTCAATAAGTTCATTTTTGTGATTAAAAACACATTTATTTATAAGCAGTTTTTATACACACAATTATTTTTTATCAATAATTTAAATTAGTCTGTATTTATGAATGATTTTAATTAAATTTATAGCATCTATATTGAATAATATATGTTAACAATCATTTTATCCTTTGTAAAAATACTTGTAATGGAAGTAAATATTGTTTTATAAAATTTTTTTTTCATTACATTATGGGAACTTATTTTAAAAATATAATATACTAATAGAAATTCCATTTAAAAAATGTATTTAATATATTTAATATCAATAATTATCAGTATTTAATATGGTTAACATAATTTTCTTTCAAAATGGAAACTAAATGTAGTAATTATTTTTACCACATGTAAGGATAAAATGGGTTCATCGGGGGTCAACTAAGAGATATGTGTATAAATTCAATATAAAAATTCATTAATAATTTTTTTGAAGATATTTCAAATAGGTATTATCATATATTATAATTAATGTATATTTTGTATAATTTTATCATAAAAGTGAGCTTATATTATCAAAATCATTTCAGGAATTCCATATGTGTCCCACCCTCACTTAAAAAGGGAACATATTTTCATAATGATGAGTTTTAGCCTTAGGAAATTTTCAATACAACTGAAAAAACGAAATATATTATTTCCCATCATCCTTTATCCCCTGGTCTTCTACTTATTCCAATATTTCAAGGATTATGTTTTATGGAAAAAGAGGTCTCTCAAAAAAGAGGTATAAATCTTCACTTATTCATCTCAATTTTATTTCTCCACACACCATCTATATAATTTTTATCTATAATAACATTGTAACTAAAGCATAATTAATACACTTATATTTTATTATGATCATTGAATAACTATTTCTTATTGCATTTCCATGAAATTGAAAATGAAACTATTGCTCGTGCATACATAAGGAATACCACATCCATATTGCTATATGATTCATTTTATAACACCGTAATTCAGGGTAGAAAATTATGATGGATCTTTTATATATATAATATTTATAGAATAATTATTAGTGTATAATTGTAATATCTTATATAACATCTTATCACACCCATCAATGGATAATTCTTACATTCTTTGTGCCTATGTGTGGAGTACTACCTCCATGAAGCAATGTGATTCATTTTTCATTTTGGATTTAGATATATCCTAATAGATATATTTTTCATTAATATTTATTATATTCAGGATATAAAAATTATTTTTATGTATGAATTTTTGTACCTTTCTTTCCATCCATCCATTGAAAAGTTGAATCATCTTTATTGTGTACGTTCGATTTACCATTACCATGAAGTGATGTAATTCATTTATCATCAAAAATATGAATATTTATTTAAGTGAATATAATTATTAAATGTGGAAATTTGGAAATTATTACAATTATGGATATGATGACACATTTGTTAGATTGAAATGACCATAACTTCATAACCAAATCATAAATGAAAAATGAAATAATAATCAAAAGGAAAGTAGAATTTTAGTAATGAATTGTTATTAAATATTTGATGTAATGTTATAATAACTATATAATATTATATATTTTTAAATATTTATTTTATAGAGATCTAAATGATATATATTTTTAATTAAAGAGGTTTGATAATGTACAAATCAAGATGGAAAATTGTAAGGGTTTGTTGTCTAAATACAATTCTACTGAGACATGTCTCATGATATAAACCTATTTATGTTTATGAGGTTTATATAGTAATATATTTACATGTAATATCATTCATAATTATTATTCCATTTTATTTAATGTAAAAATTAAATTATATCTTCAAAGGTGTATTCATTTTAATGTTACCAATATGATAAGGTTTGAACACTACTATATCTATTTTACGAGGATTGTTTATTATAAAATTTTATATGATTACATTATATGATTATAATTTTAATGTTTTTATTTATATTGTTAAACTATAAATATTTTTTTATATTAAATGTTCTTATTTTATTCTCATCTCTTTATGTACTCATGGTAGGAGATTTTTTCGGAAACTAACATTGTTTTCATGTTTAGACAATGAATTTTTTTCACATGTTAATATTATCCTTTAATTATTTTAATAATTTATGTAAAATTAAATAAATATTATTTAATGTAATTTTTAACTATATTTTACTTTTTCCTAAAAATTTTAACGTAATTTTAATTTTAACATACACCGTAAGGACAAATGATCAAACCGTGATAATTACTCATATCATTAAATATTATATTACATGTTTTAATGACTACATTTTTTTTAAAAAAAATTATTTTATATTTTTTAATTTTTAAATACTAAAAAAATTGATTTCAAAAGTAAATGGATGTTCTTCTAATGAAATTTTCTAGTGATATTTTAAAGGTATTTTCATCAATAAAAACATCATTTAATGGTTCTTATGATTTAATGGAAATATAGTCCAATGTTAACATAATTATTGTTTCATGGATGGTCTGTGAATTTGATGGTGAAATATTGATGTTTCCCATTTTCATTCCATGGTTTAGTAATTTATTTAATGATAAAATTTATCATGATTGTATGGAATATATAAGAATGAATTATGATTATGTGTTGGGTTGTTCCGTTATATACATCTAATAAATTTGAAAATGATTAATTTTATATTAACATAATGGGTACATCTAAGGTTATATGAATCCCAAATTAGGGTACACATGAGTTTATTTAAATCCCAAAATAGGATACACTGGTGGTTAGGAAAAACCCAACAATGGTACATGGGTTGTTATCCCAATACTGAAGGAGTTACACATGTGTTTTTATAATTTTTTACGTGTTATGATTCTCTTTATGTTTATAATAGACCACATATATATTATTATGACTATTACACACATAATTACACTCTCTTATCACATGATATTTTGTTTATGGTATTCCCTCATAGATTATGTGATCTGACTCCATTATGATTCATGTATTTTAAACTGCCAATATTTTTTTGTTGTGAATCATTATTATGAACTATGTGTTGTTGTGTATGATTTTCAAATGTTAAGTTGAGGTTATAATACCCATATTCTCATATTATTATTAAAAATAATAATTGATGAATATTTGCCTTGTTTTACCATTCAAAACATCTAATCTCCCCCTTAATTGTAATACCATTTCCACATGATTTTCTGAATGATTTTATATATGATATTCTAATGAATTGTGATTTTTGTAATGAAATTTGAGGAAGATGATGTAAACATTAAATGTAATTTTTATTTATGTATATATTTTTATAATGACTACTAACAATTATCATATTAGAGTGGATCTTTATAACATGTAATGAATATTTATATAATAATATGTAATATATACATATATAATTATTGTGTAACTATAATAACTATATCTTATCAAAGTTTTAATGAATTACAACACCATTCTTAAAAATTAATGCATAAGAACCTGTAAATATTACTTCTATTTATAACAAAAGTCATCCATCATCACACATCTTGATCAAGAATATTTTTCATCAAATGATACAATTAGAAGATTCTATTTTGAAACATGAATTCATATATTATATCCATTCCAAAAATCCCATATATTTATCAATCATCGTTTATATAACTAAAAATTAATATTAATGTATCTCTATTTCTTTTTATCCTCCACATATTGTTATATCTGTATCCTATATTATTTTTATTATTCTTGAAAAAAAATTCCATTAATGTTTAATAAATCCAACAACCATGTCCTAGGATAAAACATTTTTCCTCATTGTATTTTTATAAAAATTCTTAATGAGTACATATTTGTTATGATCAATGTTCATATCTTATCATTATTTATCAATAAAATAAAATGTATTTATATTGAATATTTGATGACAAAAATCCTACATTGGATTTTATTTATCATCTATCACCATTTGTCATTGAATTTGATATCACATCATTAATTCTATAAAATATTCAAAATTCATAGTATTATAATTTTTTAAAAAATTGTTTGACCGATCTCATATGATCAACTAGTTGTATTTTTTTAAAAAAAAACCTTAAATAGAGACAATAAATACTCTACATCAGGTATCTTCATTCAATAAATATACTTATTATTTCATTAATATTAATTAATATTTAAATGAAATTTATTGATTACAATCATTGAGATCGTTTCACATGTCACCAATTCATAAAATAAAATTTCATACATCTCAATGATGATCATTAATACCATTTTTGAAAAAATATTTTCTATAGAAACATTTATTAAATGACCATCAACGTTGAAAATAACTATGACCACATCAATAAATACTATATAAGAAAATTATTGACATAAGAAATAAGATAATATATCAACAATGTATTTTTTTTCCACATCATCCATTTATGATCAAATGAGTTTGATACGTTTTTATTAAAGTTATCTATAAAAGAACATATGATTGTAATTACATTCTCACAAATAAAATACTAAATAAAAAACCATGAGACATGTGAACCATAAAACATGTATAACCAATTGATATCAAATTTACTAAAATATATTTTCATTATTAACATTGTACTTCTATATATACAAACATAAGTAAAGTATTATATAATATTTTAAAAAACTCTTCCATAATTCATTTATACATGAAACAACTTATTACACCCAATAACTCTTACTATAATTCTTCATAGGAATTAAATTTTAGATGAATCATATATTGAAAACCACTACTATTTTTCATAATTTCTAACTAATAGGAAAATAAATCATTAATTTCATATTGAATAATTATGTGTCTTCTCTCAAACTATCACCCATTTTCTTCTAGGTTATATACCACAAGATATAGTTTAATATTACTTTTGAACAACATATTTATCATTATACTATTTTAAAAACACTAGTATGTAATTAAAAAAAATTAATTGTAAACCTCTCACTTGAAAAAGTATAATTAAATATTTTATTAAAAATTATTTATTAGATTTAGATATAAATTATATCCACATAACACCAATAATCATGAGGCACTACAAACTTGTATTTTTATATCCAATGCAAAAACTAATTTTATAAATTATCATTGATACCAAGTGATATTATAAAAAAACAAAACAAAATTTCACTTTAACATTACATCTCAAAAATTATTTTATAGAATTGGGAGACCTTTCAGTTTAGTGTCTTTTATGTGTAACTATATTATTAAATTTTTATATAACACAAGTGACCATTTTTAAAAAATAAATCTCTAGTAGAATCCAATATAGAATCCCACATGTTATACTTATATTCATTTCATAGTGAAATTGTACATAAGAAATTGGTAAGAAAAATAAATCATAAATGGAAAAAATATCAATATTTTATCATGGGAGAGATCATTAAATGTTTAGGAAACTTTTTTAGGTGAGAAATTTCTTATTTAAAAGAAATTTGGACAATAATGTTCCTATAAATTCATATAGAAATACATGTAATCTCAAAAGAAAACATATATAACATGAAATCTAATGTAGAATCCAAATATAATAAACAAGATTCATTTATCATAATACTATGAATAAGATTATAGTATAATTATATTGTATATACCTAATCATAAAACACGTTTTTGAATGATACCAATAAAGACATTCATAATATTGTAGGATTGGTATAATCACCCATTTACATTATTGTTCTACTGATACAACCTCATTTTCACCCCCCTTATATTGAGATAAATCTTCTTTTTCACCCTTTTTCTAGGGAACGAACTCCCATGTACCCTTTTTTAGGATATTAATAATCCCATATAAACTTTAGTAATTGTTAAACCCTATAGTGTGAAAATCTCCTTGGGAGAAATTTTCCTAAAAACTCTTCTTGGGATAAATCCTCTAATGATGCCTTTTGAGATGATGAGATATAAACATTACCAATTACTTTTTGTCGGAATAGTACCCCACTTATAATCATCAATACATCTATTTTAATAAATAAATAAATGAAATCATAAATAACCCGTTGATTGAAAATTCATTTCCTATCACTTTCAAATGAAATAATATAAGGAAAATATTCAAAATGTTATCAATTAATATGATAAAACCACAGAATAGGATTTAGTATCCAAATATATTAAATAAATATCTAGTTCAATATTCATAAATCAGGATAATAAATCATATATAATATATATTTTATAGATAAATGGTATATTTTTTAGTTAATAATTTACTTAATCTGTCAATGAATGGAATATTTGTGAACACACATCAATCAAAGGAACCCAAACTTACAATATTTATAGCATAATAACATTGAAATAAAATAGTCAAACATTGTAGATTATTTTGCAAGATCATGAAATTGAATGAAAGTTTCTATTTTAAAGATTTAATTTTCATTATTTATCAATGCATTGGTAAATAATAATATGTTTTTTCAATAATAATTTAAGAAGATTTTTATAATTTTTCGCTAAAAATAATGAAAAAATTTCCCTTCTCTAGGTAAATACTTAAAAATAAATCATATTGAATTGTGGAAAATAAAATACATTGTAAATCAAGGCAAGATTGGGAATATAATTAAAAAATATATTTAATAAATCCTTATAAAATATTTTTTATAAAAGTGTTTTGTATTATTATATATATATAAAATGTAAAATAATTAATGTCATGATTTTTATTTGAATAGTCAATGTCAAAAATGTTAGAAATAATCATTAATATATATTTAATGAATTTATTCTGAATAATTATTTTAAAATAGAGGATTTAAAATAAATAATTTTTGTATATAGAAAATCTTGATTGGAATTTGTGGAAGACATCCATGGTACTTAAAGAATTGTAGTATTTTAAAAACACATTTATTGAAAACCCACAATGTAAATTTGACTGTAAAATTTATATTTAAATATTTTTCTAAATAAGTAATAAGAAGAAATAAATTAATCCATATTATATTTCCATGAAAGATAGAATAACATTGGTGAGATGAAAATATGTATAAGGATTATAATTTTATATTTCAAATAATTAGATTTATTATTACAATCATCATATATTAATTTGGGTAGGTAGCACATTGAAGATGATGATACTATTAAAATGAATAACATAATTAATGAAAAATAAAAAATTAAATTCATAAAAGAAATTAGAATGTTAAAAATGAGGCTTATAAAATCATGACCATGCCTATAACACATGACTAAATGAGATAGAATATATGTCTAAAAATATGTTTTGGATACATTAATATATATATTAAAACCCCTTGAAGGATATGAAATCAAATGAATACTTAAATATCATGAATAATTGGATTAACATGAAAAAAGTTTTTAATTTGAATCTGATAGACAAGTCCAAATTTTAAATGGTGTAGAATAAGAAATATGTAAAAATTAATTGAAAATTGGAATTATAAAACACTTACAATGGTAATGATTTTCTCCGTGTATATTCATAACATCAAGAATAATCAAATAAATTTTATTAGATACATTTTTGGGAAACAAATTCATATATAAATAATTTTTACGGACTACTTATTAACAGAATATGTCTAATTATTTTATAGGGTTTCCACATCTTTGTTATATTTCATGAAAAATGGAAATGTGTGGGATTATTTTGATAATTCTACTGAAGAAGATGATATTTTAATAATAAGTACTATAATTAATATACATATACATGATAAATAATACAATAATTATTTTCTTATTATATTATACTAACAATAGAATTTTTGTGTCGATTCTCATCAACGGTAGTGTTTTATTTTATGGTCCAAGTAGGTGGATAACCCAACCCAGAAAATGAACGTGTTATTTCATAGTGTATGAGTATCATTAAAGAAAAGCATAAAATCAATATAATATGATAATAATTATATTATTTATATATTAATATGCTTTGAATATTTTTTTAATGTTTTAGATGGTGAATGGAAATGAATATGAATAATGAAACACATTATTTCATGGTGAAAATGTATTTTCCCCAACACATAATTAAAATTATTATTTTTAACTATTTAGAAGAGAATAAATATGGTTTAGTCATTTAATATGGTAAAAGATAATTTTAATAATGATACACATTTCATTATATTACAATATATATGATATGATTCTAATATAATGTTGTAGATGAATGTGATAATGATTATGTTACACTCACATATCGACCTTGAAACTTATCCTGAAAGTATCATTTTAAATGAATAGATTAGTGTAACAAGTATAGACTATGGGAATAGGAATAAGAAATATCATTATAAAATGATAAATATGGAAACTTTTTGGTAAAAAAATATATAATACATGAGTATTGAATTAATGGAATATCCCCCTTTTAAAAGTTATGAAATTAAAACTTTTTCCAACATCCATTATATTTCAACAATGGAATGAAACTATTTAGGTGTTAATGGTAGATACAACATGAAATTATGGTTTTTAGGGTGTGATATGCTCATTAAAATCCTCAATACAAATTTTACTAAATGTTTTAAATAGGTTTCATGATTTTTAATGCTTTATTAAATTTTATCATTTTTTACCTTGTCAACTAGTTTTTACCATTGTAGTAAATATTTTATTAAAAATATATCTTAAAGATTATTACTAAATTAGGGTTCAATGAAACAAAATTTAATTTATATTTAATAAAAAATAATTTATTAATAAAATAATATGAACTTTTGAATTTTATAATTTAATATATAGAAATACATTTTTCTCATGAAATGTTATTTTTAAAATTCACTATCCTCATAAATATTTAGTATTGATTATAAATTAATTGAGTGAAAATATATTTATAAATTGGTTTTAAATTTTCAACTAATTAATTATTAAAAAAAATATTATTCTATTTAGTAGATAAAAATACACAATATTAATTAAACAATTCATTAATATTGAAAGGTTTACCATTGTCATGGTAATTAAAATTAATCATTTTATTCATAATATTACTACCAAAAATTAAATTGAAATTATTATATAATTTTATCATGTTGATATAAAATATAATATTATTTTCTATAAATTTAATTTCTATAAGTGATGAAAACAAGTTTTAAATATTTCTGAAAAAATATTTTTATGTGAAAAAGATTACTTAAATTTTGAAAATGATAAATATATATTTCATTAAATAAATATCATATTTTTAAATAATGTAAATAAAAACAGAAAAAATATAAAATTGTTTTAAAAAATGTTTACATAGTTATTTTATTATGTAAATGACAAAATGGAGATGGTATGAAGAAAATCACTATTTTTTAAAAATTCAACTAAAAATATACTATTTTAGAAAATAGGAAAAATTCAATTTATGCCAATTTTTTCATGATGAAATAATGATTTTTTTTTTAAAAAAATTATTATTAAAAAATGTATTTTTTGATAATTTAAATGAAAATAATATACATATATAATGAAGAATATTTTTTTTGAAAATTGACTTTTCAAAATGTTATGTTTCTGTAACACATTTTGTATGTATTTTCTGATTGATTAAAATCTATTTTTTACAAGAAGCGTTTTTTATTATATTTTCTTTGTAGTGAATCTATGTGTGTTATTTTAGTTTAGTTTTTTATGTGGAGGAATCTATCAATGAAATTATTAATTTAATGGAATTAAAATTGTAGTTTGTCTCATTAAGCCCTATAAATAAATTTTATCCTCTAATTTTTAATTATTATATGCTGATAAATGTAACTAGGGGTATTCAAAACTTATTAATTATTTAGGATATAAAATATTATATGACATCTAATATACACTCTTTGGTTTTTTGAAGTTACTTTTCAATACCCATATATCAATAATAATCGATATATCCTTGTACTATATTAAATATACTCCTTAATCATAAATTATCTATAACATACCATTCCAAAATCCATTTTAAATTTGAAATCCATTAAACCATAGCATAAAAAAATATTACATAAAAAATAAACATTATATTTAACTCTAATATGTATTAACCATGATATCATATATTCATATATATGTCAATACATATCTGAATATGAAAAGGTGATAAACATCCCCAAAAATATCAGGGATCACTATTCATTAAATCAATAATCATTTCCCATATTATCAAAACTATCAAAATAAATTTTCCCAAAATAAATCAATCATTTATTAAATCAACAAAAGGAATTTACTTAACATAATATTTATTTATAACTCAGTAATGTGTTCTAAAATAGTTATGTCCCATAAAAAATTAAATAATGTTATAAAATAAATTTTTGAAATCATTGATTTTATTAGTGATATGATTCCAATAAATTAAATAAAGGATAATAAATAATAATTCTTAAAATTTTCACAATATTCTATTAGAATTTATAATATAGTATAATATCATCTATAAATATCACTCACTAATTAATATAACTAAGAGTGTAAAGATTAATTCATTATTAACATATCATCCCCACTATCATTATGAATATTAAGAAACTCACATTTACAATTATACCATGAATAAACTAAATATTTCGACCTTTTATGAATTATACCTTATGTGTTTATATGACTTACGGTGTTCTAGATATATACATTTATTATATTAATTATCTTGATCTTATTTATAACAAATACAAAAGAACAGACTGTCATAATCATATCAAAGATATGTATATGAAAACATCAACCAAATGATGTTATATATTGTGACACCATTTTTTCAAATATAGGTTATTTCATTTTAACATTTGATTCTAATAGTTCAATCTTTTGATATCCATGTTCATTTTCTTACTGGGTTCTCTATAATAATTAGGAAACATTATACTCAAATCCCTTCTACTGGTTCATTTTATAGAAAGTGAATTAACTGAAGAATATCCAGTTATAGTGTAAATATAGGTGTAAACTTATGACTTTTTTGAACAGCAGTGGATGATCGAGTTATTATCTGATAGACACATTTCATGGCTATTACCCCTAGGTGAACACTTTACTGAGCTTATATCATATTTTACTATCTTTACATTGATATTACTCATATAAAAATCACCAAATCTAAGCTTTCCAAAAACATTTGAATGAAATTATATACTAAGAATCATTCTATAGAGTTATAAATAGTGTTTTATAAGGTGAACTGTGACTAATATAAAATAATTATTACAATAATATCATTATTTATGTAATAAATCTCACAAAAAAATTTCACAACACAAGAACTTACTAGTTTACTATCATAGATACTAGCTACATAAACAACTAATTTTACAAAACATGTAAATATTTACTCTTTATAATAACTATGAATATATCCCCATAATCATGCTTATATAGATCATTTTATAGACATATCATATGATATAATCATATTCATAATATAGGAATGGGAAATATAATTAAGGGATGTGAATAATTGTCTAGTCAGGGAAATATTATCAACATGTTTTCTAGGGTCATATCATAAGAATATGAGAGAACATGAAAAGGCAGTAAATTTCATATTATAATAGACATGTAATAATCATAGTTTCCCATAATTCGTGTTATATATACATGTAATGTAAAATTAAAAAACATATTTCTTTTAAAAATTATTTGGAATCCTGATACATTAATCATGATGTATATAGTATAATCAAATGATTAAAATTATGATATAAGATATTGGAATAAATGTATTCTTATAAATCATATGTCTAGGATATCCACCAAGATGTTTATCACATAGTAGTTTTGGGATAACCACATAGGTACCTTATTTTTCTTAAGATAAGACACCCATGTACCCTAGTAAATGGGATAAAACATAAAATGTATGACGTTTTCTTAGTATAAATCATTCGGTGTACAAATTGTCTTGCGATAAATCCTCTCGTGCACCCATTTAGCTTGGAATAAATCCACACATATACCCTCTTTATTTGGATAAATCATTATGTGTAACATTTTTATATTATGATATAAAATATTACACAATTTCATTATAAAGTGATATAGTACCCCCTCCATTCATCACCCATATATGTTTTTTAAACTTAAAATAAATCATAGTCAAATCTTAATGAACCCCATGAAAATAATTGATTTCTTATGACTTCTTAAAACACTAAAAAACATACAATAAAAAAATTCATAGAATATAAAAAAAAATAGAAAAAAGGAATCATATAATAAAATGTTATATATAATGATAAAAAATCACTCCATGAGTAAAAAATATTGAAATAAAAGTTGAATTAAATATAAATTTTTTTTCAAAAAACCATGTAGACATTGCTATAAAAGGTAATGTGTGAATTAATTTTTTAAAAATTTTGAGAAGGGGACGTTAATATTTTTAATAGCCAAAAAATATTGAGTTCTAGATCAATGATTCTTATATATATATATGTGGGTTATTAAAATAAATAAGGATTTAAAGACAAACCATTATATTTTTAATGATGGAAAAATGTTTTTGTAATTTGTTTCTGGAAAATCAATTTTTAAAATCCCACATAAAATTATTTTATAATTTAGATTAAAATGGGTTAATAGATTAATAATAATCGTAGAACATATTTTATGTTTATTTTTCTAAAAAGAGAGAATAAAACTAGTAGAAAGGAAATAAGAGACGTATACTAAAAGATTCATTGGTAAGAATGTAAGTCATTCATACTAACATTACACTTTTATTTTTATTATTTTTCACAATAATAATATATGGAACATTAGAAGTAATTTACCAAGAGAAAAAAAGAAACCACATATACAATAGAGAAATGGTTATTTAAAATATTTATTTGAAAATTATATTCTCGAAATAAATACTATGATAAATTAAATCTGAAATTGAGTCAAAGAAACTCTTGTTGAATTTATAATGAATGATTTAAAGGATCAGGATAGGAAAATCACTGAATGTGAATGAAAATCTCATGAAAGGGAATATATATGAATATATGAAATAATTTTGGATGTGAAAACACTATATAAATTAAATCATAGTTAATAATATAAAATTTATCCCATGGATTTTATTATGGGACAAATAAAGCCCTTACTTTTTTCTTGATTTCCATTGAGGTGATTTAACCTCTATACTACATGGATTATCTAAAGTTATAAGGGATTATAACATTGATATATTTTGTATATATAATACTTCATCATTATTAAAATGGATTAATGTTTGGAGATTATTTTTGGATTGAGTTGGCGATGAATATATTGTGCTTTTATGTGGGGAAATTTGATGATATTATTTCTCCATTAATAATTTAAAATGAATGAAATTTCTATATGTTTTAAAAAAATCATAAATAATTAAGAGACATATATACCTACATACCTTACACTCTGTTCAAAAATGATAACATCGCTTGCACAAATGTGTGTACTTCCACCTCCACAAAGTGACGTGATATAACATTCAATTTATTTATAAATAAACGGTAATAAGGATAGATTGTATGAATATCTATGAATATATATGATATAGTATTGATTTTTTAAATATAAATAATTATTTACCATCCAATCTCTCCATTCATTAAAAAATAAAACACATTAAATTCATAAGCAAGACCTACCATCTCGATTAATGGTATAATTAATTTTTATATAATTACTATAATAAATGAATCCAAATATATATAATTAATATATATGAAAATAATATTAAAATTAGAATTTCTTAGATGGTTAAAAAAAGATCATTTAACAAGAAAAAAATATTCTAAACCAAAACATACATGAAAATCAATAATGTTTTCTCCCAAAACATTGATTTTAATAAATATTTTTTTAATAAGGTGATAAAATGGCATGGTATAAATAAATGATATTTTTTATTCTTTATATAATTATTGTAATACATTATATTTTTAATAATCCTATATTTATTCTACATATGGTTCAATTATAATAAAATGAATTTAGACATTGGGTAAGGGATTTTCATCTTACTTTCACTTCTATATAATACATGTCATATTCCCCACTTTTTTATTTTATATGTTGTATATAATGACCATTAATTACTATTATGATCTATTTCATTAATATTATTATGAAGTCCTAAATATCGTGCCACAATCAGGTGTCATGAGCTTGTAAATCACATGACCTCAGGCATGACTCCCTGTACAATGGAGGATGTTGACTATAAGTGAGGGTATAATATAGATATTATAGACAAAAATACAATCATTTTCAAAGAATCATCCTAGAGGAAATAAATAAACAACAATCAATGTATGATTATCATAACAAGAATAATACCAGTATCACATGATAACAAAAATCGATGTATGTCTCAAAGCAATACAATAAAATTTCATGAATTTTAAGTGTCATGTGTCAAAATGAAAAACCAAAATAAAGTCACAGTGACACTCCAATGCAGGTCTTAAGACCAATTCAGGTTCTCTCATCCATGATCCATCCTACCATATCCATCTATCGTAAATATATTTCCCTTATCACATCCTTTATATAATATGTATATTACTGTATTGACTAGGTAACCCGAGTAGGGTGTGGGTAAAACTCAAGAGGCCACCACCAATGAAATCAAACACAATATCCATTCTATAAAACTACATTCAGTTGGTTTAAAATACAGACCATAAAATTAAACAGTTATCACATATCATTATTATTTAATTAACGAAATATATTACAATGGTTTACGTTAACACATGAACTATTAATACCTTCTTCAGACCATGCTGATGAATAATCCATATAATATATAGAATAACTATTAATTATCACATGGTCATTTATTATCCATTTAGTTTTAATTTCATAATTATTGATACATGAAAATATATTCGAATTCCAAAATGTTGGTTCTAGAACCCCATATATAGAACCCCATGGGTATTTTAAGTAGATTTTTTTTTCCAACAACCTGTAAATCAATCAATCACAAGTGGGATTTTGATGAATTAGTCTATGACTGACACAAATTTATCACAAAAATTCATTTGGGTATATAACATCACATCATGAACCATATGAGTTTTTTAATAATCACTTATTTTCTCACAAACCATTTATAAAACATTATAAAATTTCACATATATCACATTTAACATGGTTAATAATCACAAATCCTCTTATAAACATTTTGCATCATGGTAAACCATTTTAATTATCTAATCAATTATACTTCAACAAATTTATCATATAGAATAATATGAAAAAATCACCATTAAACAATTTATCAATATTTAATCAATTAACCAATTAGCCATTAATGATTAATCCAAAAATCATTTTATTTCATAATTAATAAATTCTATATCACAATAATTAACCAACTACAGAATTCCATTTTTATAAAAATTATCTAATCCAAATATCCCCTCAATTTCATAATCAACGCATTCTATTAATTAATTAAACAATTAATCAATCCAATTAACGATTTTATTTAAAAAAATAGAAAATTATATTTCAAAATTAAATACACACAATTATAACCAATACAAAAAAAATTTCAAGTTAGACATCCAACCACAAGATAATTGGTCAGTTTTCATTAAAAAATCACCAAACTGAACTAAAACATTTAAATTCACCATGATGAATGTGATTTAGAACTAAAACCTACATCCAATATAAAATAGATTAAAATACATCAAAACCAAGGGATAATTAGAAGAAAAAATTAGATAAAACATTCCACTTGATCTGGATAAACATACGAGAGAACAATGAATCCATATAGTAAGAAATCACTTTTAGAGAGAGGAGCTTATTCTTAAATCGGATCCATGATTCATCAATAATATAGTTATTAAGGACATGGAATCCATCTTTTAGCTTCAAAAAATATTGAAATTAGTTTGTTCAGAGTGGGGGTTATTAAGTATTAATATATGGGGGTAGAGTATTTGGGTTTTATGTTTTCTTTTTAGGGATTTGATTTCCCGCGTACATGGTTTCCTTTATAGGGAGCACTATTTTCCCAAACTGTGTCTCTTAACCACGTGACTATCCTTAGGGGTGAATGGGTTTACAAAAGAGGGAACACAATTTTACCACCCATTCACCAACAAAACAATATCCCTTATATGGGATTGGATTGTTTTTTTGGGGTAGGTGTATTGTTTGGAAAAATCGTGTGCCAACTATGCACTACCCCTTTTCTTCCAAAATATTCAATTTTCACCTAAAACACCCAAAAAAAACCCAAACAAGGGTGAAAAAATAAAAGATAAAGTGTATATAAAAGGAATCCTACAACGTATCCATAAATGGTTAGGATCTTACAATCTCCTCAAACAATATTAGATCATCGATGAGTTATACTCCCAAGGACCACTAAGATTCCGATGTGAATATTTTCAACCACTTAGCCTCTATATTAATTTATATCACCAATTCTTCCAATTAAATATAGATATGTTTCAATAACACAAGAACTATTGACATGTTCCTTAATTGTAAAACCTTCTCAGAATGATCCAACACACGTATCAGATGGTCTTCAAAGGACCAATGCATCTTATCCTCAACATCATCAACCTCGATCACATGATAAGGTTCGACGTGATTCCACCAAATCTATAAAACTTGAAAAAAAATAATTCATTTCACTATACCCTTGCATATGATCTAATAAGTATGCCAACTACCCGAATCTCTTGAAAACATAAAATGGTCCAACAAACATTAGGGCCAACTTGCCTTCCTATGAATCATACGATGACCCAATCTTGGCGATACCTAAATGAACACCTGATGTAACGCCACGACCCCAGATACCCAGAGTTGGTGCATTATTACATAACATTGGAATGATCACAAGAAATATCAAGTATCGAAATACTGATTAGTTTAGTAGCCTTGGAAACACTAGATATATTCATAAAGTTTACATTACATCATAAAATGAAAACTACAACAATATAGTCACCATAGTTCACACTCTTATCCCCTAATACAATTCCTGCATGTCATTCATAAATTACTTCTTCACATCATTGGAAAAATAAAACATAGAAAAGGGGTGAGCTCAAATGCCTAGAATGGATAAAAATATAGCGAAAACTTTCATAAATAAGAATAAATATTTAAGGCAATGTATAACTAAAACAAAAGCCTTTTAAACATGACCTTCAACATTGTATGGAAAAAATAAAATGAAATAATTCCATTTACATATTCACATGGATATTCTACTAATAGAATAATCAATGCAATATCAATAACCACTTTCATAATAATGGAATTCATAATTCCAGACTATCATAACCACATAGCCAAGGCCTCGTGCCAGGACTACAAATAAGATTTTGTCAAGGCCTTGGGCCAAGACACTAGTTTGTCTCATGAGACCTACCAATGCATCGATGAGCTATAGCAGGATCCACCCATCACATATTAAGTCCAATGCATTCCCATATGAAATGGTTTAAACATAACATAAACATTCTTATTAAAACTAGCATACGAAATGTAAATACTACATCCATAAACCATGAATGGTATAAAAATAACACATCAACAGTCAAACACATCACAAAAACATCAAAACAATATGGAAGTTTTGTATCATAATAAATCAACTTCAAATAGACTTAAAATCCATCAAAGGATTTTGACATAGATGAAATCAAAAATATTTGAGAGAAATATCTCTCTTTTTTAAATCATTTAAAAGTCACACATTTATTAAGGGAGTACTTTAGAAGAGATTTTTGAATCAAAGTGTCCCATATCACTTCAAAATATTTGAAAAGAAATATAATTTCAAAAAACTCATGTCCATATAAATAAATCCTTAAAATAATTTTGAAAACATGGACATTAATTAAAAATATTTAGAATGATAAATCTTTAAAACATTTAAAATTATGATTTTGATAAAGAGTACCTTTCTATAAAATCATAAAATATTCATTTTGAAATCAGTTAAAAGTCACATAATTATAAAATAAAACATTTACTTTGAAAATATACTTATAATATTGTAAGGTAAGCTTCAAAAATTTTATAACGGTGGAAAATAGCCGCACCCGCCGTATTAGTTAAAAAACATTCTTACCTTAATTCTGTCGAAAAGGATAAAAAAGACATTGTTTGGAAAATGACGGAATGATTCTTTTATAAACATCTTATAAAAAGTAAAACAAGGGTATAAATGACTTTAACCCATACTCTGTAAAATATTAATAATGTTTTGAAATACACTTTCAAGAAACATGGATGTGGATGATAAAGAGGTCCCAGCAGATAATTACGTATAAACAACCTCAGATAATGAAGAGATTGTGAAATAACCCTTACCTTGTAATTTTCCTTGGTTGGGGTTAGGTTAACTTGCTTTATAATGGGGAAATAATTGTTATTAAATTTTACAAGAATCATATACATTAATATGATATCATATATGATCTTTTAACATGGATTTGTTCTTAATATCTTTGTATTATCGTTGTTTCGGGTGTTAACTTACTCGTTTTCTTTTATATGTTTTGTTATGTAATCTGTGTTTTTCATGGATAAGTTGTGTCTTAATAATATCCAGAATGATATCAAGTCCTTAGATAATATTATTAATCATCAAATTCGAATTAAACTTGAATGGATACGATGGAGAATGGATCTCATTGCGTTCGTGCAGACGGTAGTCCGTACGTATGCTCGAGCGACAGTATCATTCTTTTGATATTAAAATAATATATAATTGGATGGTATATAATATATACAGAATCATTATAATGCTATATTTATTATTTACATGAATCACATATCATTATTATACCCATCCAAATAATAATTTATTGAATGACAATTACACCACGACGTGGAGACGGTAAGCCATACGTACGCACGTATGGTGACATGCCATTCAAAGGATGGATAGAATACAGAATATGGTTGTACCATATTTATAATAACCTCACAGTATATAGAAGTTACTAGAGTTATTATTTTATAATATAAATAACAAAGAAAGAAGAAGTTGAAGAAGAATGGAACTTGAAAGAGGGTGGTGAAAACATTACATCTTCTTCGGGTTCTTCCTTTTGATTTGATCAAAAGGGCTCCTTATGTTAGCTTTCTGATCAAAATAATGCCTCTAGGTTGTATTTAGGGAAGTTTAGAGAGTATTTGGGCAGGGCTTCTCTGATCCAAAAGGCTTTGTATATTTGTATTAGTGAGAAGGTGGAGTGCCCTTTTATAAGAGGGGTGAGAGGCAACTTTCGAAAAGATAAAAATATTATTTTATAATAAATTAATATTCGGTTTCTAAAGGCTCCAAAGTAGATTATTTAAAGGTTAAGGTGGATATGGGTCGAAATCCACTCATCCAATAAAATTTATAGAGGTTTGGGTCATTATATTAACCTTATCTTTAAGTATTAACTCTTAGTTAGTTAGTTTCACTTTTACAATGTCTCTTTGTATATTTATATTATATGGTTAATAAAATTACTATATACATTCAAGAGACCCCCAAGTGGTCCATTAATGATACACCTATCATGATATAAGTCTCTTAGACGAACCATCGATTTTTAGGAATTTAATATCAAATAATAATATAATATTTGTTTTAACAACTCTTTTATGTCAATTTTGAATCTATTCAATAATTGAATTTTGTAAAAATTACAACAGAATGATGTCTTCTAAAAAATATAATTAAATAAATAATAAAATGTCATATTAACCTATAAAATTATTTTTATATATAAAATGTCTCAAATTACAAATATTTGGGTATTTATAATATCAATTATTCTAATTTTTCATTAATTAGGTAACTACTGCATCACCATTGTGTCACCAATAAATTAAATTATTTAATGTCTTAAAATTATAAATAAAATACCATTATCTAGTTAATATCATTATCTTTCAAATGAATATTTACAATCTAATTTATCTTATGTATAACCTTATATTAAAACTCTTTTGGTAAATAAACATTGATTTTAACACTTTTAACTCTTCTTTGAATTAAATAATAATAAATGTCATAATCTCATAAAAGTGTACCTAAATGATAAAATTTTACTCCTAATATTGTTTCTGGTAGATATACAGTTTCCCAATATAATTAGAACATGTGTTAGGGTAATATTAATATCATTTTTACCATTAATTACCCTATTTACTTTTAACCGTGGTAAATAAAAGTAAAATGTAACTATTCCCCAAAAATTATTTTCATCTCATTGAACCAAAATTTACTCCTTAATATTAACCGTGTCTCTCAGATTTTCGAAATTCCACTCACAGAAGCTGTAAAATTAAGTTTTATGAAAAATCCAGTTTTTTAACTACCACTTAGTGGTTTCACTATTCATCAAAAATTGAAAGTTTCCAGACAAATACCAAAAATTAGGCCTAAGATATATTTGATATTATGAATTGAAAAATGATGTCTATTTTACCAAATTCAGAACATATCAGTTTCATTAATTAATTTAAAAATTAATTTCCGTCGTCAAAACAAATAGCGTGTTTTTAAGAGATAATAACTATCAAAAGATTGACACTTGTTTATGTCTGGTTTAAATGTGAAATTACATCCAATGACCAACATTATATTAAATTGTAATAATATATTCTAAATATACTTGAAAACCACTGAAATTAATAATTTATAACTATTAATTATTTCGATTAAAAAAGTTGTTTTTAATAAAAATTTAGTAATTTTCACTATCCATCAAAATATGAATGTTATCCAAAAAGTACCAAAATTTCACCCTAACCTAATTTCGATATTACGAATCCACAAATGAAGTCCATTTATAAAGATAAAATTTATAAAATTTCAAAAAGTAGGTATTACTATTCATAACGCCTAGTTTGATTAGTTGTGGTGTGTTAGAATCTCGAAGTTGCGTACCATACAAGTCATTGCATTATTCAAAGGGAAACATGTCGTGGAATCTTGGGATGTTTCATTGAAATTTTTTGATGTCCCCATTCTAAAAAGTAAATTTATTTAGTCAAATTGAATATATATAAAAGTTTAAAATATTGGATTTAAAAAGGGTTCACTATTAAAAGTTTGTAAAAGTGAACTACGGAAAATGATTTTGTTCTTACATTATGTCTAAGAAACTCATAATATGGATTCTAAAATTATAAGGATTATATAAAGTTTAAAATTTAGTAAATACTATTCATAACCTCTTTTTAACGGCTTGTTTGGTAAGTCATGGTGCGCTTGAACTCGGTATTGCGTGTAGTGCAAGTTATTGAATTATTTTGAAGAAATAACACACTATGAAATCATGGGGTGTTACATTCTACCCTCCATCAATAAATTGTGTCCTCGCAATTTGAAATTTTTCTTTGAAAATAAAAGGTTGAATATAGAAAATATCTTTGTGGGAAAACCCACATCATAAATTTGGTTAATAAAATTTAATCTTAATAAGAGGAAAATAGAAATGAAAGGGTCACCACAAAATTATGATCTCTATTTGGAGAACATTGGTGGAAATTAGAGACATATAATTGGAGAAAAAACATAAATATTTATATGTATTTATTGAGGTCATAAATCCCAATCAAGTGTAAAATTGAGGGCCTTAAATTCATCAATATATGATGATTTAAAATACCATCGGTTCAGAAAAACATATGGTATTAGGATAACACATTTTTTGTTTTAAGATCCATTCACTACAGTATAATAATTAATTTCTTAATTGAATAAGTGAAGAAGAAAAATATATACTTGACAATTACAGTCTCATCGATTAACTAAGTTCTACCACAAACTCACCTTTCACTCTAAAAGATAATAGAACTTAAAAATAATATTCTATTTATCCTATTCGTATAGGATTAAAAATAATAATTTATAATTCATCTTGCAGGACCATTAAAAAAACGATATTATTCAATTCAGGACATCATAGGGGTCTGTGTTAGGTGATACACCCATGCCTCCCTTCGGTTGTGGGTTCAAGTCTCGCGGCCTTACCGGACGCAATGGGTTGCCGCCCGTCCTCCGGGTTGTCCTTTTATTGAAATCCAAAATAATCCAAACTAGAACTATCCAAAATACTTCAGTCCATAATTTATAAGGATGGTAAACACAATGGAGATCCTTTTTTCCACGTAATAACATTCGAACACCTTAATCATGTATTCTTTCAAAACACTGCAACATCCTGAATTACCATAAAACCATATTGATTACATTCATGACCCCTTATTCCTTAAAGAATAATAGATATACTCCTTCAATCCAAAAGTGTTGTAAATCGAAACAATGATAGAATATAGAAATCATTAATAAGTTTAAAGGTATTCAAGAATATCCAATATGATTTATCCAAATCAATCATGTATTATTCTAAAATCACTACCTCGGTATCAGAACCATATTATGGTTTATCTTTCTCTCAACCATATATTTTCCAAAAATTTAACCTGCTATTGAGTCACTTTTCTTTGTTCCACACAATCTCAAATCCTTAATGAAATAGTACTGTAGTAAAATCCTTATATACTCCATAATTATTATAACAAGTACATTGTTGATACAACACTCAAATGACATAATCAACATAATAACTCGAATCATTCCTCTTCATCTGTGGTAGTATCATAACTTGATTATTATCCAATAGCATCATTTGCGGCATAATCTGATGACTGGGACATAGGTTCACGTACTGTCCAAAATACTTGCAAATGATGCATTGTACATTTGAAACCATTTTCTTACCCTTGAAGTCACGTACATTTCCCCCTTTTCCTCCACACTTATTAAAAACTACCATTCCTTTCAAAAAAGTTCCAGGGTGTTTCTTCCCACAGTTATCACATATGAAAAAATTCTTCTTTTCCCTCTTCCCTTTATCCATCTGTCCCTCTTCCATCCTTTTATTCTATTGCATCCCTTCAAAGACATAGGACTTAGTAATATATTTACATATCTTATCAACACATGGTATTATTTCTTCATATGAACATAATACATGGGAGACTATTTCTCTTATAAATTCTGGCTTAAGACCATGAAAGATATGATCCTTCTTTCTCTTTGGATCATGTGCATTGCTGGAGTTCTCATTCCTTCTACTGGGCATCATTTCTAAACAATGGCATACACTAGATTAGTTTATGAATAGAAATACATAATCCCAAACTTGTTAAACACATAATATAAATTAAATAGTTTATGGATATAATCCATAATCATAAAAATGTATCCTTTGAGGAAATATATATCCATAAACCCTTCATAATAGTTTTTAAAGAAAATGAGAATTATCCTAAGCATATCCCCCGAGAGTGTCGTAACCAAGAGTGTAGCAAGGCCCGTTGTTGTGCAACAGTTCCCGTTCGAGTCTAGCTCAAAGCGGTGTTTTCGGGTTTTACCCCTAGGTACATATGTGTCAGAGTCGTCTCTACCTGCTCGTATCCAGACAGGGATGTATTTCTTGGAAAACTCACAAAATCTCTATAATAGCAAGATTCTAGGAATTTCTTCTATAATAATTCCAAATGTTAATCTTAGATCTACGTGCTCTAATCAGAGTTTATCTAAATCTAGCTTCCCAGGTTTGTACTAAACTTTCTCTAATACCAACTATAATGTCACGACCCCAGATACCCATAGTCGGTGCATTATTACATAACATTGGCATGATCACAAGAAAGATCAAGTCTCGAAAGAACGATTAGTTTAGTAGACTTGGAAACAGTAGATATATTCATAAAGTATACATTAAATCATAAAATGAAAACTACAACAATATAGTCTCCATATTCCACACTCTTATCCCCTCATACTATCCCTGCATGTCATTCATAAATTAATTCTTCACATCCTGGGAAAAATAAAACATAGAAAAGGGGTGAGCTCAAATGCCCAGTAAGGATAACAATATAGCGGAAACTTTCATAAATAAGAATAAACATATAAGTCAATGTATAACTAAAACAAAATCCTTTTAAACATAAACTTCAACATAGTATGGAAAAAATAAAATGACATAATTCCATTTTCTTATTCACATGGATATTCTACTAATCGAATAATCACATGAAATATCAATAACCACTTTCATAATAATGGAATGCATAATTCCAGACTATCATAACCACATATCCTAGGCCTCGTTCCAAGAGTACCAATAAGATTTTGTCAAGGCCTTGTGAAAAGACACTAGTTTGTCTCATGAGACCTATTGATGTAGCGAGGAGCTATAGCGGGCTCCACCTGTCACATATTAAGTCCAATGAATCCCCATATAAAAAGGTTTAAACATAACATAAACAATTGTACTAAAACTAGCACAAGAAATGTAAATACAACATCCATAAACCACTAATGGTATAAAAATAAAACATCCACAGTAAAACACATCACAAAAACTTCAAAACAATATAGAGTTTTTGTATCATAATAAATCATCTTCAAATAAACTTAAAATCCATCAAAGTATGTTGACATAGATGAAATCAAAACTATTTGTGAGAAATTACTCTTTTTTTGAAATCATTTAAAATTCACAAATTTATTAAGGAAGTACTTTAGAAGATATTTTTGAATCAAAGTGTCCCATACCACTTCAAAACATTTGAAAATAAATATCTTTTCAAAAAATTCTTGTCCATATAAATAAATACATAAAATCATTTTGAAAACATGGACATTAATTAAAAAGATTTAGAAAGATAAATATGTAAAACATTTAAAATTCTGATTTTGATAAAGAGTACCTTTCAGAAAATATTAAAATATTCATTTTGAAATCATTTAAAAGTCACATAATTATAAAATAAAACATTTACATTGAAAATATCCTTATAATCTTGTAAGGGAAGCTTCGAAAATTTTATAATGGCAGAAAATATCCGCACCTGCCGTATATGTTAAAAAAGCATTCTTACCTTAATTTTGTCCAAAAGGTTTAAAAAGACCTTTTTTGGAAAACGACGGAAATATTACTTTATAAACAGCTTATAAAAAGTAATACAAGGGTATAAATTACATTAACCCATATTATGTAAAATAGTAAAAATGTTTTGAAATACACTTTCAAGAAACATGGATGTGGATGATAAAGAGGTCCGAGTAGATAATTACGTATAAAATACCTTGGATAATGAAGAGATTGTGAAATAACCCTTACCTTATAATTTTCCTTGGTTGGGGGTAGGTTAAACTCATTTATAATGGTGAAATAATTATTTAAATTATACAATAATCATATACATTAATATGATATCATATATGATCTTTTAACATTGATTTGTTAATAATATCTTAGTATTATCGTTGTTTCGGGTGTTAACTTATTCGTTTTCTTTTATATGTTTTGTTACGTAAGCCGTGTTTTTCATGTATAGGTTGTATATTAATCATATCAAAAATGATATCAAGTCCATATATACTATTATTAATCATCAAATGAGAATTAGACATGATTGGATACGATGGAGAATGAAACTCATCGCATTCGTGGAGACGGTAGTCCGTACGTACGTACGAGCAAAAATATTATTCTTTTGATATTAAAATAATATATAAATGGATGGTATATCATATATAAACAATAAATATCATGTTATGATTTTTATTTACATGAATTACATATCATTATTATACCTATCCAAATAATAATTTATTGAATGAAAATTACAGCACGACGTAGAGACGGTAAGTTGTACGTACACACGTTTGGTGACATGCCATTCAAAGGATGGATAGAATACTGAATATGGTTGTACCATATATATAATAACATTAAAGTATATAGAAGATTTTGGATTTATTATTTATGAATAGAAATAACAAAGAAATAATAAGTTGAAGAAGAAAGGAACTTGAAAGAGGGTGGTGAAAACATTACCTCTTCTTCGGGTTCTTCCTTTTGATTTGATCAAAATTGATTCTTAGGTAAGCTTTATGATCAAAATAAGGCCACTAGGATGTATTGAGGGAAGTTGAGAGAGTATTTTTTCAGGTTTTGACTGAGCCAAAAGGCTTTGAATGTGTGAATTAGTGAGAAGGGGGAGTGCCCTTTTATAAGAGGGGTGGGAGGCACCTTTGAAAATGCTAAAAATATTATTTTATAATAAATTCATATTCGGTTTCTAATAGCTCAAAATACGATTATATAATGGTTAAGGTGGGGATGGGTCGAAAACAACTCAACCAATAGAATTTAGATAGTTTTGGGTCATTATATTAACCTTATCTTTAAGTATTAACTCTTAGTTAAATAGTTTCACTTTTACAATGTCTCTTTGTATTTTTATATTATATGGTTAATAAACTTACTATATACATTCAAGAGAGCCCCATGTGGTCCAATAATGATACAAATATCATGATATAAGTCTCTTGGACGATCCTTAGATTTTTAGAAATTTAATTTCAATTAATAATATAATATTTGTTTTAAAAACTCTTTTATGTCAATTTTGACACAATTCAATAATTTATTTTTGTAAAAATAATAAAAGAATTATTAATTAGAAAAAAGTTATTTAAATCAATCCTAAAATGTCATATTAACCTCTAAAATTATTGGTATTTATAAAAAGTCTCAAAGTACATTTATTTGGGTATTTATAATATAAATTATTCTAATTTTTCATTAATTAGGTAATTACTGCATCACCATTATGTCATAATTAAATTAAATTATTTAATGTCTAAAAATTATAAATAAAATACAATTACGTCGGAAATATTTTTATCTTTTTAATTAATAGTTACAATCTAATTTATCTTATGTATAACCCTATATTAAAAATGTTTTGGTAAATGAAATTTTATTTTAACTCTTTTAACTCTTATTTGAATTGAATAATAATAAATGTCCTCATCTAATAGAAGTTGACCTAGATGATAATATATTACTCCTAAGATTTTTTTGGTCGAGATAGACTTGTCCAATAGAATTAGGAGATGTGTTAGGGTAATATTAATATCATTTTACCCTTAATTACACTATTTACTTTTAACTGCGGTAAATAAAAGAAAAAAGATACTATTCACCAAAAATTATTTTCATCTAATTGAACCTAATTTTACTCCTTGATATTAACCGTGTGTCTTGGAGTTTTTAAATTCCACTCACAGAAGTGGTAAAATTATGTTTTATGAAAAATTACGTTTTTTAACTACCACTTAGTGGTTTCACTATTCATCAAAAAATGAAAGTTTCCAGAAAAATACCAAAAATTAGGCCTAAGAAATATTTGATATTATGAATTCAAAAATGATGTCTATTTTACCAAATTCCGAACATATCAGTTTCATTAATTAGTTTAAAAATAAATTCTCGTCGTCAAAACAAATAGCGTGTTTTTAAGAGATAATAACTATCAAAATATTGACACTTGTTTATGTCTGGTTTAAATGTGAAATTACATCCAATGACCAACATTGTATTAAATGGTAAAAATATATTCTAAATATACTTTAAAACCACTCAAATTAATAATTTATCACTGTTAATTATTTCTATTAAAAAAGTTTTTTTAATTAAAATTTAGTAATTTTCACTATTCAACAAAATATGAAAGTTATCTGAAAAGTACCAAAATTTCAACCTAAGCTAATTTCGATATTAAGAATCCAAAAATTAAGTCCATTTAAAATGATAAAATATATAAAATTTCCAAAATTATGTATTACTATTCATAACAGCTAGTTTGATTGGTTGTGGTGTGTTAGAATCTCGAAGATGCGTACAATACACGTCATTGAATTATTCAAAGGGAAACGTACCGTGGAAGCTTGGGATGTTTCATTGTAAATTTTTGATGTCCATATTCTAAAAAGTAAATTTATTTAGTTAAATTGAATATATAGAAGTTTAAAATATTTGATTTAAAAAGGGTTCACTATTAAAAGTTTGTAAAAGTGCAACACTGAAAATGAATTTGTTCTTACATTATGACTAAGAAACTCAGAATATGGATTATAAAATTATAAGGATTATATTAATTTTATATTTTAGTTAATACTATTCATAACCTCTTTTGAATGGCTTGTTTGGTAAGTCATGGTGCGCTTGAACTCAGTGTTACGTGTAGTGCAAGTTATTGAATTATTTTGAAGAAATAACACACTATGAAATTTTGGGGTGTTACACCTGATCACATAATATAAACATAGAGGGTAATCAAAATATATCAATATATGAATTCATCCAACTCTTATCTACAACCATATGCTCTGAAATTAGCTAAACCTACACTGACATCATTTGTTCGAAACTCAGTTCCAAAACCTCTAACTCACCTTCCTCCATCCAAAATAGAGGATATCTTCATGGACTACCATAAAGAAACTCATATGGTACTATATGATATCTATTATTAAAGGATTACTCAATGAGTTATTTGTGGTTCTCCCAATAACCATTTTATTCTCTGACGTATTCTTATTGTGTATCCCAAAAAACATTTATATAATATTTTGATTGTCCTTCTATCTATGGGTGGAAATTTATAATCACTAACACCTGAATACCAAACACCTTCTGCATGCCCTTACAGAAGCATCAAGAAAAAGGTGAGTCACAGTCTGAAATTATACGTTATGGAACTCATTGTAGATTTATTTTTTTTAAATATACATGTCTATCAACTAATCCACTGATAAAGTCTCATGTATATGAAATAAATGTTCTATATTCATCAGTTTGTCCAAAACCATCAAAATAGTGTAATTATTCTAATGAATCAATGGAATACCCACCAAAAATACCATATTATAATTTTCTAAATTTAATTTCAAAATTGGAAGTGACTGTAGGAATCTAACTGGTCATTGATGCTTGGCATTTACCTGTAGATAGCTGAAGAATCATGTCATGAACCATGATATCTGCTTCTTCCATCCCATCTTCCAATACTATCTTAAATGATTAGGGTTCACTTTATTATATACATTATCTTCCACCAACTTTAAGGAATGAAATTCATTCACCAACTCCTCTCACATACTCTTAGGAACAATAAAATGATTCTTGACATTGTTGTTCTCATCCTCATTTATGCAACTACCAGATGGTGTCTATGATCCTTCAAGAACTTTCCTCATTTCCAAACATCCTGGATCCTCAAAAATCTTTTTAATAAAATGACAGAAATGTGTGAACTCCTATTATAATGTTAAGAGAATCATATTCTCCATGCCCTCCAAATAAAAAACATGCATCTCAAAAATAAAATTTCATCATCTTACACTTAGAGATAGATTCCTAATATTCAAGATAATGTGTCTTCGTGCTTAATGAATCAAGTACAATGGTTCCCTTCACGAGGAAATATGATAGCTCAAAATAAAATTATTTTATATACTCAAACCATATCCTCTATAATTGATTCAAATCACGATGCCATAATATATTCTTTAAGATATTATGATGAGTATACATGGTCAACATTCCAAGTAATAAATAAAGATGAAAACACTTCAAGTCATAAACCTCTACAGGTAAATTTAGTTTTTTCCATAGGGTAGATTCTTTCACGTGGCTTCATATTCCATGAACCATAATCCACAAATCTATCCCCCTACACCAATCAGGATCCAAATTCAACATTTTAGGCACAAAGAAATATCATATAATCCTCCCCGGGCTTTGGTAGGTTCATAATTTGAGAAGTATTCAAGCGTTTCTTCAACTCCTGGAAATAATTCTCACATTCTCAAGGCAATTCAAACATAACTCCTTTCATGTCAAATCCATAAAGATTTGATGAAAATAAAATAATTTCATAGATGAACCTCTCATAATGAACTCCCAAAATGAGAAAACTATGGATATCAAAAACATTTTTGGGATCCTCCAAAAAAATACATGAACCTTCTCTGGATCCACTAAAACACATTACTATATGATGGTTTGATCCATGAAGTTTACCTAATCATTACAAAATTGACACATAAATAGTTTTGTGTATAGATAATCCTCTCTTAGTATACTCAAGTTTATGTCAAGATGTTTGTAACGAATTTAATGAGTCTTTTAGTAAACCATATTTTCATCCAAAAAAACAACCACAAACTCATCTAGGTATGGTTGAATTATTTGGTACATTAAAAACATAAAAATAATTTGATTTTTCTTTAAAACAAAGAGAATCACAATGAACTCTTTTAGACCATAGCTACTTCTAAAAGATTCTTGTGGTATATCAAATAATTGACTATCAAATGATGATAACCTGACCATTATTTGGTATTTGAAAACACACAATATCCTCTCAAAAGCTAGAATGTATATTTAATATGTGGAAGAGGATACTGGTTCTTCCCTATCACCTTGTTCAAAACTCAGTATTCGATACATAATCAAAATGTCTCATAAGCCTTATTTGTAAACAAAATTGGAGATCCCCAAGGAGACATTATAGATGTATATATCTCTTAACAATTAATTCCTTCATTTGAGTATTAATATCGTGAATCTTAGATAGTGTCATTATATAAGGAGAAATGGAAACCAACTCATCCCCATACACGTTCCCAATAGTAAAATACACATCTCTATCGGGTGAAATCTTGACATGTACATAGGAAACACATCCGAGAACCATTAAACTATGGGTGGAATGTTATCATGCCTAACACCCCCCCATTTCTAGAACAAGTCATGCAACCTGGGTGGTAGTCTCCCCCAATTGCAGATGAAATGGCCTTGCATAGCGTACCTGAATATCCCACTCTCCATGATGAATGCAATTGTCACACTCATGAGATGTAGATTTCATCGCAATGCAGTAAAAATCATTTTGGGCTCGATATGCTTCTAAAAATTCAGAACCAAAATCATTTCAAATCATTACATATCATTGATGTAAAAGCCCATAGAAAATGATACTCACCATCATAAAGAGAAAATCCCTTTAATAAAATATGTCACTCAACCATACTCTAAATGGTGTATCAATTGTCATAACCCCACACAAAAAATATAATAAAGAATCAAACCATTCAAAAGTTGTGAAAACAAAAATGAATGATAGGATTCTTTATGAAATAATTCAACCCAATACATAGAAGCTACAATATTATTATCTCTCACTAATAATGGTCCAGCCTCTCTCTCCACATGTGTAGGATAAACATCATGAAACTACCCTACCCCTCTTCCATGTGTTGTATTCTGAGTTCGCTGTCTTGAACCACTCTTATGATATCTATTTCTTTCATTGACATACCATATACAATTCCTCGACCACCACTACTAGTAGAACTATAATTACTCGACTAATATAGGGGCATAAGACCCCCTTCCAGCACTCCAATTATACCTATTTCCCACATCACTACCCAACCATCAGGTTTTCCTACTAAATTATTATATATATCCCATCCTTCCAAAATTATGGAACTCTACAATTGGTTGGGAAAATTTCAATGAATATGAACCTTCTAACCACATTGGTGGAAGGTAAATTGGGAAGAGGCATAAGTTACTGACCCTTCCCCATATCTAATCTACATTCTATCACCCTTACTAAAATTCAATGTGAATATTCCTACACTAAGAAGAAGTAAAAACTTATCATCTATCAAAAATAGCTATATCCCACTAGAATACTCTTTCAGGCTTCCCCCAAATATGAGATCCTTCTTCACCACCTCAAAAAACTTTTTAAACCTAAATATGTTAACATGGGACTTAATATCACATTTAATACCATACTGAAACCACTTATTTCTATAGCCTCATCCCCTACCTATGATGGAAAAATGATGAAAATATGTAAATAATACACCTTTGTGAATAAAAAAATTGATTTCTTAATTCAATATCTTTGTCTTAGCTTCCCTTTCATATCTGAGTGCCTCAAGGAAAAATTACTCCAATAACATCTCTGGAATATCCTTCCACTCAACATTTTTAAAATTCACATCCTGTGTCTAGATGTCCCTCAAATTATTATCTTAAACACATAACAGAAAAACCTCATGTTTGAAACTCCTCTATGGGGTATTCTCCATATAGTCAATGATCATCTAAGTATACTCAATATATAGATAAACAACCTTAGGCCCACTCACTCTAGGGAATTTATTGGGGGTGTGTTTATACTTTAACTCTCATGTCATGTCATAAATTCTCCTCACAACCTTCCTTGGGTTAAATTGAATAAAGTACATAAATTGATAAATACACACATATAACGTTTTGATGTCTCCCTAACATGGCACCATTAGTGCCACAAGATCCACGACTAGACGGGAATTTATAGTCGTGTACTAATGTCTTTTCTTCAACATTTTTTATTATGGAAGAATATATCTATAATACTAAACATGCATCTTAGAACAAAAAACATAACATAATCACATTTATGAAAGATGGGTTCACAGAAATCATCAATAATTAATCCCCTAATCCCTCTACATGGTCATAATTGAGGAACTATTTCTACCTCGAACCATCCCGAATCTAGATCATGGTTATGAAAGGGTAAACACATTCACATATTCATATTTCTCATTATACAGATATTTTACACATTTTTAACCATTTAAAAAATATCAGTTTCTCGTTAGGAACGATCTTCATTAAAATACACAAGAAATAAGAAAAATTTCAGAAAAACAACTCAACTAAAAATGTTCTTTATTATGCATTCCAAAAAATGAATCATTTTTTATGAAAAACATAACTACTTATAAATACTCATGTATACAGATATATTATTCCATACTAGGACACAAGTGAAATATCCAAAAAATGACCCCGTACAATAACATAAAAAAACAATTGTATCATTACACACCTCCTCATTGGCTTGAGTCATGGCCGAAATGCCACGTGGCCCTAAGTAACATCCCCAGGATGTCAATGGATGACAATAAAATCCATGAGATTTATTAAAAGGGTTGACGATTTTCCCTTTTAAAGTAAAATAACCAAAAAAACATGTCATGATAAAATAACGTCACATGATTCATGAAAATAAATGTAGAAAATCTCAATGTAATACTATTTATATCAAAACAATACTTCAAAAGATTACCATAGTGGAAGAAAAAAAAATATAAAAGTACATAGCAGAAAAGAAAACAAACATTCCCAATGGAACACACTTAACACCCAAGCTAAAAAATACTCTGTGGTGAAAACCCACATAAAAAACCACATGTCATGAAAAACCACTAATTAATGGTGATAAGTTACCTTTTCCTGAGTCCCGATGAATGATATCTTCAAAATAAAAAATGTTACAAAGAATCAATGATAAATGACACTCAGTATGTTTCCCCAAATGAATTCTGTACTAATTTCACAGGGATATGGAATGTTATAATATTTATAGATGTAATTTAAATAAAACACTTTTAAAAATTTTAAAATAGAATATAAAACAATATCCATATTGATGTAGTTTTCCTAAAAAAGAAATTATTTCATGGAGACCAACCAAACAATTCTTTTAATCCATTCAAACATTTCAATTTTTTCACATCTAATTTTGATCCACATATCCACTAATCCAACAATACTTGCCACATGGACCTCCATGTACTTACGAGTGGTAAGTACCCCTTTCCTCAAGAAATCACATCATGAAAAATTTTAACAGGGTAAATTCCGAACACTAATCCATACAATTAATGACGGGGGATACTTTATACCATAATCTATCCCGATTTCTTGTTTACACATAAAACCATTATGCCAAAAAACAATTCCAAAAAACTCATAAAACCATTTCAATAAAAATATAATTTTATTGAAAACCATTCAAACAACCCAATTCAATAAAACCATAATTTTATTAAAAACACTATTTTATGTATAAAAACCAAAAAATCAGTTTCAAATCATCAATTTAAAATCATGTAACCAATTTCAATTATCACAAAACCCATATTTCCCTAGTTTTATAAATCATTAGAATGTGGGTTATTTTAAAAAAATATAAAAATTATTTTACAACTATTTTAAATAAAAATAATCATTTGGAAACAAATGTATCATTTTTTAATAATAGGAGTCGATAGTGGTGTGACCTTCCACAATAATTTATAGGAGAAACGAAAAAAACTAAAAAATGCCTACGAAACCAGGTTGAATATCCAAAACCCCATTTTAGATCTACTCCTCTATCATCAATATGTAATTAACATAATATTATTTTCATAAAAAATCGTAGATATATATTGAATGGACAAGATCTAAGTATCCAAGAGTTAGAGAGAGAGGGAGATAGATGTAGTTATAATAAAACCCACCCAAAACTATCATAATTGTTGACATATCATTAGAATTGTGCTTCAACGCACTAGTAAATGCCTTTCAATTAGCTCCAAATCAATATTAATTAACACATAGCCATTGTGAGGGAGAATAAAAAAATTAGGTTCAATTTGGAGAAAAACTGATGGGTTAAAAATTAATGCCAATCCAAAGAAACTTTTTAAGGATCTAATTTTTTAGCCATGTGGGGGTAGCTGAACATTTAGTCACAATATTTGCTATTGGTAAGCTATTTAGACCCTCAAAGAAGAACCTAATATTGTTAGATCACAAGGATAGAAAATCCATGATCCAATAATGAAAATTCACACTTTCCCACTCTATAATGTTTCTCCAAGGTAGCCACATGGTTTGACAAACAATATGCTTACCTGCACTCCTTCTCATTAGCCATTGTCTCATTGTGCACAATTTCTAATAGGTGTTGCACTGACGGAAAATAAATTTAATGATTTTTAAAAACACTTTTTGGTTAAGTGAGAACCGAAAATGAGAAACAAACAAAGACAACATGTCTAATGAGATCCACCATTGCAGCCAGACGCCAAACTGTCAAAAAAAACAAAACAGGAAAAAGCAGCATGTCCAAGGGAAACCACTATTGCAGACACAATTGAGGCAAAGTGACAACCAAACTCAAGAACCTCCAAGATCTGAAACACCATCATCAAATCCACCAACATCGTCCCAATTTTTCAAAGAAACCTTCCAACCAGCCCAAAATGAAGGCGTGTGCGAAGGGCAATTCCCAATGAGAAGAGGAGAATCATAAAATTGTGTTGTCAGACCCTAGACAACAAAACAGATCCAAAAAAGGGAAAACGTCGAAATAGGTGAGACCAAGTGAGGAAATTGTTCAATCACAGAGCGTTCCTGAGGTTTCCCTCTGCAACCTCATAATGACCCGGTAGAACATTGACCCTGCATGTTCCAACCCCAATGAAAAATGAACTGAAAAGGAGAGGACATCGTCGGTACCCAACATTCTTGCATCTGCCATCCGCATATGCGTACAAACTCTGAAAAAAAAACAATGTCCCTGCCTCCAAGTAACCAGAAACCATATCGATCTTTCAACGTTCATCCATGTCCACGTACAACACCAGGATGTCGAAGATGATATGAATCGAAGGGGACCGACAAAGAAAAACTTTTAGGAGAGCGATGCCGAAATGAAAGATCAATAGTCAATGTGTCTTCGAAGGATGATTGGTGGAGGAATCTTCACCGAAAGAGGACTCTATAAGTCACTAGGGCTTGAAGATGCAAGGAATCCGAGTCCACACCACACCACATGGACATCATACATCATGACCAAACGCAACCACCGAGCTCAGATCAGAAACCTATCCGAGGAAAACTCTAGTATGAAGCCGCCGCTGCTTCTTGGAGGCCGAAAGATAGCAGCGGTTGTGCAGCGGAAGATCCGGGAGTCCTGCGGACAGAGGTACACAGTTACCAGAAACATAGAATATATTATGTAGATTTCTAAACCAATGTGGAAATTCCATTCGATATTCCACCTCTCCAACCCTTTAAAATTTATCAAAGGTTCTATGTATCTATGATATAAATTTCCTTAAATTTCAATATGATGATATCAAAGCCTTGTATAGATCCCCAAGAATAGATGACCAGTCATTGAAAAAATGGATGCTGACGAAGATATGTGTATGATTTCTCAAAACATTATTCCATCACCATCAATTTTTTAATCAACTAAATATTCTCCATTGTCTAATAGAAAAGGATAATTCCAAGTAGTGAAGTATCACCTATTTCCACCAAAAATTGTTTTGAACAACATGGATTCCCATAAAATGCTTCAATAGGATTCATATGTTTCAAGCCCTGATGACTATCATTATCTGAGAAACCCACTAATAGTACATGATCGTCCCATGAGAGACACAAATCCATTACACAAGAATTCAAAATTTCATAAAAATATTCTATCATCCATTCGGATTGTCCATATTTTTAATGATGATATGCGATATACATTATCAATGGAGTCCAAGGGTCTTTATTTAAGGATTTTCTGAAATGAGACCTAAAACATAGATCTCTATATGATACTATCAACAATAGTATCTCATGCCTATTTACGACTTCTCAGGTAGAGATTTTGAAATATCCTCCACCATATTAAATTCATTAATAGGGATCAAATCACTCGACTTTGTGATCCAATCAACCATCACAAATTTGACACCATATTTACCTATCATTATTAGAAGACCTATTACAAAATCCATCAGTATCAGCTCTCATTTAAAAACAGGGATAGGTAATGAATAAAACATACCTATTAGTTGATGTTGATTTGTTATAACTTGGAGTAAAGTTAAATATCTTGAAACAAAATCATCCACTATCCATTTCATATTGTCCCTAAAAAATGTTATTTAAATTCATTATAAATCTTAAATATTCCATGATGAAAAATCCATCTAGAATGGTGGTATGAATGAAGAGGTTTTTCCAGAAAAAAATAGTATTCCCATATGATTTCTAATCCATGACACTAAATCCAATCCATCATATTTCCCACAATGGTCTCCCAACCATTGTGTTTTGACCTCATCCCAACTCATTCTGAATCATACATCTATACATATTTAACAATCTTCTTAAAATCAAGAATATACAAACTGGAAATAGAATCACAACTTCATCATGTTATTCTCAATCCATGTACATGTTTTTTATGACTTAACTAAACAGTCAATCAACTAAAAATTTCTTTTTCTACTGACCATGAAACTTTCTACTCAATGTATATTCCACTATATTGCCTTTAATTAGTGTACACATCATGTAAAATTAAACATGTTGACATACTCCATCTATATTATTTCTCTCAGGTTCATATCACATTGTGAGAAAATATATTTCAATATTTTATGATATTTTAATGCATTAAATATCCCACTAATTAGACAATGACCCTAGTCTGCAGAGCATGGACTATGGAAGCTAACTATAAATCATGTTTTGGGAATTTCTTTTCATGAAACTATAAATTTCCTAATCCATAGGCAAAAACATGATCTTACTAAATGAGAATACATCCCAAATATAACCTTGATGCATCGAAATATACTATGTACCATTTTCTTGATTATTGTAGTATCAATATAAGTACTAATGTAAGGAAAACATTAATCTCTTATAAATAAATATAAAATTATTCCTTCCATTGTAATAGAACATTTTCTATTGTCCAAGCCATCATTGGTGAAGATAGTCATGATGATTTCTGAAAAAATCATCGGTAATAACAAGCTAGACCAAGGAAACCATGTATCTCAAAGATATTATTTTATTTTTTAAAGATGAAAAACTATATTTTTCAAGATCTGTAGAGACACCTATTATAGATATTAAAATACCAAGAATTAATACCTATTGTATCCAAAAATCACACTTTGATAATTTTTCATAAAACTGATATCTCTCAAGATTCCTAACACAGTCTCCAATTGTTGTTCATGCTCATCCCTTATCCATGAATACACCAATATGTTGTCCAAAAAAAACACCAACAAATAATCCATATATCATTGAAAAATTAGATTCAAAAATTCTATAAAGATAACTGGTTAATTCATAATACTTAAATTCATTTATTTATATTTATAATTTCCATATCTACGTCTAAAATATGTCTTCGGAATATCCTCATTTTAAACTCACAGTTGGTGATATCCTCATTGCAAGTCAATCATAGAGAACCACTGAGCTCCCATCAATTTATCGAACATATAATCAATGTGTTTATGTGTATATTGATTCCATATATTATCATGGTTATGATTATGAAAATCCACACACACACACACACAACCTTATATTTTCATCTTTATTTTTCATAAACAAGACATGTGCAGACCTTGGATATGTGGTAGGCTAAATGAACACTTCAATTTCTAGTTCTTTCAACTACAAATTCAATTCCCTTAATTAATTTTGTGTTATACTATAATATGAAATGTAAATAGGACTTGTCCCTATAAAGAGATCAATCATAAATTCTACTTGTCTTATGGGTTGAAACCCTAAGAAATTATTGGAAAAAAATATGGAAACAACCACTAAAAACAAATATTATCAATCTCCTCTATTATTCCAAAGTCAATTCTTCCAACTGGTATGATATCGTTCTATCTTCTAGTTACAATAGTCCCATTACAATACCCTTTAAATTACGGTCTCCCCAGAAGAGATGCATGATTCCATATTTAGTTGTAAAACTGACCCTTTAAGAATAACTGTATACTTGATCCCTGAACAGTGAAAACAAACCATTACTCAGGATTATATCATATACATCCATCTAGAGAATAGGTAAGTACCTTATCTACATAGCTTCATTAGTAGTTATATACCATTATTTACATAGAAAGACTCGACATTATTTTTGACTTAAAGGATTTTTATGTTTTAACACATAAAGAATCTGTTCAAATTTTGAACCCAAACAAATCAACAGCACGAGAAGAAATTTAGTAATGAGATTCAACTATATAAAATATAACATGAATAAAGGTAGAATTCAAAAGAAACATACATATCACCATCGATGGTCCAGAATGATCTTCCACAATAACCTTCTCATCAACATATATTTTCTTACTCAGGAAACTTTGTTACATGTTTCCTTACCAAAACATCCTTTGTGTAGGATTCATGGTATTCTAGGAATAGTTGTGATGAGCCCTATTATGTAGATGAGAGGTATTCTGATACCCAATCCCTTTTTAAGAATACTATTTTTCTGACATATGAAATGTGTACCAATCACCTAACCATGGATCATTGTTACAATAGCGTTAATGATGTCCCTTTAAATTATAATTATGGAACAATTTATGGGGTGTCATATAGTGTCACATTATATGGTCAAAAAACCACATTAAAACATTATGGCTGAATTTTTGGTTTTTAAGGATGCTTCATCGGTCCATCCATTTTTTAGGACATACTCCCACCTTGAAAATGGGTTTCCCTCTTCCACTTTCTCCCGTCATTAGAGTTCCAACCATTTCCATTCGGCATCAACAAGATTCCTCTAGACATATCTTCTTTTATGTCCCATTTATCTATCATCTCTCTAGTAACCATCTCCATATAATATTTTATACAGATCCCAAAAATCATTGAGTGAATCTCTAACCTCATCCATGATTCAAATATATGTTCCATTAATGATGCACTAGAAGTATCTTTTGGTGAAAAGATGAATAAAATCATAAATTTGTCCACATACTCTATCACTAATAGTCTCTCCAATTTCAGTCTTAATAAATGTATTTTTCATAAAAATATAAACATATAAAGATAGAATATTTTGTTTAAAAATTCATCAAAATCCCGACAATTAATGCATTGGTCTAATTTAGCTGGAATAGATAAATACCACAATTAAAATTAATTATACTATAGTATTTACATATTTATCATGACATTATTATATTATGGTGTGATAAGGAAATCAAATATTTGATTCATCATATTATGTAATGCCCCGACCCCAGCTACCCAGAGTCGGTGCATTACATCATAACATTGGCATGATCACAAAAGATCAAGTCTCGAAAGACCGATTAGTTTAGTAGCCTTGGAAACACTAGAAACATTCATAATTATTACATTACATCATAAAGTAAAACAAAACTACAACATCTTCTCTTCATATCCCCTTATATTAACCCTACAGGGCATTCATAAAATACTTCTTCACATCGTGGAAAATATTAAAACATTGAAAGGGGTGAGCTCAGATGCTCAGTAAGGATAACAAAATAGCGGAAGCTTTCATAAATAAACATTAACATTTAAGGAAATGTATAACTAAAACAAAATCCTTTTAAACTTGAACTTTAGCATAATATAGAAAAAGTAAAATGAAATAATGCCATTCACTTACTCACATGGATATTCTACTAGCCAAATAATCACATGAAATATCAATAACCACTTTCATTATGATGGAATGAATAATGCCAGACTATCATAACCAGGTAGCCAAGGCCTCGTGCCAAGACCACAAAAAAGATTTTGTCAAGGCCTCGTGCCAAGACACTAGTTTGTCTAATGAGACCTACTGATGCATCGAGGAGCTATAGTGGGCTCCACCGGTCAGTTATTAAGTCCAATGCATTCCTCATATGAATAGGTTTAAACATATCATAAACCATAATATAATCGTATAACATAAAACATGCATAAAGGAAACATAATATTTCCACATTTCAATCACAAGATATCAATACAACACATTGATATAATAAAAACTATTTCAAAACCATTTTTAATACCAAAATAAAAGAAAGTTAAAACGTTGTATTTATTTTTCATTAAAAAAAAGTGATGGCTTATAGAGGAAGCTGAAACTCAAATAATGGTCACAGCGGTGGAGAAGTCGTTGTCTCCGCATAAGAACGGAAAGAAAAACATTCCCATTTTGTCGTTTAGTAAAACACTTCGTATAAAAAAGGTTCCTTTTGAATAAACATAAAAGTCAAAGGGGTTTATACACCGTATAAAAGAATGTTGTGTATAAAACCAAATATGCCACAATGAAAGGCGATTGAGAAGAAGTCCTTAAAAAGAATATTTTTTTAAATAAAGTACATCTATCACGTGTATTCACTATAATTACACATAAATAATGTAAAAATACAATATAGGACATAATAATATCATGAAATAATTTGAAAGTAGGAGATTAACCAAAAGAATAGAAATTGGGTTAAGAAGTTCCCTTACCTTGTGTCCGACTTGATTCGACCGTTCTTTGATCTGCTGAATAATAAACTAGAGTTAATATCTAACTTCTTAAGAACCTTTTACAAGTTCATTATTCCTTTTATATCACTTATTATCATGTCATGAAAATTATGTAATTATTTAAGTTAATAACGGTCGTTTTGTAGATTTTTGGTACTTGAGTCAACAATAAACTTCTTATAATTACAAGTTGTTTATGTGGTAGAATATCCATTATCTCAAGAATTATATTCATGATTAAGATATCATATATATAATATATATCCAGTATATACATTCATTTATAATATTAAGTAACATTTAGAGGTTAGAAATGAAATGCACCGTTCATGGAGACGGTAAGCCGTACGTACGCACGAACGCTACTTTCATTTCTATTTCAAATTTAATGGAATGAAATCATAATTATATAAATGTATAATATAATTACAGTATAATATAGTGTATAATACCCTTTACTCCATCATTTATACGTCCCACATATGGCATTAACGATTCAAATCACTTAGAGGGGGCGGTAGTCCGCACTTCTTAAAATGAAATTATCGTGTTTACACATAATGGAAATCATAAAGGTATGACATAAATGAGAAATACAGAAGAATAATGAAGACATAAACATAATATATATGTCATATATGAAAATAGTGTCATCAAAATGGCCACCATTAGAGGTGTTAAAATAATATTGAACAATCATCGTTTCGTGAGGCAGTATTTCGCCACACACAGAAACAGTATGTTCTTTAACCATTAGATGAAGGAGTGTGTAAGTGTAAACCAAATATTTATCATAACAACATCCTAGTATATTTTAGATACTTGTTTTGTTACAAAATAAGGGAATAAAAAGAGTTTAAGGGGTTGGAGAAGCAAAATAAAACAAAACAACATTAGAGAAGGCATTAACTTAAAATCGGGTAACTCTTTTAATTTGAGCCAAAGGATTCCTTGGTAAGAATTCTGCCCAAATTGAGGCTTCTAGGAGTAAGGGAGGGAAGTTGGGAGAGTCTTTGGGCAGAGTTTGGCCGAGCCAAATGGCTTGAATGTGTGAATAAGGTGGGAGTGGTGGGGGCCTTCTATAAGTGGAGAGGAGGGGCACTCTTTGAAAGTAATGAAATATTACTTTATTACACAATTCTTTTCGGATTCCAAAGGTCCCACAATTATATAATTCGAGGATAAGGTGGTAAGTGTTCGAAATATACCCATCCAATAGGCTTTGGAAAAGTGTAAGCCTTGGATTTTACATTATCTTCTCATTTTATTTAAATCGTTAAATAATGAGGTCATCGCTGCATCATCATGATGTCATAAATATTTTAATTTATTTAATGTCTAAAAATTATAAAACAAATTCTATAATGTAGACAATCGTTTTAAATTTCCAATGACTATATATAGTCAAAAATATGACTTGAATAACCCCATGTAAATTTTTTTTAGTAAAACATTTCATGTTTGTGTCATTTTTTACTTTAACATTAAATAAAAGGTATTTATGTCATTTTCCAACTAAAGTGGCTCCATGGGGTCCCCATGTTGACCCATGGATTGTCTTGGTCGGCCATGGCACATCCAATGAGGGTAGGACATGTTTCATGCTCATCTCATATTGTTAAAACATTATTTTTACCTTAAACTACACTAATTACCTCTAATCGCGATTAAGAACATAAAAGTTACTATTCACCAAAAATTATTTTAATCTCATTGAACCACATTTTACTTTTTAATGAAGACCATGTATGTCAGATTTTTGAAATTCAAAACACAGAAGTGGTAAAATTTCATTTAAACGAAAAATCATTTTTTATAAGTACCACTTAGTGGTTTTACTATTAATCAAAAATTGATGTTTTTCAGAAAAATCCCAAAAATTCACCCTAAGCTATATTTGATATTCCGATTTCAAAAAATGATGTCTATTTTACAAAATTCCAAACATATAAGTTGCATTAATTACTTTTATAATTAATTCCCGTTGTCACAACAAATAGCGTGTTTTTAAGAAACAATTTATATCAAAAGATTGACAATTGTTCAAGCCCAATTTCAATGTTAAATTAATTATATTGACCACAATTGGATAAAATGGTAAAAATATATTTTCATTATACTTTAAAACCACTAAATAGTATACTTTATCAATATAAATTATTTTGACTAAAAACGTTGTTTTAAGTATTTTTCACTATTCATAAAAATTTGGAAGTTCTCAGAAAATTACAAAAAATTCAACATAGGCTAATTTCGATATCATGAAGACAAAAATGAAGTCCATTTTGAAATATAAAATTTCTATAATTTTAAAAAGTGGGTATTACTATTCATAATGGCTACTTTGATTAGTCGTGGTGTGTTAGAACTCGAAGTTGCGTACAATGAAAGCTATTGCATTATTGAATGAGAAGTGTATCATGGAAGCTCGGGGTGTTACATTCTCACCTCCTTCAATAAATTGCATCCTCGCAATTTGAAAATTTTCTTTGAAAATAAATGGTTGAAAATAGAAAATACCTTTGTGGAAAACCCACATCGGAAATAAGGTTAATAAAAATATGACATTAAAAGAAAGAAAGAGAAGTACAAAGGTCACCCAAGATAGCCCATACTAGGATTCTATGAAAATATGGATATGGAGGAGAAACAAACCATCAAGGTCTGATGGACAGTTGTAGAAAACAGGATTAGGAGAAAGTTAACTATAAGAATGTCACAAACTTGTGATTGGTTAAACGGTCATTGAATCCCCAGTTGGAAAAGATAACCGACAACATTTTTGTTTTAAGTTACCTTTCATAATGTTGAGGAATTTATTTTAGAGATTTACTAAGAACATAAGGAAATATACTTACTTGTCATGTAGGATTTCATTCTTTAATAAATTTTTACCACAAACCCATCTATCACTCTAAAAGATAATAGAACTCACAAATATTATATTTATCCTAATTTTTTAAGTACCAAATTTTAACTCATACCATTTAGATTAGTAAAACTATTTTGTAATAACCAGGGACGTCCTGTAGGCTAGTGGTAGGTAATAAATGCATGTCTCACTATGGTTGTGGGTTCGATTCCTGCAGCTTTGTCCAACGCGACAGGTTATGCCCCACCCTGTAGGTTTTCCTTTTTCTAAAACTATAGTATTATAATATTCCAAAAATAATCTTCATAAATGTTTTAACCTTAAACAATACTATCCAAAGTTATCCAAAATACCTCTGTCCAGACTTTTTCTAAAAGGTCTTTAAATTCCAAAATCAATTATAACATCAGATTCCCCAAACTAAGTAAAGTTTATCTTATTTTCACATACTAATAATATGATTACCTTCATCATATTAAATACTTAATGAAAACTACAGGTACTACAGTACAATCACATTATCCTTATAACCAGAATATTATCCTTGAGTCCAAAAGCACCAATAAATTAATTATTCTGCTTCAACTGTAGTAACAGCATAAGATTGTCCTTGATCCCTTAGCCTTTTCTGAGGTAAGTTTCCCTGACTCTTAGGACATTCATTTGCATAATGCGCCATTTCCCTACAATTGTAGCATTCAACATTGATAGCTTCTTTCTTTCCCCTACAATCACGATCCTGGTGACTTTTTCCCCCACATTTATAACAAACTCCCATTCCTTTTAGGCAAGCATCGAGGTGATTCTTCCAACAATTATCACATAATGGAAAATCATTCTTTCCCATTTTCCCTTTATCTGTCTCTTGTTCAACCGTTCTCTTCTTTTCTTGATTTTCTTTAAAGTCATGAGACTTAGAGAATTCATTTTCCGTCTTGATAGCACATGATACAATATCTTCATATGATGAGAAGGTTTGTGAGGCTAATGCTCAACGGATAAATGGTTTTAACCCATCAAAGAAACGATCAATATTACTTCTTGGGTTACGTATATAATCTGCAGAATACCTCACTAACCTTGTAAAGTTGGCCTCATACTTTGTGACATTCTCATCCTCCTTTTGTCTAAGACTCAGAAATTGCCTTTACATATCTACTCGATGGTCATGTGGAAAGTATTTTTCTAAGAACAGATCTTTGAACTCTCTCCATTCCATACTCGATACTTTTTCATCTTCCTTTGTATTTTGAATCAATGACCACCATTGATCGGCATCTCCAGTGAGGCGGTAAACTGCCATGATAACCTTCTCCCTTTCGCTACTCCCCAAGGCGTGGAATATTTTCTCTAAGGAGTTTATCCGTTGCTCAGCTACTAATGGATTTGTACCCCCATTAAATTTTGGTGGTTGTTGCGTCATGAAGAGGTCTAACATTGATCCTCCATGTTGCAGATTAGGGTGCTACATACGAGTAAGGTTATTATTCATAACCTGAGTGAGTTTTCCCAGTATGGTAATAAGTTGATCATCACCAGTTGTATCTCCAGATCCACAATAATTATCTTGAGAAGGAGGGCAATACCTACACGGAGTGTGTGCATTGATACGATTTCCATTCATTACACTAGGCTCCATTTCTAAACAATGGCATAAAGTAGATTAGTTTATGAATCAAAATACATAATTCCATACTTGTAAAACACTTAACACTAATTGAACTATTTATGGATATAATCCATAAAAAATTTCATTGAGGAAGTATATACTCATAATCCTTCATTGTGGTTTGTAAAGAAAATGAGAATTATCCTAAGAATATCCCCCAGGAGTTTCATAACCAAGAGTGCAGCAAGGCCCATTGTCATGCACCAGTTCCCGTTCGAGTCTAGCTCAAAGCGGTGTTTTTAGGTTTTACCCCTAGGTACGTCTGTGCCAGAGCCGTCTCTACCTTCTCGTATCCAGACAGGGATGTATTGCTCGGAAAAACTCACAAAAACTCTACAACAAAAAAATTCTAGGAAGTTCTTCTATACTAATCCTCAAGGTCTATATTTGGGCTATGTGCTCTAATCAGAGTTTATCTAAATCTATCTTCCAAGGTTAGTACTAAATTGCCTCTGATACCAACTGTAACGCCCCGACCCCAGCTACCCAGGGTCGGTGCATTACTTCGTAACATTGGCATGATCACAAAAGATCAAGTATTGAAAGACCGATTAGTTTAGTAGCCTTGGAAACACTTTATACATTCATAAGTATTACATTACATCATAAAGTAAAACAAAACTACAACATCTTCTCTTCATATCCCCTTATATTATCTCTGCAGGTCATTCATAAAATACTTCTTCACATCCTGGAAAATATTAAAACATTGAAAGGGGTGAGCTCAGATGCTCAGTAAGGATAACAAAATAGCGGAAGCTTTCATAAATAAAATTTAACAATTAAGGCAATGTATAACTAAAACAAAAGACATTTAAACTTTAACTTTAGAATAATATGGCAAAAGTAACATGAAATAATTCCATTCACTTACTCACATGGATATTCTACTAGTCGAATAATCACATGAAATATCAATAACCACTTTCATAATGATGGAATGAATAATGCCAGACTATCATAACCACGTAGCCAAGGCCTCGTTCCAAGACCACAAATAAGATTTTGTCAAGGCCTCGTGCCAAGACACTAGTGTGTCTCATGAGACCTACCGATGCATCGAGGAGCTATAGCGGGATCCACTGGTCACTTATTAAGTCCAATGCATTCCTAATATGAATATGTTTAAACATATCATAAACCATAACATAATCGTATCACATAAAACATGCATAAAGGAAACATAACATTTCCACATTTCAATCACAAGATATCAATACAAAACATTGATATAATAAAAACACTTTTAAAACCATTTCCAATACCAAAATAAAAGAAAGTTAAAACTTTATATTTATTTTTCATTAAAAAAGTGATGGCTTGTAGAGGAACCCGAAACACAAATAATGGTCACGGCGGTGGAGAAGTCGTTGTCGCCGCATAAGTACAGAAAGAAAAACATTCCCTTTTTGTTGTTTAGTAAAACGCTTCATATAAAAATGATTCTTTTTTAATAAACGTAAAAGTCAAAGGGGTTTATACACAGTATAAAAGAAAGTTGTGTATAAAACCAAATATGCCTCAATGAAAGGAGATTGAGACGAAGTCCTTAAAAAGATAATTTTTTTAAATAAAGTACATATATCATGTGTATTCACTATAAGTACACATAAACGAAGTACAAATACAAGATAGGACATAATAATATCATGACATAATTTGAAAGTAGGAGATTAACCCAAAGAATAGAAATTGGCTTAAGAAGTTCCCTTACCTTGTGTCCGACTTGATTCGACCGTTCTTTGATCTCCTGAATAATAAACTAGAGTTAATCTCTACCTTCTTAAGAACCTTTTTCAAGTTCATTATTCCTTTTATATCACTTATTACCATGTCATGAACATTATGTAATTATTTAAGTTAATAACGGTCATTTTGTCGATTTTTGGTACTTGAGTCAACAATAAACTTCTTATAATTACAAGTTGTTTATGTGGTAGAATATCCATTATCTCCATAATTATATTCATGATTTATATATCATATATATCATATATATCCAGTATATACATTCATTTATAATATTACGTAACATTTAGAGGTAAGAAATGAAATGCACCGTTCATGGAGACGGTAAGCCGTACGTACGCATGAATGCTACTTTCATTTCTATTTCATATTTAATGGAATGAAATCATAATGATATAAATTTATAATATAATTCCAGTATAATATAGTTTATAATACCATTTACTCCATACTTTATACATCCGACATATGGCATTAATGATTCAAATCACTTTGAGGGGGCGGTAGTCCGCACTTCCTAAAATGAAATTATCGTGTTTACACATAATGGAAATCATAAAGGTATGACATAAATGAGAAATATAGAAGAATAATGAAAACATAAACATAATATATATGTCATATATGAAAATAGTGTCATCAAAATGGCCACCATTAGAGGTGTTAAAAGAATATTGAACAATCATCGTTTCGTGAGGCAGTATTTCGCCACCCACATAAACAGTATGTTCTTTAACCATTAGATGAAGGTGTGTGGAAGTATAAACCAAATAATTATTATAACAACATACTAGTATATTTTAGATACTGGTGTTGTTACAAAAGAAATGAATAAAAAGAGTTTAAGGGGCTGGAGAAGCAAAATAAAACAAAACAACATTAGAGAAGGCATTAACTTAAAATTGGGTAACTCTTTTAATTTGAGCCAAAGGCTTCCTTGGGAAGAATTCTGACCAAATTGAGGCTTCTAGGAGTAAGGGAGGGAAGATGGGAGAGTATTTGGGCAGAGTTTGGTAGAGCCAAATGGGTTGAATGTGTGAATAATGTGGGAGTGGTGGGGGCCTTTTATAAGTGGAGAGGAGGGGCACTCTTGGAACGTAATGAAATATTACTTTATTACACAATGCTTTTCGGATTCCAAAGGTCCCAAAAATATATAATTCGAGGATAAGGTGATAAGGGTTCGAAATATACCCATCCAATAGGCTTTGTCCAAGTGTAAGCCTTGGATTTTACATTATCTTCACATTTTATTTAAATCGTTAAATAATGAGGCCATTGCTGCATCATCATGATGTCACAAATAATTTAATTTATTTAATGTATAAAAATTATAAAAAAAATTATAATGTATTAACTCTTTTTATATTTCCAATGACTACTTATAGTAAAAAATATGACTTGTATAACCCCATGTAAAAATTGTTTTAGTAAAACATTTGATGTTTGTGTCATTTTTTACTTTAACATTAAATAAAAGGTATTTAAGTCATTTTCCAACTAAAGTGGCTCCATGAGGTCCCCAAGTTGACCCATGGATTGTCCTGGTCGGCCATGGCACATCCAATGAGGGTAGGACATGTGTCAAGCTCATCTCATATTATTAAAACATTATTTTTACCATAAAATACACTAATTACCTCTAATCGTGATTAAGAACGTAAAAGTTACTATTCACCAAAAATTATTTTAATCTCATTGAACCAAATTTTACTTATTAATGACAACCATGTATGTCAGATTTTTGAAATGCAAAACACATAAGTGAAAAAATTTCATTTAAACGAAAAATCAGTTTTTATAAGTACCACTTAGTGGTTTCCCTATTCATCAAAAATTGAAGTTTTTCAGAAAAATCCCAAAAATTCACCCTAAGCTATATTTGATATTCCGATTTCAAAAAATGATGTCTATTTTACAAAATTCCAAACATATAAGTTTCATTAATTAATTTTATAATTAATTCCTGATGTCACAACAAATAGCGTGTTTTTAAGAAAAAATTTATATCACAAGATTGACAATTGTTCATTCCCAATTTCAATGTTAAATTAATTATAATGACCACCATTGGATAAAATGGTAAAAATATATTCTAATTATACTTTAAAACCACTAAATAGTATAATTTATCACTATAAATTATTTTGATTAAAAAAGTTGTTTTAAGTATTTTTCACTATTCATAAAAATTTGGATGTTCTCAGAAAATTACAAAAAATTCAACATAGTCTAATTTCGATATCACGAATACAAAAATGAAGTCCATTTTGAAATATAAAATTTCTATAATTTTAAAAATTGTGTATTACTATTCATAACGACTACATTGAATAGTCGCGGTGTGTTAGAACTCGAAGTTGTATACAATGCAATCTATTGCATTATTGAATGAGAAGCGTATCATGGAAGCTCGGGGTGTTACATATTAAGCCACACCTCTACATTCTATAGTTCCAAATCACCCAAAAAAGGTGGAGGATTATACTTTTAGAACTAGATAGAGTGATCCATTTTCCTTGGTTCATCCCCTATGTTCCCACTACTTATAGCTGGAATGAATTAGAAAATAATCTAAACCATACTTTGGTTGTCCAGTGGCTCAGGTGCAATCACATTCTTACCAGTTTCGTTATGTTGGGTCCTATGACGCTTACCAAGTTCCATTCTATATTAACAAAAAAATAACATCATAAATATCACACTTTAGAAGCATAAGCCTTGAAAATTAAAATTCTTCAACATCATCTATCAAAAAAATGATTTCCCATAATTCATCAATTTTATATGATCAACCATTTTAAAAAACATTACCCTGATTTTTATAAAAAAAATACATTTTTCAAACACTAAATCCATTCCCATTTCAAAATATCACATTTGAAATAAACATTAATATTTTCTAAAAGAACACATTTTCACCCAAAATCATAAATCATTACTCAAAATGAAATACACACTTCTAATGTGAGGACATTTTTATAATGCATGTCATGCTTTCCTCATTGGCCAGTCCCATGACAATGAGATTTCAAATATTTAATGTGTTCCCAGAACCCTTAGGTACCCAAATCCCTGATAACATGACTTTTATCATAAAATGGTTATCTATTTTATTTTATTCTCTAGATTTCATGTCCCAATAATCCAAATCTTTTCTAACATCCCATCTTTGACATCCTGGACCTGGTTGCCACATAATGGGTACCCTGATCCCAATGGGTAACATGGACTCAATTAAATCTCCCCAAATTCTAAAGGCATCTGAATAATAGAGAAGGCATAGGGTGTGTCCCTGGAGAGACTATGCCCTCATTAACAAATAGTAGCATTGCCGATTAAGGTAAACACGGGTTAATAGAGGAAGAAATATAAGTTAACTGAAGGAAAAATAGAAAAATAGTAATAATAGATACAATAACTGAAAAAACATGAATAGAATTCAACAACTAATGATATGTAATGTCAATAGAAAACTGGAAACATGTATACAAGAAAGAAGGCATATGATGTTCCAAAAGGTATAAAGGAAATCGAAGACTATCCATAGTATCCTATGTTCCAACTCAGTTCTCTTCTATCAAGATCCATACTAATAATTATGAAATCAAGTGTTCAAAGTTGTATGATTCCCTTTGTGAAAACCTACAACCATGTAATCTACTATGGGTACCAAAAGAAACTTAAAATGGGTCTGAGATTAATCTCAGTGGGCCACTACCAACAATGTCACTGAAATTTGGCTCGTGTAATGGAAACATAATAGTGTGGAAGCATGCAGATTCAAAGTAAATCATTTCAATGTAACTAAATACTGAATTACACACCTCTGCCCTCAACTTGTGTATGAACATACATAGTCCATAAATTGAATATTTCTACTTCATAAATAATCCTCTTGTTACAATAGTGATGGTTCCAAGTTATAACAAGGAAACCTAAAATGTTACCTAAAAGCTATGTCACAAGGTAATAAATAAGAAAACTAGACCTCAAGGGTTTCCAACATAGTAATAACTATATCCTAGAATGGGTAAGAGTGTAATATAAGATGCATCTTCTAAAGCATTCCACAATATGGTGCCTACCACATCTAAGGGTATCGACCATGGTAAAAAAGGGATAAACAGAGATAAATCCTTATTGTATGTAACCATGGAAACTACTAATCAATTCTAGATCTAATGAGAGTATATGAGGCATCCAAAGATGATATGTAAGGGATCCTATAGTATCATACCCAGAATCCAAATAATAGACAAGGATCAAGATCTCTGTGTTTCTCAACCTATGTACGACGTGTCCTTGAGTTTGAATGGGGTTCATATGTTCTCATGGAATTCTTTGATCAGATTCCAAGTTGTGCTCATGTTATACCATTTATGTTAATTATATGTTCATGTAATATTTCATTCGATTCAATCCTTTGATTTCATTAGTGTGATAAGGTCATTTAGCTGGAAAAAGGTTAATCAAGTCATTTTGTTCAATCATTTCCATTCAATATAGTGACATGGGAATGTATCATGAAAGCAATAATTTAATCTATCAAATGAATATTCTATATTCATTTCTCATTCCTCTACCTTCCATTAATGTGGTAAGGGGTTCTATGGATATGAACCTATTAATCATTGATAATTAAACTGATCAAGTCCTATAATTAGTATACTTTCAAATTTCACATTTTGAATATCATTTCAAAATTGAAGAAATTTCATTACACAGGTTAGGTGGTAAACATTTATACTACATTACATTATGAAATTCACAATTTAAATCAATCCATTTAATATAGGAATGATTATTCTTAGAATGTTCAAGCCATGGCACACTCGAATGGTGGAACACATGTTTCAAAACACTAAATAACAATTATGGAATAACCTTCATCATGGAAATAATGGATTTGTGATCATATACACAAAATATTAATCAGATATATGGACATATAATATCTATATGTTTCTAATTATTATAATCGTGGAATATAAATTCTATTAGAAACACCCAATGAAATCAGTGAGCCCCACATGACAAATCTAAAATCAAAGAACATGAGTCATTGGTTATAGAGCAATAAACATAGTCTTGTATGAATATTCTCTTATGGTATTGGACCTATATTCAGATAAAATCATAGTATATCTAAGAAAAAGATAAAAACAGTCATACCCCTGATAACTTGTTTGAGAGAAAGAGAGAAGGAGAACGGCTCAAGATGACTCGAGTACAAACTATTGCACATCCAACATGATGAACAAAATCTCAAATTGATCCTGAATTAAAGAGATCATTTAATCCAAATATTTTGACATAAAAAATATCAAAATAAATATCAATTTAGGTTAACCCCACTAATATATGGATTAGGTAGTTATATGGGTTATAATTAGACCATTAAGGTAAATTGTGACATTTTTATCAGAAAATGGTTGTTGCAAGGTTTGTCCGCAACGTTTTGAGATCCTTGTGAAAACTAGGCATGGTTACCTAGGTAGAAGGTTAATGTTAATGGTTAGGCTACACATCCATGACCCAATCATGTGAGGTGGCTATGTATGAAAGACCATATTCTAAACTGTTGTAATATCATGCGCCAACTATGAGACATAGCCAGTTTACCCAAAAAGAAGGGTTGCCCGCACTAAAACATTCCCAAACACCCATTAAAACTTTTCTAAAACATTATGTATTCACAAAAGCTACATGATAAGGAATAAAACCGAAATTTAAAGAATCCATACCCGAGTGAAAAATCAATTTCTTATAGTCTTCCCCCCTTAAAAGAACACAACCTCAAGTTCAACTTACAATGGTGTAGAAACACAGTCTATGAAAAATTATAGCCACTAAGCATGTGCTTCTACATACCTCTCCCATGTCTCATGCATTACCTGATTCTGCTTCCGGAATGACTAGCTATGTAGAGACTTTGTTATAAAGTCAATGATACATTCTAGATACTCGTCAAATGTAGCATCGACAGCTAACTCTACTTCCTATGGATCAAAATTATGAGACATATCATCATGATACTAGAGATTCTATGAAATATTAAATATTTCATGCATAAAATGGTACCTCTAAAGTAGTTGCAACCGATAGGCTACCAGCCCGACTCTCTCCAGAATATCAATCACCCATTCATAATGAGGGGAAATATTTCACTACATTCATAACCGTCTATTCCCTATATTGGGATACAAATTAATGAAAACATGATCACCAATATTGAGCTCTAGAGGTCATCGATGGTGATGATCATAAGATTTCATTCTGTACTCAGCAGTATACAAACACTTATAGATATTATTAAACTGCTCTAAAGTATATTGAACGATATGAGGACCTAGTAGGTTTTCCTCACATGCCACTAGCCCCCACAGGATTGAACATGATTTCCTACCTTATAAGGACTCAAAATGGTACATCTAAAATATCCCATAAAATCATTAATTTTATGAGAACTTGATGAGAGGAATATGCTTCTCCGATAGACCACTGAAATTGAAGACACATGTTCAGAGTACATCTTCTTGAACATGAATTTTCCGTTTTTATTGTCTATCGGTCTGAGGGTGAAAAGCTATTTTTAGAAGCACCTGAGTCCCCATAGCATTTTGAAATCCCTCCTAGAACCATTAAGTAAAACGAGCATCCCTATATGAACCTATGGTACATGGACCCTAATGTAGTCATATGATCTCACAGACATAATGTCATCCCAGCTCATCAACATAGAATTTCTCCCAAATTTGAATGAAGTGGGATGATTTTGTTAGATGGTCAATTATTACCCATATATCATCAATACACCACAATGACCAAGGTAAGCTAACTATCAAATCTATAACAACATCTTTCCATTTTACTTTAAGAACTGAATGTTGTTATAGTAGTCTTGAAAGAATACAGTGCTCTGGTTTCACATAATGATAGGTGGAACACTTAGTGATAAAGCCTAATATCTAGCATTTTATCGCAGTCCACCAATATTGTCCTCGCATATCTCAATACATCGTCAAGATGTATGGATAAAATACTCACTAAGAGGTGAGGGACTCACACATCAACTCCTCTATCATATCTATAGGAACCCATATATTTCCACATAGACTCAGGATGTTATCTCTATACATAGACCTATCCATATGCACAATATCTTCAAATATTGTCTCATGGGGAACCAATTATTCAAGATCTAAAAACTCTCTACTCTTCACCTTCTTAAGGATAGAAGATGTAACATTCAAGGATGATAGGTAATACTACTTATGACTATCACAAATCTTTAATATAAATTGATAAAATAGGTCCATTTACTTCCATTTGTCACTTGATTCTCATACGACATGTGCTTGAGTTTTCCAAATCAGTGCATCAAAAACCACATTTCCATTCCCATTGTATATGAAAGATCAAAATCAATGGATTTTAGACATTAAATCCATTTCCAATTTATGAGGTTCAATTCACGCTAATAGAATATATATTTGAGACTCTTGTGGGCTGTGTACACCACAAAATTTCACCCCCAAAAGATAATGTCTCCAGCTATGTAAGTCTTGGAAAAATACCACTAGCTCTTAGTTGTGTGTTTGTTAATTCCCCTCATGAGGCCTCAACATCCAATATATATTTGAAACAACTATTTATTCCTACATCAGAACTTATCCTAGGAGGATTCTTGATTCATCATAGAAGTCATTATAACCTATACTTGGCTCTGGAAGAGTCCGAATTGGTGATAAAATAAACCTCCCTTTCATCTACATAAAGGATTTCTCACATGCTTCTAAATATATGAACATGAAACCATTATATATAAGGAAATTTAGAGGTGAATCTATATGTTAGAATTATTTTATAAAATTCATCTAATATCCCACCATCCCCAAGAATCTATGTATATCAAACATGTTATTTGGATAATCCCAGAAAACAACAACACTAACCTTTTCTGGGTCAAGAGAAACTTTACATTATAATATTTTATAATCTAAAATATGAACATGGTCTATCTAGAAGTGGAAATTATAAATCATGGCATAAAGATGATTCTATCTCACTTTACTCAGAAATATCTCATTATTTTTGGCACGGTCTCTACGAGTGTGAGAAAAAACTAAGATGGCATCTAAAAAGACCATGAAAATAGAATCTAAATACGGTTGGAACAACCAATACATCAGATCCATGAAAACGATGGGTGTTTTCATAAGACCTAATGGAAAAAATTATACTCATTCAGACAATACAAGCAACAGAAAATTGTATGCGGTGTGTATGTTGGTCAGACTCATATCTGATGAAAACCCAATTTCATGTTGATCATAGATAACAACTTTTCTCACTGGAGTTGGTCAAATAGATCAACAATTCAATGTATTGGCTATCAGTTCTTGACTGTATGATCATTCATCCTTCATTAGTCAACAAAAAGACCTAAGGTTCCATAAAATTATTGTAAACAATCATGGGAAAACCCCACGAGTATATATGTTTCCATAAAAAACATTTGGCCTCTAAATACTCTAAAAACTTCTTGAAAGCCAGAATCTCTGTTGGTTTCATCCTGTATAGAGTACAGAAAACTAGAGAAGCTCCTGGAACATGATCTATTGTAAACTTTATCTCTATCTAAAGAGGTAATCCAAAAAAATCAAAAAATTCATCCCAAAAACGATCCACTATAGTAGGGAAATAAAATTTATGTAATCCCTAATCCACCATGAAGTGATTTGAAATATGGGCAGTCAATCAACCTCTCCCATGATTCTCTAGTCCCACACTACTAGTATTGACAACCCACTCACCCTTATGTAGATAACTACTTCCCACTACTGATGTAAAAGATACCCTTTGGTGGCAATATTATACAAAATCATGATAGTGAACCAAACATTCCATCCCAAGTATTACATTGAATCTTTTCATCTGATTCCAACCTCAATAGGACACTCTATACACTATCATATTCCCTATGTTTGTACACCAAATAACAAAGATGGGGTCATCAAACCATGGTAATATTGTATCTCTAGTCTGAGACATTCCACGATAGATACATAGATAATAGAGTTCAGTGAACCTATATTAGATAAAGTAGATGATATGGTATATTCCACATGAATAATAACTCGTAATGTAGATGGTTATACACCCTGATCCTTGGGTATTTTCTATTGTTCATGCAACTAACCGGATCTATGAGCATCTGAAATAGATAGAATTATATGATCATAACTACTCTATTGGAACTACTGGTGATTAGGGGTCTAGCTTCCACAATCACGAACTCCTCCACAACCCCACTTATTAGTACTATTCCGATTCCCCTTCTATTGTGACGTAGAATAACTACCTCCTGAAGGTGGAGGTGGTGTGAATTCATTTCCAGACAAGACTGATGGAAAGGTCCTATAGAAATCATGAAGATTCCCTATATAGCCACAAGACCGAAAATTATGTGGGTCTATATAACAATGAGGATTCAAGTGACCTCTTCATTCACACCGATGACTCACCAATGAGCTATGTTAATGGGTTCTATGGTTTTCAGTTCCGTAATGAGAAACCTCAAGGGAACGATTTGTACTACCAGTACAACTACTGACCTGACGAGGCACTACTGTTCTATAATATAATGACCCATAGTTTACAAACATTTTTATTACATAAGGATTGAATTATATTTATTAAAACATATAAAAAACCATTATAGGTCCGTATAGGTATAGTGTCTTTAGAAACTGGGAAACATAATCTGTTGGTTCGCAAAACATCTACATTGCCTCCCTTTTATTTCATTGTAACCAGAATCTTTTTTGGAATATCATATTTAATACCCTTATTCCTGACCTAGGAAAAATAAACATACAAAAGGGTGATCTCAAACTCTCAATAAGGTTAAATAGTGGAAATATCATTCATATCATAATCATAAAAACACAAAATTTGAAAATCGTGTCCTGCATAAGAGATCATAATATCATGTCACGGGATAAATCATAGGGGTGAAATATAATCAAAACAATCATAACATAAGACCTGAAAATTTGTGGAATACACACATAATCATAGAAAATCATTTCATATTAGTAAATGGTTTTTACCGAGACCATCATAGAGGACAAAGTCTATTACTGAACCGAGATCACACCTCATTCTAGTCATATATCACTGAACTAGATTAACTTGTCATTCCATCCATGTATATCTCATGAGATATAAATCATTACCTAATGAATTAGAGGGTGATATAGATCCCACCAATCTCATTACGAAACCATTATTATATGTGCCACAATAACATAAATCATACATCATATCATAACCCATGTAATAAAATGGGATTACTAAACATCATGCCCTTATAAAATAATCCATATAAGCTAAAAGGAATTTTAAAAAATAATTCCATCATAATTTAATCAAATAAAATTAAAAATAGGTATTGAATCATAAACCTATATCATTTTAGATGGAATTTTTTTTGATAAAATACATGAACGTAGCTCCTGAGGATAATATCCATTCTTCATCAATTTATTTTTCTCAATATGTCATGAAATTTTAAAAGAAAATAATTTCATTGAAAATAAACATGAAAACATATAATGGAGGCTTCATCTAAATAATTCTCTTTTAATTTATTAAAATCCATTCAGGCCGTATAATTTAAAAAACATTCTACACGTACCTTTTCCAGAAAAGTCAAAAAGTACCTCATGTCGTAATAAAAAAAAGTTTCCTTTTATACCAAGTGGTAAAAGTAAAAAAATGATAAAAATGACATTAAATATACAAGTATGAATATAAAACATTTTATTAAAATATTTTTAGAATATATGGACTTGGATGAAAATATAACCCTAGTAAATACTTACGAATAAACAATCTCGGATAAAAATGTGATTGGAAAAGTTGTCCCTTACCGTAGGTATGATATGCTTCGTATGTATTTGAAAATCCTATATAATAATTTAAATAATGTTATGGATTTATTATAGAATCATAATTATTTTAATGATACCATTTATGTTTGTATTTTAATCCATTTGCTAGTAACATTTCTTTGTTACTTGTTATTCGTGTATTATCTTCTTTACATTCTTACATATGTTATTTCTAATAAGTTCTTATTCCTATTTTTAGGTTATATTTATATCATTTACATCATGGTATTAGTATAATATATATATATATATATATATCATATTATTCATTCAATTAATTTATATAATCATGGTTTAATGAAGATCATATAGACTGAATCACATCGCACTGTGGAGACGGTAAGCAATACATACGCACAAGTGACAATATCATTCCCATAATTGTTGAATGGTATTAAAGTGGATGGTGAATTGTATCTCAAAAATTTTATAATGTAATATTATTCATATATATTTATTATTTACACCATTATTCCCATCCATGTAAGGCGGTGGTGAATAACGTATTACATCACAGCTTGGGGACGATAAGTCGTACGTACACACGTGCAGTGATTTCATTTTTTCATAGGATGTATAGATGGTAAAATATTGTTTCTTCATATTTATAAAAACATATCATTATATTACAGATACTAACATTATTATTTTATAAGGAAACAACTAAGGAAGATGAAGTATAAGAAGAACGAATACTGAAAGAATTGGTAGAAGAGATTACATCTTTCTCAACATCCATCCTTTCAATTTCCACTTAGGGCACTAGAGATGGTACTTTGATAAGCACAGAACCTCCATAATGGTACTAGATAAGTATATAAGTGAAATGGTTAGGGTTTTTCTAAGCTTGATTCCTCAAAATGGTGTGAACATGGGAGGGAGGAGGTGTCCTTTTATAAGAGAGGAGAGATACATTTTAGGAAAATCTCAACAATATTACTTTATAATAAAATGAAACCCTACCCAAAAAACTAAATAGTGCCCCTAATTTGAATATGAGATTATATAGGATTTTAATCACATCATCCAATAAATTTTGTGTGACTTGTTTTGTAAATTTAAACATTATATTTTTAATTGACACTTAGCTATTCTATTAATGTTTAATTTTGGTAATACCATTCTAAATATTTATTAGTAATGAATATTTACTTTTGTGGTGTTAATTGAAAATAACTGGATACATTATGATATATTAGACTTTATAATTAGAACATTTTAATTTTCAAATATTTCTATGTTTATTAAATAATTTAATAAAATGATATGATTATTAAATATCAATAGTGTTAATTTTGACACTATTCATTTATTAGACATTAAATAAAATTTACAGAAAAGATAAATTCTAACCACAATATTAAATACAGTACTAAAATATCATAGTCACATAGAAAATTCAAGTATAAATTTAATTATTTAATATGATATTACTTTTAACATTTTTAAAACCATTTATTAGGTATTCTAATTAATAAAATAATTTCTACATCAGTATTGTGTCATCATTAATTGTAATTATTTATTCTCTAAAAATTATAAATTAAATTTTATGATGTTTGTAATTATTATATATTTATATAGACTATATATAGTATATTTTATCTTCTAGCTATACTTATATTAAAATTAATACAATTATATAAAAATTGATTTTGACCATTTGTCTATTTCATTAGCTTTTATTACATTCATGTAATGTTCATAGGTAAGTGGCAATCAAGTGATTATATTTCGAAAAATAGATGATAAGTGTTTAATTTAATCATATAATAGGATTTTTAAATGTGTTAAGGCAATTTTATAATATTATATTTACCCTTAATTACCTATTCACCTTTAAACCTGGCAATAAAAATAATTACCAATGTTACAATTAATAATGCCCAAAAATAAAAGTATCCTATTAAAATAATTTTTACTTAATGATTCCAAATATTTAATCCATTTTTCATAATTTAAAAACTAGAAGTTTCAGTATTGAATTTAAAATCATCCCCATTGTTGAGAAAAAATGTTTAAAAAGTTAAAACACTACAAAAAATTCACATGTTTTTACTTATGAATTAAATGTAAAATTAATGATAATGGAATACACTATATTAAATGGTAAAAATATATTTTATTTATACATTAAAACAATTAAATATTTTAATTTAAAAATATAAATTTCCTCAATAAAAAAGTTTTTTCTTTAAATTTAAATTGTGAGTATTTTTACTATTCATCAAAATATTAGAGTAACCAGAAAAATATGAAAAACATACCCAAATGAAATTTTTATACACGAACTTAAAATAAAAAACTTTATGTCGTCAAATATAAATCATTAATGTGTCAATTCCTTGATTTAAAATGGGTTCACCATTCAGTGGTGTTAAATTAACCTTTTTTAAATCAAATGACACCAAATAATGTTTTATTCATAACCTATGACTAAAATATTCATTGAATGAATATCAAAAATAATTTATTAATTATATAACACATATATATCTTATTAATTTAATTACAAAAAATATTTCACAATAAAATAAAAATATCTAATTGATTTATATTTTTCATAATTCATTTTTATAAGATAGTTATAATTATTCTATAAGCCTAACGTCTAGTCTATAATGGCAATTTCATATTAAGGTCATCTCACAGTTTGTTTAAACTCATGATTTCCTAAAATTAATGAAACCGAAGAATAAAAATTATTTATATATTTCATAAAAACATACGGGCATTACATTCTACCCCCATTAAAATCAAAATTTTCCATCGAAATTTGTCACTTGAAAATAAATAGAGGAGGATACCTCTCTTTTATCATATCCTCATGGTACCATGTATTTGATTAAAATTGGTGGTTCCTCTATAAAACATTTACCAAGAAAGTGGTCTTGTTTTGTAGAAAAGTTTCACTACGGTCCATAATTTCTATAGGGTTTTCTTCATAAGAAAGATCTTTCTCCAGCAGTCCGACCTATGAGCTTTGTACATGTGAAGGATCAGGTATGTACTTTCTCCAGAAAGATACATGGAACATATCATGAGTTTGATAGAGATTTGGTGGAAGCTCTAATCAGTAATCTACCTTCCCAAAATGATCCAAAATTTCAAAATGACCGATATACATAGGGATCAGCTTTCCCTTCTTTCCAAATATCATTACTATTTTTGAAGGAGATATTCATAAGAACACCTTATAACCAACTTCAAACTCCATGTCTTTTCTTCAGTTTTCAACAAAAAATTTTTGTCATCTCTCAGATGATCTTATATTTTAATGAATATATTTTACCTTTTCTATCATTTCGTCAACAAGATCAGGTCTTAATAGATTTCTTTCTCCAACTTCATCCCATCAAGATGAAGTTCTACTCTTCATTCCATAGAGGTCTTCATAAGGTGCCATCTGAATACTAATGTGAATTCTATTGTTATGAGAAAATTCTACTAATGGTAGGTGTTAATCCCTAACTCCTTTTAAATCCATAGATCAAGCTCTCAACATGTCTTACAGAGTTTGAATTGTCCTCTCAGACTGACCGTGTGTCTGAGGATGCTAAAAAGTGCTAAAACATAATTGTACATCCAGAGCATACTGAAGGCTTCGCCAGAACATCAAGGTAAACCTTGGATCCCATTCAGATATAATGGAAAGTGGTTCTCCATGAAATATTACCACTTCCTTTAAATATATCCAGGAATTATGATAATGATATAAATCATATCGAATAGAAATGAAGTGTGCTGACTTCATAAGACGATCAACTATAAACCAAATTTCATTATTGCATTTGGATGTTTTGGGAAGTATGATGACAAAGTCCATAGTCATGTTTTCCCATTTCCATTATGGTATGGGCAATGGATGTAACACACCGTTTGACTTATTTCATTCAGCCTCAACATGAATACAAAAAAACCATCGAGAGACATATTCAGCGACATATCTATTCATAACACTCCACTAGAAGTACTCTTTTAGCTCCCTATAAATCTTCATGCTTCTAGGGTGATTATAGAATTAAGAACTATGAGCCTCATCCCAGAATTCCTTCTTTAATTTTGGTGTGGTAGAAATACAAATCTAGTTCCTGAACCATATTATTTCATCACAATCATGGTTTAATTTAGAAACATTTCTCACCTTATTTTGTAACTCTACATCTTCCTTATGTGGCTCTTTAATCTTTACATGTTCAAATTGTTGAACATTCATGTGAGAAAGTTAATATTTCTACCCTTCTATTAAAATTTCATGATACATCCTTTGAAAAACATAAATAATAGATCTATTGTGATCCTCATCATGGATAAGCTAGCATTGTCTTTTGGACTCAAAGAATCTGCCACCTTGTTCACTTTCTTAGGGTTATAATGTATTTAGTAGTCAACATCATTAATCAAATACAAACATATTCATTGACACATATTCTTCTCCTTTTTATGAAAATGTACTTTAAAATTTTATGATCAGAATAAATATCCCACCTTCCACCATAAATATAATGTCTCAATATTTTTAATAAAAGATCTCGCAACTAACTCTAAATCATGTGTTGGATAATTTTTCTCATGGATTTTCAACCTCTTGAGGCATAATATATAACCATTTCATTTTTCATGAGAACACACCCCATCCCATTTATGGATACATCACTGTAGATCACAAACGATTCTCTACTACAAGGCATTGTGAGCATAGGTTCACTAGCTAAACTTTTTTTTAGCTCTTTGAAATTCTCTTCACATTCCTCCATCTAAACGAACTGAACTCCTTTATATGTCAACATGGTGAGTGGATTAGATAATAATGAAAAATAATTTACAAAATGTTGATAATATAAATCCAAAATAAGAAATCTTAAAATATCACTTACTATTATTGGTCTCGACCATCCTTCAATAAAATCTGTTTTTATTGGATCCATAGATATCCCCTATCTTGAAATTATGTGACCCAGAAATGAATCTTTTTTAAGAAAAAATTCACACATGATAAATTTTGTATAATTCTTGTCCTTTCTGAGGGTCTTAAATATATTTTTCAAGTGATATTCATGTTCTTCCTTTCTCTTTAAATAAACAATAACATCATCTCTAAAGACTACCGAAAAATGATCAAGATAGTCTCTAAAGACTCTATTCATTAGATCCATGGTGATAGAAGGGGCATTAGTAAGACAAAAAATAATCACTATAAATTCAAAGTGTCCATACCTTGTACAAAATGTTGTCTTTATTATATCATCATTTTGATCCTTAATTGATGATATCCAAAATGAAGATCAATATTGGAAAAGTATTTATATCTACATAGTTGGTAAAATTTGTCATCAATACATGGGAGATGACATTTTTTCTTGATAGTGATCTTGTAATGTTCTAGATATTCAATTAAAAGTCTCATTGACCTATCTTTCTTCTTAACAAAAATAACAGGTTCTCCCCAAGGTGATGCACTAGGGTATATGAATCCCTTATGAAGATTCACTTGGAGTTGCATCTTTATTTCATGCAACTAAATTTTTGTCATTATATAAGGTGTCTTTGAAATAGGCATATAACCCAGTAAGAGTTATATTGAAAACTAAAATTTATTTTTTGGTGGAAGATTTGGAAATTATTTCAGAAATACATCATCATAATTTTGTACAGTGGGTGTATTATTAATAGTGAGTTTCTCAACAACCATTTGAGATAGATAACCTTCATTTATTGGAATAAAGACACATAAGATGGAATAAATTTCTTCTAGAATGTTATATTAATCCTTGCATCTATAGACGATTGTAGATTTATCTGGAATATGAAATGTGACTTCCCTTATTTGGAAATTGATATGAGATCCATATAAATAAAGCCAATCCAAGAAAAGAATCACATCAAATTCCACTATAGGAAGGATCAAATGATTTGCAGGAATCAATTTCCCACAAACATCAATCAGAGAAGAATTGTAAACATTTGATGTGATTAGTGTGTCGTTACGAGTTGTCACTGCATACTCAACATCAAATTGTTGAGGAAATATGGTGACACCCTTAGAAAATTCATCAGAAATAAAAGAGTGGGTGAGTACAGAATCAAATAAAACATTTTCAACATTATAGTGGATGATAAGTGTATCTTTCATAACATCATTATCATACTCCACATCACCGATAGTAATTTCATGTTACTTTTCTTTTTTATTTGTCTTTAATAGATTGGTGACATAAATCCTCATCAATAAACCTTGGATTAGCGTATGTATTGGCATAATTCCCCATTAACATGCACTGTAACATTGAAGTGTATGAGGTGCATTCTATGTGGCCTTTTCTTTGTTCACATCATTATACATATTTTTCCCATCACTTCGGCATTCAATTTCCTGATGACCTTATTTTCCACACATAAAACATTTACTTGTCCCTTAAAGACAATTCCCTCCTTGTTTCTTTTCACAAATTGATCATAAGGGAAAACTCATCATCTTTTTTAGTGTGGTATTTTGGTTTTCCATTAAATTACATTTTCCTCTTCTTATCAAACACATATGACTGATGGGTTACTCCAATATCCATCTCTAACATGAGAGAACCTTGAACAATTTCCTCGTAGCTATTGATGTCCTTTTTGGTTAAATCCATTATGAGACATGGTTTTAAGAAACTAAAGAATCAATTGATCATAATATCATGTTGGGTAATGATTCTGAAAGAATAACTTGAAATCCTTGTAAAATATTCTTCATAGGTTCCAACAGATTCATCCTAATTTTTCATTATTCCAAGAAACCCATTCTCATTATTTGTTCGAAGAATACCATGGATATACATATTGAAAAAAAAATTCTTGAAGTTTTCCCATTTCATGGACTCAATTTCATCTATTTTATTTGTATTCTTGCTAATGATCCACCATTGATCGTCTCCACCTTCCAAATGACTTACTACTAAGATGAATTTATCATTTTCAGAGCATTTTAGGCCTTCAAATATCGTTGCAGTGGTACTGATTCATCTTTCAACCACTAATGGACAAGAAGACCCTTTTAATGAAGACGGATGTTACTCATGAAGGATTCAATAGATTATTGATCCCTCATTTTCTTGTTTGTAATCCTTGTATGATTCATATCTTGAGAATTATATTTGAGCATGGATACAATATTTTTCATTCTATATCCCAAAAAATTTGGTTGCTCAGGGGGAAAATTATTACATTGGCCATCACATAATAAATTAATTTGGTTCCTTCAAGTTCTATCCCTTAACTAAAACCAAGAATCATTTGGGGAGAAACCTAATTATAATCAGAATACCACATAATCAAGATTGAAATTTACAATTATGACACTTTAGGTTTTATCTTAAATTATTCATGGTTATTCATAAATCACTATGATTTTATCCTATACTTAGACATATCCTAAGGGTCCTTACTAAGGCTTTCACATCCTAGTTTCCCAAGGTTAACTATACCCTTCCTCTAATACCAACAAAAACCACCCATACATTACATACATTTTTATTAATTCTAAATTGATGTATAATTATTACTACATATAAAAGTACCATGAAAGGATCATATATGTATAGAGTCTATAGAAACTGTGAATCATAATCAGCTAGTTCATAAAACATCTACAGTGTCTCCTTTTTATTTCATCATAACCAGAATCCTTTTTGGAATATCATACTTAATACCCTTCTTCCTGACTAGAAAACAATTATCATACAAAAGGGTGAGATCAAATGCTCAGTAAGAGTAAACAATGTAAGTATCAATCATATCATATTTATAAGAACATAACATTTTAAAATCCTATCCTACATAAGAGATCATAATATAATGTCATGGGATAAATCTTATAAGTGAAATTTAACCCCAATAATCATAACATAAGACATGAAACCTTTTGGTATACACAAATAAGCATAGAAAATATTTCCATATTAGACAAGGATCATTTCCAAGACCATCATAGCAGAGAAATTCCATTACTGAACCACATTAACTCCTCGTTCGAGTCCTGTATAACAGAACCATATTAACTTACCGTTTATCAATTACTATATCATGAGATATAAATCATTACCCAATGATTTGGAGGGAGATATAGGTCTCAAACCTCTCATAATGAAATCATTCTTATGTGTTCAACAAAAACATAAATCATACATCATAGCATAACCCATGTAATAAAATGGGATTCTTAAATATCATGTCATCATAACATAATCCATATAAGAAAAAAGGACTTCATAAAAATAATTCCATCATAATTTTCTAAAATAAATGTAATAATAAGGATAGAAACATAACCCTATATTAACGTAGATGAAAAATAATTTTGATAAAACACTTGAACTTACTTCTTGAGGAAAATATCCTTTCTTCTTCAAGAACATTTTTTTTCTCAATATGTCGTGAAATTTTAAAAGAAAAAACGTAATTGAAAATAAACTTGAAAAACTATAAAGGATGTTTCATGTAAATAATTCCATTTGAAAGCATAAAAATCCGTTCATGCCGTATAAGATAAAAACATTTTCCTAGTACTTTTGCATGAAAAGTAAAAAAGTGCCTTATATGGTAAACAAAAAAAATATTCCTTCAATACCATGTGGTAAATTTCAAAAAAGGATAAAAATGACATTATACATTCATGAAAGAATATTAAACATTTTATGAAAACATTTTTAGGAAACAAGGATATGGAAGATAAATATAACCCCAATAAGTAATTACAAATAAAAAATCTCAGATGAAAACAAGATTTGAAATGCTTTCCCGTACCTTTGGTTCGATATGCTTCATATGTATCAAATAAAACTATATAATGATTTAAATAATGTTACATTAGGTCTTATATGGTTCATATGTTACAATATAAGAAACTTTATCACATACCATAGGCCCGAATGTGAAACTGATAGCAACCCTCCCTAGCCATCAAATGTTCTAAAAGGATCTCAAATAAATTTGATTCAATAAACCATGATTAACTTACTGATAATGTCGTAGGAAATTTAGAACTCTTTGAAAGACCTAATAATCATACCCAAACTCTAATAGCCGATGATGATTGTAATTTAGGATTTCAGATGAATTTATTTCCAAATTAGATGCCTCTGGATAAACCATACAATCTTTATCCTCTGATGAATATCACTCAACCTAACATAGGAAAACTCTCCAAATTCCACCAAGAATATGTGAGATCTACATGGATTCCCAATAAACACACATATGGAAACATATTTATTTAATCATAATAAATATTTTTATAGGAAAAATCTACCAAAGGAAAATAAGATTCCCAAGATCCTCCGAAATCCAGAACACAATCATGGATCTTATCCCATAGAACATTGATATACACTTATGTAGGTCTATTCATCTTAAAGATATATTTTGTGCTTAATTTAATATAGTAACTCATTGACTACATTGAAACCTTCTAGTACCTTTATGTAAACTATATTTAAATTTCAGAAACAACTATAGAAGGAACCCAATGAATCCTAAAAATAAAATATAACTAAAATTACCCAAATTTTTTTTCATTCATTATATCCTAGATATGTAGGGAATTTGAATATTTCATTAATAATAAATGATCACCCAAATCACATCCTTCCCTCCAATAATATATAGAAAACCGTTGAATATATCTATAGAAATATCATACAACTTTCATAATAGAATGGGTAATTTTTTCCAATATCTTATAGTTTTCGGATTCTATACCTTAAATCATTGAAATGTAATTAATTATAAACCAAAATCCTTTATCAACTCCCTCATCTCTTGCCACTAATACTAATGACTCATGTAGTGATACATCTTGGTATTTTCAAGGTGAATATAACAAAATAAATGGTGTCCAATATCCAATATCTCCTTCCTTATAAAAAATGGAACAAACCACCTGGTAAGGTAGAAAAAAATCCCATCTTGGAGAATATGACTGGTCACCTGAGGTCTCCCCACCATAGCAGATATCATTAATGAATTTTCACTTATAGTATTCCACCTTCTCTATCCAAACTCACAGATTAATAAATGATTCATCTTTAATAAAATCCAAAAACATATTTCCACCATCTTATTCCACACCCAATCACAACTTATAAAACAAAAACATCACATACAACTTTAAAAAATATTCCTTAATAGATTATGTTGATAAATGTATGATCAACATATTAGAATCCACATTTTCCTTCCTAGAAGTATAAAAAGTATCAAATTTGTTTTTAATTATACTCCACACATAAACTCCGTCCAAAATTCAAATCCATCTACATAAAAATATATTCAACGATCATATGGTCATAATATACCATTAAATAATCATCAATTATATAGTGACACCATATTTTTTGTTCATCAGTAATATATTTAAAATCAAGACCATGTATTGGGTAGTTCTTATAATAGGCACACGATTGGTTAGATCCATAGGGAACAACATTTATCTCATACATCAAGACACATCCCAAACACGTAAAAAATGAATCACATAAATTATCATAACTGTTCCTTGGTTAATGAAGAATAAAAACTAGTTCTATAGTCAAAATAATATTCATAACCTCTAAATATATTGGAATCATGTTATTCCATTCAAATGTTACACTCATATGAGTTAAATCTACAATGAATGATGCGAGCTGGTAGAAGTGCTACAAAAACTGCCCATAGTAACCAGCCAAACCTAAAAAGCACCATATCTTAAAAAATATTTCTCGGATGATATGAAGACATAACTACCTGCACCTTTTTAGGATTTACGGTGATTCACCACTCAAATATCACCTTCCCTGAAACATTCAATTATTATATTCAAAACTCACACATGGAATATTACCATAAGGTGGACGGTTTTTCAGTGTTTGAATAATGATTCCCAAATAGACCATATTCTCCTATTATAACATAGAGTAATACAAAGTATCATCAAAAATAATAATAAGAAAAGAGTACAATAACTTATTAAACATGATGTTCATCATCACCATAAATACCAAAATAAAATTATAGTGACCCAATGGAATAACAAATAACATGAAATTCCCAAATCAACTCTTATGTGTTCTCTCTGGTAAATACTATTCTTGGAATCTCAAATATTGATGCCCAAATGATTGGTCATTCATAGAAAACCAATTAGAACCTATATAATGACAAAATAGATCATAAATCCTTGTAAAATGATATTTTTTTCATAATAGTCACTTGATTGCAGTTTCAATAATTAGTAAAATTTTTAGGTCTTTTATAAGACTAATTTACAATGATGATAGTAAAATTAAATATTGAACTCTTGAAAAAACTATTGTTATATCCTCTTGGTCAAAATTTTTGACATAAAGTTATACCAACTCAATAATTTCCTATCGGTTAGATGACAGATAAACATCCATTGTACCAGAGAGAAGGTCAACAGTCAAATCATACCCCCTACCTGGTGGTAAACTCGAAAAATAATATGTAAATACTTTAGAATATTCTCACACAGCTGCATTAATTAAAATATTCGAGAAGGGTTCAACATAATCATGAAACATATCTAACAAGTGACATGAGATTACCCTTATAGAAGGAATAAATTTCCCATATTTTCCTTATTTAGAGTACCACTCATCCAAGAGAACATGATAAAATCCATCAGCAGATAAAGAGTAATCATGAAGACCACAATATTCTATCTGGGCCTTAACACTGACCTTCAAATCCATGTCGATAATCAAGAAAAAGATTTAAATATCAAGAATTATGAAATCTAAATCCACATCAATGTTGGATTTCATTACCTGACTTGTCAGATATCATAATCCTTGTTCTGATCCCTTTCCCATAGGGAAGGATATATCCAACATGGAAAAATAAGTTGTTACTGAACTCAAAACAAGTAAACTAACATTGATGATATAAATTAATGAGTTACACACATATCAAATAAAGCTATAACAATATAACATGAATTAAATACCATACCAATAACAGGGACTATGATTGATTCAGATTCCTCTCGTGCCTACTCTGATGCATAATATAATTCAGGTTTTGCCACTTGAATATCTCCAATAGACTGAGGATTAGACCCTCCACCCTCAAAATAATCTACATGAACCTAAGAAAGCATATTGAAAGTGGATCCTTCCATACATTCTAGGATATCATTTCAAGAAAAAACACTAAAGATGTCTAGATCTCTGAAATATAATACAAGTTCAAGGAACCTATGTAGAATTATTCTTGGTATGTACAAGATTTACACACTGGTGGTAGAAAACCTACTCCCAGTTTATGTTCCTCCAAATGGATTTGAAGAAAACCAGACACTCTTATTCTACTGTTTCTAGCTTGAAGATACACCATGGATAAACATTGAAACAACCAAACCTACATCCAAACCGATCCAACCAACTATGTCTTCCTCTACTAAATAATCCTTTTCAACTACATCCAAAATGTTTGGAAAACATAATCATACCAACATGGACTGAATATCAAGCGTTTATCCTAACTCAAACCTCTAAACCTTCATCTTCCCATTAGTGAAAAACTCAAGTTCCATATTCACTACCTTGGGTAAACATATATAAAACTATAAAATGGTATGGTACCACATTAATATTCATAAATAATACAAGGTATTTTATTTATGCAATTTATTGATATAAAACTAGTGGTGGAAGTTGTTATTGATGGAATCCAATGTAAGATCATCCTAACACATAACATGAAAAATAAATTCCAAAAATATTATTCCTTATCACTAAATAATATATATTTAAATATCCAAATTATTTTATTTGTGAGTATTATATAATATGAAGATCCTTTCTATCCACTCAATCCACTCCTCATATTCACATGTACCATTGTCATTGTGAAAGATGGGTTGATGTTTCTTTGTAAATTTTGAGCCATCATTCACTATGCATCTTAGGTTCCTAACTACCAGTTGATTGACCATATTAACAGTGTAGATAAATAATTCTAAAAAGTAATAGTCCACTAGAGGACTCAGCTTCATAACCAATATCATTTGTTTCATTATAATATTTAGAAGAGTATCTCACCAAGGAATTATCTGAAAAAATAAAAAAGGAAACCATCCATGTAAAGTTCAAAAGTCCTATGACCAATTTCATGTGTTGATAAAAAATCATTAAAAACATGAATTTAATGGAACCATGATAAAACTAACATAGAATATAATATTTCCATTTAAAGAAAAATCCCATAAAAATTCTTCAAATAACTTCAAAATCAAATTTTCAAACATGGTAAAAATATCTAATAGCCGATGGAAAATCTATTTCCATCATTGAATTAAGATGGACAAGACCGTATTATACACCTACTATCCTAATTCTAATTATACTAAATTTGGTATATCTAATACATAGAACCAAACTTGTGTAGTTGTAACAAACATGAAACTTAAAAAAACTTTTGATACTAAATTATAACGAACCAAATCGTGGAAACTAGACAAGACACCCAAACCAACCCATCATACAACATAAGTAAAATAGGATAATGAATACTATTGTCTAATATTACTAAAAAATAAAACAAATAAATGTTAAAGAGTAAAATGAAGAGAAACCAGAGTGATAAATATTCCCAAGCAAAAACAGGACAAAATAGAAAGTATGTAATATCCAAATGTTACCAAAAATCAGGTCTAGTTAATCAATAAATAAAAGAAATATCAATAATAGAATCCATAATCCTATAATATTATCTTCCCATAACCCAAATCCAAAAATAAAAAAATCATAGAATTTCTAAATGAAATGTTACAGTGTGTGCCAAATCATAGTAGGACTCCACTGTATTTTCAAATAATGGTCTAATATCAGAAATGTAATAATTCATGTTTTACGAAATGTAGTATTACAATGAATTTTTATAAATCCAAAAAAATTATAAATAATTTTCCCTTTTTATGAATTCTATTTTTATAAATACCATTAATAATTGAAATAAATAAATATATGAAGCATAAGTGATGAAAACATGAAACCACATTCATGAATCATGAGGTAAATAGGTAATCAGATTTACATGAAACAACCTATCCTGTGGGGTTATATGATAACACATCATGTAATAATCTATTAGAAACAATCCATGATATAAATAAGTCATGGAATAAATTACTATAATTGAAAAATGAAAAAACACATCATGTTGGGATCAAGTATAAGGGACACTTTATACTAGAAATTAAAAATTATTAAAATTTATATAATTGATATAAAAAATATCAAATCATATCAATTGATATAAAAAAAGATTCCCCTAGTGGTGAACCATTCACTAACGATACATATGTCTCTATCCCTAGGCACCCATGGTTCAAAATGTGTAATCGTTTAATATATTTTTTAAATCATTTCCACAATTTCATACCAAAATTTCAAATCCAATACAATATTATTCCCTATTTGAAAAGACTTTTCCAAATAAGGAAAACCCATTTTAAATAACACTGATTAAAAAAAAATTCAATTCCAATAATCCATTTTAAACAAATTATCACTTTAAATCAATGAAATAACCAAATGAATTTATCAAGAACAATAATAATTTCATCACATTAACCCATTGTATAAATACACCTATATAAATATGGTCTAAACCCAGTTTATTTTTGTAATGGAGATAAAAAACATACAAAAAGTATTTAATAATATAAGCCATGTGAAGGATGTCACGAACCAAATCTGGTCGCCGCCCAAACCGGCACCAAACCCAGCCCGTGACATGACCCGAAGGGCGTTCCCAATCCCCACGGGCTGGCACAAGTGCCCGGGTATCATTTATTTAGGTTTGGGAACGATTTACCCGAATATGAAGTCATAAACCATTAAAAACAATCAATAAACTGAATCTGAAAATTTATACCATATGATGTTTAAACAAAAACCAGAACGGAATACATAGGTTTAGATTCAATACAAAAGGTCCAAATACACAATGTAACAGAAACAAAACAGCCCCATGGACTCCACATGACAAGGGGTTATCACCCCCAAGTCGTCTCCACTACTCCGCCCCAAGGATGAGGACTAACACCCTGAACCGCCATCACCCTTAGCCTTTCCTTTACCTGGGTCAAAAAAAAAGGTCTACTTACACCCAAGGGGTGTAAGTAGGGTGTGAGCCTAAGCCAAATAGGATACCACCCTATGATTCCAAGGTGCATGCAATACAAGGTGAAAAAGAAAGCAGTTTTAATATGCAATTAAAAGCGGTGAAAAATTCCACAAAATGAAACGTTAAATTGAAAAAATTTTCAAGATAAAACTTTCAGAATGTTAACACATTTAAATAGGAATATTAGATACTGAATTATAATTCCAAAGACACCCAAAAACAAGGGCAAATACCACAAATCCACTGAGCAACAAAACCGGGAACACCCCAAGGCACTAGATAGTCTCAGTCCCCATGTACCTCGTACCTCAGTGTAATGTAACCATAGTAAAATACTTTCTCGTGCACGAGCCACTAGTAGGGAACATACCCATAACCTAGTGGTCCCCAACCATCATCCACATAGTTTAGTTAGAGTTGTCGTTATCCAAATGCTAAGTTAAACAGGGACAAAACCCATCCGGTCCACTAGCCGTACTAGTACAAATCCGCCCCACCTAGGTACCCGAGCTTCCCACCATTTTAGTCATGTTATTTGGGAAATAGTCAACATAGTCTAGAGTTATGATTGTTGGGACATGGAATTATGGTTATGGGTAGTGTGCTTGATCACCACACCTCATTTCAGGATTCAAGTCGCCATGGGAAGTTGGGATTTGCCTATGTCTTTGGGTTTTCATGGTTTGATGATGATTAGGGGAAATGAAAAGAGAGTTGGGTTAATGGTCTCAATGATCTCGCAGGGTCTGGAAAGCCATGTGGAGCTGGGGATATTCCCTAGAACACTCTCTGTGACAGTGAAGTGATTGGAATATGGCCGCCAACCATATGTCCAAGTCACCCACTGAAACTAGTTTCCTCTTGCATTGTCTGGTGTTCTTTAGTTTTGAAATCTTGGGATTTTGGTTTTAAGGTGACTTGGTTTTAAGAAGTGTAAAGTTTTTATGAAATGATTTTCAAATAAAGAGGGAATGGTTGGGTTTATGAAATAACAGAACTGAATTTTCAGAATTGTTTTGAAATGTAAAATGGTGTGCTTACACCTCTTTTGAAAGAAGGAACTATATTAAAGTTGGTTTTGAAAAGTGTTTCCAATAGAGTTTTCTAAATAATAAAACAGTGTTTTAATGGGATGAGATGTTTTGATATTGATATGAATATCTTGAATGTGGGTTATTTTCCAATTTTTTGTGTCTTTATGAAATGTTTTGTAAGATGTGAATTGGGATTTTGATCTCATTCTTAGCAGTTTTGAGAAAAAGATTGGGTTGGTTGAGCATTTTTTTTTGAAAAGTGGAAGGAATTTTTGTTTTACCCTTTGGTATTTCCATGAGTGACCACATGCATGGGGTTATAAGGGATGATGGATGGTTGATGGCATGACTGGATGAGTGCTGGGATGGTTATGAGGAGGGTGCCCGGGGTGACACAAAAACATGCATGTGTGAGGCCCATGGGGTACCAATGGTGGATACTCTTACTGCAAAACCGTTTGTTTTCAAAGAAATAGTTTTAAAGGAAAACATGATGTATTGATGAATAGTTTGGTATTGTTTATATTATGGGTTTTTGATAATGTTGATGTTGTGGGATGTTTTGAGTCCAAGAACCCCTCCTGTTTGAACTGTGTTTTGGGTTTGTGTTTGGTCGGTGAGCTGTGTTGTAGGGACGATTAGTGGTCTCTTTTGAAAAATGTTTTGGGATGCCTCTACGGTGGTTCCCTTCATGTGTTTGGATCTGGTTTGAGGCATGTTTTGACTAATGGACCAGATTGGTTGGGTCCTTGGGTTCTCTCATTGGATATGGTATGCCCCCATTAAGGGTTAATGCACAGCTGAAGTGCAATCCATATTGTTTCGCCATTGGAAAATCCTCCAGTTGATCAATATAAGGAATATTTTATCGATCACTGTTGATTGAGTCTACACCCATTCATTTCGTTGATTTTTGGATCCTCTTGTAGTGGTAAAGTTATTGTGGAAGTTTGAAAGAAACCCTAGTTTCTAATGTTTCATGATTCATCGAAGGTGGAAGTGTTCTTTGGTTGTAAGTGTGGATGAGTGTCTCGATGGTGTCTAAGTGGACCTTTGGGTTCTTCAAAGTTTCTTTGATGCATTAATTCATGTTAAACCACCGGTGTGGGAAATATGGTCATGATAGGATATTGTGGCCACTTTCTAGAATTGTGTGTTGTTTGGGGATGTTGTATAAGGTCCCTCTCCATGAATTGTTTATATCAGTTGAAATGGTCATGTTTGGTGATGCCTTATGATGTCATGTACTCGATTGACTGTATAGGTGAAAGTAGTGAAATCCTCTGAGAGTCCCTGTTATGTTGGGCAAATGTCTCCCTTGGAAAATCTTCAAAATCATCTATTTTAGAGGAATGTGAGTGTAGGTGTTCTTTACTTATATTGTTTCTCACCTGAAGAAACAAGTTGTGATGTGTGTGTATCTTCTCAGCCCTTGTTTCAGTGAAATATCGGGATAAGGTAAAGTGAGTTTGGAATGTGTTATGTCTAGAAAACTTATTTGGGATTGCGGTGTAGTTTTTGGTGGCACAAAAAAGAAGAATTCTCATTCAGTGGGTTTCCAAATATTAACTACGAGGCCGAAGATGCTTCAATTGTTTGAGCTCCAGCCATAGGTCTCGGAGAGAAGCTGGCTCGTAGTCAGGAAAAATCCCAGGTCCATTTAAACTCTTGTACAAAGTCCTATCCTTAGTATGAAAGATGGGAATAGTTCAAACCTATGGTTTCGTCATGGTTGAGCACATAGTTTGTGCACGTTTAGTAGTGTTCGTGTGCTAGTAAGCCATGTAGAAAGAATTATATTCATAGTTAGTGCACAGTTTCCCAAACCATGCATAATAATCCTGCGCACTTCTTAAATCTTTGATTTCTTTTTGGGTCTTTCTGTGTCGGCCCATGCTGGTCGGTTAAGATGGTCAGTTCTTATGGTGGGGAGACCCACTATGATTCTCATGAATATTCCTTCATAAACATTTAATTGAATTATATCCCTTTTACTTGAGAGTATGTTTGGGCCTCCCACTATTAGTGTCTTGATTCTGTCTCGGGAAAACAATTTAAGTTGTCTCTTATGGTGGGGAGCCCATTTGTGTCTCTTCATACGAGTAACTCATATTTTTTTTCTTTGGACTTGTCTAGGAAGTAGGTATTATCATTCGAAGATATCTAACTACCTACATATTCATTGGGTAAACATTGATATTGGATAGTTTCCAATGGTTTAGTTATAGTAGGGAAGTGTAACCTTGTTCAATGTTGTTGTTTTTTTTTGGGTAAATTGATTGAGTATTGTTCAGATTGTATTTGAGGAGTTTTCATTTGGGATAAATCCTGAATGTACTTTATTGTTTCAGGAAAGTGGTGTAAGTTTGGTTTGTGATAGTATTCCTTCCATCAGTGATCACTAGAGGTGTTTTGGCCTTTGGGGGTGAAACCTTGCAAGAGAGTACCTATTGGTTTCTCAGTTGGGTTTGGTTGTTGCTTTGACCTTGCTGTGACTTTCCGGGGCGGAAAGTTTTCAAGGTGGGGAGAATTGTCACGTACATAACATATTTTAGGGTTAATTTAAATTTATTTTCCACTCATGATTTGTTTTGGTAGTTTCCAAAGGTTTTATTGAGAATAGGTGAGTTTTCATGAATTGGGCCAAACTGCGAGCCCAATTCCAGATTTAAAAATAAATTTTGTTTCATTTATAACATTTTCAATTTTTAATATTTTTGACTCATTACAACTCCTATTTGTTCTCCCCTGATATATTAACCCCAAATTTAAATTTGGGTCCTTTATAAATCCATAATCATGTGGGATTTTTGTTTTTATTTGAGAATTGGGCCAACCCGAAGGCCCATTTTCCAGTTTTAAATTGTTTCATTAATTTATTAATATCTTATTCATTAAAATGTATTTTTCGGTGATTCAACCTCCCTGTCGACCCTACGAAGCCCCGGAGCTACCCCATGCCCTCCTCCAACAATTTGGAGCTCGATAGAGTCTCGAAAATAGTCGAAAATATCTGGATTTCAGAAATCGTCCAGATTTTGGAGAGGTAAATTGATCCTTTCATAACTCCTTCTATTCTTAATATTTTACCTCCATTCCAATTCCTAAATGACCTAATAATTCTTGTGAGACCATCCCCTGAGTTTTGGCCGTTTTAAATTTCAGATACTAGTGTTTTGGGGAGATTGATTCTAGATTTCTCAAGTAAGTTTGTCCATTTCTTTTCCCCTTTCAAATTGATTAGGGTTTCATTCTATTTTTTTAGGGTTTCCTCCCTTTTTATTGAAGTGAACAATGACCAGTGGGTAGGGGTTCGAACCTAAGGTTTAACCTTGGGTTTTATTGGTCCAATTTTCTATTTTTAGGTTTGATCTACCCTTCTTGAGGTGCGGCGGTGGTGCGTTTGTGTTTTCGCACAAAGGATTCAATGGTTTCATTTGATTTGGTAGGTGATTCCAATGTTGATGCAATCTTTGTGTATTAGAATGCTGTATTTATCATATTTTCAGATTTATATAATTTTATTATTGCTACAAAAATTGGTTCTAATGATGTTTCCATTGAAATTGAATTTAAAATGCCAATTTGGTGTGAAATTGGGGGTTTTCCAAAGAAGTGTTTTGTTTGTTTATTTGGGGATGCCCTATAAATACTTAGTTGTTTTTATTGATCTGTAATAAGGCATAAAATACTGTTTATAACGTTTATCCCCTTTGGTAATTGCTGCAAAAAATGGGTTTTAATTGTGTTTGTAAAGAAAGTGATGTTTTGGTTCCACTTTTGTGTGAAAATGAAGGTTTTATAAAGATAACACTTCTTATTTCACATGAGGATGCCCAAAAATTGATTTGTTGTTTTAATTGATATTTATTGGGCTTCCTTTACTGTTTTGGTAACTTAAAATTGTGAACATCGTGTACAACTGGGTTTCTTAAGGGGTTTTGTGTGCAAAACTACACGAGATTTTGTGAAATTGATTTATTCAAATTCAAAGAGTTTGTTGTGTGTTTTAAGTGGTATAAAATGAGATTGCTACTGTATTTGGTGTATGTGACCAGTAGTGGTGTTTTACATTAAAATGGATGTGTGTTAAATCCTGAAATTGTTTGAGCACAAAGGGGGAAGCCCGGGTACCTAGGTGGGGCGGATTTGTACTAGTACGGCTAGTGGACCGGATGGGTTTTGTCCCTGTTTCACTTAGCATTTGGATAACAACAACTCTAAATAAACTATGTGGATGATGGTTGGGGACCACTAGGTTATGGGTATGTTCCCTACTAGTGGCTCGTGCACGAGAAAGGATTTTACTATGGTTACATTACACTGAGGTACGAGGTATATGGGGCCTGAGACTATCTAGTGCCTAGGGGTGTTCCCGGTTTTGTTGCTCAGTGGATTTGTGGTATTTGCCCTTGTTTTAGGGTGTCTTTGGAATTATAATGAAGTATCTAATATTCCTATTTAAATGTGTTAACATTATGAAAGTTTTATCTTGAAAAATGTTTTCAATTTAACGTTTCATTTTGTGGAATTTTTCACCGCTTTTAATTGCATATTAAAACTGCTTGCTTTTTCACCTTGTATTGCATGCACCTTGGAATCATAGGGTGGTATCCTATTGGGCTTAGGCTCACACCCTACTTACACCCCTTGGGTGTAAGTAGACCTTTTTTTGACCCAGGTAAAGGAAAGGCTAAGGGTGATGGCGGTTCAGGGTGTTAGTCCTCATCCTTGGGGCGGAGTAGTGGAGACGACTTGGGGGTGATGACCCCTTGTCATGTGGAGTCCATGGGGCTGTTTTGTTTCTGTTCCATTGTGTATTTGGACCTTTTGTATTGAATCTAAACCTATGTATTCCGTTCTGGTTTTTGTTTAAACATAATTTGGTATAAATTTTCAGATTCAGTTTATTGATTGTTTTTAATGGTTTATGACTTCATATTCGGGTAAATCGTTCCCAAACCTAAATAAATGATACTCGGGCACTTGTGCCAGCCCGTGGGGATCGGGAACGCCCTTCGGGTCATGTCACGGGCTGGGTTTGGTGCCGGTTTGGGCGGCGACCAGATTTGGTTCGTGACAAAGGAACTGAAAATAATTGATAGGAAAAACTATTCCATCACAAAACCATAGCTAGACCATAGCCGCAACCAAAACATAATTATAATCAATGTATTATATACCCAGAGAGAAGAAATACAGTCCCTATGGAAGATAATCACTAAATTAAGTGATCTATAAGAGGAATGGATAACCCAAAATCTCATACAAAGAACCTCTAGGTTGAGATAAAGGAAAACTACTAAAAGGAAATAATAATTTATCCATAAAACTTGGTTAAAAAACCTTATGGATTTACAAGGCGTTTAACTGCATTATATATAATGAAACAGTCTAGAATAATATATATTGAAAAAAACTTCCAATTTCAATAAAAAACTAATATTTTATTATTACATGATGGTTAAACATTATATTCTATATTAATTTTTAAATATATGTATCCATTTCATGGGATATGTTGTAATCTATTACAGATAATGTATTCACGTTACCTACCATCTAGCTACCCATCTAATAGTAGAAACTACAGTTTTTATGATGAAAATTCAAAAAAATTATTAACATCACCATCATATGTATCCTTATATGTTTTTTACTAGTATACCAGAATAATGGAAAAACAATCAAAAAGGAAAAAACATACCATCAATGAAGGTAACATGGTGTTACATGATGTTACTTTAGATCAATTGACCAAAGATATGAAATTGATGAGGGAAATAAGGGCAACGTTGTATGATTCTAAAAGAAGTAAGGAATTCACGTTTATATTAATGTTGCATAGTATTATATATTGCTCTCCAAAATATGAAAATTTATCATGAAATAACATTAAAATAATGTATGGGTGTTCCATTTCTGAAGATTATACACATTCGGTTCGGTTGAAGAATTCATTGTAGACTTTGTTTATAGGGAATCCCAAATTTTTACCCTAAATCCATAAATACCAATCCAAGATGACATCATTAGATTGGAATATAGAAAATATTAAAATGAAATATCCAGTAATTGTAGATTAACTATTAGATAGAGTAAAATATATTGACACCATTTTAAGTAATCCATTTCTAAGAATCCTTATGAAATTTGGATTTGAAAATATTTAAATTTTCAATGAATTGCTGTAATTGAATAATATTTACGTTATCAATTTTCTCGAGGATAAGAATACAAAAACAAATTTCATTTACATAATTGATTTAGAACTACTAAATGTTCCAGAAAACAATATATTTAATCATGGCTATGTTGGATATGACTAAATTGTGGATAAGAGAAGAGTTTCCACTGGTTAATAGTTAAATAAAATAATCCATATTCATGTTATTTACACTCTATAAAGACATTAAAAACCATAATTTTTCAATTTCCTTTTTGGAGAAATTGTTCTAGATGGGTATTCAAACAATATCATGATTTCCATTTACAAAACCAATTTGATGCTGTAGTATATAAAATCACACAACTATCATGTTTTGATATAAAATTTGATGCTTGTTTCATTATGTTTCATTATAGATAACGATTTAAGAAAAAAACAATAATCTTCTCATTTTTTATATCAAAATATAGTAATGATATATAAATGATTATGTTTCCAATCATAAATAAGAATATTAAAATAATATTTTTTGAAATTGTGTTTTTTTAAGCATCATTATTCAGCAATATAATGTTACACTAGATGGTTAAAATAGTTATATTGTTTAAACTATATGTAAATTTATGTGATAGCTGATTTACCCCATTTAAAAGTTTATTATGATCTTTTAATGGTATATCATGAATGGGTTTCATCCTGATTGTTGTATTATAGAGAAATATATTATTGAATAATCACTTTAATTCTACATCTATTACATTCCAGATGTTGGTATCATAATTCTCCAAAAATATAATCAATTTTCTAGACTTTTAGGTGAGGTAATTTATAAATTATTTGTGGTTAAAATTTCAATAATAGAGTAATAGAAAATTATCTTTTACATTTTACATAATAGTTCATATATTTCTCCATTATTAAAAGCCCAAATAAAAATTAAGTCTTATTTTAATCAATCCAGTGTTGAAGGTTGAATATCATATAAAAATAATAAATAGATTTTAGGATGGTTCAAAAATAATCTTTATATAGGGTTATTGGAATATTTGAATTCAGTTACAAAGCGACTTTGATGGCTAGCCTTGGTCTAAATGAAAAAGTTATAAATAACACAATAGTTGTAATTATGGGTTATATATTATATATAGAGGAACATGTTAAATAAAGTATCATGAAAAAAATAATAGATTTATTTTTATTATGGATGTGATGAACATATATTGTAACATCCCACAATTTCATAGTACATTATTTCTTCAATGTAATTCAATAACTTCCACTACACGCAACACTGAGTTCAAACGCACCACGACATACAAAACAAGCCATTAAAAAAGCAGTTATGATTAGTATTACCTGAATTTTAAACATTATATAATCCATATAATTCTATAATCTATATTTTGAATTTTATAGACAAAATTTTAGAACCAATTCAATTTTTTCAGATAAATGAATTATTTTTCAAAAAATGAAATTTCACCGCCTTTTAATGGAGAAGTCTTTTTAAATCCAATATTTTAAACTTTTATTTATTCAAATTAAAAAATAAACTTCTTATTTGGAATTAGGACATAAGAATTTATTTTTAATAAATTTTTGGTGTTTTTCTGATAACTTTTATTTTTGGGGGAAACATTGAAAAAAACTATATTTTAACTGAAAACAACTTTTTTAATTAAAATAATTTATAGTTTTGAATTATGAATTTTAATGGTATGGAACTATAATTAGATTATATTTTTACCATTTAATACAATGATGGTAATTGTATTTAATTTTACTTTGAAATTGGACATAAATAAGTGTTAATATTTTGATAGTTAATATTTTTTTAAAATACACTTTTAGGTTTTGATAACAGGAATTAAATATAAATTAATTAATTAAACTTATATGTTTTGAAATTTCTAAAATAAAATCCATTTTTGAATTCTGAATATCAAAATTATCTTAGGGTGAATTTTTGATATATTTATGAAAACATTGAATTTTTGATGAATAGGAAAAAACACAAAGTTATTGTTTAAAACCGACTTTTTATTTAAATAATTATTTATTTTATTTAAATTTTTTTATGTAATAATTTATAAATAAAACCATTATAAGTTCAATTTAATTCATTGAATTCAGTTTATTATAATTTTAGATATATAAAAATATTATAGAACTGTTTACACTCTTTTACACACCTCCAAGGAGCAGTTGCAAATTTTCATAAAACATAATTTTTCTGATTATGTGAATTGAATTTTAAAAATTCAAGAGACATGATTGATATCAGTATATAAAATTTGGTTCAATAATATGAAAATAATTTTTTTTGTATAGTTACTTTTTACTTTTATTTACCGTTTTTAGAGGTAAATAGGGCAATTCAAGGTAAAAAGATTATTATAATAATACATAATTACCTTAACACTTCTCCTAACCATATTAGATGAGTCATGGACGACCAAGGAAATCCTTGGATCTATTTGGGGACCCCATGAAGCCACTTATTAATGATAATGACACTTTATTGTAATTTACTTATAGTAAAGGAAAAAATGACAAAAACATATATCTTTTAGTAAATCAATTTTTACATGGGGTTATATAAGTCATAGTTTCGACTATAAATATTAATTGAAAATATAAAAATATTTCCTAAATAATGGTATTTTATTTATATTTTTTAGACATTAAATAATTTAATTTAGTTATGACATGATGATGATGTAGTAATTAACTTATTAATGAAATATTAAAATAATTGATATTATAAATATCCAAAAAATGTAATATGAGAATTTTTTTGAATTAAAATAATTTTCTAGGTTAATATGACATGTTAAGGTTTATTAAAGGTATTTTTTAGAAGTAATAATGCTGTTATGAATTAAAAAAAACAACATAGAAAATAGTGTCAAAATTGACATAAAAGTGCTTTTAAAACAATGATTATATTATTAATTGATATTCATTTCCTAAAAATATATTGTTCAGAAAAATGGAATAAATAATATTATATATGTCATTAATGAACCACTTGGGGTTGTCTTGGATGATTATTTTATGTTTATTAATCATATAATATAAAAATAAAAAGAGACATGGCAAATGTCAAATTAATTAATTAAGAGTTAAATCTAAAAGACGAGGTTCAAATAGTGACCCAAACCTGTATAAATCCTATTGGTTGAGTAATATTCAAACCATCCCCACCTCAGACTATAAATAAATCATTTTTAACCCATTATAGACCGAAAATAATTTTATTATAAAATAATATTTCAATCCTTTCCTAAGGTACCCCCCTCACCCATCTTATAAAAGGGCACTCCACCTTCTCTCATATTCACATCATCAAAGCCATTTGGCTCATCCAAACGCTGCCCAAATATCCTGTCAACTATCCTACCTTCATTTAAGTGGAATTTCTTTAGTTAGAAAGCCAACCTAAGGATCCCTTTTGATCAGATCAAAAGGAAGAACCCAAAGAAGAGGTAAATATTTCATCACCTCTTTCAAGGTATTTTCTTCTTCCACTTCTTCTATACATGTTGTTTCCATTATAAAATAATAACTCGAGTATCTTCTATATAATGTGATGTTATTATAAATATGGTACAAACATATTTATTATTCTATCGATCCTTTGAATGACATGTCACCATACGTGCGTACGTACAACTTACTGTCTCCACGTCGTGGTGTAGTAGTTATTCAATACATTATTTTTTGGACGGGTATAATAATGATGTATAATTGATTTAAATAATAAATATAACATGATAATGATTCTGTATATATGATATAAAATCCAATTATATATGTTTTTAATATCAAAAGAATGATATTGTCGCTCATGCGTATGTACGGATTACCATCTCCATGAACGCAATGAGATTCATTCCCCATCATAACCATTGAAGACTAATTTTCATTTGATGTTTAAAAATAAGGTTTAAATAATTGATAACATTTTGGATATGAATAAGATACATACCATCCCTAAAAAACATGACTCACGCAATAAAGAATATATAGTAAAATGAATCAGTTAACACCCAAAATGATGATAAAACTAAAATACGATTAACAAAGAATTATTCAAAGATCATATATTATATCATAATTATGTATATGGTTTTTTTATTTAATAACAATTATTTAAAAATTATACAATAGGTCAATGTACCATTGACCAAGGAAAATTAGAAGGTAAGGGTTAATTCTTTAATCTCATTATTATTCGAGATTGATCGTGGGTAAGTTTTTATTGGGACATATTTATTATCCATGTGAGTGTTTCATAAAAGAGATTTCAATGGGATTATTTTATGGTTATCTTGTATTAAAACATCATTTTAAATGTTTTAAATATTTATTCATCTAAATAATTCTCATTAATGTCTAGGTTTTCAAAATGGGTTTTTAATGATTTATTTATATGGATATAAATGTTTATAAAATGTTAATTCCATTCAAAAGATTCAAATTGGTATGGGAAACTTTTCTTCAAAAAAGTCATTAAATGTCTTCCATTCTAAATTGAGTGACGTTTAAATGCTTTCATGAAAAAGGGATATTTATCTAAAAGTGTTTTACAAATCATTTTCATCAATGTCAACATCCTTCGATGGATTTAAAACTTGTTTGATTTTGATTTATTATGATACAAATCTTCCATATTGTATTGAAGGTTTTGTGAAATGTTTGACTGTCGATGTATTATTTTTAAACAATTCCAGGTTTATGGTTAAAGTATTAACATTTCGTATGCTATTTCTAATATGAATGTTTATGTTATGATTCATCATTTTCATATGAGAAATGTATTGGACATAGTAAGTGACAGGTGGAGCCCGCTATAGCTCCTCGATGCATCAGAAGGTCTCTTGAGACAATTAGATGTGGAATTATCTAAGTCATTTGCTAATTTGACATATGGTTTTGGCCAAGGCCTTAATCATTTTTAGAAGTCTTGGATGAGGTCTTGAAAAATTGTTTCAGAATGTCTAGAAATATACATTCCATCATTATGAAAATAATATTGATGGTTCTTGTGGTCATTCAACTAGTAGAATACCCATGGTTATGTTTTATTATGGAATTATTTACTGTAATTCCCCAACCACAGTTACCTAGAGTCAGTGAATTATCACATAACATTGGGACGATCACAAGGAAATCATGTGTCTAAAGACCGATCATTTTAGTATTATTGGAAATAATATTTATACATAAGTTCAACATTACAACATGAAAAGAAATACAGAATGAATTTTATACATTAGAATCATTCAAACCTCCTAGATTATTCCCGAAATTCACTCATTACTAACTTCTTCATATCTTAGGAAAATTAAACATAAGAAAGGGGTGAGCTCAAACGCTCAGTAAGGGTAAGCAATACCGTTGAAGATAACATAAATATTAAGCATGGTGAATAATTGAAACCACATGCCTTTTCCAATAAGAAACATGAATACGATTATTGCAAGAATCTGGGCTGAGTAAATAATGCCATAATAAAACATAATCATGGGTATTCTACTAGTTGAATGACCACATGAACCATCACTGTTATTTTCATAATGAGGGAATGTATAATGCCGGACATTTTGAAACATTTTTGTCAAGGCCTCAGGAAAGACATAAAAAATTATTAAGGCCACGGACAAAACCATAAATCAAATTTGGAAAGGCCTCGGCCGATTCCATGTCTAGTTGTCTCATGAGACCTACTGATACATCGAAGTGATATAGAGGGCTCCACCCGTCACTTACTAAGTCCAATACATTCCTCATATGAAAAGGTTAAAATATAACATAAACATTCGTATTAAAACTGGCATATGAAATGTAAATACTTTAACCATAAACCATGAATGGTATAAAAATAGCACTTACATAGTCAACCATATCACAAAACCATCAATAAAAAATGGATGTTTTGTATCATAACGAATCAACTTCAAATAAAAATAAAATCCATCAGAAGATGTTGACATAGATGAAATCAAATCATTTTTAGAGAAATATATTTTTCTATTTTGAAATCATTTAAAGGTCACATAATTATAAAATAAAACATGTATATTTGAAAATATTCTTATAATCTTGTATGGGAAGATTTGAAGATGTTATAGTGGAAGAAAATAGCCGCACCCTCCGTATAAGTTAAAAAAGACATTCTTACAATATTATGGTCGAAAAGGTTAAAAATCACCTTGTTTGGAAAATGACTGAAAGATTCCTTTCAAACAATTTTAGGAAAAGTCAAACAAGGGTATAAATAACTTTAACCCATAATCTAGTAAATTTTAAAAATGTTTTGGAATACATTTTTAAGAAACATGGATGTGGATGATAATGAGGTCCCAGTACATACTAGCATAAAAACAACCTCAAATAAAAAAAGATTGTGAAATTAACCCTTACCATGTAATTTTACTTGGTCTAGGGTAGGTTAGCCTTTGTTATAATGGTGGAAAAATTGTTATTAAATTATTCATGAACTGTATACATTAATATGATATCATATATGATCTTATAATATTTCTTTGTTTATAATATTTTAGTATTATCATCGTTTCGGGTGTTAACGGATTTGTTTTCCTTTATATTATTTATTATGTGGCTTATATTTGTTATTGATGGGATTTATCTTATTCACAGACATAATGATATCATGTCTTTAAACATTATTTCTAATCATCAAATGAATATTATTCATGAATGGATATGATGGGGAATGAATCTCATCACGTTTGTGGGGACGGTAATCCGTACGTACGCACTAGCGACAATATCATTATTTTAATATTAAAATAATATATAAATTTATGGTATATAATATATATAGAATAATTATAATGTTATATTTATTATTTACATCAATTAGACATCATTATTATACCCTTCTAAATAAAAATGTATTGAATAACAATTACACCACAAGGTGTAAACGGTAAGTCGTACGTACACACGTATGGTGACATGTCATTTAAAGGACGGATAGAATAATCAATATGGTTGTAACATCTTTATAATAAAATTAAAGTATATAGAAGATACTGGAGTTATTATTTTATAATGGATATAACAATGAAAGAGGTAGTGGAAGAAGAAAGGAACTTGAAATAGGTGATGAAATCTTTTCCTCTTCTTTAGGTTCTTCCTTTTGATTTGATCAAAAGGACTCAATAGGTTGTCTTTATGACTAATGGAAGGACTCTAGGATGAAGTTAGGATAGTTGAGAGTGTATTTGAATAGGGTTTATCCAGTCCAAATGTCTTTGAAGGTGTGAATTAGAGATAAGGATAGTTCCCTTTTACAAGAGGGGTAAGGGGCACCTTAGGAAAATCTAGCAATATTGTTTTATAATAAAATAATTTTATGTTTATAATGTCTCTAAAATTAATTATTTAAATTATAAGGTGGTTATGGGTATAAATCCTATCAAAATATAGGTTTTATATTGTTTTGGGTCACTATATTAACATTATATTTTAGATTTAACTCTTAGTTAAATAGTTTGACATTTACCATGTCTCTTTGTATTTTTATAATATATGGTCAATAAACTTACTATATACTTCCAAGAGAACCCCATGTAGTTAATTAATGATATTAATATCATTATATAAGTCTTTTTTCCGAACCTTATATTTTTAGAAATATTATATCAATTAATAAAATATATTTGTTTTAAAAACTCCATTATGTCAATTTCAAAACTATTTAATAATTCATTTTTTTTAAATCTTAAAAACATTATTAATTCGAAATAAATTTATTTAATCAATACTAACCTGTCATATTAACCTAGGAAATTCATTTATGGAATCAAAACATTCAAATTACATTTATTTTAAAATTTATAATATAATTTATTTGATTAATTCATTAATATGGAAAATAATTCATCATCATTGTGCCAAAAATAAATTTAATTATTCAATGTCTAAAAAGTACAAATAAAATACCATTATGTTTGAAATAGTCTTATGTTTGTAATGAATTTTTATAGTCTAAGTGATAACTTTCATAACCCTATGTAATAATTGTTTTACTAAAGCATATATGCTTATGTCATTTTTTATTTACTTTAACTTAATTAATATAATGGATCATTGTCAATTAAAAGTGGCTCCATGGGGTACCAAAATCGACCCAAAGATGTCCATGGTCAGAAATGTATCATCCAATAGGGTTAGGACACGTGTTAGCATAATTTAATATTATTATAATATTATGTTTTACTCTTATTTACCAGATTTACCCTTTAACAATGGTAAATAAAATATTTACCGAATTATAAAAAATGTCTAAAAATAAAAGTTACCTATTTACACAATTTGGACCTTTTGATTCAAAATATGGGATCCATTTTTTCAAATTGAAAACACAGATGTGGTAGAAATTAAATTAAAATTAATTCCTGTTGTCAAAACAAAAAATCTTGCTTTTATGAAATAATAACTATCAAAAGATTGACACTTGTTTATGTCCAGTATAAATGTGATATTACATCCAATGTCAAAAATTAACATTTATGGTAAAAATATTATCTAATTATACTTCAAATCCTATAAATAGTATAATATATCACTATAAAATATTTTGATTAAAAAAGTTTTTTTATTTAAAATTTATTATTTTTCACTATTCATAAAAAACTGAATGTTCTCATAAAAATACCAAAAAATCACCCTATGCTAATTTATAAATTTCGAATCCAAAATTGAAGTCCATTTTGAATGATAAAATTTATTAAAATTCAAAAATATGGTATTACTATTCATAATGTCTTTTTTGATTGGTTATGGTGTGATAGAACCTCGAAGTTGCATACAATGCAAGATATTGCATTATTCAAAGGGAAACGTGCCATGGAATCTTTGGGTGTTACATTCTCCCCTCCATCAAATAATTTCAATATCTATATTTCTAGAGTATTACTGTGTAAAACTTCTCTGCTGGTTATTCATCAAAAGTTCCTCGGGTTCCCACGTTACCTCTTCCATCTTATGGTTTCTCCATAGAACTTTTACCAGACGAGTCATCCAGTTTCTCAGCACTTGTTCTCTTGTATCAAGAATCCAGATGGGCACTTCGCAAAAAGATAGATCGGGTTCTAGTACTAATTCCACATTGGTGAGTACATGCGTTGGTTCAGGCATGTATTTTCTCAACAATGCTACGTGGAATACATCATTAACATTGGAGAGACTTGGAAACATTTCCAAATAGTATGCTAGAGCCCCAATCTTTCAAGAATATCAAAAGGTCCGATGTACCTGGGACCCAATTTTCCCTTTTTACCGAAATGTATAACACCCTTACTTGGATATAACTTCAAGAAAACATGATTTTCTACCCTAAATTCCAAATCCTTCCTTCGGTTATCAACATATCTCTTCTACCTACTTTGAGATGATTTAATGTGGTTTTGGATTACCCTCACCTTTTCCATCGTTTCCTCCACAAGTTCTAGTCCTACATGTTTTCTTTCAGCAACATCATCCCAACAGGTTGGTGTGCGACATCTCTTTCCATATAACACTTCATATGGTGCCATCTGAATACTTGAATTGAAGCTATTGTTATAGGAAAATTATAACAGAGTTAAATATTTATCCCAAATACCTTGAAAGTAAAGTGAGAATGATATCAACATGTCTTCTAACATTTGAATAGTCCATTCTGATTGTCCATCAGTTTGGGGGTGGTATGTAGTGCTCAAACAATCTTCAGTGTTCAGGACTTTATGAAGACTTTTCGAGAATCATGATGTAAAACGTGGATCAGGATCATAAACAATCGATAGGGGTACTCCATGAAGTCTCAAAACTTCATTAATATGTAGTCTTGCTGGAAGTTCAAATGGAAAATCTTCCTGTATTTCATGAAAATGTGCTGACTTGGTAAGATGATCAACAATGACCAATATTACATCATTCCTTCATGGAGTCTTTTGTAGTACCATGACAATGTCTATCATAATATTATACCACTTCCACTCCTTTATGGGGAGAGGATGCATGACTCCTCCGTGCTATTTCCTTCTAGCCTTCACTTGTTGACAAACCATACATCTTGAAACAAAATCTGCAATCTCCATCTTAATTTTTTCCCACCAAAAATGTTCCTTCAAATCTCTATATATTTTGCTGCTTCCAGGGTGTATAGATAAATTAGAACTATGAGCATCATTCAATAATTCCCTTTTTAGATCAGGTATATCAGGAACACAAAGTCTCTTCCCAAATTTTAAAATTCCTGCTTCATATACAACGCCAATCAATCACCCATCTTTCACAACTTTAGTCTTCTTCTGAAATTCCCCATCATCATCCTGAGAACATTTTATCCTTTCATGAAAAGATGGTTTGGAAACAATTTGAAAAAGCCATGATGTTTCACCTTTCATGGTAATTCCCATATCCATCATTATTAGATACATGAAAATATGATACCTTTCAACACTCATCTTGTTCCAAACTTCATGATCCTTTTTGCTCAAATCATCTTCCACCTTATTTTCCTTCCCCGAGTGGTAGTGTATCGTGCAATCATAATCCTTGAGTAGTTCAAGCCATTGTCCTTGCCTCATGATGAGTTCTTTCTATGAGAAAATATACCTCAAACTCTTGTAATCGGTATATATCTCACATTTTCCACCATAGAGATAATGTCTATCTATCATCAAATAAATGATTACAGCTGGTAACACAAGATCATGAGTAGGATATTTTTTCTCATTAATTCTTAGCTGTCGTGATGCATAAGCAATAACCCTATCATTGTGCATATAGACACAACCACGTCCTTTCATTGATGCATCACTATAAATAACAAACCCATCATTCCCCGATTGTAGAGTCAATATAGGAGAATTGACTAATCTTCTCTTTAGTTCTTCGAAAAAGTATTCACACTCTTTTGTCCAAAAAATTTAAACCCATTAAGTGTGATCTTGGTTAATGGGTTAACCAATCAGGGAAAATTCTAGACGAAATGCTGATAACAACCTGTTAAACCAATAAAACTACGTACCTCAATTATACTCGTCAGAGCTGGCCATTCTTGGATTGATCTTGTATTAGAAGGATCAACAGAGATTCCATAATTGGAGACAATATTTCCCCGAAAATAAATCTACTGATGCCGAAATTGACACTTGCTAAACTTCCTATAAAATTCATGTCTTCTCAGAGTCTTCGGGATAATGTGCAAGTGAATTTCATGATCTTCATTGCTTTTTCAGTATACCAAGATATCATCAATAAATACCACTACAAAGTCATCAAGATATTCCTTGAAAGCTCTATTCATTAGATCCATGAAGACATAGGGTGAATTATTCAACCCAAAAGGCATTACTGTAAGCTCATAATGCTCATACCAGGTTCTAAATGTTTTTTTTCAGAATGTCCTACTTCTTCACACACAACTAATGATATCCAGATCAAAGGTCAATCTTTAAAAAGTATTGTGCTACATGAAGTTGGTCAAATAAATCATCACTAAAAGGTAGGGGATAGTTGTTCTTTAATTTCTTATAACATTGATCTCCCAGTAGTCAATTAACAACCTCATAGATCCATCTTTCTTCTTAACAAAAAGGATAGGGGCTCCCCATGGAGAAACACTTGGTAAAATAAACCCCTTATTACTCAATTCCTCTATTTGTTTCATTATTTTCACTAATTTCATAGTGGTCATTCTATACGGGGTCTTCTATATGGGCCTTCATCCCGGAATTAAATCAATGGAAAACTAAATTACTCGTTCTGGAGGATGTCCAGGTAAATATTCAGGAAATATATCAAGATACTCTTCCACAATAGGTACATCCTCTCTTTGAACATTCTTTTCCTCACCCATAGTTATTTCATTCTCTTCCTCCCAAATAATTGAATTTAGTTGAGCTACTGGGGGTGGATCTATATAAAAATTTGGTGGTGATGATTCTGATCTAAAGAAAAGGTGTTCTTTATCTTCTTCATCAAAAATAGTATCCTCCTTTTCTTACAATAATTTTTTTTATCATGGTCCGAAAGCCAATCTATGCCGAGGATTATATCAAATTCGATCGTGGGTATAATGATGAGATCAGCAGATAAAGAACATTTATACGCCCTAATGGGAACTAATTCACAATGCTTTGTAGCAATGATACTTCCCTTAAGAGTTATGACTGACAACTCCCTTGTTAAATTAAATTTGAAATAACTATTTTTCATAGCAAACTGGAATATATAAAACAATGTGATGATCCAGAATCAAATAATATAATGTCTAAACTTGAGGAAACCATTAAATTACCTTCCACTATATCTTTTTGGGATTTAACATTAGTTGTAGTGATCAGATAAGCTCAGACTTGATCCCTTGGACTTTTCTGAGGTAATTTTCCTTCACATTTTGGAAATTCATTTTCATAATGTCCCATCTTCCAGCAATTGTAGAATTGAACATTGGTAGCATCTTACATTCCCTTACAATCACCAGCAAGATGGACATTCTATCCAAATTTGTAGCATTACCCTTTACCTTATAGACTGACACCAGGGTCCTTCCTTCCACAATTATCAGAGGGTTGAAATGAAATTCTTCCCTTCTTCAATGTTTCCTTATTTCCTTTCCCATAATGTTCAACATACCTCTTCTTCTCTAACTTTTCATTAAAATCACAAGAGATAGAGAATTCCTTTTCTGTCTTGATAGCACGCGAGATAATATCATCGTATGATGAGAAAGATTGTGATACTAATGCTTTATGGGGAAATGGTTTTAACCCATAAAAAAATGATCAATCTTACTTCTTGGGTTACATATATAATATACATCATGCCTCTCTATCCTTGTAAAGTTAGCTTCATACTTTGTGACATTCTCATCCTCCTTTTTCCTGATACTCAGAAACTATCTTTCCATATCCGCTCGATGGTCATGAGAAAAGTATTTTTCTAAGAAAATTTATTTAAACTACATCTATTACATATTTGATACTTCATCATCTTACTTTGTGTTTTTAATCAACGACCACCATTGATCAGCATCTCCGGTGAGGCAGTAAACTGCCATGAAAACTTTTTCCTTTTCACTACTCCACAAGGCATGGAATATTTTCTCTAAGGAATTTATCCATTGCTCACCTACTAATGGATATTTAATCCAATAAAATGTTGGTGGTTGTTGAATCATGAAGTGTTCTAACATTGAACCTCCAAGCTCTAGATCAAGGTGCTCCATATAGGTAAGGTTATGATTCATAACCTGAGTGAGTCGTCCTAGTATGGTGATAATCTGATCAACACCAGTTGTATCACCAACTCAACTATAATTATCTTGAGGAGGAGTGAAATACATATATGGAGTGTGTGCATTGATATTGTCTCCATTCCTTCCCCTAGGTTCCGTGTCTAAACAATGACATACACTATAATAGTTTAAGAATTGCAATACATAAATCCAAACTTGTAAAACACGTATCATAAATTGTACAGTTTATGGATATAATCTATAATCATAAAAAAAATCATTGAAAAAGTATATACTCATAAACCCTTCATAATGGTTTGTAAAGAAAATAAGAATTATCATAAGCATATCCCCTGGGAGTGTCGTAACCAAGAGTGAAGTACGTCCCGTTGTCGTGTAATAGTTCCTGTTCGAGTCTAGATTGATGTAGTGTTTTTGGGTTTAACCCCTAGGTATATCTGTTCCAGATCCGCCTTTACCTTCTCGTATCCAGATAGGGATGTATTTCATGGAAAACTCACAATATATATACAATACCAAAATTCTAGGATATTCTTCTATACTAATCCTCAAAGTCCATCTTAGGACTATGTGCTCTAATCAGAGATTATTTAAATATCATTTCCAAGGTTTGTACTAAACTTTCTCTGATACCAACTGTAACGCCCTGACCCTAGTTACCCAGAGTTGGTGCATTATCACATAACATTGGCATGATCACAAGTAAATCATGTATCTAAAGACCGAACAGTTTAGTATTATTGGAAATAAGATTCATACATAAGTTAAAAATTACAACTTGAAAAGAAATACAACATGAATTTATTCCATTAGAAACATCCAATCACCCTATATTACGCCTGAATGTAACTCATACCTAACTTATTCATATCTAGGAAAAATATAACATAATAAAGGTGTGATCTCAAATGCTCAGTAAGGGTAATAAATACAACGGAAGATAACATAAATATTAATCATGTGAATAATTGAAATGACAAGCCTTTATAAATAATAAACATGAATAATTTTATGGAAGTAATATGGTATGAGTAAATAATAACATAATAAAACATAATCTTGGGTATTATAGTAGTCGAATGACCACATGAACCATCAATATTATTTTCATAATGGGGTAATGTATAATGCCAGACATTCTGAAACATTTTTTTATGGCCCTAGCCAAGACGTCTAAAATGATTAAGGCCTCATCCAAAACCATATATCAAATTGGGAAAGTCCATGACCAATTCCACGTCGAGTTGTCTCATGATACCTACCTATTCATCGAGGAGCTATAGCGGGTTCCACCTGTCATATACTAAGTCCAATACATTCCTCATATGAAAAGGTTGAAATATAACACAAACATTTATATTAAAACTAGAATAAAAAATGTAAATAATTTAACCATAAACCATTAATGTTATGAATGTAGCACTTCAACAGTCAAACATATCACAAAACCTTCAATACAAAATAGAAGTTTTGTATCATAATTAATCAACTACAAATAAACATTAAATCCCTCAAAAAATGTTGACATAGATGAAATCAAAACCTTTTTAGAAAATATCTCTTTCTATTTTGAAATCATTTAAATGTCACATCATTATAAAATAAAACATTTATATTTGAAAATATTGTTATATTCTTGTAAGGGAATTTTCGACGATGTTATAATGGCAGAAAATAGACGCACCCGCCGTATATGTTAAAAAAAGACATTCTTAACTTAATTTTGTCGAAAAGGTTAAAAAGTACCTTGTTTGGAAAATGGCCGAAAGATTGCTTTCAAACCATTTTATAAAAAGTCAAAAAAATTGAATAATTCACTTTAACTCATAGTCTAGTAAATAGTAAAATTGTTTTGGAATAAATATTTAAGAAAAAAGGATGAGGATGATAATGAGGTCCTAGTAGATACTTATGTAAAAACAACCTCAGATAATAAATAGATTGTGAAATTAACTCATACCTTATACATTTCCTTGGTAGAGGGGAGGTTAACCTCCTGTATAATGGTGAAATAATTGTTATTAAATTATTCATGAACAATATACATTAATATTATATCATATATGGTCTTATAATATTTCTTTTTTAATAATATATTAATATTGTCGTCGTTTCAGGTGTTAACAAATTCTTTTTCCTTTATATTCTTTGTTTTGTGACTCATAATTGTTATGGATGGGATGTATCTTATTCATAACCAGAATGATATCAAGTCATTAAACATTATTTTTAATCATAATAAGAAAATTTTCTTGAATGGATACAATGGGGAATTAATCACATTATGTTCGTGGAGACGGTAATCCGTACATATGCACGAGCGACAATAACATTTTTTTGATATTAAAATTAAATATATTTGGGTGGTATATCATATATACAGAATCATTATCATTTTATATTTATTATTTACAACAATTATGTCACGACCCCCTCCCCACAATGTTTACCCCTACTGGGATGGTAATGTGAGAAGGGAGATAATGACCCCCGAGTCCCGCCTTCAGTAGGCCCTGGGTTGGTGACAAGCTCTGAGGGTATTGTAAGACACAATATGGAAGGAATTTCCCTCTAAGAGAACACATGCAGAAGAGGGAGATAAGATAGACACCAATAAACTACAACATAGAACTGGAAATATAAAAAACCCATGTGCACAAATGGAATGTCAGGCAAAAGTACAACAACTGAAAGGGAAAAACTAAAAGTACCCAAAAGAAAGTAAAACAGCTGCATCCACAAGCCCAAACAGCTCATGCAACCACAAGCTCGTAGAAACTAGCTTGATCTCCAACCTGCTCTAAGTGAACTGAAAAAAAAAGTTTATATGAACATATGGTGAGTATAAGAGTATACTCAATAGGATCATCCTCGAAGCCTCTCGTGAAAAAGTAAGAAGAGCATGCTAAAGCATAGTGAACAACAAGTGAAACTAACTCGTCACCTAAACAGGTATACTATGTTCCCACCCTCACCATTTCTTCTCTCACCAAGTAACACATACAATAATATAGAATATAGAAAAGAATATCAAGGGTTCCCGGCTAATACTTCCCCAATGGTTTGCCGCTTTTCCCCAACGATATACGTCTTTTTCATCTCTCTCAAAAGGCTTTCACGTAGACACCTGGGCTAAGCTCCACTATCTGCACCTCGTTTTCCACAATGGCTTGCCCGCAGACACCAGAGAGAAGCACCACACCATCCTCGCAACCAAAAGTAACCATGTAGGTACTGGGAGCCACCACATCTCACATAACGTGTATCATATGTTGGGTATTATACCCCAATCCATTATAGACCATACTTGGAGTAAGGATACTCAAGCCATCAGAACCTATAAACGTTACACCCATAATATTCCATAGGATACGATATCCAGAATATATGTCTGTGAATAACCACAAGACATTACAGCCCTCTACACACATATATGGGGAAAACTAACCACTATGCCTAATGGAAAAAGTACCTACTAGTAGAAGATAGGAGGGCCAAAGGGGGTAGTCATCCATTCATCCTCCCCCCAAAATGTTTGGGAAATCACACCCCCAGGGTTCAGAATCCCCGGGGTTTTAGTTTCCCTTACTGACAAGGTGGTATAGCGTATGGAAACACAAAAAGTACAAAATATATTATAACTCACAACCATACTAAGGGAATAACCTAGTCTTAGACACAACTACAGCTAACGTCTCTCGGACTCTGGGATTCCACTTCTAAGACCAGGTATCCAATTAGCACACAACCATTTAAATAGCATTATTATATTAATTCATTCCCTTTTTATCAATTCCATAGTACATTAATAAATTCTTCCAACATTAATTAACCATGAACAAAAACACATTAAATTCCATTAGCTTCACACCCAATGTCAATTGTTACTTCAATAGTTTCCAACCTCATCATTATGTTACGACAACTCCAACCCGAAGAGTTAATACAGTTTAATCACACATTCATTATAGAATTACTTTCCCATTTTCACAGGCATTCTAGAAAATCATTCTATCATACTAAACACAATAGGGATCAAAACGAAGAGTAGTTGTACTAGCCGTTGAGTCTTTGTTTCCAATATCAAGAGCATAGACTCATCCACCCTTAAGAAGCTAGACACAAAAATCACGTGGCATATCATGCACGTCTTTGCCTCCTTCGGAAGAATGGTAAGCAAGACCAGCTACCTTGAGTAGGGGGGGGGGAAAGTAAATTAGATATGCAATCAAAGAACCCACAAGCATCAAATAATCACATCCATCCCATTCCATAATCCCTGGTGTCCTCCCTGACACCCACATGCATGAACTGATGCAACTCGACACTCTAGGAGTCTTCCTCTACCACAACCAAACTGCCTCTATGCCCCCACATATCACAACACCCCTCCAGGGTCACATCACAGCACAAGCAGCAGGAAAGAAAACATCACATCAATTGGGATATTGGCCCTTTAACAAGGCATCCAAACTTCATACATAAGGAGAAATCATGGCTCTAAAGTAAAACTAATTTTACATTACTTCAAACAACAAGAACCAACATGATTCAGGTTTACCATCCAACTAAATTAAACATGTACATCGTCATCAATTTGATTAACATCAAATTAGAAAAAAAACAAAAACAGGATTCATTTAAATGCCTCTCTATCTTTATCCAATTAATTATCCATTAATTACACCTTTAAATTCTCTATCAATTTCATTATGAACAACATGCTAACAATAAAGGAATAGATATCACACTATCTAGAAAATCAAGAGGCGAACCATTATCACGGTTCATAGCAACAACATGCGATCAAACCAATTATTTTAATCCAATTCAAGTATTTAATTAGTTTAATTTCATTGTGATCCAAAGGGATAAATCATTCTAACTCTACCATTGCACATAAAAAATTAGAGAAGCAACAAATCCTATACCTCAATGGTTTTCGACGAAAACCACAACAAACGAAGAACACACAAAAATCCGGGTTGATTCTCCAAGAATCCTCCTTAAATCTCTTCTACTTGCACAAACAAGACCAAATCTCGTACTGTTTTACATTCACACACTTAGATCTACCCATAACGGGTGTAGATATAAGAAACTTATAGAAGAGGAGTAGATCTAAGAAACCAAACATGAACGAAGATGAACGATCACATACCTCATGAAACCGACTTCGATTCATCAAGAGATGCCTTCAGATTGCCTCCAAAATGCTTGGGAGAGGTTCTCCTACCTTGGAGGAAGGGTAATCCAGAGTTATGGCCGCTTAGGGGCTTATATGATCCATTTAGAGGAAAAAAAGTTACATCCACAATTTTAGGATCTAGTTTTAGGTGCCCGCACGGTTGGACAACCCGTGTGCTAACCGTTCATTAGCTTTATCCTCGTCAAACACTCATCGCACAGTTAGTCCACACTGTTAGACAAACCATCAGATAACCATGCATTAGCCACTGCCTCCAACACCAACCTCACACGGTTTGGCTGCACGGTTTATACAAACAGTACACCTCCCGTGTGAAAGATATCACCCATTATTTCTCCTTAAAATTCCACCCAAACGCACCCCCCAAGTCACCCTAACATCCTCGAACACCTCTAGCACCACATTTTCATTATCTATTGGACTGGAGAGGTTTGGGCCATTACATCATATACCTCTCAAAACACTCTCGTCCTCAAGATTCCGAAACTCACCTAAAGAGAAAAACAAAATAGGGTCCAAACAACAACCCATTGAGATACCTCTCAAAAGAGAGCATGCCACAAAAGCGACAAAGAGATCCATCTCATGACATGAATGTTTCATAACCAAAAAAGATACAATGATACATGAAAATATTTAAACATAAAACAGCTCTGGGTACTAAGCATGTATCTGTGACTCACGTTCCCAGGTACTCTCCTCCAAGCCACCGTGTCGCCACATGACACGTACTAAAGGAATAGATTGCCTGTGAAATACCTTCTCCTTGCGGTCTTGGATCTCCATAGGTCGCTCCTCAAGGGTTGCATCATCATAAACATCAATCTCTCCCCAATCGATGATGTGGGAGTCATCATGAAAATAACAACAGAGTTGTGATACATGGAAAACATCATGTATCCAACCCATCTGATGGGGGAGTGCTAATCGATACACCACATCTCCAACATGAGCTAACACCTCGAAAGGATGCACAAACCGAGGAGAAAGCTTACTTTGATGACCAAAACTTCGCTGCCCACGATGGGAATTCACCTTAAGAAACACATGATCCCCGATAATAAACTCTAAGGGTCTCCTCCTTCGATCAACATATGATTTTTGACAATCTTGTGCTGTCTTCATCCTCTCACGAATCACGGAAACCATCTCTGTTGTATTCTTCACTAGTTCCTGTCCAAGAATTGCTAACTCTCTGACCCCAGTCCAGCATAATGAAGAACGGAAAGACTGACCATACAAGGCTTCAAACAGTTCCATGCCGATGGTGGAGTGAAAAATATTGTTGTAAGAGAACTCCACCAAGGGTAGGTTCCTCATCCAGGAACATTTGAAATCAAGAACACAAGAGCGTAACATGTCTTCAAGAGTCTGGATGGTTTGCTCTGTCTAACCATACGTTTGAGGATGAAAAGTAGTGCTAAGGCATATTTGAGAACCGATATCATGTTGGAGACCTCTTCACACCCTGGAGATAAATCTAGGATCTCGATCAGAGATGATCTTCCTATGGACTCCATGAAGTCTCACCACCTACTCTAGATACTACCTCCACAAAACCTCCACTGAGCTTGACTCCTTGACTGCTATAAAGTGGGATGATTTTGTTAAACGATCCACTTCCACCCAAATAGCATAATGTCCTCTCGAAGCTCAGGGTAAACCTGTAACAAAGTCCATTGAGATGTCCTCCCACTTCCACCGAGGAATCTCATATGGCTGAAGAAGACCACATGGAACACGGTGTTCGGCCTTCACCATCTGACAAACTAAGCATTGGGACACAAACTCTGCAACCGCACACTTCAGCCCATTCCACTAAAACTGAATCCTCAAGGATCGGTACATCTTTGTCATGCCAGGGAGTACTACTATGGGCGATCTATGGAACTCTCAGAGAACCATCTCATGCATTGTCAAGCAAACAAAAAGACTTCCATGATACAATACTCGGTGTTGTTTGTCCTCCGACCAACCATCAGTATAACAACCCATACATTACATAAATTATTATTACATTAGAGTTGAATCATACTTTTTACAACATATAACAAAACCATAAAAGGAATGTATAGGTATAGTGTCTTTAGAAACTGGGAAACATAACAAACTAGTTCATAAAATCAACTACATTGTCTCCCATTTATTTCCCCATATCTAGAGTCCCTTTTTGGTATATCCTACTTAATATCCTTCTTCTTGAGCTGGGGAAAATATAACATACAAAAGGGTGAGCTCAAATGCTCATTAAGGGTAAAAAAAAGAAATATTAGTCATATCATATTCATAAGAACATAACATTTTGAAAATCATAACCTGCAAAAGAGGTCATAATATCATGTCATGGGATAAAACATAGTAATGAAAAGTAATCCCAAATAATCATAACATAAAACCTGAAACTTTGTGGCATACACACATAATCATAGAAAAAAATTTCATAATATTCAAGGCAAATTTACAAGACCATCATAGAGGACAAAGTCCATTACTGAACTGAGTTCACTCCCTGTTCCAGTCCTGTATCACGGAACTGGTATAACTTATCGTTCCAGTCATGTCTATCTCATGAGATATAAATATTTACCCAATGCATTGGAGGGAGATATAGGTCCCACCCATCTCATAATGAAACCATTATTATGTTTTCCACAAAATCATAAATCATTCATCATAACATAACCCATGTAATAAAAATGTGATTCATAAACATCATGCCATCATAACATAATCCATAAAAGGACTTCATAAAAACAATTCCATCATAACACAAAGAAATAAATGTAATAATAGGAATAGAAACAAAATCCTATATTATCTTAGATGGAAAATAATTTTGATAAAACACTTCAACTACATTCTTGAGGAAAATATCCTTTCTACTTCAAAAACATTTTTCCTTTCTTAACATGTCATAGAATATTAAACTAAATTATGTTAATTAAAAATAAACATGAAAACTTGTAAAGGAAGATTCATGGAAATAATGTTTTATGGAATCATAAAAATCCATTCATGCCGTATAAGTTAAAAAACATTCTTCTTGTACTTTGGCCAGAAAAGTCAAAAAGTACCTTGTATGAAAAACGACAAAAGATTCCTTTCATATCTTTTACAAAAAACTCAACAAAGGTTAAATTTGGATTAATTTTTTTTTATTTGGATAGAAATAATATTAAATATTGAGGAAACATGGATGTGGATGATAAAACACACCCCAGTAAATATAAAAATATAATCAATCTCGGATAAAAATGAGATTGTGAGTTTTGCCTTACCTTAGGTCGGATATGCTTTGTAGGTGTCCAAACCACCTGTAAAATGATTTAAATAATATCATTGACTTATTCTAGAATCACAATCCTTGTTATGATATCATATATGCTCATATTTGTATCTTCTTAGTAGTAATATTTCATTGCTACTTGTTATTCGGTTGTTTATTTCTTTATGTTCTTATGCGTGTTTTGTTGAATAAATTCTTTTTCCTCTTTATAGGAAATAGATAAATCATTTAAAGAATGGTATTTGTGTAATATATATCATATTAATCCATTCAATTCATTTGTATAATAATTATTCAATTAAGATCATATAGAACGAGTCGCATCACATCGTGGAGACAGTAGGCCGTACGAATGCACGAGCGATGATATCGTTCCCATGATCTTGGAATTGTATTGAAGTAGATGTATAATATTTCAGAATCAATAACACTTTACAATAATCATATATAGTTATTTATTTATTCCATTATACCCATCCATGTATGGTGGTGGTGGAAAACATATTACACTATGGCGTGGAGACGGTATTCCGTACGTACGCACGCGCGGTGATTTTGTTTACCATAGGATGGATAAGAGGTGAAATAGGATTGTTTCATATTTATAATAACATATCAGTATAAGAGGGATACTGATGTCATTATTTCATAATAAAATAACTAATAAAGAGGGAGTATACGAAGAATGGAACTTGAAGAAAACGGTAGAAGGTATTACCTCTTTCTCGAAGTGCCTCCTTTAAACATTCACTTAGGGCACTAGAGTTGGTATTTTGAGAAGTCCAGTACCTCTAGTAGGTTTCTAATGATGTGGGGAAGTGAAATGGGCATGGTTTGGCCGATCTTGAAGTCTCAATGTGGTGTGAAGAGTAGAGGGAGGAGGTTCCCTTTCATAAGGGAGGAGAGGGGCACCTTTGAAAGTGTGACAATATTATTTTACTATAAACTTATCTTCAGTTTTAAAAGGTCCAAAAATCATTAAATATGATGAATAAGAGACTCATGTTCGAAATAAAATCATCCAATAAGAATTGGACATGTTTCGGAAAATATTTTAATCATTATAATAATATTTATTTAAATAATTTATTAATGAGGTAAATACTGCATCATTATTGTGTCATAAATAATTTAATTTATTTGAAGTCTAAAAATTATAAAAAAATTACCAACATGTAAGAAATATTTATATCTTTCCAATTAATATTTATAGTATAAATGATAATGTATATAACCCCTTATAAAAATTAATTACTAAACGATTTTTGTTAATGTCAATTTTTTCTTTACATTAAATTAATTAATCCAAATTGTCATTATCACTACCAAGTGGCTCAATGGGGTCCCACAATAGACCCAAGGATGCCCGTGGTCGCACAAAACTCATCTAATAATTTTAAGACATGTTCCAAGGTAATTTTGAATTATTATAATATTCTTTTAACCTTGAATTACCCTATTTACCTTTAACGGTTGTAAAAAAAATTATCGTAGTTACTATTCATAATAAAAAAATAAAAGTAACCTATTAAAATAATTTGGACCCACTGATTCCAAATATGGAATCCATTTTTCATAATTAAAAACACAGAATTTTCTGTAATTAATTTAAAATTAATCCCGTTGTTAAGCAAACGGGTTTTAATAGTTAAAACATAGGCAAAGATTGAAATGTTTTTACATATTAATTCAATGTAAAATCAATGCTAATGACAGAAATTATATTAAATGGTAAAAATATATTCTATTTATAATTTAAAACCATTCAATTTTATAATGTAACCATATAAATTATTGCGAATAAAAAAAGTTATTTTTAATTAAAATATAGCGTGTTTTTACTATTCATCAAAATATTAAAGTTCGCAGAATAATATGAAAAATTTATCCAAGGAAATTTTTTATATTCTGATTCCAAAGAAGAATTTTATTTTCTCAAATTGAACTTATAAAAATGTAAAAACTATATTTAAAATGGGTGCACGATCAAAAGGCGGTAAAACTGCATTTTTTAAAAAATACTTCTTTTATCCGAAAAACTGATTTTGTTTTCATACCTCATTCTAGAAAATTTGTAAGATGAATTATAATGTTATAAAATTCAAAATTCAGTTAATACTATTCATAACATCTAGTTTATAATATAATAATTTATAGTTTTTTAGTGAAACTCGATATTTTGTACTACACACGCTATCGAGGAAGGTCACGATGGCGTGTAATGCAAGCCAAGCTAGTGTTGTGTGTAGTGAAAGCTTCATTTTTATATAAAATAATACATAAAAAAATATACTTCTCATAAAATATCAGGGTGCAACATTCTACCCCCCTTAAAATGAATTTCTTTCTCGAAATCTGTCACTTCGTAAAAAACAGATGAGGATACCTCTCCCTCATCATATCCTCAAGCTCCCATGTAGCTTCTTCTAATTGGTCGTTCCTCCATTAAACTTTCACCAAGCTAGTGGTCTTGTTCAATAGAAATGTTTCACTACGATCCAGAATCTCTATGGGTTGTTCTTCATAAGAAAGATCTTGCTCCAGTGGTACAACTTCTGAGCTTAGTACTTGTGAAGGATGAGGTATGTAATTTCTCAGGAGAGATACATGGAACACATCATGAACTTGAGAGAGATTCGGTGGAAGCACCAATCGATAAGCTACCTTCCCAACATGATCCAGTATTTCGAAAGGACCGATATACCTAGGGATCAACTTTCCCTTCTTCCAAAATCTCATTACTCTCTTCGAGGGAGATATTCGTAAGAACACTTTATCGCCCACTTCAAAACAATAGGTCTTTTCTTCTATTGTCGACATAACTTTTTTGTCGACTATGAGATTCTCTTATGTGTAGTTGAATAGATCTGACCTTTTCTACCATCTCATAATCAAGATCAGGTCCTAATAGATTTCTTTCCCCTACTTCATCCCAGCAAGTTGGAATCCTGCTTTTCATTCCATAGAGATATTCATAAGAAGCCATGTGAATACTGGAGTGAAAGCTATTATTATAAGAAAATTCCATCAAAGGTAGGTGTTAATCCCAACCACCATTTAAATCCATAGAGAAAGCTCTTAACATATCTTCTAGAGTTTTAATTTTTCTCTCAGACTGACCGTCTATATGAGGATGATAAACTGTGATGAAACTCAACTCTGTATCTAGAGTATACTGAAGACTTTTCCAAAACTTCGAGGTAAACCTTGGATCCCGATCAGATACAATGGAAAGTGGTACTCCACGAAATCTTACCAATTCCTTTACATATATCCTGGAAAGCTAATCCAGAGAGAAATCTTCCCTAGTAGTAATGAAGTGTGCCGACTTCGTAAGATGATCAACAATAACCCAGATAGCATTATTGCATTTGGATGTTTTAGGAAGTCCAGTGACAAAGTCTACAGTGATTTTTTCCCATTTCCATTTTGGTATGGGTAATGGTTGTAACATAATGTTAGACTTCTATCTCTCAGCTTTAACATTCTAAAAAACCAAGCATCATGAGACATATTCAGCAACATCTCTTTTCATTCCATCCCACTAGAAGTACTCCTTCAGGTCCCTATACATCTTCATGCTTCTGGGATGAATAGAGAATGAAGAACTATGAGCCTCATCCAATATCTCCTTCTTTAATTCTGGGATGGGAGGAACACAAACCTGATTCCATATCCTTATTATCCCATTAAAATCAAGGTTGAATTCACGAACATTTCTCACCTTCTTTTGTAACTCTACATCTTCTTTTTGTGCCTCTTTAATTTTCACATGTATAGATGGTTGAACATTAATTTGTGAATGATAAGATTTTTCCCCTTCCATTATAATTCCAAGATCCATCCTTTTTATATCCATAAATATTGGATCTTTTGTGATCCTTATCTTGGATAAGCCAGTATGGTCTTGTCGACTTCATGTGTCTTCCACCTTGTTTGCTTTCCCAGGGTGATAATGAATTGAGAAGTCATAATCCTTAATTAGCTCTAACCATTTCATTTGGCGCATATTCAGCTCCTTTTGTGTGAAAATATACTTTAAACAATTATTATCAACATAAATATCACATGTTTCACCATAAATATAATGCCTCCAAATATTTAATGCAAAGATTAAAACAGCTAACTCCAAATCACGAGTTCGGTAATCTTTCTCATTTATTTTCAACTGTCGTGAGGCATAAGCTATCACCATATTGTTTTCCATGAGAACACACCACAATCCCTTATTGGATGCATCAATGTAGATCCCAAACCTTTCTCTACTACAAGGCAGTGTGAGAACAGGTGCACTGGATAACCTTCTTTTCAACTCCTTGAAATTATCTTCACACTCCTCTGTCCACATGAACATAACCCCTTTTCAAGTCCACCAAGTGAGTGGATTAGATAATCGTGAAAAATAATTTACAGAACGTCGATAATATCCATCCAAACCAAGAAGACATCGAATCTCAGTTATTGTTGTTGGTCTCGACCATCTTTCGATAACCTCTATTTTTTCTGGATCCACAGATACCCCCTATTTTTAGATTATGTGACCCAAAAATGAAACTTTTTGAATCCAAAATTCACACTTGGTAAATTTGGCATAAAGCTCTTCCTTTCTCAGGGTCTTCAATACAATTCTCAAGTGATCTTCATGTTCTTCCTTGATCTTTTAATAGACAAGAATATCGTCTATAAAGACTACCATAAACTAATCATGATAGTCTCTAAAGACTCTATTCATTAGATCCATGACTATAGCAGGGGCATTAGTAAGACCAAATGGCATCACTATAAATTCATAGTGTCCATACCTTTTACGGAACATCGTCTTTGGTATATCCACCCTTTTGACCCTTAATTGATGATACCCTGAATGGATATCAATCTTGGAAAAGTATTGAGCTCCGCATAGTTGGTCAAATTAGTCATGAATGCCAAGGAGAGGATATTTTTTATTGATATTGATCCTGTTAAGTTCTTGATAATTGATGCAGAGTCTCATTGAACCATCATTCTTCTTAAAAAATAGAACATGTGCTCCCCAAGGTGACACACTAGGGCTTATGAATCCTTTATCAAGATTCTCTTAGAGTTGATTCTTCAATTCCTTCAACTCAATTGGGGCCATTGTATAAGGTGTCTTTGAAATGGGCATAGAACCTGGTATGAGTTCTATTGAAAAATCGACTCCACGATTTGGTGGATGACCTGTAAATTACTCTGGAAAGACATCATCAAACTCCCGTACAATGGGTGTATTCTTAATCGTGAGTTTATCTCCAAGAATTTGAGATAAATAACCTTCATTTATTGGAATCAAGACCCATAAATTGGAAGAAATTTCTTCTAGAAGTTTATATTCATCCTTTCATCGATAGATGATCATTGATTGATCTGGGATATTAAATGTGATTTCCCTTATTTTTCAATTGATACGAGTTCCATATAATGAAATCCATTCAATTCCAAGAATAATATCAAATTATACTATAGGATGGATGACAAGATTTTCAGGAAGCACATTCCCACAAAATTCAATCGGAGAAGAATTATAAACTTTTGATTCGACCGTTGTTCCATTAGAAGTTGTCACAACTAACTCAACATCTAATTGGTGAGGTAATATGGAGATAATCTTAGAAAAATCTTCAGAAATAAAAGAGTGGGTGGATCGATAATCAAATAAAACATTTGGTACTTTAGAGTGGATGGCATGTGTACCTTTCACCACTTCGTTATCGTACTCCACATCGCCGATAGTAATTGCATGTGACTTTTCTTTGCCTTTGGCCTTAAGAGTTTGTTGATGTCGATCATCATCAACAACCCATGGATTTGGGCATTGATTGTAATAATGCCCCATCTCCTTGCACTAGAAACATTGAAGTGTAAGAGGTGCATTCTGTGTATCCTTTTCTTTGATCGCATCATTATACATTTTCGTCCGATTATTTCAACATTCAACTCCCCGATGACCTTCTTTTCCACACTGAAAACATTTTCTTGTCCCTTTAAGACAATTCCCTCCATGTTTCTTTCCACAATTTGAGCATAAAAAACTCCTATTCTTTTCATTTTGTTCTTTAGATTTTCCTTTGAATTCCATTTTACTCTTCTTATCAAACACATATGACTGATGGGTTACTCCAATCTCTATCTCATCCTTGAGAGCACATCGAACAATTTCATTGTAGCTACTGAAGTCCCTTATGGCCAATGCCCTTCGAAGACTTGGTTTTATGCCACTAAAGAATCGATCGATTTTACTCTCAGGTTAGATAATAAATCCAGAAGCGTACCTTGCTAGTCTTGTAAAATTAGCTTCGTAGATACCAACAGATTCATCAACCTTTTTCTTTAGTTCAAGAAACTCCTTCTCCATCTTTGTTCGAGAAATATGAGCGAAGTACTTATTGAAAAATATGTTCTTGAAATCGTCTCATTCCATGGACTCAATTTCATCTTTTTTCCTCGTATTCTTGATAAGATTGCACCATTGATCATCATCACCTTCCAAACGATACACTGCTAAGATGACATTGTCATGTTCAGAACATTGTAGAACTGAAAATATCTTTTCAGTGGTACTAATCCATTTTTCAGCTACTAATGGATTAGAAGACCCGCTGAATGAAGGTGGGCGCTGCCTCATGAAGGATTCAACAGAATGTTTCTCCTTCCATTGCTTGTTTGGAAGTCCTGTGTGGTTCATAGCCTGAGAATGTTGTGTGAGCATGGCTACAAGATTTTTCTTTCCAGCTCCCATAACATTTGGTTGCTCATGGGGACAATCATTGCATTGACCATCGCATTCAATATTAACACGGTTCCTTCGGGTTCCAGCCATTGACTAAAACGAAGAAGCATAGTGTGAGCAACACTAATCATAATAGGAAAACCAAATAATCACGAATAAAATATCACACTTAAGTTCTTATCATAGGTTACTCATGGCCATTTATAAAACACTAATATTGTGTTCTATGCTTAGACATATCCTTAGGGTTCTTACTATGGCTTTCACATCCTAGTTTCCAAAGGTTGACTATATCTTTCCTCTGATACCAACTATAACGACCCATACATTACATAAATTGTTATTACGTCGGAGTTGAAGAATACTTATTACAACATATAACAAAACCATGAATGGACCGTATAGGTATAGTGTCTTTAGGAACTGGGAAACATAAAAAACTAGTTCATAAAATCAACTACATTGTCTCCCATTTATTTCACCATATCTAGAGTCCATTTTTGGCATATCCTACTTAATACCCTTATTCCTAGCCTATGGAAAAGAAAACATACAAAAGGGTGAGCTCAAATGCTTAGTAAGGGTAAAAAAAAGAAATATTAGTCATATCATATTCATAAGAACATAACATTTTGAAAATCTTAACCTGCAAAAGAGGTCATAATATCATGTCATGGGTTAAATCATAGTAATGAAAAGCAATCCCAAATAATCATAACATAAAACATGAATCTTTGTGGAATACACACATAATCATAGAAAATCATTTCATATTAGTCAAGGCTCATTTCCAAGACCATCATAGAGGACAAAGTACATTACTGAACCGAGTTCACTCCTCGTTCCAGTCCGGTATCACTGAACTGGATTATCTTGTCGATCCAGCCATGTCTATCTCATAAGATATAAATATTTACCCAATGAATTGGAGGGAGATATAGGTCCCACCCATCTCATAATGAAACCATTCTCACGTGTTCCACAAAATCATAAATCATACATCATAACATAACCCATGTAATAAAAATGGGATTCATAAACATCATGCCATGATAATATAATCCATAAAAGGACTTCATAAAAATAATTCCATCATAAAACAATGAAATAAATGTAATAATAGGGATATAAATAGAACCCTATATTATCTTATATGGAAAATAATTTTTATAAAACACTTGAACTCTATTCTTGAGGAAAATATATTTTATACTTCAAAAACATTTTTCCATTCCTAACATGTCATAAAATTTTAAACTAAACGAATTTAATTAAATATAAACTTGAAAACTTGTAAAGTATGATTCATGGAAATAATGTTTTATGGAATCACAAAAATCCATTCATGCCGTATAAGTTAAAAAAACATTCTTCCCGTACTTTGGCCGAAAAAGTCAAAATGTACCTCGTACGAAAAACAACAATATATTCCATTCATATATTTTACTAAAAACTCACCGAAGGGTAAAATTGGATTTAAACATTTTTATTAGGATAGAAATAATATTACATATTGTGGAAACATGGATGTGGATGATAAAACACACCCCATTAAATACCAAAGTATAAACAATCTCAGATAAAAATGAGATTGTGAGATTTTTCGCTTACCTTAGATCTGATATGCTTTGTATGTGTCCGAACCTCCTATATAATTTTTTAAATAATGTCATTGACTTATTATAGAATCATACTCACTGTTATGATATCATATATGGTCATATTTGTATCTTCATAGTAGTAATATTTCATTGCTACTTGTTATTCGGGTGTTTATTGCTTTATGTTCTTATGCGTGTTTTGTCAAATAAATTCTTAGTCCATTTTATAGGATATAGATACATCATTTACAGAATGGTAATAGTGTAATATATATCATATTAATTCATTCAATTCATTTATATAATCATTATTCAATGAAGATCATATAGAACGAGTCACATCACATCGTGGAGACGGTAGGCTGTACGTACGCACGAGCGATGATATCGTTCCCATGATCATGGAATTGTATTGAAGTGTATGTATAATATTTCAGAATCAATACCACTTTACAATAATCATATATAGATTTTTCTTTACCCCATTATACCCATCAATGTAAGGTGGTGGTGGAAAACATATTACACCACGTTGTGGAGATGGTATTTCCTACGTACGCACGCGTGGTGATTTTGTTTACCGTAGGATGGATAAGAGGTGAAATAGGGTTTTTTAATATTTATAATAACATATAATTATATAAGGGATACTTATGTTATTACTTAATAATGAAAAAACTAAATAAGAGGGAGTATAGGAAGAATGGAACTTGAAAAAAATGTAGAAGGTATTACCTTTTTCTCGAAGTGCCTCCTTTAAAATTTCACGTAGGGAACTAGATTTGGTATTTTGAGAAGACTAGTACATCTAGTAGGTTTCTCAGGAAGTGGGGAAGTGAAATGGGCAGGGTTTGGCCGAGCTTGAAGGCTCAAAGTGGTGTGAGAAGGAGAAGAAAGAGGTGCACTTTTATAAGGGAGGAGAGGGGCACCTTTAGAAAGTGTGAAAATATTATTTTATTATAAACTTACCGTCGGTTTCAAAAGGTCCATTAATCATTCAAGATGAAGATAAGATGACTCATGGTCGAAATAAAATCATCCATTAAGAATTTGACATTTTTTGGAAAATATTTTAGTCATTATAATCTTATTTATTTAAATAATTTATTAATGAGGTAAATACCGCATCATTATTGTGTCATAAATAATTTAATTTATTTGATGTATAAAAATTATAAAAAATTACCAACATGTAGAAAATATTTTTATCTTTCGAATAAGTGGTTATAGCCAAAAATATAATTTATATAACCCCTTATAAATATTAATTACTAAAATATTTTTGTTAATGTCAATTTTGTCATTACATTAAATTAATTAATCCAAATTGTCATTATCACTATCAAGTGGCTCAATGGGGGTCCCAAAATCGACCCAATGATTCCCATGATCGGAAAATACTCATCCAATAATGGTCGGAAAGGTGTCAATGTAATTTTGAATTAATATAATATTCTTTTAACCTTGAATTACCCTATTTACCTATAACTGCAGAAAATAAAAATTAGAGTAGTTACTATTTAGAATTAAAAAATAGTAACATATTAACATAATTTGGACCCATTGATTCCAAATATAGAATCCATTTTTCAAAATTCGAAACATAGAAGTTGCAGTAAATAATTTAAAATTAATCCCATTGTTATGCAAACAGGTTTTCAATGTTAAAACATTGCCAAAGATTGAAATGTTTTTACCTATGAATTCAATGTAAAATTAATGATAATGATATAAATTATATTAAATGGTAAAATTCTATTATATTTATACTTTAAACCCATTCAATATTATAATTTTACCCTATAAATTATTGCGATGAAGAAATTTTTTTTAATTAAAATATAGCGTGTTTTTACTATTCATCAAAATATGAAATTTACCAGAATAAAATGAAAAATTTATCCAAAGTAAATTTTTATATCCTTATTCCAAAGAAGAATTTTACTACTTTAAATTGAGCTTATAAACATGTCAAAAAATAGATTTAAAATTGGTGCGTCATCAAAAGGTGGTAAAACTGCATGTTTTTAAAAATACTTCTTTTATCCGAAAAACTGATTTTGTTTTCATACCTCATTCTAGAAAATGTGTAAGTTTAATTATAATGTTATAAATTTCAAAATTAAGTTAATAGTATTCATAACGGTTAGTATATAATATAATAATATATCGTTGTTTAGTGAAACTCGGTATTTCATACTACACACACTATCGAGGAAGGTCGTGATTGCGTGTAACACAAGCCAAGCTAGTGTTGTGTGCAGGGAAAGATTCCTTTGTGTATAACATAATACATAAAAAAATATACTTCTCATAAAAAATCAGGGTTTTACATTCTACCCCCCTTAAAATAAATTTCGTCCTTGAAATTTGTCACTTCGTAAAAAACAGATGAGGATACCTCTCCCTCATCAGATCTTCAAGCTCCCATGTAGCTTCTTCTAATTGGTGGTTCCTCCATAAAACTTTTAGCAAGTGAGTGGTCTTGTTCCGTAGAACTTTTTCGCTACGATCGAGAATCTCTATCGGTTGTTCTTCATAAGAATGATCTTGCTCTAGCGGTACAACTTCTGAGCTTTGTACATGTGAAGGATCGGGTATATACTTTGTCAGGAGAGATACGTGGAACACATCATGAACTTGAGAGAGATTCGGTGGAAGCACCAATCGATAAGCTACCTTCCCAACACGATCCAGTATTTCCAAAGGACCGATATACCTAGGGCTCAACTTTACCTTCTTCCCAAATCTCATTACTCTCATCCATGGAGATATTCATAAGAACACTTTATCACCCACTTCAAACTCTAGGTCTTTTCTTCGGTTGTCGGCAGAACTTTTTTGTCGATTCTGAGCTGCTCTTATATGTTGTTGAATAGATCTGACCTTTTCTTCCATCTCATCAACACGATCTGGTCCTAATAGCTTTATTTCTCCAACATCATCCCAGCAAGTTGGATTCCAGCATTTCATTCCGTATAGAGCTTTATAAGAAGCCATATGAATACTGGCGTGAAAGTAAAAATTATAAGAAAATTCCACCAATGGTAGGTGTTTATCCCAAACACCTTTGAAATCCATAGAGAAAGCTCTAAACATATCTTCTATAGTTTGAATCGTTCTCTCTGACTGACCGTCTATCTGAGGATGATAAGTAGTGCTGAAACTCACCTCTGTATCTAGAGTATGCTAAAGACTTCACCAGAACATCGAGGTAAGCCTTAGATCCTGATTAGATACAATGGAAAGTGGTACTCCATGCAATCTTACCACTTCCTTTACATATATCCTGGCAAGCTGATCTAGAGAGAAATCATACCTAATAGTAGTGAAGTGTTCCGACTTAGTAAGACAATCAAATATAACCCATATAACAATATTGCTTTTGGATTTTTTAGGATGTCCAGTGACAAAGTCTATAGTGATGTTTTCCCATTTCCATTCTGGTATGGGTAATGGTTGTAACATCCCATTAGAATTCTGTCTCTCACCTATAACTTGATGACAAACCAAGCAACAAGAGACATATTCAACAACATCTCTTTTCATGCCATCCCACCAGAAGTACTCTTTTAGGTCCCTATACATCTTCATTCTTCCAGGATGAATAGAGAATGAAGAACTATGAGCCTCATCCAATAGCTCCTTCTTTAATTCTGGGATGGGAGGAACACAAACCCGATTCATGAACCTTATTATCCCATCACAATCAAGGTTGAATTCAGGAACATTTCTCACCTTCTTTTGAAATTCAACATATTCTTTTTGTGCCTCTTTAATCTTCAAATGTATAGATGGTTGAACATTAATTTGCGAAAGATAAGATTTTTACCATTCCATTATAATTCCAAGATCCATCCTTTGTAAATCCATAAATATTGGATCTTTTGTGATCTTCATCATGGATAAGCTAGCATCATCTTTTTGACTTAATGCTTCTGCCACCTTGTTTGATTTCCCAGGGTGATAATGAATTGAGAAGTCGTAATCCTTAATCAGATCCAACCATCTTATTTGGCGCATATTCAGCTCCTTTTGTGTGAAAATATACTATAAACTTTTATGATCAGTATAAATATCACACCATTCACCATAAAGATAATGCCTCCAAATCTTTAATGCAAAGATTACTGAAACTAAACCCAAATCATGTGTTGGGTACTTTTTCTCATGTATTTTCAACTTTCGTGAGGCATAAGCTATCACCATATCATTTTTCATGAGAACACACACCATTCCCATCTTGGATGCATCACTATAGATCACAAACCTTTCTCTACTACAAGGCAGTGTGTTCACAGGTGCACTGGATAACCTTATTTTCAACTCCTTGAAATTATCTTCACACTCCTCCATCCACACGAACTTAACACCTTTTCGAGTCAACCTGGTGAGTGGATTAGATAATCGGGAAAAATGTTTTACAAAACGTCGATAATATCTATCCAAAACAAGAAAACATCGGATCTTAGTTATTTTTGTTGGTCTTGACCATGTTTCGATAACCTCTATTTTTGCTGGATCCACAAATATCCCCTCTTTTGAGATTATGTGACCCAAAAATGAATCTTTTTGAATCCAAAATTCACACTTGGTAAATTTGGAATAAATATTCTCCTTTCTCAGGGTCTTCAATACAATTCTCTAGTGATCTTAATGTTCTTCCTTTCTCTTTGAATAGACATAAATATTGTCTATAAAGACTACCACAAACTAATGAAGATAGTTTTTGAACACTCTATTCATTAGATCCATGAATATAGAAGGAGCACTAGTAAGACCAAATGGAATCACTATAAATTCATAGTGTCCATACCTTGTACAGAACAACTTCTACTCTATATCCTCCATTTTGACCCTTAATGGATGATACCCAGAATGAAGATCAATATTGGAAAAGTATTGAGCTCTTCTTAGTTGGTCAAATAATTCATCAAATCATGGGAGAGGATATTTTGTATTGATAGTGATCTTGTTAAGTTCTTGATAATCAATGTTGGGTCTCATAGATCCATCTTTCTTCTTAAAAAATAGAACAGGTTCTCGCCAAGGTGACGCACTAGGGCGTATGAATCCTTTATCAAGATTCTATTGGAGTTACTTTTTTAATTCCTACAACTCAATTGGGTCCATTCTATAAGGTTTCTTTGAAATGGGCATAGCACCCAGTATAAGTTCTATGGAAAAATCAATATCACGATCTGGTGGAAGACCGGGAAATTCCTCTGGAACGACATCATCAAACTCCTATACAATGGGTGTATTCTTAATCGTGAGTTTCTCTCCAACCATTTGAGATAAATAACCTTCATTTATTGGAATCATGACCCATAAGATGGAAGAAATTTCCTCTGGACGGTATATTCATCCTTTCATCGATAGACGATCATAGATTGATCTAGAATTTTAAATGTGATTTCCCTTCATTGGAAATTTATATGAGCTCCATATAAAGAAATCCAGTCTATGCCACGAATCACATAAAATTCTACTATAGGAAGGATCAAAAGATTTGCAGGAATCACTTTCCCACAAACTTCAATCGGAGAAGAATTATAAACTTTTGATGCAACCGTTGTGCAATTAGGAGTTGTCACGGCTAACTCAACAACTAATTGTTGAGGTAATATGGAGATACCCATAGAAAATTCTTCAGAAATAAAAGAGTGGGTGGATCCAGAATCAAATAAAACATTTGATACTTTAGAGTGGATAGTTAGTGTACCTTTCACCACTTTGTTATTGTACTCCACATAGCCGATAGTAATTGCATGTGACATTCTTTTTTCTTTGGCCTTAAGAGTTTTTTGACGTCTATCATAATCAAATACCCTTGGATTTGGGAATTGATTGGCATAATTCCCCGTCTCCTTGCACTTAAAACATTGATGTGTAGGAGGTGAATTCTGAGTATCTCGTTCTTTGTTCGCATCATTAGAAATATTCTTCCCATTATTTCGACATTCAACTGCCCGATGAACTTCATTTCCACACTTAAAAAATTTTCATGTCCCTTTAAGACAATTCCCTCCATGTTTCTTTCCACAATTTGAGAATAAAGGAAAACTCATCTTATTTTCAGTGTGGTCTTTATATTTTTCTTTGAATTCCATTTTCCTCTTCTTATCAAACCCATATGACTGATGGGTTACTCCAGTCTCTATCTCAACCTTGAGAGAACATATAACAATTTCCTCATAGCTATTGAAGTCCCTTATGGATAACGCCTTTCGAAGAGATGGTTTGAAGCCACTACATAATCGATCGATTTTACTCTCAGGTTGGATAATAATCCAGAAGCGTACCTTACAAGTCTTGTAAAATTATCTTCATAGATACCAACAGATTCACCATCCTTTTTCTTTAGTTCAAGAAAATCCTTCTCCATATTTGTTCGAAGAATATGAGGTAATTACTTATTGAAAAATAAGTTCTTGAACTCATACCATTCCATGGACTCAATTTCATCTCTTTTCCTCGTATTCTTGATAAGATTCCACCATTGATTAGCATCACCTTCCAAACGATACAATGCTAAGATGACTTTGTCATGTTCATAACATTGTAGAACTGAAAATATATTATCATTGGTACTAATCGATTGTTAAACTACTTATGGATTAGAAGACCCGCTGAATGAAGGTGGATGGTGCCTCATGAAGGATTCAACAGAATGTTTCTCCTTCCTTTGCTAGTTTGGAAGTCCTGCATGGTTCATATCTTGAGAAAGTTGTCTGAGCATGGATACAAGATTTTTAATTCCAGCTCCCATTACATTTGATTGCTCAGGGGGACAATCAATGCATTTCCCATCGCATTCAGCATTAACATGGTTCCGTCGGGTTCCATACATTAACTAAAACGAAGAAGCATAGTGTGAGAAACACTAATCATAATAGGGAAACCACATAATCAAGAATAAAATTTCACACATAAGGTCTTATCATAGGTTACTCATGGCCATTTCTAAAACACTAATATTGTGTTCTATGCTTAGACATATCCTTTGGGTTCTTTCTAAGGCTTTCACATCCTAGTTTCCAAAGGATGACTATACCTTTCCTCTGATACCAACTATAACGACCCATACATTACATACATTGTTATTACTTCAGAGTTTGATCATACTAATTACAACATATAACAAAACCATGAATGGACTGTATAAGTATAGTGTATTCAGAAACATGGAAACATAAACCACATGTTCATAAAATCAACCACATTTTCTCCCGTTTATTTCATCATATCTAGAGTCCCTTTTTGAAATATCCTACTTAATATCCTTCTTCCTAACCTAGGGAAAATAAAACATACAAAAGGGTAAGCTCAAATACTAGGTAAGGGTAAACAAAAGAAATATTCATCATATCATATTCATAAGAACATGACATTTTGAAAATCATAACCTTCAAAAGAGGTCATAATATAATGTCATGGGATAAATCATAGTAATGAAAAGTAATCCCAAATAATCATAACATGAAACATGAATCATTGTGGAATACACACATAATCATAGAAAATAATTTCATATTAGTCAAGGCTCATTTCCAAGACCATCATAGATGACAAATTCCATTACTGAATCGAGTTCACTCCTCGTTCCAGTCCTATATCACTGAACCAGTTTAACTTGACATTATAGCCATGTCTATATCATGAGATATAAATGTTTAGCCAATGCATTGGAAAAAGATATATGTCCCACCCATCTCATAATGAAACCATTCTTATGTGTCCCACAAAATCATAAATCATACATCATAACATAACCCATGTAATAAAAATGGGATTCATAAACATCATGCCACCATAACATAATACATAAAAGGACTTCATAAAAGTACTTCCATCATAACACAATAAAATCAATGTAATAATATGGATAGAAACATAACCCCATATTATCATAGATGGAAAATAATTTTTATAAAACACTTGAACTCCATTCTTGAGGAAAATATCCTTTCTACTTCAAAAACATTTTTCCTATCTTAACATGTCATAACATTTTAAAATAAAAGAATTTAATTAAAAATAAACATGAAGACATGTAAAGGATGTTTCATGGAAATAATGTTTTATGGAATAATAAAATCTATTCATTCCGTATAAGTTAAATAAAACATTCATCTCGTACTTTGGCCGGAAAAGTCAAAAAGTACATCGTACGAAAAATGAAAAAAGATTCCTTTAATATCTTTTGCTAAAAACTCACCAAAGGGTAACATTGGATTTAAAAAATATTATTAGTATAGAAATAATATTACATATTGAGGATACATGGATGTAGATGATAAAACACACCCCACTAAATATCAAAGTATAAACAATCTCGGATAAAAATGGGATTATGAGATTTTCCCTTACCTTACGTCTAATATTCATTGTACGTGTCCGAACCTCTTGTAAAACGATTTCAATAATTTTATTGACTTATTTTAGAATCATAATAATTGTTATGTTATCATATATGGTCATATTTTTATCTTTTTATTAGTAATATTTCATTTCTACTTGTTATTCAGCTGTTTATTACTTTATGTTCTTATGTGTGTTTTGTCAAATAAATTCTTATTCCTCTTTATAAGATATAGATACATCATTTACATAATGGTATTAGTGTAATATATATAATATTAATTCATTAAATTCATTTATATAATCATTATTCAATGAAGATCATATAGAATGAGTCGCATCACATCGTGGAGACGGTAGGTCGTACATACGCACGAGCGATGATATCGTTCCAGTGATCATGGAATTGTAGTTAAGTGTATGTATAATATTTCATAATCAATATCAATTTACAATAATCATATATAGTTATTTATTTACACAATTATACACATCCAAGTAAGGTGGTGGTGTAAATCATATTACACCACGGTGTAGAGATGGTATTCCGTAGGTACGCACGCGCGTTGATTTTGTTTACCGTAGGATTGATAAGAGGTGAAAAAGGGTTGTTTCATATTTATAATAACATATCCGAATATGAGGAATACTGATTTTTTTACTTCATAACGAAACAACTAATGAAGAGGGAGTGGATGAAGAATGGAACTTGAAGAAAACCGTAGAAGGTATTATCTCTTTCTCGAAGTGCCTCCATTAAACACTCTCTTAGGGCACTAGAGTTGGTCTTTTGAGAAGAACAGTACCTGTAGTAGGTTTCTATCGAAGGGGGGAAGTGAAATGGGCCAGGTTTGGCCAATATTGAAGGCTCAAAGTGGTGTGAGGAGGAGAGGGAGGAGGTTCCATTTTATAAGGGGAGAGGGGGGCACCGTTGGAAAGTGTGAAAATATTATTTTATTATAAACTTATCATCGGTTTCAAAAGGACCAAAAATCATTAAAGATGAAGATAAGATGACTCATTGTAGAAATAAAATCATCCAATCATAAATGGACATGTTTTGAAAATATTTTAATCATTATAATCTTATTTATTTAAATAATTTATTAATGAGGTAAATACTGCATCATTATTGTGTCATAAATAATTTAATTTATTTGATGTCTAAAAATTATAAAACAAATTTCCAACATGTAGGTAATATATTTAGATTTCCAATTAATATTTATAGTCATAAAGATAATTTATATAACCCCCTACAAAAATTAATTACTAAAAGATTTTTGTTAATGTCAATTTTGTCATTACATTAAATTAATTAATCCAAATTGTCATTATCACTATCAAGTAACTCAATGGGGTCCCAAAATAGACCCAAGGATGCACATGGTTGGAAAATAATAATCTGATAAAGTTAATACAAGTGTCAAGGTAATTTTGAATTATTATAATATTCTTTTAACCTTGAATTTCCCTATTTACCTTTTACCGCAGTAAATAAAAATTACTGTAGTTACTATTCATAATAAAAATAAATACAAATAACCTATTAACATAATTTGGACCCACTAATTCCAAATATGGAATCCATTTTTCAAAATTCAAAACACATAAGTTGCAGTAATTAATTTAAAATTAATCCCATTGTTAAGAAAACGAGTTTTAAAAGTTAAAACATTGCCAATGATTGAAATGTTTTTACCTATGAATTCAATGTAAAATTAATGAAAATGACATAAATTATATAAAATGGTAAAAATATATTCTATTTATACTTTAAAACCATTCAATATTATAATTTAACCATATAAATTATTACATTGAAAAAAAGTTGTTTTTAATTAAATTATAGCGTGTTTTTACTATTCCTGAAAATATGAAAGTTACCAGAATAATATGAAAATTTTATCCAAGGTAAATTTTTATATCCTGATTCCAAAGAAGAATTGTATTTTGTCAAATTAAACTTATAAACATGTCAAAAAGTAGATTTAAAATGGTTGCGCCATCAAAAAGCGGTAAAACTGCATTTTTTTAAAAATACTTCTTTTATCTGAAAAACAGATTTTGTTTTCATACCACATTCTATAAAATGTGTTAGATTAATTATAATGTTATAAAATTAAAAATTCAGTTAAAACTATTCGTAACAGCTATTTTATAATATAATAATATATCGTTGTTTAGTGAAACTCGGTATTGCGTACTACACATGCTATCGATGAAGGTCGTGACTGCGTGTAACGCAAGACAAGATAGTGTTGTGTGTAGTGAAACATTCCTTTGAGTATAAAATAATACATAAAAAAATATACTTCTCATAAAATATCATCATGTTACAATCAGGGGCCTCTCTACAAACAACTCTGTCTCTCCAAACTTCCACCCCATGATCCCCCACCTGGGACTCTTTCACCATCTGCATCCGAGATGATTGTACCGTCATCGGAAAAAGACAGTCTCTACCTCCAACTTCTCCCATATCAAGTTCTAATGCGGAAAATTCTTCAATTACCCTCTAGTTATCACCAGATTCATTCACAGCATCACTATGTGACTTTCAGCTCATCGTATCAGCCAAAAAATTCCCCTTTCATGGTGTATATGATATTTCATAGTCATATTCCTATAATAAATCCATCGACCGATGCTGTCGTAAGGTCAAGTCACGCTGTGAGAAAACATACCATAAGATCCTATGATCAGTGAAAACCACAAAGCGCTCACCGATGAGGTAATGTCTCTTCAACTTTAGAGCAAACACCACGAATGCCAACTAAATATCATGGGTGGCATAGATGCATTCATGGGGATGTAACTAACGAGACACATAAGAAACAACTGACCTCTGATACATGAGAACATATCCTAACCCCAGATGTGAAGCATCGTAGAAAATATCAAACTGAACTCCCTCGGATGGAAGACAAAGGACTGGAGAACTTACTAAGTTCTCCTATAGATACTCGAAAGCTATCTGACACTGATCAGTCCATATGAATGCCTAATCATTCCTGGTCAATGCTATCAGAGGAGTTTCAACTCATGAAAAATTGGTTACGAACCTCCTGTAGTAGCCTATGAGACCATGGAAACATCGCACCTCTGACACTATCTTGGGGGCTGCCCAAGACACAACTGCTTTATTCTATGATGGATCCATAGCTACTCCCTATTGGGAAACAACATGCCCAAATAGAAGGACTTCTCGAGCACAAAACTCATATTTAAAAAACTTTTCAAACAGTTGATATTGACGAAGAACTCATAAAACAACCTGTAGATGATGTGCATGCTTCTCCTCAGATGTGGAGTACAAAAGGATGTAGTCGATGAAAACTACCACAAACTTGTCCAAGAACTCACAAAACACAACATTCATCAATCCCATGAATACTTATGGAGAATTCATCATGATAAAAGGAATTAAAAGGAGCTCATAATTCCCATGATGACAACGAAATGTAGTCTTCGGAATATCCTCATCCTTCATAGGCATCTGATGATATCCAGACTGTAATTCAATCTTTGAGAACCAACGTGCACCCTTAAGTTGATCGAATAATTTATCAATCTACGGAAGAGGATAACGATTCTTTATTGTCACTTTTTTAAGCGAAAATAATCGATAAACAACCGCAAACTGTCGTCGGCCTTCTTCACAATCAAAATTGGTGCACCCCATGGTGACACACATGGTCGAAAAATACAGCAGTACAACAGACCATCAAGCTGTATATGCATCTCTCGCAACTTAGAAGGGGTCATCCTATATGGAGACATAGAAATAGGAGATGCTCCTAGATGTAGCTCGATCTCAAACTCGATCTCTCGTCGAGGAGGTAATTCTACAACCACTTCTAGAAAGACATAATGGTACTCCTCTACGACCCTAGGAAACGCCAACTACTGAACCTATGATGAACCAAACATCATCTCAACTATCATGGATGACATGGATGGAATGCGCCTACGACCCATCTGAGGATCTCGATCACCAACAAACACCACTTGTTTTCTATCCGCGCCAAAGAAAACAACCTCCTTCCAAAAGAAATCCATGATATCCTACACAAAATACAACCTATCCATGCCAAGGATGACAACATATGGTTGTATTCGTAAACATAGTAAATCTTCCCAAGAGCGGTGTTTCCCCAACACTAGCTCACAGTCTCTATATATTTCAGAAAAGTCAGCTCGACCTCCAACCGGCGTAGTCAACGCCAAAATCACTAGAAGCATCTCTACCTCATGTCCCAATGAATGGACAAGGGTACGTGATACGAAGGAGTGGGTCGTTTTTTATTCAAACAAGGAATACTCCAAGGTAGAAAACAAGCAAAGGGTACCTTTAACAACATCTGGCTCGTCTGGTGATGGCAATTCTAGAGCATGAAGCTGACCACAACCTCCTCCATGGCCTCTCTGACCCAGAAGACGACCCCCACCATGGCCACGCTCTGCTCTATGAGGATGGGAACGTCATGGGCCAGTCCTCTGTCTACCCCATCTACCCTCTGCTGATCTAACACTAGTGAAATTTGCTGCTGCTGCCTCGGATGGAACTGCCTCAATAGAGGAACCTGGAGCGTAGCGCCCGGTGCACGATGACCACTCTGAAAGGCCGGGCACTCCCGCCGCTGATGGCCACGACCACCACAAGAAAAAAAGTGCATGATCCCTTGGCATAGGCCTGAGAGTTTCTGCCTCGGGAGAAACGAGATGTAAAGGGCTGGGACCTACCCCCAGCTAAACAGAAACTCTTCTGTCTAGAAAACCGGGAACCCCGAAACACTGCTCTGCTTCGTGAGGAATCATGACGATTCCACTATGGTGATGATCTGGTCCTGGACAAAGTAATATAAACAACCTCTTCCCTCTCCAACACCTCAAGATATGTCTTTAGCATAAATGGAGTGACCTGGAGTTGCATCAATGGACACAAAGTCTCCTCGAAATGCCTCTCCCTAGCCTCCTCATCTGGTAACAGGTCTGAAGCATATCGCAATATGTTCCTAAAACAGATTCCAAACTCATGAATAGTTCATCTCCCCTATCGATGGGTAAGAAGCTCCTGGCGACTAGACTCCTTCGCAGTTGAAGAAAGAAACATGACTCTAAACTTGTCCCCGAACTCCTCCCATGAGATCATTGACTCCTCACGATCCCCGAGGAACAAGATCCACCACTGCCTTGCTGCTCCATGCAGCTGCGTCACAGCTAAGGAAACCCAATGCTCCTTTCATGAACGGATCAAACTGAAGCCTATATCGACCTCCTCCAACCAGTCTTCTGTGACTGCATCTGAAACGGAGCCCTCGTACTTCTGCAGAATCTGGCACTGAAACTCTTGGAGTGTCTTCCTCCAAGTGTCATCATCATCGACCTCTACCATGTGGTGATCTTCTGGAACAACCTGTTGGACATTTTCTGTGCAACCCTGACGTGGACGTCGACCTGGAGCCATACATGTAAAATAACAAACTGTTAGATCTCTTAAACCTGTAATATGGAAGACTCAAAATTAATTAATTAATTGTTTTCTTTTATGAAATTTAGGTTAACCTATCCCAAGGTCTACCCATTCAGACACAGGCACAAGGAAAAATGATGCATTATCCATTCCTATATCTCTACCATGCAACTAGTTTCACCTTTTTTAGTATCCATTGTAAACATAATGGTCTATACATCAGATCATAGGGGGCCCTAAATGCCTATGTCTTAGCCGGTTTACAGTGTTTACCTCACTTTCTAAACATGAATGACATTATTGGCCTACTAACCCATGAAACCTCACCTGTGCCTAACTCAAAACCCCATCCTATACCTCAACCAGACCTCTGATACCTCTCTTTCATGACACCCTCCACACAAAATATACCCCTCTTGGGATGGAAATCTGTGAAGGGAGATAATGACCCTTGAGTCCCACCTCCAGTAGGATCCGGGTTGATGACTAGCACCGAGGGTATAGAAACATACAAAATGGGAGGCATTACCCTCTAAGAGAGAACATGCAGAAGAGAGAGATAAGATAGACACCAATCAACTCCAACTTAGAAATAGAAATATAAATAAACCCAAGTGCACAAATGGAATGTCATGAAAAATTACTAAAAATGAATAGTAAAAACTAAAAGAAACCAAATGAAAGTAAAACAGCTGCAACCACAAGCCCGAACTGCTCTTACAACCCCAAGCTAGTAGAAACTAGCTTGATCTCCAATCTTCTCCAAGTGATCTGAAAAAAAAATAGTTTATATAAACATAGGGTGAGTATAATAGTATACTCAGTAGGATCTTCCCCAAAGCCTCTTGTTCCAAATTAAGGAGAGCATTATAAAGAACAGTGAAGAGAAAGTGAAACTAACTCGTCACCTATACAAGTATAACAAGTTCCCAACCTCACCATGGCTACTCTCACCAAGTAACGCATACATGAATATAGCATATAGAATAGAATATCAAGGGTACCCCGCTACTACTTCCCTGCTGGTTTTCTACTTTTCCCCAACGACATACATCATGTGCATCTCTCTCTAAAGGCTTGTCTGTAGACACCTCCGCTAAGCTTCACAATCTGCACCTCGTGCACCACAATGGATTTCCCGCAGGCACATGGGCGAAGCACCACACCATCCTCCCAACCAAAAGTGTCCAGTTAGTTTCCGGGAGCCACCACAACCTTAATAACGTGTATCATACATTGATTATTATACCCCAATCCATTACAGCCCATAATCCGAGCAAGGATCCTCAAGCCATAACACCCTATACATGTTACAAATATAGTAGTCCGTAGGATACTATATCCAGAATATAGGTGTGTGAATAACCACAAGCCATTACAACACTCTACACACATATATGAGGAAAAATAACTAATGTTCCTAATGGTACAAGTATATACCAAGAGAAGAGAGAATGGCCAAAGGGGGAAGTCATCCATCCATCCACCCACCAGAATGTTGGGGAAAACACCCCGCGAGATTAGAATTCACAGGGTGTCAGTTTCCATTACTGACTGGGTGGAGTAGCGTATAGAAACACAAAAAGTATATAATATATTATAACTCTCAACCACACTAAGGGAATAACCTAGTCTTAGACACAACTGCAGCTAACATCTCTCAAAATCCGGGTTGCCACTTCTAAGACTAGGTATCCTATAAGCACACAACCATTTAAAGAGCATTATTAGATTACTTCATTCCCTTTTTATCAATTCCACTGTATGTTAAATAATTCTTCCAACATTAATTAACCATGAAAAAAACCACATTAAATTCCATTAGCTTCTCACCCAAATTCAATTGTTCCTTCAACAATTTTCATCCTCATCATTAAGTTCCGACAACTCCAACCCCATGAGTTAATACCATTTAATAAAACATTTATTACAGAATTACATTCCCATATTCCTTGGAATTATAGAAAATCATTCTATGATACTAAACACAAGGGGGATCAAATCGTTGAGTATATGTACTATCCTTCATGTCTTTTCCACGTATAGAAAGAGCGTAGACCAATCCTCCCTTGAGAAGCTAGACACGGAAAGCACGTGGCATAACCCACGCGTCTTCGCCTCCTTCGGAAGAAGGGTATGAAAGACCAACTGCCTTGAGCAGTGGGGGAAAGTAATGGAGATAATCAATCAAAGAACCCACAAGCATCCAACAATCACATATATCCCATTACATCATCCCTGGTGTCCTCCCCGACACCCTAATGCATGAACCGATGCCTCTCAACAATTTAGGCGTCATCCGCTGCCAAAACCTGAAGGCCTTTATGCCCCCACAAACCACAACACTCCTCCAGGGTCAAATCACAACACAAGCAGCAGGAAAGCAAACATCACGTCAATTGGGCTCTTTGCCCTTTAACAAGGCATCTAGCCTTCATACATAATGATCACTCGCGGATCTAAAGTACAAGGCACTCTGCTTTACAAGCAAAAGAGTAACTCAGAACCCTACCAGGCATTATCTTTTATCAACCAAACAATTATTTAATCCCTCTTGAATTAACCAGCTCATTTATGCTAGGTTCCGACTATGGGAAACCTAACCAGAAAGGTATCATAGTGGTCATAACTTAATTAACAACTAATTAGACATGCCATAAAACAACAAGCACCAACATGCTTCAGGTTTACCGACCAACTAAATTAAACACATACATCATCATCAATTTTATTAACATCAAATTAGAATAACAACAACAACCAGATTACATTATATGCCACTCTATCATTATCCAATTAATTATAAATTAATTAAAACATTATATTCTTTATCAATTTCATCATGAACAAAATGATAACAAATAAAGAAAATATATCAAAATATATAGAAAATCAAGAGGCGAACCGTTATCACGGTGCATAGAAACAATATGCGATTAAACCAATTCTTTTAATCGAGTTCAAGTATTTAATTAGGTCAATTTGATTGTGATCCAATGGGATAAATCATGATTACTCTACAATTGCACATAAACAATTATAGAAGAAACAAATTGCCTTCCTCAATGGTTTTCGCTGAAAACCACAAAGAACGAAGAATTCATAGAAAGCCGGTTTGATTCTCCAAGAATACTCCTTAAATCTATTCTCCTGACACAACCAAGACCAAATATCATCATGTTTGTCATTTACAAACTTAGATCTACCCATAATGGTCATAGATCTAAGAAACCGAGAGAATAGGAGGAGTAGATCTATGAAACCAAACAAGAACGAAGAAGAACAATCACATACCTCAAGAAACTGGCTTCGATTCATCAAGAGAAGCCTTCAAATCACCTCCAAACTGCTTAAGAGAGGTTCTCTTACCTTCAAGGAAGGGTAATACCAATTTATGGCCTCTTAGGGGATTAAAAACCATTTAGAGTCAAAAAAAGTTAGATCCACACTTTTAGGAACTTGATTTATGTTCCCGCACGGTTAGTCCGCATGGTTTGACAAATCGTGCGCTAACCGTGCATTAGATTCTACCTTGTCAAACACTCCTCGCACGGTTATTCAATATGGTTAGACAAACTATGTGCTAACTATGTGTTAGCCACTGCCTCCAACACCAACATCTTAGGGTTTGTCCACATGGTTTAGACAAACCGTTCACCTCACGTGCGAAAGCTCTCACCCTTTAGTTCTCCTTTAAAGTCCACCCAAACAGACCCCCAAATCACCCTGTCCTCCTGGAACACCTATAAAACCACATTTTCACAATTTAATGGACCGGAGAGGTCCAGTCCATAACAAATTACACATCATTATTATACGCATCTAAATAATAATGTATTGAATAACAATTACACTACGACGTGAAGATGATAAGCCGTATGTATGCACGTATGATGACATGTCATTCAATGGATGGATAGAATAATGAATATGGTTGTACCATATTTATAATATAATCATAGTATATATAGGATACTTGAGTTATTATTTACGAATGGAAAATAACAACGAAATATGAAGTGGAAGAAGAAAGGAATATGGAAGAGCTGATGAAATATTTACCTCTTATTCGGGTTTTTCCTTTTGATTTGATCAAAAGGGAACCATAGGTTGGATTTATGACTAAAGTAAGTCCTCTAAAATTAATGGAGGATATTTTAGAGGGTATTTGAGAAGGTTTTCACCAAGCCAAATAGCTTTAAAGGTGTGAATTATAGAGAAGAGAGAGTTCCCTTTTATAAGAGGGGTGATGGGAACCTTAGAAAAAGCAGGAAATATTATTTTATAATAAAATAATTTTCTATTTATAATGGCTCAAAAATGAATTATTTAATGTATAAGGTGGATATGGGTGGAAAAACACTAAACCAATAGTTTTTAGACAGGTTTGGGTCACTATATTTACTTTATCATTTAGATTTATCTCTTAGTTAAATAGATTGACATTTACCATGTCTCTTTGTATTTTTATATTATATGGTTAATAAAATTACTATATAATTCCATGAGAACCCCAAGTGTTTCATTAATTATACTACTATCATTATATAATTCATTCGTCCAAACCATATATTTTTAGGAATATTATATAAATTAATAATATAATATTTGTTTTAAAAACTCTTTTATGTCTATTATGACACTATTTAATAATTGATTTATTTAACGTCCTAAAAACAATATTAATTCGAACTAAATTCATTTAATAAATACTAAAATGTCATATTAACCTAAAAAAGTCGTTTATTCCATCAGAACATTCAAATTATATATATTGTTTACATTTATAATACCATTTATTTGATTTTTTCATTAATAACAAATATACTTCATCAACATTGTATCATAAATAAATTTAATTATTAAATATCTAAAATTTTTAAATAAAAATACCATTCTGTAGGAAATATTTTTTTCATTATAATTAATATTTATAGTCGAAGTTATAACATTAATAAACCTATGTAAAAATTGTTTTAATAAAAGATATATGTTTATGAAATTTTTGTATTTACTTTAACTTAATTAATATAAAGTGTCATTATCACTTACAAGTGGCTCCATGGGGTCCCAAAATCATCCCAAAGATGCCCATGGTCAGAAATGTTTCATCCAATTGAATTAGGACACGTCTTAGGGTAATTTAATATTATTATAATATTATTTTTTACCCATATTTACCGGATTTACCATTTAACCATGGTAAGTAAAATATTCACCAAAGTAATTATTCAAAATGTCTTAAAATAAAACATACCTATTTACACAATTTGTACCTCATGATTCCAAATATTGGATCATTTTTTCCAAATTCAAAACACAGATGTGGCATAAATTTATTTAAAATACATTTTTGTTGTCAAAACAAAAAGCATGTTTTTATGAAATAGTAACTATCAAATGATTGACAGTTGTTTATGTCCAGTATAAATGTGAAATTATGTCCAATGAACAACATTGGATTTTATAGATAAAATATAATCTAATTATACATTAAAACCCTTCAATAGTATAATTTAGCGTAATAAATTATTTTGATTAAAAAAGTTGTTTTTAATTAAAATTTAGTATTTTTCACTATTAATCAAAAAATGAATATTTTCATGAAAAATAACAAAAAATCACCCTAAGATAATTTCAAAATTCTAAATCCAAAAATAAAATACATTTTAAATGATAAAATTTATAATATTTCAAAAAGTGTGTCTTACTATTCATAATGGCTAGTTTGAATGGTTATAGATTGTTAGAACCTCGAAGTTGTGTACAATGCAAGCTATTGAATTATTGAAAGGGAAATGTACCGTGGAAGCGTGGGGTGTTACATTTACTAAGATCATATTCCTACCATAAAAGTGTTCATTTTTTTTACTAGTAAAGGCATGCGTTTTCAATTATTCACCAAGCTTAATATTTATGTTTTCTTCCGTTGTATTGTTTACCCTTACTAAGAATTTGAGCTCACCCATTTCTTATGTTTTACATTCCCAGGATCCCAAGAAGTGTCTTAAGTTTGAGATTCAGGGTTAAACTAAGGGAAAAATGGCGTTCTCAAAGGAATGTTTTGTATGTTATAAAGTGTAATGTAACTTTCATTTATGTAATCTATTTTCCAAAACTGTTAAACTGATCAGTCCATCGTTGCTTGATTCTTTGTAATCATGCCAATATATTAGAATAATATTCCGACTCTGAGAATCTAGGGTCGAGGCATTACAGTTGGTATTACCTTATCTTTAGTAAAAACCATGGAAACTATATTTAGATGATCTTTGATTATAGCACATAGCCCTAAGATAGAATTTGAAGATTAATATAGAAGAACATCATAGAATTTTGGTACTATAGAGATTTTGGGAGTTTTCTAAGAAAATATATCCCTGTCTGGATACAAGAAGGTAGAGGCAGCTCCGGAATAGATGTATCTAGGGGTAAAACCCAAAAACACTGCTTAGATCTACACTCAAACGAGAACTGTTGCATGACAACGGGACTTGATGAACTCTTGGTTACGACAATCCTGGGGGATATGAATAGTATAATTCTCATTTTAATTACAAATAAATATGAATGAATTATAAGTATATACCTCCTCAAAGAAAACATTTTAATAATTATGGATTATATCCATAAACTATTCAATTTAGGTTAGGTATTTTTACAGGTTTGGAATTATTCATTACAATTTATAAACTGGCCTAATGTATTCCATTGTATAGAAATGTCGCCCATTAGAAGGAATGTGAAATCCAGTAATACGTATGATCCTAAGAGTAATAAGGATCAAATATCTCATGGAATTAATCCCACATTTAGATGGGAATTGTCTCCCATGTATTAATAACATGTGAAGAAATAGTATCATGTGTTAATAAGTTAAGTAAAAAATTATATGAGTCCAATGGATTTGAAGGGAAGAATGAGAAGAAAAGGATGGAAGAGAGAAAGATGGATAAATGGAAGAGGAAAAAAGAGGGATTTTCCCATATGTGATAACTGTGGAAAGAATCACCTTGGTAAAATCTTGAAGGGAATGGGAGTTTGTTATTAGTTTGGAGAAAAATGACACCGAGTACGTGATTGCAATGGTATGAAAAAAGTTTCAAATGTACAGTGATTCATCTGCAAGGAGTTGGGACACTACGCGAATCAATGTCCAAATCATCAGAGTCCACCCCAAATGCTCATATTGGACAATAATAAAGTTATGAAACTTCCGAAGATGAAGAGGAATGATTATATTTATTGCTTTATTAATAAAGTATTGTTTAATTTGAGTATTGTATTAATGATGTAAATGTTATAAGAATTATAGAGTATATAAAGATTGTACTACATTAGTATTTCATTGAGGACTTGAAATTTTGTGAAAGAAAGAAAAGTTACTCAACAGTAGGGTAAATTTTTGGTAAATATATGGTTGAGAGAAAGATAAACCATAATATGGTTCTGATATTGAGGTAGTGATTTTGGAATAATAAATGATTGATTTGGATAAATTATATTGGATATTCTTGACTACCTAGAAACTGATTAATGATTTTTATATTACATGATTGTTCGAGATTAAGACATTTATCAGACAGAATAAGTATATCCAGTTTTATATAAGGAATAAGGGATAATGAATGCAATGAATAAGATTTTTTGGTAATTCAGGATGTTACAGTGTTTTAAAAGAATACAGGATGATGGTGATCACATGTTATTATGTGAAAAAAGGATCTTCATTGTGTTTACCTTCCTTATTAATTTTGGACTGTGAGTTTGGACAAAATTATTTTGGATAATTCATGTTTGATATTATTTTTGAATTTCCATAACAAGGACAACCCAGAGGTCAGGCGGAAACCCGTCGCGTCTTGTAAGGCCACAAGTCTTGAACCTGCAACCGATGGGCGACAAGGGTGTATCACCTACCACTGGCCCATGTGATGTCCTGTATGGACTAATGTAGTTTTTTAAAAGTTCTGGTAGATGAATTATAAATTAATTTTTTTTGAACCCTATAAGAATAGGATAAATAGAATATTTTTTATGTTCTATTATTTTTTAGAGTGAAAGAGAGTTTGTGGTACAAATTATTTAAACGATGGAACTCTAATTGTCAAGTATATATTTTTGTATTCTCTAATTTTATGAAGAAATTAATTCTTAAACATTAGGTAATGGATCTTAAAACTAAAAATGTGTTACCCTAATACCTTATGTTTTGTTGAACAGATAATTTTTTAAATCCTCATAGATTGATGGGTTTGAGGCCCTCAGTTATACAATTGTTTGTGACTGATGACCTCAATCATTCCCTATAAATATTTACATTTTTAGTCCAATAATGTATATCTAATTTCCACCAATTTTCTCATAATCGAGATCATAATTTGGTGGTGACTTTTTCATCCCCCTTTTTCCTCTTATTAAGACCAAATTTTATTAATCCAATTTTTGATGTGGGTTTTTCCACAAAGGTATTTTCTATTTTCAAACATTTATTTTCGAAGAACAAATTAAAATTTTGAAGATGCAATTTATTTAAGGAGGGAATAATGTAACACCCAAATATTTCATAGTACACTATTTCTTCAAAATAATTCAATAACTCGCACTACACGCAACACTGAGTTCAAGCGCACCACGACATACCAAACTAGCTGTTCATAAGAGGTTATGAATAGTATTAAATAAATTTTGAACTTTATGTAATCCATATAATTTTTTATTCCATATTATGAGTTTCTTAGATATAATGTACGAACAAAATAATTTTTCTCAGATAAAAGAATTTTTTTAATAAAAATGCAAATTTACCGCCTTTTGATGGAGAACCCTTTTTAATTCAAATATTTAAACTTTTATATATTCAATTTGAAAAAATAAACTTCTTCTTTAGAATAGGGACATAATAATTTAGTTTCAATATATTTTTGGTGTTTTTATGATAACTTTCTTATTAGGGTGAACAGTGAGAAATACTATATTTTAACTGAAAAAACTTTTTTAATCAAAATAATTTACATTTTTGAATTATAATTTTTAAGGGTTTGGAAGTATACTTAGATTTTATTTTTACCAACTAATCCAATGATGGTATTTTTATGTAATTTAACTTTTAAATTTGACGTAAACAAGTGTCAATCTTTTGATAGTTATTATTTCTTAAAAATACACTTTTTGGTTTTGATAATAGGAATTAATTTTAAATTAATTATTGAAACTTCTATGTTTAGAAATTGGTAATATGGAATTAAATTTTGAATTCTTAATATCAAAATTATCTTATGGTGAATTTTTGATATTTTTCTGAGAACTTTCAATTTTTGATGAATTGTGAAAAACACTAAGTTATTGTTTAAATCTGCCTTTTTTTAAAATATTTATTTTATTTAAATTTATTTTAGGTTGAAATATATACCAAATACCTATATATGTTCAATGTAATTAATTGTAGTCATTTTATAATAGTTTTAGATATATAAAAATTTTATTGAACTTTTAACCGTCTTTTACCCACCACCAAGGAGCATTTACAAATTTTCATAAAACATAATTTAACCACTTCTATTAATTGATTTTAAAAACATCGAGAGACAAGATTTATATCAGTATGTAAAATGTGGTTCAATAAGATGAAAATAATTTTTGGTGAGTAGTAACTTTTGACTTTTATTTACCGCGGTTAAAGTTAAATAGGGTAATTTAAGGTAAAAAGAATATTATAACAATAAAAAATTAACATAACACTTGTCCTAACATTATTGGATGAGTCATGGCCGACCATGGGCATCCTAGGGTCGATTTTGGGAACCCATAAAGCCACTTATAAATGATAATGACACTTTATTTTAATTAACATAAAGTGAAGGCAAAAATGAAATAATCAAATATCCTTTAGTAAATAAATTTTTACATGAACTCATATATATCATATTATAAACTATAGATATACATTGAAAAGATAAAAATATTTCCTACATAATGGTATTTTATTTATATTTTTTCGAAATTAAATAATTTAATTTATATATGACACAATGATGATGTAGTTATTAACTTATTAATGAAATATTAAAATATTTGATATTATTAATATCCAAATAAATATAATTTTAGATTTTTTATGAATTAAACTAATTTTCTAGGTTAATATGACATCTTAGAGTTGATTAAATGAATTTTTTTCAAATTCATAATGTTGTTATTAATTTAACAAAAACAAAATAGCAAATAGTTTCAAAATTGACATAAAAGTGTTTTTAAAAAAATTATATTATTACTTGATATTCTATTCCTAATAATATATGGTCTATCGAAAGGGCTTAAATACTATTAAATATATCATTAATGAACCACTTGGGGTTCACTTTGAAGTTTATAGTATGTTTATTAACCATATAATATAAAAATAGAAAGAGACTTGGTAAATGTCAAACTAATTAACTAAAAGTTAAATCTAATTGATGAAGTTAATATAGTGACTCAACCTATATAAAATTTATTTGTTGAGTATTTTTCGACCCATCCCCTCCTTAGACTCTAAATAAATCATAATGGAGCCATTTAAAACCAAAAATGATTTTATTATAAAATAATATTTCATTCTTTTCCTAAAGTGCCCCTCACCCCTCTTATAGAGGGCACTCCCCTTCTTTCAAATTCACACCTTCAAAGACATTTGGCTCCACCAAACCCTGTCCAAATATCGTATCAAATATCCTCCCTTCATCCTAGTGTCCTTTAGTCATAAATCCAACCTATGGATCCCTTTTGATCATATCAAAAAGAATAACACGAAGAAGAGGTAAATATTTCATCACCTTTTTCAAGTTCATTCCTTCTCCCACTTGTTCGTTCCTTGTTGTTTCCATTCTAAAATAAGAAATACAGTATTTTCTATATACTGTGATGTTATTATAAATATTTTAAAACCATATTCATTATTCTATCCATCCTTTTAATGACATGTCACCATATATGTGTACGTACGACTTACCATCTCCATGTCATGGTGTAGTTGCTATTCAATACATTATTATTTGGATGGGTATAATAATGATGTATAATTGATGTAAATTATAAATATAACATGATAATGATTCTGTATATATGATATAACATCCAATTATAAATGATTTTAATATCAAAATAATGATATTGTCGCTCGTTCGTACGCACAGATTACCGTTTCAACGAATGTGATGAGATTCATTCCCCATCATAACCATTCAGGATAATTTTTATTTGAGGATAAACAATAATGTCTAATTACTTGATATAACTATAGATATGAATAAGAAACATCCCATCCATAACAAAAATGACTCACGTAACAAAGAATATAAAGGAAAATGAATCAGTTAACACCTGAAATGATTATAATACTAAAATATCATTAACAATGAACTATTAGAAGATCATATATGATATCATAATTACATATATGTTTTTTTATAATTTAGTAACAATTATGTAACTATTATACAGGCGGTTAAATTACCCTCAAACAAGGAAAAGTAAAAGGTAAGGGTTAATTCCTCAATCTCATTATTATTCGAGATTGTTTATGGGTAAGTTTTTACTGGGACATATTTATTATCCATGTCTAGGTTTAATAAAAGAGTTTTAAATGGGATTAGTTTAAAGGAATATTTTATTAAAACATCATTTTAAATTTTTTAAATATTTATTCTTCTAAATCATTCTCATTAATATCCATGTTTTCAAATGTTTTTAAGGATTCATTTATATGGACATGAATATTTTTAAAATGTTAATTCCATTAAGAACATTCAAAGTGGTATGAGACACTTTGATTCAAAAATGTATTTAAATTTATTCCTTTATAAATTGTGTGACTTTTAAATGTTTTCATGAAAAATGGATATTTCTCTCAAACAGTTTGACAAATCATGTTCATCTATGTCAACATTCATTAATGGATTTTAAACTTGTTTGAAGCTCATTTAAAATGATACAAATATTTATTATTGTATTGAAGGTTTTGTGATATGTTTGACTATTAACGTGTTATTTTTTACAATTAATGATTTATGGTTAAAGTATTGACATTTCGTATGCTAGTTCTAATACAAATGTTAATGTTATGTTTCAAAATTTTCATATGAGGAATGTATTCAATATAGTAAGTGACAATGGAAGCCATAATAGCTTCTCGATGCATCAGTAGATCTCATGATACAATTAGATGTGGAATTGGCTGAGACCGTTACCAATTTGATATATGGTTTTCGTCGAGGCCTTATTTATTTTTAGAAAACATGGACGATGCCTTGAGAAATGTTTCAGAATGTCTTGCATTATACATTTCGTCATTATGAAATTATCATTGATTGTTCATGTGGTCATTAGACTAGTAGAATACCCATGATTATGTATTATTATGGAATTATTTGCTAATATCATATTCCTTCCAAAAAAGTGATCGTGTTTATTACTGGTAAAGGCTTGTGTTTTCAATTATTCATCATGCTTAATATTTATGTTATCTTTCAATGTATTTCATACCCTTACTGAGCGTTTGAGCTCAGCCCTTTCTTATGGTTTAATTTCCCAGGATCCTATGAAGTGTTTTATGTTTGAGATGCAGGGTTAAGATAAGGGCACAATGGTGTTCTCAGAGGATTATTTCTTTTGTATCATAGAAAGTGTAATGTAACGTTCATGTATGTAATCTATTTTCCAAGACTGCTAAACTGATTAGTCTTTCGGGACATGATTCCTTGTAATCATGCCAATGTATTAAAATAATGCACCAACTCTGGGAATCTAGGGTTGGGGCGTTACATATCTAGTTCCAAGGATTTAAATCTAATTTATTATAATATTTCATATTTTTGGAAAAATTGAACTAATATATGAGTTTGATTAAACAACATTTCAGCTACAGATTTTCTATTTCAAATTTGATAATAATAGAACTTAATTGAAATTCGATGAATAAGGTTCATTGATGGTGAATCTCATAGTATAAGGTTTTAAGGATGATCTGTTCATAATTTCATCACAAGTATTGTAGATATTTTATGTATTGAAGCTATAAACCAAGATTTTCAGAACAATAATCTTAGGGACTAAAATGACTATATGTTTAGATAAAAATTCAATTGAGGATGAAATCATAGATAATTATGAAACTATACAATTATTATTTAATCATCATCTTGTTTATTAAGAAGAATAATAATTTTTCATCACACTGTTAATTTCAATTTTCAACGCATGAAGCAAGGGTTTAATATTTAATGTTTTATAGCATAAATCTGGAAAACCATTTTGGGGTTGGTGGCCCAGAACCAACTACTCTGTACTTTATTAATTGAATAAAAATTGTATCACATATCTATTATTGTTCTACGTGACAATGCATGTGAAAATGTCCCAAGGATAATTGTTGCATTAATGGGTCATAGTGGATCCATGTTATGATGAGAACCCGAAAGTGCTATAACAATGTTCTTGAATATATTTTCTATGGCGAAATGATGTTATTTGATGGAAACAAATAAAACATACCATTAGGGGTGAGGGATCATAAAACTTTGAGGAACCTTCTCATGGTGTGCGCCGTTGGTAATATCTAGGAGGATATTATGAGAATGAGACCCGCCAGTAGGAAATCAAAATTTCATAGTGTCATTGGAGGTTCCTATAAACGTACATGTGTATTGGTCCTTAGAAATCTGATTATTATCAATGGATATTATGAATCACACTATAATATATACTGATGAAAACTGTGACGACACACTGTTCGCAGTGAGGTAGGATACGTTGGGTGCATCACAAGTGATATTACATTAATAGATAATGAGAGAAAGGATTTATCCCATCTATTCCATAACAGAAGTAGATATCTCATGACCTTTTATAGAATTGATATAGCCTAAATAAATCCATGGCCACGGTAAGGAATGGGCGAGTTCGATTCCAGGAATTCCAAGAAAGAATAATCGAGGACATGGGTTGATGGAACTAGTATACAACCCGCTTGATTCGAGATGTTGTGACAAAGGGATTATATTACACAGAAAGCATACATATGAGGTGACACATCATTGAAGTGTTTACTTCATTCTCTATCGGTTCCTTGTCATGTTGGGAGATGCTAACATTGGAATCTAGGAAGGATCTTCCTAATTCCAATGAGAAAGAGGTGTTAGGGGTCACCGAGTAACTGTGTCCATATATCTCAGTTAAATATTAATTTAACAAGTTAAATAATGATTATTCTCGACTATGGTTTAATAATTATTTAAGGATTCCTGATCACATTTATTTAGACAATAGTTATTCGAGAAAATATATTGTTAGATAAATAATATATATTTATTACTGAGTAATGTAGTTACATTTATTTAACAAATAAATATCCATTACTCAAAGAAAAATAAATGTGGTGGAGGAAATAAAGAAAAATTAAAACAAGATAAACACGACGTGTACATTGAATGTACACACCATGTAGTTTTCATAGAAAATGAGTACACTCCATGTATTAATGATTACACACCATTTAGTTTTTAGTTGGGATTTTGAGAAAATAATATCATTTTATTAAATGATATTTATTCTAATCAGTGTGGGAGCAGGTCAAGGAATTAATCATTTGACATGGGGGTTTCAAATAAGAGTTAATAAAATAAATAAAACATGTAACACATTTATTTATTGTCATAACTCTATAACCTCAAACCCAATTATATATATCCTCACTACCCCTAAAGTTTTCTAGAGAGAATCATTGTGCACAACAATTCTAGAGAGTTCTCTCATGGCCGAAAGAACACCTTCCTCCAAGATCGCTCTCAAGATTGAGAGAGATCCTCCTCCATCGGATCAAGGCTATCTAAGGCGGACAATGCAAGCAAAGTCTAATCAACGCTAGCACCTGAAGATTCCTTTGGTGACATACAAAGATACATAGTGCACGTGTGGACCACTGCTAGAGGAAGTCTACACATGGATTCTACGATGCAACGAAGAATCACATCAGATTGTGACCAGAGACATCAATGGAGAAATAATTCCATTAATGTAATAATTGTCAATTAATTAAATTAATTATAACCAATATATGATTATCTTGTCTTTATAGTTTCAGGACTCCCGCTTTCTTTCTTTTTTCTTCGTTATATTCTGATGATCCGTCATTTTATTATCTTGATGGATCTTGGATTGATCACTATTAATGCTAGAATTAATGCTTGGAAAACCCACCAATGTGCTTCCGCTGCACCTGGAACCTACAAGTGTTATCAGATCGGGCATATCGTTGATTACAATTATTTAGTTTTTCGTTGGTGATTTACACATTTAATAATTAAGTTGTTTCAATTCAAGTTAATATTTCTCTAAATCTAAATCTAGAGATATGTTCCTCCCCTATCATTTCTCGTTTAACTTACAGAAACAATTTTTTTTTAATTTTTATTAAAATAAAATGGGGGAACTCATTCGAAGGTGTCAAACGCTCCTGGATATACAACACCAGAATACATGGAATGTATTCTGAAGTACACTATCTGTTGTCTATGTTCAATGTATTGACTGATCTGCCAAATCAGGTCGTGTATTGGATCCTATCTATGTCATTTATTATACTGTGTGTTGAACAGGAATAGGTGGCACACAATTTCTAGATTACATGCCATATGGTCCAACTGAACACGGTGTGTAGTCCCTTCGGGTTAGGGTTGGACCGTTTACCCCGTACACAGATTTCCCAGCTGGAAGCCATGTAACAAAAATACTACAAGACTTGTGTACAGAATAACGCACCGTGTACTCTAAAAATTTCTGAAGTATACACACACACCATGTCCCCAAGTATGTAATTCGGATGGACGGTGAACAAAAGTACACGTCGTGGACTTGGAACTACATGTCGTGTATCATCCAAATTATGCAGGTTTATTAAAATTTATTATTATATTATACAAACCCTTGAGACGTGTAACATAGTGTAGGTGTAATGTTGAGGCACAACACATGATAGATGGTTTATATACATGTTTTTAATTTATCATCTGCATAATGAATGGGAATTAACCGGGTTTCCTCCAAGGCACATGTTATGTACAATGATAATTTTTTATGAATTTATTAGTTTAAAATTATGATGGAAAATAATCTCATGGATATTCAGAAAAATGGTCTAAGATAAAATAATTGATTAATTAAAGATAATTAATTGATTTGTTTGTGATTTATCTTAAAGAATCATGATTAAGTAATGGAATCCTAGTTTTATTATTGTGTAATATAGTTTCATGTATGGATGATCATGAGCTTGACCAATACCTTTGTATGTGAATGGTTTCATTTAATTTATTTATTTAAATTGAATTTGTTGGCATGTAAGCCTTCTCCTCATTAATATGTAGGGCCTGCGTTCCCTGGGTTTATTTTATGTATAACGTTTTTTACCACTCACCTACGTGTGAGATAAATTAATTCCTAATGGATGGAGCTCCCAAGATAGAGGAGGCAGATCAAGTCAAGAGCCAAGGTGAAACCAATCCAAGTAGATACAAAGGTGGATAGGTGGAAAGATGTAAACAGAAACCTGAAAGGTTTAAGGTGTTTCTCCTCTAGGTCTTGGGTTAGTTTATCAACCACTAGATAAACTATCCAATAGAACAATCTCATGATCATAACATTTATTTTATTTTTATTAGTTTCATTGTTTATTTATTGTGGGTGTGTCGTCGCGATCACACAATTAATGAATTAAACAAGCATTCAAGATGGAACTAAAATAAGACCAGCTTATGAATAAATATTATCTCAGACATGGTTAATCACATAAGTATATCCCACTTAATATCAAAAATCATTTAAACAAAGATAATAAAATTGAAATTTACTTATAAGGATAAAATACCTAAAATAAATATTACGTCAGTATAGCCTTCCATAATCTTGGTTAGAATCGAACCATAGTTCAAAGTGCTTGACCAACACTAGTTGGTGTGCTTTCAATTATCGAGGAATTGTAATTCAAGGTTTTGGGTTGACATGAATTGGTTTGCATCAACGGATGACTATCATAGTAGGACTTGGTGTGACCAAGAGGCAGAGGTTGAGGAAATCCAAAATAAAAGGATTTCAGGATTGGGGAGTCCACCCAGTAGATCATGGAGCTACGAGTAAATGCAGTTGGCATTTGGAATTCCTACTTAAAACCATTCATGTTTTTTAACCAACCCTAGTTGGTGTAATGAGAATGGAAATATGGATCTTTTCCACTAGAATATTTAGACAATAGTATATTCCGAAGTCAATGGTGAGGGCTATTGGATTTCGATAAAATAGTGGGAGACTAATAAGTATTAATTTTTTTATTTGTCTCCGTTTTAATAATAATTTACTAAAAACATTTCTCATATTATTTTTTAGAAATGTAATGAAAAAGGAATTCAAACATATCATTGCGAACCATACTCGAGAAGAAAACTAATTCTCACCGGAACCAATTTCCAAGAGTGGAAGTGGTGTTAATGCTTCCTCCTTCGCCACGAGAGGAAGTATTATGTGCCGGAAGAGCCTATTTCAGTTGCTCTTGGAAAAGGGGCCAGTGATAAGGAACTATCTCTCTATATGAAACACATGTATGATACCACAGATGTTCAGTATTTCATGCTATCAGCCATGTCTAATGATCTCTTGAAGCAACATGAAAACATGGATGCATATAGCATGATGTACCACATTAAGGTTTTCAATAATGATAAAAAGATACAGGAGAGATATGAGATCTAAAAATCTTTGTTTTAAACTAAGCATGAAGATACTGTACCAACTGGGCCTCATGTAGTCATTCTCATTGGATATATTGAATGCCTGAATATCTTAGGGATTAAGTTCTCGGATGATTTGATTATATATCCCATTTTATCAACACTGCCCAAGACCTTCTCTAGCTTCATTGTCAATTATAACATGAACAACAATGAGAAGAGTCTATCAGAACATATGACCTTATTTCACCAAGTATATTAGGACATGGGGTGTGAAAAACCAGAAGTCATTATGGTGAATAAGAAAAGAAAGGACAAGGAAAAGGGGAGAAAGACTTATAAACAGTCTGAAGCCCCAGAGCACTATCCTTCAAAGAAAGAAAAGATCTAGAGGAGGGGAAAGGAACGAGAGGCAGTATGTTTTTCACATGGCAAGAAAGGCCACTGAAATAAGTACTGCACCCAGAAGCGTGGGGTTGCTAAATGAGTGTTTGTTATCGAGTGTAATATTTCCATTTATACACATTGGTTTTTAGATATAACTTATGGGGATCACATCTATAATAAAATTCCTGAACCAAGTAGATTTACAATGATTGACAAAGGACATGTGGATCTTTGAGATTCTAATGGGGCGAGGATGGCGGCATTTCCCATTAGAAATTACCACCTCTCATTGACGACTGTGATGATTTTGGTTGTAAATAATTGTTATTATGTGCCTTGTGTTACGAAGAACATAATTTCTGTATCTTGTTTGGATATAGATGGATTTATTTTCAAGTTTGTAAATAAGGGTTTTCTCTTATATAAGAACCACGTATGTTATGGTATGGAGCATTTAAATAATGGTTTGTATGTATTAAATTATGAAAACCAAGTGTTGACAATCGACAATGAAACAAATTCACATGAATCATACATAACCTAGTCGTGGCATCACCATCTCGGTCATGTAAACGAGAAACACATGAAAAAGCTCTACGAGGATAGCTATTTAGACTATACTGAGCTAAAACCACTTGATAGATTGCACACCTATTTACAAGGTAAAATTACCAATCCACCTTTCGATGGACATGGTGAAAGGGCCCCGGAGCTTCTAGGATTGGTTCACACAGATGTGTGTGGACAGTTTCCAAGAGAAGCTAGAGGTGGATATTCTTTCTTCATTACATTAACTGATGATTTGAGTAGATATGGTTATGTATACTTATTGAGGTATAAGCCAGATGCCTTAGAAAAAATTTAAGTAATTCAATAATGAAGTAGAGAATCAGATTGGTAAGAAGATAAAGAAACTTAAATCGGATTGAGGTGGAGAATATATAATCCAAGAGTTAATCGATCTTATATGGGAGTCTGTGATTCTATCTCAGCTCACTTCTCCTACTACACCATATAGGAATGGTGTTAGTAAAAGGAGGAACCACACCATGTTGGACAGGTGAGGTCAATGATGAGTCATGAAGATCTTCCATTATACTTTTGGGGATATGCATTACAAATTGTAGCATACCCATTAAACCGAGTACCAACTAATGCATAAAATGTAATTCCATACGAGTTATGGAATTAAAAGAAACCCATTTTGTTGCACACATGTGTATGGGGATGTGAGGTGTTTGTTAAGTCCTTCTCAGGAAACAAACTAGCACCCCATGGCAAGAGGTGTATCTTTATTGGTTATACCAAGGATATTAATGGATATTACCAATATAACCCTTCAGAAAAGAAAGTTAATGTCGCCAGAAATGTCGTCTATCTCGAGAGGGAACACATTCTAAAAAAGGATGGTGAGAGAAAGATTGACTTCGACGAAGTTGATGCTCAAGAAACACATGAGTTGGTAAAGGAACAAGTTCCACATGCCCCCATGGAAGAGGTTCCAGAAACACAAGTATAGTGTAGGAGCTCAAAAGAGGTAAGGGTACCATAGAGTTTTGGTTTCCTAGTCACCGTGGATGGTGAATCATTATTTTTAGACAATTATGAACCTCTCTCCTACAAGGAAGCTTTTAGAAAGCTCAGAAGCTACAAGATGGCTAGAAGCTATGAATTCTGAGATGAATTACATGTATCAGAACCATGTTTGGGTTCTGGTCGATGAGTGAGTTGATGTAAAGAATGTTGGATGAAAATGGGTATTCGAGTGAAAATTGGACATGGAAGGTCAAGTTAGCACCTATAAAGCAAGGCTAGTGGCCAAAGAATTTAGACAAAATCAAGGAATTGACTATGATGAAACCTTTTCTCCAGTTTCCATGTTTGAATCCATAAGAATCATACTTGCCAGAGCTTCTTACCATGACTATGATATTTGGAAGATGGATGTCAAAATGACATTCCTTAATGGGAACGTTCAGGAAGATATCTATATGACACAACCAGAAGGGTTTGTGACACCAAGTGTAGCCAAATGGATTTTCAAGTTAGAGAAATCCATTTATGGATTAAAGCAAGATTGCAGGTCATGGAACATTCGATTTGATGAAGCCATAAAAAACATCGTATTCATTAAGAATGAATGTGTGCCATGTGTTTATAAATGGTTTAATGGGAATGTGATCGTTATCCTAGTATTATATGTTGACGACATATTGGTTATTGGAGACGATGTACATGTCTTACAGTCAGTTAAGGATGGGTTCAACATGTGTTTCTCCATGAAGGACTTGGGTGAAGCAGCCTTAATTCTAGGGATCAAGATCATTCATGATAAATCCAAGAGGCTTCTTGGACTAAGTCAGGGTACTTATGTTGACAAGATACTAAAGAGATTTAGTATGGAACAAACCAAGAGTGGGTTGATTCCAGTGTCACATGGCCTACATCTTTCAATGAAAATGTGTCCTCATACACAAAAAGAGAAAGATATAATGGATAAGATCCCATAAGAGTAATCTATATGTTCCATCATATATGCCATGTTATGTACCAAGCATGATGTTTCCAATGCACTGACCATGGTAGGCAGATATCAAGAAGATCCAGGAGAACATAATTGGACTGCTCTTAAGACTATCTTTAAGTATTTGAGAAGAACTAAGGATATGTTCCTAGTGTATGGAGGGGATGAGGAGCTTGTCATCAGAGGGTATGCTGATGATGGCTTTTAGATAGATCAGAACGATCTGAAGTCGTAATCTGGATATGTTTTCTGTCTCAATGGCGGAGTTATGAGTTAGATGAGTTCAAAGCAGCTAGTTGTCACCGATTCTACAGCGGAGTCCGAATATATAGCGGATTCTGATGCAGCCAACGAAGCCGTCTGGATTCAGTACATTGTCCATGATCTTGATGTGGTTCCTAGCAGTAAAGATCCTATCACGTTGTATATTGATAATACTACAGTAGTGGCTCTTGCAAAAAAACCGAGGTCACATCAACGAACAAAGAATATACTCTGGAAGTATCACCTCTTGAGGGATTTCTATCAAAGGGGTGAAGTTGTTGTGCTCAGAGTGACCATGGAAGAGAATGTGGCAGACCCCATGACAAAAGGCCTATCATAGCAGAAGAATGAGTATCATGTGAGAGCAAGTAGATTAAAATTTGATAGATGTTGGCTCTAGTCCATGTAGGAGTCTGTTGGAGTTGGTGGCCTAGAACCAAATAATTTTTACTTTATTCATTATATAAACTCCTTATCACATCTTGATTGTTCTTCTGCATGAAAATGAATTTGAAAATTTCCAAAGGATAGTTATTGCATTGAAGGGTCATAGCGGATCCCTGTTATGATGAGAACCCGGAAGTGCCATAACACTATTCTTGAATGTATGTTATATGGCCAGATGATGTTATTTGAGGGACACAAATAATACAGGAAATTAGGGTTTAAGACTCATAAAACATTGAGTCACCTTCTCATGGTGTGCACCCATGGTAATATCAAAGAGGATATTATGAGAACGAGATCCGCCAGTAGGAAATCCACATTTCATAGTGTCATTGGATGTACCAATATACGGATGTGTGTATTGGTCCTTAGACTTTAAGATTATTATTAGTGGGTATTACAACTCACGCACTTAGATGTATTGACAAAAACTGTAATGACACACTGTTCACAACGAGGTAGGATATGTTGGGTGCGTGACGAGTGATACTACATCAATAGATAATTTGAGAAAGGATTTGTACCTTCTCTTCTATAATGGAATTAGTATCTCTGGCCCTTTGATGGAATTAATATAGCCTAAATAAATCCATGACCATGGTATGGTATGGGAGAGTTTGATTCTGGGAAGTCAAAGAATGAATAATCGAGCACATGGGTTGATGGCACTAGCATGCAGCCGACTTGAATCGAGATATCATGATAAAGGGATTATATTACACGGTAAGCGTTCATATGAGGTGACATGTCCTTGCAGAGTTAACTTCTTTCTCTATGGGTGCCTTGGCATGTTGCAAGATGGTAACCTTGGACATTCGGCAGGCTCTGCCTAATGCCACTAAGAAAGAGGCATAGATGGTCACACACGAAGTGTGTCCTTGTATCTCAGTTATATATTAATTTAACAAGTTAAATAACTATTATTCCCCACTATGGTTTAATAATTATTTAAGGATTTATGATCTCATTTATTTCGAAACTAGTTATTTGATAGATTATATTGTTGGGGAAATAATAGAAAATTTTTAGCGAGTAATGTAGTTACATTTATTTATGAAATAAATATCCATTAATAAAGGTCTGATAAATGTGGTTGAGGCAATAAAGAAAAATGAAATCAATATAAACAAGCCTTTTACATTGAATGTACACGCCATGTAGTTTTCATGGAAAACGTGTACATGTCGTGTATTAATGATAACATGCCGTGTTGTTTCTCCAGTTGGGATTTTGAGGAAATAATATTGTTTTATTAAATGATATTTATTATAATCAGCATGGGCGCTTGTCAAGGAATTAATCATTTGCATGGGGGGAATCAATAAGAGTTAATTAAATAAGTAAAACGCGTAATGAATTTATTTATTGTCATAACTTTATAACCTCAATCCTAATTATAAATATTCTCACAACAACAAAACATTTCCTGATAGAATCATTGTGCACAAAATTTTTGGAGAATTATCTCATGACCGAAAGAACTCCTTCCTCCAAGAACACCCACAAGACCGAGAGAGATCCTCCTCCATCGGATCAAGGCGATCTAAGGTGGACAACATAAGCAAAGGATTCTCTATTCTAGCACCCGGATATTCCTTTGGTGACGTCCAGAGATACGTGGTGCACATGTGGATCATCACTAGAGGAAGTCTGCACTTGGCTTCTACGACGTAATGAAGAATCACATCGGACCGTGACATGAGATATTAACAAAGAAATAATTCCATCAAGGAAATTCTTATCAATTAATTAAATTAATTATAACCAACATATGATGATCCTATATTTATGGTTCCAGGACTCCCACTTTCTATTTTGTTTTTCTTTCTATTCTGATGATCTGACATTTTATTATCGTGATGGATCTTGGATTGATCATTGTTAATGCTAAAATTAAAGTTGGGCGAACCCACCAACGTGCTTCCGCTGCACCCGGAACATACAAACTTATCTACCATAGAATGTTAGTGTTCATTAGTTATGTTGGGGGGAAACCAATCATGCATGTACCAATTGAAATTGATATGTAGACTAATGGAAGAAATACATTGATATATATCCTTTGGGATGTGATTAATGTAATGTAACAAACTACTATATATATATTACAAAAAAATAATAATGAAATGCTGATATAATATTCATTATCAAAAACCGAGTTCATTAATTTTTAATCATTTATGAAACAAATGCATTTATTGTAACTTGATAATACCATTGGTAAATCTAAACACTTCTTACCAAAATGTATCTTTGGTATACTAAGAGGAATGAAAATACACACAAATAAATTTATGCATTTAGAAATTAAAATGTATATAACATTAAATGATTTATTCATATATATTAATGAAAAATTATTTATAGTGCATTGGAGTAGATAATATATTATTTATCTTTATTTACATTTTCGATATTAATTTAGAAAATATAATTTTAGAAATTGAAAAGGTGGGATGAAAATAACAAATGTTCATCCAAACCAATGTAACCCATATACAATTCAAGGATGTGATATGCTTCACTTAAATAAAAAATTGTATCCTTTTAAAACATAAATCAAATGTTTTATGTGATTTGAAAAAACATATGTTCCTTTTTATAAGAATATTAGTGAATCAAAATCTAAATCCACATCAATCCCATATTATGTACAATGGAAGGATGCCCATGTAAACCTCAGAGGTATGGGAATAATGTGTAACTAGGTAAAAATATCATTTTATTATTATTTATAATATTATTACATAAAAATTTCTATTTTCATTTGTATGTTTTTATATGTCTTAGAAAAAAATATGTACAGATCATACAATATGAAAAAGTACATCAGTCGCTTTGATGCAGCCAAAATAATGTGGCCATGTTAGACGTGCTGGTTTGGGAGTGTCACCTAATAAATATTTGATGTAGAGAGATCCACATGAATATATATATATCATATTATGAAAAGAATTTATTTTAAAATTTATTTATTGAAATATATTATTTTTTTTTGATATAGATTGGTGGACTAATATATGTTAAATGATTAAAATGAATTAGTAGTAGAACAAACATCATCACCTAAAGAGAAAATTGACATAATAGAGTTCACGTAATCAAATACCTCAACCACCTACCTTAATTGATGTAATAAATGTTATCATTACTATTTCTACTAAAATAGAATAAAACAACTTCTGATCACTTTATATTATTTAAAATATGTAGGGAGAAGTTTTATTATTTATATGACCCAAATCCCACATGTCATCTGATTCCAATGGGTATGATATATAATATACATAGATACATGAAGAAAAATAATGTGATAAAAAGTATCACACTAGAGAAGGTATTTGTGTAGATGTTGGATGAGATCATTGTTACATGTTTCACTTGATGGTATGGATGTTCTAAAGGTGGATGATTCTATTAGATATTTCATTACATGTGTTTTTAATTTCATAAATTAGTTGTTGTATGTACATAAAAAAAATCATGACATGAAAAAAATTACAATGTGATGGGAAATGTCTAAAACGAGTTATCGTATTACTGATGGATAAAAAATGGTGAAACATAAGTTTATATGAAGATAATATATTAGAACAACTATGAAATCAAAATAAAAATTCTTGAATATATTAACCCCACCAGTTCAACTACTATATATATAAATAATAAAATTTCATGCATACACAGAATCAAATATTTAAAAATTTCAACAATTTAAAATGAAAAAACAATTTTTTGGAGACATCATTATAGACAGGGTTGGTCTAGTGTGTTTTAATGATATTATCATGATTTAATGGTTGTGAGTTTTAGTTGTGAATTAGTAAAAGAGTAAAATTTTCATAATCGTCAAAATTTAATAAATCTAATGACTATGTTCATTAAAATTAATAAATATTCATATTTTATATAGTAATATATATCACTACTATTTAATATCAAAACACTGTGAAGTACAATTTGAACTCATCAACCCCACTATAATATCTGCCTATCAAATTTCATTTAATTTGAAATTGATTGAAAAGATAAATGATGAACTGTGAGTTTCTTTTGAGAATAAAATATCAAATGATAGACTCTTCATGATAACCACAACATATCAGTAATACTAAAAAATTAATTCATAAGAAAAATATTATTATTTTTTCAGTACTTATTTTTATTTGTAATTTTTGGAAGCACTAGATACTAATTAAAATCTGTTTGGATACCAAAAATTGTTTTTTATAGATCGAAAGAATGCATTTCTCTTAAACTGACCACACATGATGTGTAATGTGAATTTTCAATGCATTGAAATATTCATTTTATAGATAAATGTTTAACTATATGATTCGGTTTTTTTCTTAATGATTGTTTTTTAATAGGGTGATTTATAAATATTTTCTAAATTATGACATGACATTAGTGAATGAACATCAAAAGACTATTATTTTAATAAAATGGAAATATATTTAGTTCAATATAATTATTATTAACTATGAAAATATATTTGAAAAATGTTTAATTATTTTTTCTATTTCAATACAGATTGAAAAAAGCAAATGAGAAATATTTTTGATATTACATCTTATAATTTAAAAAATATATCACATTCCATCAAAAAGTATAGTATCAATAGAAAGAAAATTTCTAGTGGTAAAAAATTCATTAAAAATAATTTTTAATCATTTGAATATTTTTATTATCTTTATACTTACAAGATTTAAAAATATATATATAATAAAAAGTAAAAGTAAATTTGTTTAGACATGAATGAAATGATTTCTTGTAATTAGAATGACTTGAGAAGTCAAATTTATATGAATACCTATTATGTTTGTGATGTATTATAGTATTTGACCATAAAGATACATAGAAGATGTGAAGGATTAGTATCAAAATGAATATATATTATTTTTAAATTTTTCATGAGGGAGAAGTATAATGGAAGGTTACACTCAATTGATTCTAGAAGAGTTTTTAATAGTTTTGAATATAGTCATTATTTACAATTATTGGACATGAATGATAATTATTTGATAAAGATAACAAGATAATGGGAAAGTATCCTTTTACCCAATTATTTTATGATATATTACTAATGTATAGGGAATATACATCCATTTTCATATACCTGTCATTTTCATTTCTTCCTTCATTTTAAAAGTGTTATTTTAGTATAAAATAGATGTTACTTCAGCAAAACCAATAAAAAGATATTTGTTTTTTTAATAATTTGAACAATTATCCATAATTCTCTTTTTGATGTGAAAGAGTCAACAAAACATCAATCTGACACACAATTTGGATGGTATTACTTGATGCATTTATTTTTAATAAAAACATTTCATTTTGGATTAAAACACGCATCACCATCCAAAATGGTCAAACAATCACATAATGAAATAAAAAATTAATACAATGAACAATAATTCATTTTTTTATGAATAAACCACATATCCATCTAATACATTTTGTGGATGGTAAGAATCAATGTTCATTTTATCATTATAAATTTCTCACTTTAGTTTAAAATAAACATCGTTATCCATAATGTGAAAATATGATTGTATTATTTTTATACAATAGGATAATGCTCCATAATTAATTCTTCTTCTGTATGAATAGACTACATGTCAATCCAACACACGATGTGATTGGTATGAAACAAAATTCATGTTTTCAATATAATAGAGCCATTTTAGTTTACAAAAATTGTCCCATGTCTAAGACCATGAAAATGACATCATCTGTTTTTTCAAAACTAGGGAAGTTAATAATAATTCAATTGTGATGTGAATGAATTTCTTAAAAATCATTCAAACACACAACATGTGTAGTATGACCTGAAGTACTTTTTTTTAATAATAGTTTTGTTTTAAAGTAAAACATGCAACTTGAAGACAAATCCATGAAAATGAGGTTATAATGTTCTCAAATATTAATAAATAAATAATTATTAATTTTTTATATAGAAATTAATCACACAATATGCTGAGAGGAAATGTCCTTAGTATGGATCAAATTACTTGTTTTTAATATGAATGATTTATTTTTGTTTAAAATACAGATCACATTGAAAACTTATAGGATAAAATGAAAAGAGTATATTCAAACTTAATAAAAACGATCAATAATTCATCTATGATGTGTGCATATCATCTACATGTTAATATAACGAAAAATGTTGTTACAATGACTGGAATTGAGTGTCATCAATATGAATGTTTCATTTTAGTTTTAAACATGCATCAATAGAATCAAATGAGAAAATGATCTCATATTTTTTTCAAACATTATGAAAATGATACTTCATTATTTTTTAACCTATAAGAATTAATCGAACATCCATATATAGTTTGATGTGTTCGATATGACTTGATTTATGTGTTTTCAATATAATTGTACCATTTTAGTCTGAAATAAAATAAAAAAAATTGAGAAAAAAACCTCTAATTATTTCCATGATTTAGAAAAATGGCCAATTATATATTTTTTAATTTTTGGAATGAACCGCATGTCAACTTGATTTATGATGTTGTTGGTATTAATTGAAGTGTATGTTTTGAATATAATATTTTCATTTTAGTTAAAAACCTGAATCAAATAGCTACAATAATTTAACAAGCTCTGATTGTTTTAAAAAATTAGTAATATCATCCATAATTCATTTTTGACATGTAGGATCTTACCACAAATAAATTCAATGAATGATGTTGATAGTACGATGTGAACATAATGTTTTCTATATGAAAGTGTAATTTTATTTAAAAACAAGAATCAATATAAAACATTATAAAATTTTCTTTTGTTATTTTAAAACATTATTAAAATGATCCATAATTCATATGTGACATGTGAGAACCAATTTTAAATCAATACGAAACATGATGTGGTTGGTAAGACTCGAAGTGCATGTTTTCAAAATAAATGTGGACATTTTTTATAGAAAATACATCTCATATCTATAAACAAGAAATATTTCTTGTATAGTTTTCCAACAAAACTAAAATAGTCCATTTTTTATGTTTTGTGATTTCCCATACATCATCCTCATATAGGATATGGTCATTATATCTTGAAGTGTGTGTTTATAATATAATAGTGACATTTTATTATAAAACATAACCCATATAAAAATACGTGAAAATGATATCAAATTTATATAAAAGATTTTGAAAATGATTCATAATTCATTTATGACATGTTACAATCAAACTATGTTAATCAAATACATGATGTGACCAATATGACATAAAATAAAGGTATGAAAAAAAGTGTCATATAATTTTAAAACACACATCATATATCTATAATAAATAAATGGTACCCTGTGTGTTTTAAAATGTTGTGAAAAATGATCCACAATTAATTTTGGACCTATAATAATTTACCACACAACAATATATCACTTAATAATTTTTATATGTCTTAAATTTCTTCCTACAATGAAAAAAGTGAAATTCATGTTTTTAATTAACCTCACATTGCCAAATAAACATTAAAATGTGGTCAAATTGATTTAAAAATTAGGGAAAGAGATCATAATTCCTTTTTGACATATATAAATTTACCACACAAAAATACGACATGAGATGTGCGGGGTATGACTCAAGTGAGTGTTTTTAATATAAAACTTCAATTTTAGATTATAACATTCATCACATAGAAAAAACAGAGAAAAAAATAATATTTTTCAATACATCATATAATTATCCATAATTTATTTTTTGATGTGTAGGAATTAACATAACATTAATCAAAATATACACAAACAACAAGAAAATGTGACTTATTACTACTTATTTAGTTAACTGTATCAATTTTTATCAGCTATTTTATAGTTCATTTCCATATCATTTTTATCTAATACTAATTTATTGAATTTTTTAAATGAATAATCTTGAAGAAATATGAATTTTTTTGTAAAATTTGGATGATTATTCTTCTCAAAATTTGTTTGTCATGAAATGGATTACATAAGTGGTGAGATATTCTTATCACTATGAATGCGAGACAATTTAAGTGAACCAATTTTTTAGAACAAAAATAAATGATGTTTTATGTAGTAATAAACCATACCTAAATAGAGTAGATGTTTAGTTCAGTGTGAATCAAATTATACATATCTAGTTTTATATTTAAAATTTATGGATAATTTATGTTTTTATAGTATGGATAACATAAGAATTGTATTCTTATACATGTGAATTGTTTTTCATGAGATAGAGTGGTTTGTTAGTCAATTGATATCTTGACCAGACTCTATTGATAGGATATTAGGATACAAAAATAATATATTTTTTAATATTTTTTTAATATAAATTTTTAAATTATAAAAAATAATGAAATTATACTAACCAATGTTTAATATGTCTATAATATAGTTTTTTATCTCATTTGTGATGTAAATTTTATTCAAATTACATTATATATTTTATTATTATCCCAGTATTTTTCCCTGATCCATGTATTTTCTTCTATAGTATAATAAATATTTTCCAACACTCTATATTAATAAGTCTTTTAAAATTCTATTAAAAGTGCTGATAAATGGACCCTTTACAAAGGCTAGAAAAAGTACTGATGAAAAGTACAATTATCATCGCTAAAAACAACATAGATAGGGACCCTAATAGTTCTAATCTATTATTGATAAATTATCCTCATTATTATTTATTTTTAATACTAATTAATGGAACATTTTTAATTGATATTTATAACACTGATAAATGGTGCACATTATCAAATCTAAAGGACGCGATGATATGGGTTTCTATTATCATCCCTTGTTTAGTGATAATAAAGGCCCAATGGATTTACCAAAAAACTGATTGTATGTTATTTTTTGAGATGAGAAGACAATTTCTTATCACGAATAATTATTTTATATGTATAAATCAATGTAGAACAAAATAGGGAGGTCCATGGATTGGGATAACATCGAAAGAGAGGCAATGACCATTTAACCACTACAACATAATATTTTTTATAAAAATTTGTTTTTATAATCATGCACCACAACTATGAATTATGAAGTTAATTCAATAATAGGAAGGAAAAATTTACGCCCAATTTTTCTATCCATACACCTAGTTCATAAATAGTCTAGGATCTGAGATACCGACAATGACACAGCTGGAGAATGATTTTGGAAACAATGCATCCAAAATATGTGCCCTATTAAATTATATGTGAAACAATACATCATTGTTACACCTTTTTATTTTCAAAAATTACAATTGTTCTACTCACCTCACTTAAAAAAGGACACACCATCTCTTCTCATATTCACATCTTCTGTCATGACCCATCCTCGGGGACCGTGCCATTACTACCCCAAGCCTGCCTTCCATAGGCCAGTGGCTGGCGACTAGAACCAAGGCATAAATCCCGGTAAAAGGGAAGGCATTGCCATTGTAAAGTAAACAAGTACCACAAAGTAAGAAAGCAGAAAAAGTAAACACTATGTAAAAGCTGGTACAAGAGTGAAGTGCGGAAAAGTAAGTGGGCCAGTACAAACCCAAACTGAAAGTAAAGTACAACTCGAAAGGGAAAACAAAAACATAAAAGTAAAGCCGCAACGCCGAGCTGCCCACTAGAAATCCCACCTGAAGGGTGGGTACAGATAGCTCCACTGCTCCTCGGGTCCCGCCGTCCGCTTCGAGTATGTCCCGCCCAGTGGTCCACCTCTAGGTACCGTTCTGCTCTGTAAGCCTCAACCACGATCAACGCTGTCTGTTGTCTGTAACCAACACAACGTAGTACGGGCATAGCCCGTGTAGGGGTGAGTATAAGCTACTCAGTAGGGACACTAAGACCCCCGAAGGTCTCCCAAAATCCACAAAGGATAAACCACAAAGGAAATATACAATCACGAAGTAACAACCGACACTACTTAGATATATGCCCATACATATACCTAAGTCATCAATTCCAATACTCTCCAACCTCCGAGACCAAGTACAACCCATTCCACATAGGATTGTATACGTATTCCACACAGGAAAGGAAAACGTAATCCACATAAGATAGCACAACACAATCCACACAGGAAAGAAAAAAGGATTCATCTCACACAGGTATACTTATTCGAAGACGATAGTGATGATCACTGATCCATCTAAGTCTTCAGACCCACAAAGGATCGATAGGTACTAACCCCCGCATAGACCCACACAGGATCGGTAGGAAACTAACCCCCACAAAGACCCACACAGGATCTGACCCACACATGATCTGTAGGTGCTGGATCACATAGAACCGCTGAGCGCTGACCCACACAGGATCGGACTCACACAGGATCGATAGCACTGATCCACACAGGATCGCTGAGTGTTGTAGTCCTCGTCATCGAATCCACTGAGGATCTCTGCACAGTCATCTTCGCAGTCATAGTAGAAGTCGCAGCCAACACTAGGGTTCCCACACACAGCAAGCTCGTTCGGGAGGGTCCGCTCCACGAGCCGAAAGGCTGATACATAAATTGACACATAGTCCGGAGTTGATGTATCCGAAATTTCTATATCGTCAACAGGAAATCAACGTCGCAGAAGGTGCGTCAATCAGACGCCCGGTCTGAGAGTTATTGGCTTTCTCGTCCTAGGGGCCCGGTTGGTTTTTAAGGCAAAACCATCCCGACCATACTCCACCTGCATCCAAACGTTGGGCAGAGTATTCCAAATGAGCCTTCTCACTTAGAGGAAATCAACAAAGTCAACGACACGTCAATTGGATGTCCGAAGCTCACGATATGAGCATTTCCGCTCCGAGGGCCCGGTTGGTTTCGTGTACGAACCAACCCGGCCGAACTCAAAGTATTCTGAAACCTTGAGTGCGATATACGTAAACGACCGTCTCGTTCCAAGGATCGTGTCACCGCTGACGGCGCGTTGATTGGAGGTCCGTAGCCCGAGTTATGGGAAATTGAACCCAATCGGTCCGAAAACGGGGTCGACCCGGCCCGAGACCCCCCGGTCGGCCCGATCCAGGTCGACCCGCCCCGGTTCTGGTTCGGCCCGGCCCGGAACGGCCCGGCCTGGCTTGGGTGGGGCCTGGCCTGGCAGACCAACCCGGCGGCCGGTCCGGCTGGGCACAGCGCGCCCAGCGCGCTGTCCGGTTCGGCCGAAGGCGGAGCCATTTTGGAAATGGGGGCGCCTGCCCCCCTTGTGTAACCGCAGCCCCCCAAATAATGGGCCCTTTTGTTCAGTCGGTCTGGGAAATTAATTCCCCCGGCTCCCCTTTGTCCGGCCAACCCGCACCGGCCGGCCCGCACCGGCCGGCCGGTTCTGCCGACAAGGACCGACGACGACCGGTCCTTCCTCCATCGCCAACACCGGCGTCCCGGAACCGGCCGCCGGTCACCCTGCTCCGCCGCGGCCCGGAACCGTCCATGGCTGGATTCCTGCGTCACGGTGTGATGGCACTGCGCCCCTCTGCTGCAGGCCCGCTTCGGTCGCGGTGTCTTCGGTTTTCTTCGACGCGGCGTGACGGCGTCGCGTCCTTGTTCAATCTTCACGGCGCGGCGCGACGGCGCCGAAAATTACTTGTCGTGCGATTTCCGCATAGTGTGACGTCACCACACCATTTCTTCCAAACCAAAAAGTATCAGACATTGATAAAGAGGTGGGTCGGCCATGTTTGTGCGGTCCGGCCCCCTCTCGTTAAAAGATAACATTTAGTCCAATATCCACGAAGATCAACAAACTAGAATCATGAAAGGAAAATAATTAAATAAAATAAAACCCCTACCATGGTTTCAAGAACGGTGCACGTCAACGAGCCGCGGAAGACAAGCGTCGTGGAGGTCGGGCGTTGCGGAAAACGAACGTCGATTCCATTGACGTCGAGGTGCGTCCGAAGAGGAAACGTTGTTGGAGAAGTTCTTCGAGTTATTCGGTGGAGATGTTCTTCGCTAAGGATGGTGTTCTTCGTCAGAGTCTGAGGTGTTCTTCATGTTCTTCGTCGAATTTGAAGAAGAAGAAGACTTCCTCAATACCTTAGCCCTTTCCTCCCAAGTCTCCACCACAAGAAAAAATTACCCGAAAATAAAATAATTCTCCCACTTATTTTATTAACCCAACATAGGATTTTGAATTTCAAGAGTTTGAAAAATCAAAACCCACATTTAACTCACTTAAGTTGTTAACATAAGATGTTATAAAATTAATGAGGAGATAAGTTAGGAAAACTTAAATGGGGGGGGGGGGGTTTAAAGTGGTTAGGAAAGTGAGGGGTTGGGCTCGTGTGGGTCGCACCCTACCTTATCCTCTCAAGGTTGGTTATCAGAAGTGGGTCCCACCCCCAACATACTTAGGATAAAACTACCACGTGGGAAAAATAAAAATTGTTAAATTTTTATTTTCAACTACCACAAAAAATTAATAACTCCCCTCGTGTAAATGCAACTCCGAAACATGAGTTCCTAAGCAATTAACAGCGCTGCGGTTCCATCGGTGCCCTAGGAATTCAATTCCGGGCACCGGTTCAAAAGTTAGAAATTCCCGCTCGTTCGTTCACTGAACGTACCCGAGCTAAACTTCTGATAGAAATTCCGGGCACTCCAGGCCTCGGAATCAAGTGCAGTCTGAAACCGCGTTCTTGTAAAATTTCAAAGAAAATTAAGAAAAAATATCCCTTGAATTTTACGGGTCTTTACATTAATCCCACCTCAGGGATTTACGTCCCCATAAAGATACATCTAAAAGTATGGAAACAAATGTGGGTATTGAGCACGCATTTGAGCCTCCCGCTCCCAAGTGCTCTCCTGGCGGTTCCCGTGCTTCCAACTGATGCGAACTAGAGGAATCGACCGTCCATGTAGGACCTGCTCCTGTCGATCCTCGATCTCCACCGTGACCTCCGCAAAAGTTTCCCCATCATCAACGTCTATCTCCCCATGGTCAATGATGTGCGTCGGGTCGTGCACGTATCTCCTCAGCTGAGATACATGGAAGATGTCGTGCACCCGGTGCAACTGAGGTGGTAGAGCCAGGCGATAAGCCACCTCGCCAATCCTGCCGAGGACCTGGAACGGTCCAATGAAGCGTGGAGACAACTTTCCGCATCAGCCAAATCTATGAAATCCACGTCGAGGTGAGACACGCAAGAAGACGTGGTCGTCATCCTCGAACTCTAGTGGCCTCCGCCTCCTGTCAGCATAAGACTTCTGCTGGCTCTGAGCTGTCCTCATCCGCTCCTGGATGACCTGGACCTTCTCTCTCGTGGCCCGTACCTTCTCTAGTCCCACAAGTTCTGACTCCCCAGGGTCTGTCCAGCACAAAGGGGATCTTCAAGGTCGGCCGTAAAATGCCTCGTATGGTTCCATCCCGATGGTGGAGTGATAGCTGTTGTTGTAAGCGAACTCCCCCAAGGGTAGGTGGTCCTCCCAGCTGCGACCAAAGTCCAGGATGCATGCGCGGAGCATGTCCTAGAGAGTATGAATGGTCCTCTCCATCTGACCATCCATTTGAGGGTGAAAGGCTATGCTCAAACGTAGCTGTGTTCACGAACGCCTCCTGCAATCTCTTCCATAGCCGGGAAGTAAAGCGAGCATCTCGATCAGAGACGATAGAAGATGACACACTGTGAAGCCGTAAAATCTCATGAATGTAAAGACTTCCCACGCTCTCCACTGAGCCATGCTCTATGATGGGTAAAAAGTGAGCCGACTTGGTGAGTCGGTCGACAATCACCTAAATAGAGTTGTGACCTCTGGAAGTGCATGGAAGTCCAGTGACGAAGTCCATAGATATGTCGTCCCACTTCCACTCCAGAACCTCCAAGGGTTGTACCAAGCCTGCTGGTACCTGGTGCTCAGCCTTCACCTGCTGGGAGGTGAGGCATCGAGAAACGAACTCTTCCACAGCCTTCTTCATGCATGGCCACCAGTGCTGTCGTCTGAGATCCTGGTACATCTTCGCCACTCCAAGGTGTACCGCCAAGGGAGAAGTGTGAAACTCTCTTAGCACCTCCTCCCGTAAAGAGAATGGTACCAAGGTATGTCCTCTAAAAAGGATGTCATGCTTTGCTACAAAGTAGAAACCATCAGGTGCCTATCCTGAGGATATCTGTGCACGCCACGTCTCACAGTCAGTGTCCCCACGTTGTGCCTCTCTGACCCGCTGCAGTAGTAGAGGAGTGACTGTGAGAGACTGAAGGAAGGCAGATCCATCTCTATCCACGAAGGATATCTGCAAAGAGTCTAGCTGCTCTGTCGCCTCCTCAAGTAGGTGAATGCCCGTCCTCCTACTGAGAGCATCGGCTACCATGTTCCCCTTCCCAAGAGTATAGACTATCTCAAAGTCATAGTCTTGGAGGAACTCAAGCCATCGCCACTATCTCATATTCATATCCTTCTGAGAGAAGAAGTATCTAAGACTCTGATGGTCAGAAAAGACTGTAAAGCGCTCTCCCACTAGAGAGTGTTACCATGTATTCAGAGCGAAGACCACTGCTGCTAACTCCAGGTAATGGGTAGCGTAGTTCTGCTCATACAGCCTCAACTGATGTGATCCATAGGCGATCAATGCCCGCTCCTGCATCAGGACACAACTGATTCCTTTCCCTGATGCATCGCAGTAGACTATGTACCCTACTCCCTCCTCAGGAAACCTCAAGATAGGTGTGTTGGTCAATCTCTTTCTCAGCTCCTGGAAGCTCTGCTGACATCTGTCTGACCACACGAAGGGTTTCCCCTTCTTCGTCAAAGCTGAGAGTGGTGTTGCATCTCTGGAGAAGTCTGGCACAAATCTCTGGTCGTATCCAGCTAGTCCCAAGAAACTCCGCACCTCCGTCACGCTCCTGGGTAGCTCCCAAGCTAGCACTGCCTCAATCTTCGCAGGATCCACTGCAACTCCCACCTCAGATATGACGTGCCCTAAGAAGTGGAACTCACGTATCTAGAACTGACACTTCGAGAGATTTCCATAAAGCTGGTGCTCTCATAGTGTGTCTAGTACAACCCGTATGTGGTAGGCGTGATCCTCCTCAGTCGTCGAGTAAATCAAAATGTCATCGATGAAGACCATGTAAAATCGATCGAGGTATGGCTGAAAGATCATGTTCATGAGGGCCATGAACACTGCTGGAGCATTGGTTATGCCGAATGGAATAACCAAGAACTCATAGTGGCCATATCGACATCTGAAGTTCATCTTCTGCACGTCCTCATCTCGAACTCTGAGCTGATGATAGCCTGACCTTAGGTCTATCTTCGAGAACCACCGTGCTCCCTTGAGCTGATCAAAGAGGTCATAAATCCTCGGTAGTGGATACTTGTTCCTCACTGTCACCTGGTTCAGGCGATGATAGTCGACACAAAGTCGCAAGCTCCCATCCTCCTTCTTGGCGAACAAAATCGGGGAAGCCCAGGGTGAAACACTGGGTCGGATGAATCCCTTGCCCTGCAAGTCCTCCAACTATTCCCGCAGCTCTCGAAGCTCGTCGGGGGCCATCCGATATGCTGGAGTTGATATAGGGGCTGTCCCGGGATACATGTCAATATAAAAGTATACCTCTCTACGAGGAGGTAGCCCTGGAACATCGTCGGGAAAGACATCCACATACTGATCCACCACTGCAGGAAAACCAGGACTCCGTACATCAACTGCTTCTAGGATGAGGCTAGCCAACTGATGAGTGATGGGTTGTCCTCTCCTCTACGGAAGTCCATCCTGTGCTGCGAAGGCTCCCTTCACGCCGGTGAAGATGAACCTGCTCCCGTCGGTGCGTACACATCGCACCATGCGCCTAATACAGTCAATCTATGCATGGAATGTAGACAACCAATCCATGCCCAAGATGACATCGTAAGGCCTCGACATCACTACATGAAGATCCCATCCGATTCTCTCGCCTCCTAGAGTAAGCTCACAATACCGAAACCAGTGCGTAATCGTCAAGTCTACTCCCGTAGGAGTCTCTAGCCGTAAGGATCGAGCCAATGGCTCTGTCAGAATCTCTGAGCTCCGAACAAGGGAAGCGGCTATGAAAGAGTGACTCGCTCTTGTGTCTATAAGTACTACAACAAGGGTGGAATAGACATAGCTACTACCTCAAATCATCTCGAGTGCGCTGTGGTCGTAGGCCTCCACTGCCTGGAGCTGTGCCTATCTCTGCCCGCCAGCTCCCTATGGTCGGGGTGGAACTCCTGGTGGTGGTGGTGGTGGTAGAGCCTCAAAGCATCACCCACCACCTGCTGCTCGGCCAGCTCCTCTGCCTCGTCCGCCTCCTCCCTACGGACCGCTACGGTCGACCCTCTGCCTCGGCCTTGGTGGTCCCTCAACCTTCTACTACTCCTCGGCATGGAGGGTTGGGCAATCATGAGCCATGTGGCCCTGCCCGCCGCATGAGTAGCACTGTCTGCCTCTCGAAAGACTGGCTCAACGTTGTGTTCCCCGCACTGCTGAGCCAGTGTCCTGAGGTCGTCTGCCTGAGGGTCTGGTCTGCCTGGACCCAAGAGTCATCCGCTGACTGCCTGTTGCAGAAGACTCTGCTACGTGCCACCCTGCGATGGGTCTCGGCACTGGTGTAGACTCAGCAAAAAAACTCTCGATCAAAAGGGCCCGCTCCAGTACTCGTGCCTGAGTCGGAATGTTGAGGGAGATCAGTGATTCCCTGATCTCGTGTCTCAATCCCTACTCAAAGGTCCGGGCCCGGAAGAATGGGTCCCGTACCATGTATGTAGAGTAGTGCGAGAGATTGGTAAATCTTGCTGAGTACTGGGCGACCGTCAGGCTGCCCTGCTGCAGCTGAAGAATCTCCTGAATGCGCACCGCACAGAGGGTGGCTAGGACAAACTCTCAGCGAAAGAGGCTCTCAAAGTCTATCCAGAGTAGAGATGCCTCATCGTGCACCTAGAGCATCAAGCTCCACAATCTTCCTACTGCTGCGTGCAGTAGACTCGCTGCGAGGATCACCATGAGGTCTTCTAGTGTCCTCACTTACCTGAAAACTCTCACCATTACCTCCATCGAGTCCTCGGCTTCTTGGTGGTCCATCTCCCAGCGGAACATGGGTGGTCGCTGGCGCTGGAACTCATGCAGTGCACTGAGGCGACGTGCATCGTCAGCGCCTGGTGCTGGGAGCATCGGTGGCTCGGCGGGTAGAGCTACCGCCGGTTCCACTACTGACAAAGGGCCCTGCACCGAGGCCTCATCGCTCGGTGGACTATCGTCATGCTCGACTCTCGGAACCCTAGCTGGCTGCCGTCGTGGGGCCATCCTGAAAAGGAAATAGGTGCGCCATGGTCAAAACAGTATACCTGGTGAGCTGATACAAGTAATCACAAAGAAAAATTGAAACACAGATGCAATCAATGTTTTCGTGCAATTAGACAGAAATCAGAATTCAGGGTCCTGGTGTACGGATACGTCGGCCGTCGCACCAACACTGGGCTCCTAGGACTGATAACCACACCCAATACGCTAAACACTATTGCTTCACATAGAAAAGATCAGAGTCCCATGTTCTGCGGTAGAACCGAACTCATCTGATACCAATTTGTCACGACCCGTCCTCGGGGCCCATGCCGTGACTACCCCAAGCCCGCCTTCCATAGGCCAGGGGCTGGAGAATAGCACCAAGGTGTAAATCCTGGTAAAAGGGAAGGCATTGCCTTGGTAAAGTAAACAAGTACAACAGAGTAAGCTAGCAGAAAAAGTAAACACTAAGTAAAAGTTGGTACAAGAGTGAAGTGAGGAAAAGAAAGTGGGCCAGTACAAACCCAAATTTAAAAGTAAAGTACAACTCGAAAGGGAAAACAGCAATAGAAAAGTAAAGCAGCAACGCTGAGCTGCCACTGGAAATCCCACCTGAAGGGTGGGTACAGATAGCTCCACTGCTCCTCGGGTCCCGCCGTCCGCTCCGAGTATGTCCCGCCTAGTGGTCCACCTCCAGGTACCATTATGCTCTGCAAGCCTCAACCACGATCAATGCTGTCCGTCGTTTGCAACCAACACAACGTAGTGCGGGCATAGCCCGTGTAGGGGTGAGTATAAGCTACTAAGTAGGGACCCCGAGACCCCTGAAGGTCTCCCAAAATCCACAAAGGATAAACCACAAAGGAAAGATACAATCACGAAGTAACAACCGACACTGCTTAGGTATATGCCCATACATATACCTAAGTCATCAATTCCAATACGCTCCAACCTTCGAGCCCAAGTACAACCCAGTCCACACAGGATAGTATACGTATTCCACACAGGAATGCAAAACGTAATCCACATAGGATATCACAACACCATCCACACAGGAAAGAAAAGAGGATTCAGCTCACACAAGTATGCTTCTTCAAAGACGATAGAGATGATCAGTGATCCATCTAAGTCATCGGACCCACAAAGGATCTATAGGTACTAACCCCCGCAATGATCCACACAGGATCAGTAGGAAACTAACCCCAGCAAAGACCCACACAGGATCGGATCCATACAGGATCTGTAGGCGCTGGCTCAAACAGAACCGCTGAGCACTGACCACACAGGATCGGAACCACACATGATCGATAACACTGATCCACACAGGATCGCTGAGTGATGTATTCGTCGTCGTCGAATCCACTGAGAATCTCTGCACAGTCGTCGTCGCAGTCACAGTAGCAGTCGCAGCCAGCACTAGGGTTCCCGCACACAGCATGCTCATTCGGGAGGGTCCGCTCCACGAGCCGAGAGGCTGATACATCAACCGACACAATGTCTGGAGTTGATGTATCCAAAAGTTCCATATCGTCAACAGGAACTCAACGTCGTAGACAGCGCGTCAATCGGACGCCCGGTCTGAGAGTTATTGGATTTTTCGTCCTAGGGGACCAGTTGGTTTTTAAGGAAAAACGAACCCGACCGTACTCCACCTGTGTCAAACCTCGGGCAGAGTATGCCAAAAGATCCATCTCACTTAGAGGAAGTCAACAAAGTCAACAACACATCAATCAGACATCTGAAGCTCAAGATATGAGCGTTTCTGCTCCGAGGGCCCAGTTGGTTTCGTGTACGAACCAACCTGGCCGAACTCAAAGTTTTATGAAACCTTGAGTGTGATATACCAAAACGACCGCCTCATTCCAAGGATTGTGTCGCCGCAGACGGCGTGTCGATCTGAGGTCCGTAGCCTGTGTTATGGGAAATTGAACCCAAACGGTCCGAAAACGGGGGTTTCGGGCCTGGACCGACCCGGCCCGAGACCCCCCGGTCGGCCCGAAACGGGTCGACCTTCCCCGGGTCCGGGTCGGCCCGGCCCGATACGGCCCGGCATGGGCCCGGCTCGGACCGACGTGGGAGCGGCCCGGCAGACCGGCCAGGCGGCCGGTCCGGCCGGGTACAGCGCGCCCAGCGCGCTGTCCGGCTTGGCCGAAGGCCGAGCCATTTTGGAAAGGGGGGCGCCTGCCCCCCTTGTGTAATCGCGGCCCCCCAATTAAGGGGTCCATTTTGTTCAACAGGCCGGGGGAATTAATTCCCCCGGCTCTCCTTTGTCCGGTCGACCCACACCGGCTGGCCAGTTCTGCCGACAAGGACCGGCGACGGCCGGTCCTTCCTCTATCGCCGACACCGACGGCCCGGAACCGGCCCCCAGTCACCATGCTCCGCCGTGGCCCGGAACCGGCCATGACTTGATTCGTCCTGTGCGGTTCGACGACACCGCACCCCTCCGTCGCGGCCCTGCTCCGGCCGTGGCGTCTTCAGTTTTCTTCGACGCATCACGATGGCGTCGCGTCCTTGTTCAATCTTCACAGCGCGGCGCGACGGCGCCGCGAATTACATGACGTGCGATTTCCGCATGGTACGACGGCCCCACACCATTTCTTCCAAACCACAATGTATCAGACAAGGATAAAGAGGTGGTTCGGCCATTTTTGTGCGGTCCGGCCCCCTCTCGTTAAATGATAACATTTAGTCGAATATCCACGAAGATCGACAAACTAGAATCATGAACGGAAAATAATTAAATAAAATAAAACCCCTACCTCGGTTTCAAGAACAGTGCACGTCAACGAGCCGCAGAAGACGAGCGTCATGGAGGTCGGGCGTCACGGAAAACGAACGCCGATTCCGTTGACGCCCAGGTGCGTCTGAAGAGGAAAAGTCGTTGGAGAAGTTCTTCGCGTTCTTCGGCGGAGATGTTATTCGCTAAGGACGGTGTTATTCGTCGGAGTCCGAGGTGTTCTTCACGTTCTTCGTCGATGTTGAAGAAGAAGAAGACTTCCTCAAACCCTTAGCCCTTTCCTCCCAAGTCTCCAACACAAGAAAAACTGACCCCAAAATAAAATAATCCTCCCACTTATTTTATTAACCCAATATAGGTTTTTGAATTTCAAGAGTTTGAAAAATCAAAACCCACATTTAACTCACTTAAGTTATTAACATAAGATGTTATAAAATTAATGAGGAGATAAGTTAGGAAAACATAAATGGGGGGTTTAGAGGGGTTAGGAAAGTGATGGGTTGGGCTCATGTGAGTCCCACCCTACCTTATCCTCTCAAGGATGGTTATCACAAGTGGGTCCCTCCCCCAACATCGTTACATTGGATAAAACTACCAAGTGGGAAAAATAAAAATGGTTAAATTTTTATTTTCAACTACCACAAAAAATTATTAACTCCCCTCATGTAAAATCAACTCCAAAACATCAGTTCTTAAGCAATTATCGGTGATACGGTTCCATCGGTGCCCTCGGAATTTGATTCTGGGAACCGGTTCAAAAGTTAGAAATTTCTGCTCGTTCGTTCACTGAACGTACCCGAGCTAAACTTCGGATAGAAATTCTGGGCACTCTGGGCCTCAGAATCAAGTGACGTCTAAAACCGCGTTATTTTAAAATTCCAAAGAAAATTAAGAAAAAATTTCCCTTGAATTTTACGGGTCTTTACACCTTCAATCCCATTTGGTTTATCCCAGAGCAAAGCAAATCACATTACAACTTCGATCCCCTTGTCATAGAATTTTTTTTCATTAAAATATTCTATATATTTTTTGTAATAAACTACAATGGGTGGTCTATGAAGTGATGTTAAAGGACATACAAGGAATGTCATTACTTGTGGTAGGATATTTCTTTCTCATAATTTAAATCTATAAGAACCATTCATAATTCCCTATATTTATTTTTTATATACCAAATATGAATTTATAATATGATTATTCTCTATAAAATTATGTGTAATTACATATCCTTTTAGGGATCTCTATTTTATGGGGCTTATGAATCGAAATTTTCCAAAATGTTCAATGATTTTTTATCAGTTTCCATTCCATAATACATATATTTTATTATGCATGAATATTTTATAATTAGTTGTTTGTATATACCATTTGACATGTAATATCATAAATTTATTTTTTATCAAGGTATTTTAGGTTTCAATTAATGTTATTCTTTTATGCGGAATACAATTCAATATACAATAGTAGTAAATATTTTATGTTGCAAATATAATCATTTATCGAGACTATATATATTCATATTTCTAATAAATTTTTTTTGATACATCTCTCAAGAAAATCGTTAATTTTCTTCTCCTCAGGTTATGTCATGAGAAATCATATTTTTTTTTACTTTCCTCTATTTATGTACTGAAGTTTTCAAAAGAATGTTTTTTTGAAAAATCATCTTCATTGGTCTCTTCGGTTGAAAACCCTTTTTCTTCCAAAACCATGTTTTGTAGAAATATTTTAATTTTTTTAAAATTCTCAAACTTATTTAATAATTTTTTTACAAATGTGTATATCTGTAAAAAATATTCTAATGTTATCATCCCATCATTTTCCAAACAATTCCCTTTTGGAATATAATAAAATTACCAAATAAATAATTTTTATAACAATTATGGCATGAAATGAATTTTCCACCTTCATGAACATTAATTTAATTTATGCTTACTTTAACGTTTTAATGGTTATTTTCAAATATAATTAATTACCAAATATTTTATTTTTTAAAACTTTTTTAAAAGGAATGGTTATTTTTTGCATGAAATGTTTTATATGATTTTTAATATTCTATTATATATTAATAATATTGCTTCAGAGAAAAGTACAATCAAAATATTTTGTAATTTTTTATTTATTAATGATTGTTTTTCAAAATTAAATAGTTATTTTCTTAAAAATACATTACTGATCATTTAATGTAATACCCATTGATTCACACCAACAACCCTTGTTTCTGAATCTGTAGTGGTTGAATTTTGTAACGATACCATACTCATTCATTATCTATATGGATTACAAATGAATCAAAGATATTGTTTTGTAATCGATTTCATTTCCACTAGTAAATTATGATTCAAATATATTTACATAGAACCTAATTCATTTAAATGTGTTAATCAATTTTTGAATATCATACATGTATTTTATTGTTTTTTCGATAAAATGAAACATCTATGTACATTATTCATGTCATGTTTATGGGAAATAATATATGATTATTATGCCCAAATTACATTGGGTGGGACTGATATATCTTATAGGATGGGTTCCCAATGATACCATTTCAATACATTGGGTAACGATTATGTTATCCATATAATTATATTTAATGTTAGATGTATGGTAATTCCAATTACAATGGTTATAAAAGGGATCATTGATTTTGAGGTTATAACACACAAACAAATTTTATTTATGATTTAAATTGGTTTATAATGGTTTTATTTATCAAGATTTATATATCATGGCTCTTGATTAGTGATTTTTATGAATCATTATTTTTTAATGTCTTCTTCCTTTTTATATGATTTTTCATTCAGCTATTGATGGTTATGAGTTGTTTTATGATTCCTTTAACTAATCATATTATGTCATCATGGATTTAGATTTTTTTTCATTGATGACATTATATTTATATTTTTATATTATCCTTTATCTATAATTTTATCCCAACATTATTTTGTTTCTTTTCCCCAGGTTATCAATAATAACGTTGAATGAATTATGTTATGAATAATTTCAGATGTTCGTTGTTTATAACATTATTATAATATTATCTGGTTGGTTAAGTGGAATAATTTATCATTTAAAGGATTGCGTATTGACTTTGTAAGACATTTAACAAATTCTCAAAAAATATAAACAATAATATTCCTTGATAATGAATGGTATTAAATATTTATTTTTGATATTTAATATTTAGGTTGGAAAAAAATGGGCCACCAACAACATTTTTAAATCTATAAATGTAATGATTATTATTTTAGCACCTGATATGGGAGTATCGTTTTGGGATATTATAGTTACTATCAGAGGAAATGTTATAATAATTTTGGATATTTGTATACTTTTTTATCAGGTTATATTGAGAGTAATGGATACCATCATATGTCTATATGAATAATATTGTTCATTATTTTAAAGTCTTAGACACCCCTATGTGGCTTTATGTGATGAGATCTTAATGTGATTTGTTTAATAAAGGATATGTTTTACTAGGATGGTCTAGTTTTAATTAGATTAATATATATAATGAATGCATTTAATATTTTTAATAAAATTGAGTTTGGTTATGGATAATAATTAGGGTTTATTTGATCTCGGATGTTGAGAACAATTGTTTTTGTTGTAGATAACCATGAGATTAAAAAGTGAATCAACAGCTATGTGATCAATGTTATAAAAAAAGAACATATCCAAATTTTTTGGTTTTTAATACAATAGGTGTGGGTTATCATTTGAAGTAAAAATTATCATTAATGTTGAGTTTATTTAAGATTCATTTAGATTGATCATTAGGTAATTTTTTGTAATTTGGGATATTAATATATTATTTCAATATGTAAATTTTTACCCAATTAGGGAATTATCATACTATGTGATTACCATTTTGGTTTTGGTTATATATAAAAAGAGGGGGAATATAATATTATCCATTTAATGATTATATAATCTATTATAATATTATTTCTAGAACTTCTTGATAGAAAAATTCATCTTCAATATAATTACATTATATAAAAATATGAGAGTGTGGTTGAAATTAAAAAAAAGTATGAAATTATATAAAAAATGAATGAATAGTTCTTATGGACATTCATTATATGGAAAATGAATCCCTCAACACATAAAAAAGGATTTGCAAAATTTTTTTTTTCCTATTATCATTAATTTTGATGATATAAATGACCCATTTTACCACCAAATTGGTTGATGGTTTTTTGGTTGTTAAATTTTTGTTAGGAAATCACTTTCTTGTGATCAATGATTTTTTTCACTATATATCCTTATTTTGGGTATTATTATTCCATCTATGTCCAAATCCTCACTTTAAACTCATGTATTCCTACATGTAATGTTAGTATTTCATAATCCAATGAACCTTGGTAGCAATTTTCTCTCTTATTAGAATGATGTTTTACTAAAAATAGTAACGATGTCGGATTCCAAAAAAATATGGTCTCAAAATATCAAAAAATTTATTATTGGGAAAAAATTCATGATAGAATGAAATAATATATTAATGGAGAGGATGTCACACCTCGATATTTTAGAAACAAAACAATGTTTGATAGCATATTCAACACATATCACCATGCTTAAAAACATAATAAATATATAAAAAATGCATCATAGGCATTAAATATGAATATATGAATTATATAACTATTTTACGATATATATATATAAATATTTTATACTCATTACAATTTGTTTATAAATTTACTGTACGTAATCAATTATTTTTTTGTAATTATTGGTTGTTGTTATAAATTATGTTTAAATAAAAATGATTTCTATTAGTTCTCAATAAAAAATAATGTAATTTGTTTTTTTAAATTTAATAATTTTTTTATAAAATAAAATTTATTTTTGATATATTCAGATTAAAATTATAATTTGGTGAAATTTTAGGAATTTTTTGAAAGAATTTTTTTTAATAAACAGTGAAAAAAGTGTTTTTTGTAAAAATTTCAATTTGTTTTTATAAATTAAGAAATTTAAAATCACAATTATTTTTGATATTATTTACTTTTATATAATTTTTATAAATTTATATGCTATTATTTTTTAATCAACATCAAATTTTATTTTAGTATAATATTTTTTTCAGTTAAAAACAATATTCCACAATTTTTCAACAGGTCGATGGTCAAACCACCTTTGTTGAAAAAAATAAAAACTTAACCACTTTTAAAATGGGGAAAAGAGTAATCCAAATAATAATAGTCTAAATATGTAAAACATCACTACCCAAAGGTCATGGATAGAACTTGATTGTTGAATGATGTGAAAATATCATGATAGGAAATTGATAAAGTCGCATCTCCCCCCATAATAGATTGTGAAAAGGTGACGTGTTAGCCTAACATTCCAATAATTTGTGTCCTGATAGTACAACAAAATCTATAAGAGAAACCCTACCACACAAACATACATGTAGATGGATGGTCAGATGATAGGTGCCAGCTCACGCATCACTCTTTCTCTTTCGAGCTACCCACCCTAAAATGGATACAAGAAACTCAGCACACTATCAGCTTGATGCATCACATAACAGTACCATGAAAAATATGAAAAATCAAATCACTGTTCCCATCCATCTAGAGTGTAATGATTGTAATTTATGTGTGTTTACAAACCCATTCCACATTTGAGGATGCCCACCTATCTATATCTATAAAAATTCACCCCACACTAAATTATACAAAAAATAATCCACACCACAATAAGAAATCTATGACATAGGTAAACATTAAGACCTAATGAACATGATGAATTCCTATTTAAATATTTCTGATGCCATCAGAAAAGAAAAATTTCCACCTCCATGTCACAGTCCAGATGTCTGTTGGTTATGATCGCACACACATCCCAGCATGTTATCTACTCGCTATCACCAACGAGAACCCAACAACATGTAGTGAACGATCCCAAACCGAAACATGAAACCGAAAACTATCAACCGACCTCACAAGATTAATAAAAACCACTTCCCATGATAGAATCTATAATGTTTCATACATTCTCATAATTGTTTTTATTGGAGTGATTCATGGACCACATACCCCCATATGTACATCGATCAAAGAGGGAAAATCACATATTTAAAACTATATCATAGAAATATTGAAAATTAGAAAGATGAAAATAGAATTATATTTTTTATTACTGAGATATCCACCATATAATGGTGAATATAGGAGAAGTCCTCAATTATGATAGGTTTATTAAAAATTCTTCAGATGTGATTACATAGATATTTAGGTAAACGATCTCCCCCAGAATTTCAACTAATAAAAAGTGAAGGTGTATTGACACCCTAAGATATATCATGGAAGCCTAGTATTAGTAGACACAACACCAAGGTAATGGGGAGCCATCATGAATGATCAATTTACTATAAAAAATTAGATTACTCTAAATTGTTTTTAAAATGAACAACATTTCCCAATTTTATTAATTATGACAATACATAATGAGTATTTTTTAAATAAAATTTATATATTATATATCATTTAATAATAATTTAATATTATTGAATAATTATTATTATTCAAATATTTAATAAAAATCATCTTTTCCATAAAAAATACTATTTATTAAAACTCTTTTTTTATCATGTATGTGGGTTCAATTTTAAATAAAAATTTCCTCTATAAGTGATTTTAATTTTGAAATAATAGATTCCATATTTTAAATAATAATCACACACACACAGAGATATATATATGTATATATATAAGTTCAAACTATTTTTTGATCATAAAAAAATGTAAAAATTTTAATATTATCATATAATTGTTATGTGGGAAACAATATTACCTAGGGGTTACAATAAAATGTATAGTGTCAAAATTCCCTATAAAATATGTCTACAACAAAATTTATAGATATATTTTGTCATTATCATTTCTAATGAGTGATAATTAAAAATTTTGAATAATTTTTTTATTTAAAAAATTTATTCAATCCTCATAATTTTCTAAAAATACAAGTGCGGTACTAACCTCACTTATATAATCGAAACCAATATTATAACTTTTCTCACCATCAAACACTGCTGGTTTTTCTGTGGCCCACACAAATAACTTCCCAAAATCCATCAAATCTCCATAGAGGCTTTTTTATATAACAAATATATTATAGTAACACATAAGGTATAATACTACATTGCTTGTCCAAGAAGTGGAGATAAAGGACATATTAGGAAAGTTGAGACTTGAGGTAGGGTATTTCTGACTCACTTTTCAATTCTATGAGACACAAGCCACATTTAACACTTGTTTTATTTATGATGTGTAAAAAATTTACACTAAATTAAATTATGATTAATCAAATAAATATTGTGGTGATTTAAATACCAATTCAAAAATCTATCGTTCCTAGTTTTTAAATTTTAATGCATCAAAATTGTTAGGAATTTTTTTTATCAATATGACTTCCATGATACATATGGTTTGTTATGAACCTATTTTATTTTATGAAGTCAATATACAAGCCCCTTTATTTTTAATGTCATTAATTTATTTATTCTCATTATATTTAAGGTTTCATTTAATGTTATCCTTCATGTAGCCTAAACTTCAATGTCTCCAAATGCTGTAAATATTTCATCATAAAATCCCTTAATTTATCAAGATTTTTTATTATTGTGTTTCTAATAAAAAATATTATTATTTACCTCAAAATAAACATAATTTTGTTCCTATTCTTTGTTCATGTATTTAGTATGTATTTTGTCCCATAATATTCTATTATTCATATACTCATTCATTGAAAATAATGTTTTTATGAATATTAACATTTATTTCTATCTTCAACCGATATTTTCCATCTAAATAATTTTTTTATAAAAACAAATAAATTATTATACATTATTCAATGGAATAATTAAAGACATTATTTCCCACATTTTTATTTTAAAGTTATTTTTTATGTTAATATTTATGCCATTTTCCAATCAATGATACTTCGTATTTTCATAAATAGTGGAAGGAATCAAAATTTTAATGTCTATAACTTAAATTGATTTTCCACCATCACAACCATTATTTTTCTCATATGATTCCATTTTATGTTTTCATGGTTATTTCAAGGAAAATTATTTTCAAAATATTTAATTTTTTGAAATGGGTTTTCCAAAATTGATAGGATATTTTACCCATGAAATGATTTAAATTGTTTAAATCTTATATTATATGCTTCCATGGGTGTCTTCAAAGAAAATAATATATATTATATTTGGTGAATTTCATGTTCGTAAAAATATAATTTTGAAAATAAAATGTTTATTTTATAAAAAACCACCATAATTATATTTTCATGGTATTTCCATTCATCATCATCAACAACCCTTATTGTAACATAATCCCAAATGGGGGTATTTTATTATAATACCATCATTTTCTATGTATTGATTAATATTGTTTCAAATATTTTTCTTTTGGAATCCATTTTGTTTCTGTTGGTTAATCATGTTTCAAAAATGATTCGGATGGAACCTAATTATTTAAACTGGATAATCGTGTTTGGAAAATAATAATTGATTTTCTATGAATTTTGGATAAAATGAATTCTATATTTACCATATTCATGTTCTTATTTGGGGAAATAATATATGATGGGTGTGCCTGGATAACACCTATTGAGCCCAATATAGATTATATGATGGGTGGAACCATATATTATTCCAATGCATTTGGGTCAGTATTATGTTCTCTAAATTATTTTATTGTAAGTGGTTTATATTTTTATTCAAATTATATGATTTTTATAAGGGTTATATAATGATGATGTTCCAGGATTCCAACATATCTTATCTATTTATTCCATGAGTTTACACTATTTTATTTGATCATGATTGATATAACATAGATCATGAATATTTCTTATTATAACTCTGTCATTTTGTGAAAGCTTATTCTATGTTTGTTACTTGTTGATTCATGGATTGATGGTTATGAGTTCTTTTATGATTCCTTTAGGATTTCAGATTATTCCACTGTAAACATTTTTACATCATATTTTTATTTATGATTTTTATTTTTTAAATCTTATGTTTACCCTTACTGATCATTTGATATCACCCTTCTTCTGTTTCATTTTCTCTATGTGTTCAAGAAGGATGTCCAATAAATTTTTATTATAATTATTTCATATGTAAAATGATTATGAATTCATTTTAAATAATAAAAGTAAGTTTTATCAGGGGAAAATATTATTTAAATACATATATATTGATTATATATTAGGTATTAATAATTTTATAAAACTCTAAATATAAAATTTCCTTAAGAATGTAAGTAATGAAATATATCCATTTTAAATTATATTTTAAGGATGGAGAAAAGATGACCTTCGTTATCGACTTCAAATATGAATATTTATTATTTATTGTTTTAGCACAAGATCTAAGTGTGTGAGGTTGGAAATTTTTTATTAACATATGAGTAATTCATGTTGGAGAAAAATAGTAAGAAAACATTTGAGTAACCAGAAAAAGTGTGTTTTTTTTTACAAAAATTAAAAATATCTGAAAATCCGTTTTTATACAGAATAATTAATATTATTAGAATAAATGTTAGTAAATTATAGATTCTTATTTTTATTGTTATATTCTTTTAAATGTAGTGAAATCTATTAATATTTTTGTTATAAAAACAATACTGCATAAATGAAATATTTTATTATTTTATAATAATTTCTTTGGATGGAATAAATAAAATTTTCATTTTGTAGTTATGAAAACAATAAAAAATAAATTGGAAATGATCCACTAAAAAATGACAACAAATATATCTCAATATAAACTATATTGGTAAACTTCACTCATATCCATGATATATAATCAAAATAAAATGGGCAATAAGAAGGTTATCTAATGTTAATCATGAAGAATATTCCTCTAATGTCCCCATGTACACTTCTTTATTAAATTTTATAACTCTACAAAGGATGAATAACATATTGTATGTATTTAATAAATATTACATTAAATATTAATTTTCATTATCATTATCTAACGACTGAAATTTATGTGGTCTATTTCTTCTGATATCGACCTGCAATCTGATTGGATAAGATCTACTAACAAATCAATGTTTTTTCAAATTTTAGTTTAATTTGGTGTAGAGTCAATGAATGTGGGGGGAGTTTCCTTGATTTCATATATTTCATTACCACCCATTCTATATTGATATGGAAAAGTATGTTTTATTAAAATACATAAGAAATCATTTGTAATGATAAACTTATATTGGATTATAAAATACAAAATTTAATAAGAATTTTCTAGATAAGCTGACACCAAATCTATTGAGGAAAATTCAAAACATTATGCTGATTAATGATGGGAATTTTTAGAGTGAAAAAGTACTATCAATCATGGATATGAATATTATTTTTTCATTAATGTACTTCTAGAGATATTTGAGATTCTATATTGGTTTTTTATTCCCTCTCAATATTAGCTATAACATTAAGTTTGTTCTTTGAGTCCTTATTGAGTTATTAGAGATGACTATTAAGACTATGTGGAATAGTCCTATACATCCAGACATATCTTACATTATACCCTATCCTATATAGAATGAAAAAATATAAATTCCATGTATCTTTCCTCCACCTCATTTCTCTTATTCAAAACATTATTACTTTCATCCAAACACATTCATGTATTATCTTATCAACCCCAAAGATATAAATATTGATATTTTATCCTAAATATATGAAAAAATTAATTCTTCATATATATATATATATATATTACTCCGAAACATCTAAAATTATAAAAAATTATATAGAATAAATAAAATAATAGTAAAACATAAAAAAACTAGTTGAAAAATATTTTAATTTGTGGAAAAAATAAATTGTAGAACATAATAAATAACCTATATTAGGGATTAAAATAAAAATTTGATAAGTCTTATCCATGTATTTTTGGTTCATGTATATAACCAATAAATTCTCAATGAGATTGCGATGCCAAAACATCAGAAAAGAACTGAAACAACCTTATCTAAATTGTGGTACAAGTTTTTCACACATTGGACTCTTAAATATTGAGAACCATATGGTACAACCCAATTTTCCTACATCAATAATCCTCCAAATAAAATCCCAATTCACTATAATATATCATATAATTTTTTTAGTCTTAGGTATGTTTTAGATCGATATTGTTTTCAGTGTATCCTTTAGATCTAGAATGGATATCACACATTAATCCCCTCACTCGAATTCCACATGTTTCATAGTCAAGGAAATCATAAGATCTACCAATTATGATAAATAATGAATTAATCCATGATAATATATATATTGTGTAATGAATATCTCAAACTATAGTACATTTTTGATCTTCCATAATAAATCATCTCATAAATATTCTCGGGGTCTATAAAATGTTTATAATTTGATATAATATACGATAAAAATAGATCATATAGAAAAAATTTGAAAGTTGAGAGCTTCTAAAAAATATGATGAACCAACTACATAACTAACAGAATTACTAAATTAATAACTTTTTCATTATCTGTTTTGGAACAATACAAGATATCAAACCAAAAACTTCTATAATGGAGTCTATGGTAATGTGAAAAATCAGGTTCATCAAATATAGGAATAGTTCCAATACAAAAATTAGAATAACATTATTGTCCATGAACATGTATAATATTTTGTTTCCTCTTAATCATTATCCATGCAACATATTTAGAAATCCCTCTATGATTATTATAACCCATTAACTTAGTAGTCTTGTAGAATTATAAGGATTCCATTAACCGATGAAATAATTCATCTATATATAGAAGTAGATATCTATTTATTTCTATGATTTAATTTCAAATTTTTTAATATAGATAAATTCTAAAAATTATATCACCTTTATTTTTAAATTAAATATAGAGTTCCTTCAACAATATTTGATATGATAAATAAACCCATTTACCACAACTCCTTTAAGTTGGACATTATGTTCTATCCTCTAATCTTGTACTCTATAATATATGATATCTATATAAGATCTACACATGACACAAGATGGTTATAAACTCTCGATATTTCAAAGGAGGAAAAAAGGGAAAACCACAAATAATACAACTTAACAGTGATACCAAACTGGATGGAAAACATGATGTATTATCCTAGAATATAAAAAAGGGAAACACTATCAATCTATCTATTCCTATCAATCAACCATTGAAGGACTTCCCCAAATGACCTCTCAATGGATCCCATTCTCTAAAAAAATGAAAAATAATTTCCAAATCAATGTAAATACAATACCACTATATTCTTGGAATATATATGATCTTATAAAACAGTCATCATGTTTATTATTATGATCTTGAAAAATGATGTCATTTATAATAGAATAGTCTAAATCATATGGTCAGACATCAAGAATATTTCTTTAGCAACAAAGGATAGAAGAATTTCTAATTGAAATATATGATGACGTGAGATTTTATTTTCCCTTAATATATTAAAAATAATTAATAAATAGGTAGTTTAAATATAATCACAGAACAATGATGAAATATGAAAGTGTGATTGGGTATAAATTATTCCCAAATATAGAATAAAATATGGAAAAGAATTCTTATAAGAAAATAAGTATAAGTAATAACTATGGTGTAAGGCATATATAATGTAAAAATTATAAAGAAAATATTTCTATCTATACTTACCTAATGTTAAAATCACTCACTCCAAAACCCATTTAACCTCCTATCATATGAAAATATAAAGTCTCATTAATTTTTTAATTTCTTTTATGTGGTTATGAATAATAAAATACACACACCTCCATTGTTATTGTGTAAAAATACCAACTAAATTTTCAAATATCAACCCTTTAAAGTAATCCATAATGCTATGTGTATATTATAAAAAAATATTAAATAAAGAGATATATAAAAAATAAAAATCTTATCATGAAATTTCTGGAGTAAAGTAAATTATTTTACAGCATGTGTTGTTTTCCATGAACTCACTATGATACCAAAGAAACTATAGAACGTTTCTGTAGTCATGCTTGGAATAAATTATAGTACACACATGACATCCTCTATAGGAGGTAAATTACAATATATATATATATTATTTATCACTGTAGAAATTCATTTTCTTTTAAAGGAATATTTAAATTTGTATATAAATTTATACATCTTCATATTGGACTTCCTCCCCCTCTTAGAAGTGAATACATAATATATATATATATATATATATATATATATATATTTAATCCTCTAATACTTTGATAGTAGAATTAATATTAGAAATGTATGGAAATATTGATAATCCCAAAACCAAATATTTTAAATTATAACAAGTATTTTTAAAACAAATGTAAAAAATGGAATGTGATACTACAATGAATAATATCATTTAATAACATTCATAAAAATATATATGAAAAATGTATATAAAATATTATAGTGATAAAATAATAAATAAAAAAACCCTTTAAAAAATTATTTTTCAATTAGTTATCACTCTATTTAATTTCTATTTTATCATAATTATTGCAAGAATATTTGAAATAGGAGGGATCAATGACCTAATAAAATTCCAAACCCTAATACACGGTCCATATGATTAATTAACCAAATAACCTAATATATTTTAGAAACATGAAGGATTATAATATTTAGTTTTTTTCTAATTTCAATAGTAATACCAGAGAAAAAGAGAATAAAATAATGACTTTATTTTATTATCTCAAATCAATGGATCTGGGAGTATATTTATGGAGAACCTATGCATGAATGATGAAACAAAACTCCATATTGATAAGGGATGGAGTAGAATAATTTTTTTTAGGGATACATGAGGGGTAATAATGAAAAATCCCATTGGATTTTGGTTAATTCATGCTTATCCTAAAAAAATAATGGTTACTGATTTAAAACATTATTTTTTAGCCTATATTTAAAATTAAATATTATGGATATTTATGGTTCCCAAATGGGGGACCGCCAACCACTTGGTGGAAAATGAGCAGCTGTTGAAATGTTAGTCGGTACGTGTTAAAATATCCAATGTCTCTCTTAAGTCTAGTAGAAACCACTATGCATATAGTACCATACCATCAGGTATGTTTCTCATTACCACAGGGTACCTAGTGACACATATGCACCATATAAACTAAATCCATATTCTAAATCCTCCCACTACCTTCCATTTCATTTTATCCTTCTAAATATTTTTATTACATAATTCAGAAACATAATTATGCAAAAATAATATAAAATAATATCACGGATGATATTGGTTACTAAAAACCCCATTCACAATATTCTAATCCTTGAGAAAAATCCAATTTTATTCCTCATTATATACTCTAATAACAATGAAATAACTCATAAAACAAAAAAAATTATTTCATTAAACCAAATAGAATGTAAAGATCTCTTAGAGGGACACATAATGATTTAAAATAATAGGTTGATATAAATGACTTTTATATGTTATAAAAATGATTAAAAGGTGGTTTAACAACTATGTATCAAAATTTCATGTTCAAAATTTTACATATATTAAATATCTCATTTAACTATATAAATATATAAATATATTAGTTTAAAAAACATATAAAAACCCATTATAACAATATAACACAGTTTTCAATTAATAACTATTATAATATATTTGCGAAGGATAATTATAATTCAATAATTTATATCTCATTGATGTTATATGATTTAAGGATGAATTCTATAAAAATAAAAAAACAAGTAAAAAGTAATAAAATAATTTGTTGTTATAAATATTAATATAATATACCAAATAAAATACCTTGTATCCCAATTGAACACCATGTCAAATTATTTTTTCATGTTAGAAACCAAAATCAAAACATACTAATAAAATATAGTACAAATAATGATGTAAAACAAGAAAACCAATTCACAAAAATAAATTAAATTTCAAAAAAACCATTTTAGATATGTTTTTTGTTTGAAAAAATGGTGTATATGAAATTTGGTATGTAAATATCACATTCTATAAAAGAAAAAAATATTTTTAATATAAAAAATTGACATCATATTATTCATCCTCACCCTTGTAAAATTAGAAGGTGATTAGGCTATAGTTGTGCCCCATGTTGACCAATGCATGGAATTGAATCTTAGGGATAAGGAAATACCACTTGGGGATGCATTATCATGATATAATTCACTTTCATTATGTTAATAGTTTACCATTAATTTTAATGGATGTATTAGTATATCAGTTATTTCCAAACTATATACAAAATAATAACAAAACATAAAGAACATGATATAAGATATTATATGCTGGATACAAAAACTTCTTAAAAAGTTTTCATATTTTTAGACAAATCCAAGACAATTCATATGTGTATAAAAATTAAAAAGTTAGATTAATAATGAAATATAATTTAACTACAAAATAGATCCCAAATGAATGATACATAACTCTATAAACATATAGATTCATTCTATCACATAAATATACTCCCCCATATAGATATTATAAAATGATTACAGATAAAAAAATAAATGTGTTTCTAATATAACCACCTATTTCATGCTATGTAATATTTACCAATTAAAAAACTAGGAATGTAGGGGGTGACTATATGACCTATTATTATTTTCCCATTTCATTTATATTCATAAAATGTTAGAAAAATTACTCAAATTAATAAATTATTACAATAATACATTCTCCACTAATTGAATTTTGTAAACCAATGAGAAATAATTTTGTATTTCCACTATAATAAATCAATAACGTAAATCATTCCAAAAATGTCAAAATTTCAATTTTCCAAACAACATAAATAGATTGATGAATGTTAAACTAACTCAAACAGACAAATAAAAAATGGGTTGCCATCAAAAATAAACATGGGTATCACCTATTAATGATTTTAACATTGTTGGACAATATTTTTACATCTATATAAAGAATATTTGGGCACTAAAAATAAAGTGGGATGTATAACATTGTCATGTACAATGTTACACCAACACTTATGATTGAATTACCAACCCTTGTCGAATTCCGTTAGCAATGACGACCTATAAAAAAATTATAAAAACAAAACAAAACAAATCAATGTGAAAATTCATTATTTAATGAAAATTCAATAAAAAAATCACCACGTTCATGAAAGTATTGGAAACATCCACACACTATTAAGAAAAGAAATTTAATTTCTTTATAGATAACACTAGAAGATTAATAATATGACATTAAACATAAACCGTGATAATCAATTAAATTTCTATCATATACAATTATTCAATGAATCCCAGGTGTAATTTATTCCTTGTAATAATGAACGAAGAAGAGGCTATATGCCTTAACCTGGTGAATGAGTGAATTCGAAACACCAAATAAGAGATCTTGAGTTTCCAAACCATTAGTAAACATCAAAAATCAATATATATATATATATATATTAAAAATATTCCATATAGTTTCTCATGAAATAATATCCACATAAGGTTTCACTAAGATAATATTGTTAACAAAAAAAAATGATGAGAGATTCCAATGGCTATTACCTATGATATGGATTCTAAATACCCAATGTACCAAAAGAAATCTATTTAAAAGGTAGTGGGTCACCAATAATCAAATTCATGATGTCTGTATACTATGTTATCCATGATATAGGGGTATAATAGTACAATTAATCTCAAAATAAAATAAGTATGTTAGATTTAGGATGGTTTTTAAGTAGTTTTACAAACCAATAGCATGGTGCAATATATTATTAGATAACATTAAAAATATCTCATCCTGAAAAAAATAGTGCATTAATTTTCAACATACATATTCTTAGAGTCCATGTAATGATAAAAAATTTCATCATGTTTCTCTGAAAGAAATATAAAAGGTTTATTAGGGGTTTATTCTTAGACCTAAAGTATATGAAGTTTCCATTCACCAACTGAAATCCCTTAAATCACCTAGTTTAATTCCTAAAACCTCCAACACAAAAATATATATATAAATTAGACATTACATGGATAAAAGGGAACTAAAATACTCCATCTATTACACTTCTATACTCCTGAATTCAGATTGCATTTCTATTTATAGAAATCTCATTCCACCATTGATGTATGATGGACACCCTTTTTTATGTGAACTCATTCATAGTATCATGTTATCTCATGTAATGTACCAATAGAAGAGGACTATGAAATAATTTCTTCAAGTGATCCAAATTTTTCATAGGCTACTACATAATTCTCATGTACATACTAGCTATACATGATCCAAGATAATAAAATGTGATTTTTCCAACACATTTATTCACAATTATAAAATCTAATTCACATATTTTGTGACACTATATCAAGGTGTTAATACCAATAAATATAAAGTATATCTTTTTACACTAAAAAATATTAAATGGACTAAAATATCTATGTGTTAACAACAAATATTTTTAAATCATAATATTCCATAATCTTTTGATACATTTAAAAACACATGATAAACCATTGAGAACCCCAATATTCATTAGTGATAATAAATATAGAATATCTAACTACTGTGATTTATATACAATCATATTTTGATTAATTTATTTATTTTTTCTATTTAAAAATACATGGTCTAACTATAGTTTAATTTTCTATTTTTTTATAAACACTAAGGAGATTTACAAGGCCTCCCATATAGTTCCTTAAATGGAAATATATTAATAATACTATAATGACAAGTATTATTTGCAAAAACCAATTAAGTGAGATGGTTTCGACATTAACCACCAAAATCCATAAAAGATTCTCCATGGATATCATTTGGTATTTAAATAGTGTACTCATACTAACACTCCATATAATGATATAAATTGTACTGAATATCAATTTTATATCTTGCAGTCATTTCATATATTTTCAAAATAAATAAGAGTACAATGTTTATTTGTTAGACAGAATTAATTCTAGAACATAATAAAAGATAACAATATCCCACATATATACCATTTCTAATTATTATTTCCAATTAACTTTCAAAATTTGTACACAAATTTATTATTTGGTTACTTTATCCCTGAAAAGTAAAATTAGACCATGGTTCCTCATGTTTTTCATTTGAAAATATAGATATGAGTACTTTTATGTTTTCCCACATAATAAATGGGATCAATAATGGTTTTAAATATTTCATATTAATTTTATATCTCATCGTTTTATATTGATAAGAAAAAAAATTTCTAAATTATTTGTGACATCCCACTTCATAACTAATACCAAAATTATAATTTCATAATAATGTACATTTTATTGGAAACTATGTGAAATGAAATATTTGATTGATGAGATTCCATTTACACTTACACTCTCATGGGGTATGTAATTTAAAAACTTTTTTGAATATATAATTCAAGAAAAATTATTTTTCCATCTATATGGGATCACTCAACTATTTAGAGAATACCATAAATCCAAACATTCAATATCAATACACAGAGATTCAAATACTTTATAACACAAGTTTCTAATAATAAAAATGAAATATAATATCATACACTCGTCCTCCTTGATGAATTCCAATAACATTTCTATAAAAAATAAAATTTCTTTTAATTATTAATTTGCATCCAAAACAACATCCAAATATTATTTCTAATACAACAAATTTAAGACCATATTCAGTAATAAAGTGTATATGATATCTGGATATCATAGTTTTTCAAAAAACCAACCCAATTTTACTACCAAAAAATTATATCTCTCTCTGAGAAAAAATTATTCATTATTTTATGACATGTGTACACTATATACATTTACCGGAATAAATAAGTATATCATATTCTTAATGCATTCACAAATACTATAATATCATAATCATCCAGTAGGTAACGTTATTAATGAATTATTTAATACAATTATCTATATTCCAAAACATTATTTCCTTTTTTGATAGAAATAATAATACATGTTACTAAGGAATCATTATATATGTAATACCCATCACCATGGTTTATAAGTATATGAATAGTTATTTTTCCAACCTTAATTTCAATTCCTAAAAAGATATATCATATTGAATGATCAATGAAAACCATACATCATTCCATATCAAATACTTCCTCATTTAATCAATGTGTAAAAAATACTGATAAATTCATATATAATTACAATGTAATGTAGGAAAATAGTACACCCTGAATATATTCTTCGATGAAATCAGTGATTCTTTTAACATGATCTCCTAATAATCAATAGAAACACCATTTTATAAAATTGCATAATTGATGAATCTTCCCCCATGATTCTAAATAACGACCATCCAACAAAATATTTCAAAGAGAATATGGTAATTTAATTTACTTAGAAAATACTACATGTTACTCTCATGATTGACTAGATATTGGGAATAAATAAGTATGTCATCAATAAATATAATCCAATAATTGGTATGATATGAATGTAATATGTGATTCATGGGATCTATTAAATTTAATATAGGGTTAGTAAATCTAAATAGAATTAAGAAATACTCATAATGGATATACACTCTTAGAACGACTATCAACGGTATAACCACATTCTTAAAACAATAGTTGTTGTCTTCCCAACATAAAATAAAATTGGAAAACCATATAACACCCTTTTATTGGTCCAAAATACAATCAGTACTCAGAGTACAATATTTTTTTGTAGAATTAATTAAATTTCAAAAAAAAAATTCATATGAATGATGTTTCATAAATTTTTATTACGAATGAGAGATATATTATAAAAAATTGTTGTGACAGGATTAATAAAACATTTTTTCTTTAAATTTTCCAACTGATCATTCAGATCACTTTATTCCTTTGAATTCATTATATATAAATATATTATCCTACAATGTGAACCAATCAAAAGAACATAATCATGATCCAAATTTAGTTAGACTAAATTGTAAACAATATATATATATATTATCTTATAATCACTGGAAATCTTACATGATCATCCATATTCATAGGAATCATTATCATTTCTATTAAATATCATGATATACTACTATTACATTTCAAAAAAATCATATCCCATCCCATATTCATATCGTTTTTTCCTTAAAATAAAAAATCCCCCATATTGTGGTGATAAAATAACCTTTTTCAATAACATTAAATACATACATTCCCGGAAATCCAACAACACATTACAATTATGATTTTAAACAAGAAAATATTGAAAAAGGTTAGGTGTTGGAAAAATTAAACATTCCTTATCATAATACTATATTATCAAAACATTAATCCATGAATATCATTTTATCTTATCTATTTTTAGAAGTTAATTATTTTAACTAATTTCTCCATATTATCCCTTTTCATCTACCACTCATACAATAATAAATAATTTTGTTTCAAATAATACCAAATAATGTAGAATAAATAATATAATTAGGTTATAAGGTATCCTTAAATATAGAAAGTGTTAAATATTGCTACTATAAATAATATGACTTTTTAATTATATAAGATTAAATTATGTTAGACTGTAATCTTGTATTATTTATCGAGGATGATAGAAGTGATTCCTAAGTAGTCATAATGTATTTTCTTATGAATTTTGATGAGTGCTGTAAGCCTTGCATCCATGGCCATCTACACAAGCCTTAGATACCAGTATCTGGTTTTAACCCTCTATTTTAGATGCACTAGGTGTATTGAAGAAATACTATATTTAATGACAATGATTTGCATACTAAAATACTTCTGAGGATGTTTTAGGAATCCCATCTTCCAGAGAACAATGTAACAACACTAATAACATATTGGATAAACCTCCCACTAACCCATATACGTAATAATGGTCGTATCTTACCCATATGATACTATAATCCCTAGATATGATATATGTTTCTTATTTTTACATCTAAAACAAATACCTCCCCTTGGTTGAGTAAAGGTACTACAGCCCAAGGGATTTCAAAAATGATCCCTTAATATGAAAAATAAATTATTCACTATCTTTACATTCACATTAATATATAACATGACCACCCTTGACTATAATTTTTCAATTAATTAAAATATAAAAAACATACCCTTTAATGATGTACTAGCTATAATTTTTATTGAAAATAATTCCTACTTAATAATATAAGTGGAATACTCTTCCATTTATCATGATAATGAAATCAGTTCAATAAACATAATAACAAAATATATGACCATTATGTCTCTATATTGTTAATTAAATTACATAGTTATCATTTTTTATTATGATTAAAAATGGTAGATAACTAAGGTAAAAACTATATTAAACACTTCCCATGTTATCCCATCACATATATATTCTTGATCAACCAAATCCAACTACTATATTGAAATACATTAGTATATATACATTTTGATCATAACTGTGACTTCTATAAGACTATCTATTTGTAAAAATTTATTATTAATTATATTGAAAAAATATAACAATACTCTAGTTTATTAATCTCTTGAAAAGGTTAGAGGATACATCCTTATATGTTCCATATACTTATAAAACTATTATTTCATAGGATTCATAGGCTCATATATAACATGATAAGCTCATTCCAAATCACTTTAGAAACATTTATATACCAATGAATAATTTGGAATAAGAATCTTAATGTATTTCCCACATCTATTGTTATGAGGTGTCCATGGTAGTGTCTTTATACTATCACTATGGAAAATATCCATTAACTGAAGCTATATATTTTTGATCACTAAAATTAAAATTTAGTTTTAACCTTTTCTGAATGGCTTATATCAACTAGAACAAAGATATTTTATCACACCACACATCCTCAATGGAATTATGAGCATTACATATTAAAAGTTTAATTACAAATATATCCAATTAATTAAATCATTACAAAACAAAATCCCTTTCTAAATATAATTTGAAAATCATCATTTTATTCTAAATTAATATCAAATACATATATTAGATAATATAAATCATTTTATCAAAACCATGAAACCATGATTTATTTACTACCATCAAATTCTTATTTAATACATTATAAAATAAATATCGTTAACACATAAAAATTAACTATATCTCCATTTACCATGATACATGTGATTTTTTAATTGCTCACTCTACCCACATATACTGATATGATATGATTACTATAAATTGTGGGGATATTACTATTTATTACTATTAAATGTGTCCAACTCAACATTTCTCCATACACACAACATAACAATTTAAAATATAATACCATATATAAGTTCCAAACAATATATGTAATCAATTATCCTCACACCATTTAAATAATATTGTTCTTAAGACATAAATGAGCATCTTTGATCACCAAAGGATGTCACTGAATATTGATCATTTATATGATTCCATTATATCAAATTTTACTATCATAAAATTACTCTCCTCAGAAAAAGTGTATTTAAATATTTCAACATGAGGTATATACATTTATGGAGGGAGTGAGAAGCGTAAGAGGGGGGGAAATTGATTTCCAAAGAAATTTTTTTATTAAACCCATGTTTAAATAAAATCCAACAAGTTAAAATAAAATCACCCAGTTAATCAAAATATAAGTCTCAAATAATTTTAATATTTAAAGAGTCTTCTTGACGCCTGATTTGTGCATAGTTAATACAAATGAAATGAAATTTTAATTTTTTAAATAATTTTCTTTAATAGCATTATTATGCAAACTATGGTTAAGAAGAACTTCATTAATTTTATTTGAATATAGTTGAAAATAATTATAGAATAACGATTGTATAGAAAGAAATAAAACCAAAATAGACAATATAATAAATGAAACTAGTTTTGTATTAAACTGAGACCTAATCCCCTTTACATTAAATTACGTTCATCCAAGAATATTATATAAATATAAACATAAAAATACTTGGATTGGGAAATATTATAATATCATAAAAGAAATCCAGTCCATATAGGGGCCTATTTTACAATAAGATTTTGAAGAAAAATATGGTCACAGATAAATTCATTAAAAAACACTATGGGTATATATATTAAAATAATTAAAGGGTATATCATGAATTATTCAATTATGAGCCGGAGTGATGGCATATTGATAAAAAATTAAAACAATGCACTGCTCGAATTTAAAAGGAATAAAAATAAGAAAAAAAATTGTAAGATAAATAATGTAGTAGTGTTTCTTGCTCTGATTTTATTTAGATTCTCACGACACATTATATGATGCATAGAGAGAAGGTCAACCAGTTTCCCAAAATTTTACAATAAAAAAGATCATTGGAGATCATTTTCTTTTGTTGTGTTAAATTATTAGAATGTTATATAAACTATAAACTTTTCATAATCAATGTATTGTTAAGAATGTTTCAGGTAAATATTTTCATTATATGGCACACATGATTATGTGTCTCTTCTTAGTCAATATCAATATTTCTCTAGTATAAAATAGAAAGTTCTCTGAATATAATTTTCCACATACAGGAGAGACTATTTGAAGAACAATCATCACTATCCTCTAAATCCTCATACTGAGTCATGTAATCACACATTAATGGTCCCTATAATAGTAAAGAATATAATTATTAAATATCTTTTTTCAATAAATAACCAAATATATATTTTGGGATCATTTAATAAAAAATAATAGAATAAAGATGATGTTTCAAGATGACAGTGACTTATGTCTGGAGGTGAGTCTGGAAAAAAATGATTAAATTTGGTGGTAGTTATTTTGGTAGTTGGTTATGCTCAACTGAAACTCATTCCTGATGGCATGTCATCTTTAGTGGTGACTCTTTCTCAACGATGACTCGTCTATGTGGGGATTCATCTATGTAGTGACTTTTCTCATTGGTGTCTTGTCTCAATGGTGAATTTTCTGATGGTATGTCATCTAGTGGTGGCTCATCCTCAATGGTGAGTCAATACTAAAGGTGATTAATTCTAAATGATAATTCTTTTTTAGGGGAGACTCATTTACAGATATTAGTCATTCTTAGTGGTTAGAATTTTTTAGCATGGGATCATTCCTAATAGTGACTAAATTCTGGTGGTAGGTCATTTCATCACTTAGCCACATTTTTACAAGATTTAATTATGTTAATAAAATTATATCATAATATATTTAATCCATTTAAATCATATTTATCATGATTTGTGTGTATTAAAATTATGTGGTTTCAACAACATCCATTTTTTTATGAAAGAAACTCATGAAATTTTAGAAACTATGAATTAATGAAACATTGGAATATAATAGATGTATTAGAAAAAGTTATTTTATCTTCTTAACAATTTTTAATGATAATGTTAGAGTTTAAATATAAATCATAAAACAATGAATGAAATAAATAAAAATCTTATCAAATGATAAGAATGATATAAAAAATTTGCATCTCAGGTATGGAATCCAAGAGTACCATAAATAATAAATACAAAACTCATAATTAGCTTTTTGAAATAAGTGAAATAGTATTTTTCTCGCTTCTAGGATTATAAAAAAGTTATAATAAGACAAAATAATGGATACTAATAAAAAAACATGAATAATTAGAGGAATTTTTTTAAAGTCAACATTTAATCCATTATATTCCAAATATAATGATACAATACAGTATTTAAATTTTACATATGTATCATATAATTTTTTTTGTCCTTGATAAATGATCAAAAGGTCATTTCCTTTGTTTGAGGCATGAGAGACATGGGTAGATTATATGGTTGCAATAAAGACTATAGAGATGGTAAGTTGATGGTGAGGCTCTCTGATGATTATTGTTCAGATATGTTACACATCTTTTCAAGAAGTCTGGTTGAGAGGAATTAACCAATAAAGAAAAGGAGCATGTAGTTCTTAGGTAAAAACTAGTCTGGATATCATTGGATAATAGGTTGTAGGAGTGATATGATTAGTCACTCGATTGGCCACTTGAGACACCACTTCTAATCTAGGCACACGTAGGAAATGATTTATCAGATTAATGAAGCCGATTTTGATATTTCTTACCTTCTACATTTCATTGAAAAAATCTTTTTTGCACTCTATAAAAAATATAATAATATGGGGTGTCTCCTTCAGATGATTAACCCATTCCTTGATAGCATGAGCAACCAGTGGCATTCAGTGGTTATTAGTGAGAAACATAAAATGGGTTTTCAACCAGTGCTTAGTATAGATCTCGTTTAGATAATAATTAATTTCCATTGTAATGGGTTTTTGACATTTATAATATCATTAATACATTATCTTACCATATTGTATATATGATAACTGTTATGACTAATCTGCATCAGATATTCCAAAAGAGTAGAAGAAACATCTCGAAACACAAACTGATGCTCCCCCAAGAAACAGATCTGATCAAATCAATATCAAATGGTGTATGAGCACTAAATTTATAATTCATTTAAAACCATATACTCTCCACCATTTCTAAAAGATTAGATAAAATTTCAGTAATAGTGGTCTTCATTTCCTCTATCATAGACCTCAAGGACTCTAATTCATTTTTTATCCATCTTTAATATTTATCCACTTCGATGATATGATTATTCATATTTGGATAAATGTGGCATACCACTAAATCCAAAAAATATCTAATAACTCTATCTATGATCTTTATTATCACAAGTTCATGATCTCTCAGAATCCCATAAAAATAAGAAGTAATACCTTCCTTGAATGTAACCGAGTAAGGTATTATAAATACATCAATTGAAATAAAAGTAATACTAGTAGTAGTTATGGGTCCCACACCTCACTCATGAGGATCATATTTTGAATTTTCATCTACAGAATATATTTTAAGATCTCAGAATACATCTATTTGGGATACCATTGATCCCTTAGTATCTTTCTCTATTCAAATATTGATAGCTAACCCACCATTTTTTGGAGGATCTCTATCATCATAAGAGTCATGTTTGTCTAAACCAAGTCTCACATATCTTATAGATCACTCTCAATCATCAAAAAATGAATCATATAATCATTCTTTTGATATATTTTAGGCTCAACTAATTCACTAACTTCTTGGTATTACCATTATTTTAATATTAATAATTACTATATTTTATAAAATACCATACATATTTTATATAATCATGATATGAACATGATTTTAATTTTATTAAAATGACTTATTAGTAATTTTTAAGGAATAACATAATAAATATGTATTACAAATTGAAATAAGTAACTCCAATTTTTAATTCCTTGATTTCATATTTTTTAAAAGACTTTTTTTTGGTTTACTTGTGTCATATGTGAATTAATTATTTTCTACTTATATATTTAATTATGTAAAATGGATTGTATCTTTGAAATTATACTGTCCATATTATGTAATAAGGTATATATTATTTTCTCAAAACATTCACTATGGTAAAAAATTAATTTCCATATAATATATAAAATAATTTATATTCATAAAATAAAAAGTTAAATAGAAAAGAAAACTTGAAATGGGAAATTTAAATTTTTGGGAGAGGTAATCAAAATCCATAAATATTTTTTTATTTATTTACAATCAACCGTATTTTTTGAAATTATTTCTAAATAAATGTGGTTATCCTTAATAACAAAATAATCAATATTGTATCCCTTTCAAACACCCATACTCAAGTAAAAATACCCATAATTCAATCCACACTCTCCAAAAAATAATATTTATCATGAAACCCAACTCATTTCCAAATAAAGAGTATTCCCTATGGGGTTTTATTGTTTTATGTAATCTCTATAAAGTATTAAAAATCATTATCCCATTGTAAGGGTTGTTTTACTATTTTTTTTTCAATTTAGGTGCCTCATTTGTATAATATTTTTCATTCTAATTTTATTTGGTATTCAGGATTTCATACCCACCCACATTACCATATTTAAGATTTCTTAATAATGAGGCACTCTCATTCCCCTAAATTAATTCCCTTTTTTTGTTTCTTTTTTTATAACCCCTAGGCTATCTAAATCAACCATTGATTTTCCATGAATATTTTAATATATGAAATAATGAACACTAGTATCATTTAGTGTTATAAATTTCGATTAATTTTTTAATTATTGGTTATATAAATCTACTTATGAAACCAACATTCTATACTCATCAAATTTAATTAATATATTTTTTGATTCTAGATCAGTGTATCATGATAATATTATACAGATTATGGGTGATCCTTAATTTTACTCCAATGCATTGGGTATATATTTAATCTCTAGAGAAGGAATTTTCAAAATACTTTGGTGGCCTATCTTTTTAATGTTTTATGATACATTAGTCAAAATCCTTGATAATTGTTGTTCTACTAGTGGTGGAGTTTAATTTTGACATGAAAATACTTAAGATTATTGGGAGTTGATTTTCAATTGTATAATCTAATTTTGTATTGACGGTTAGATGCCAATTTTATTGTAATGGATGATCTCCCATGACAGTGTATGGTGACCTTTTCCGAATTGATCATGATGTTTGATCTAAATTCAGTTGGACAAGGATAGACCATGGTAATATAATCAGGTAACTAGGTTGATGTAAATTTTTGATAGACCAGGAACCACTATGTGTTAGAATTTGATTTAATGATCTCATTGAGGGGTGATTCACAGTAATGAAAATCCTAGGTTACAATTGATAATGTTTTAAAGGTAGCAATCCTTGTTTGGTATTTCCTTGTTTTTTATATTTTATTATAGATGATTCACCATGGTGATTAGTTCAAGTATCTTCTTTGGGTCAATGTGTCAGGATTTGCATGATTTACATCATTGTCATGAATATTTAAATGGCAGGGAGACATATGGTAGGTCTACATTCTTCTTCTGGTTTGAAATATTGTGAGGAATTGGTGTTTTGATCTTTGAGTGTGTGTGTGTGGGTTGTAAGATATTGGGAGAGTCTCTATTTTATAAAAGGGAATCTTAACATCACAATATGAGTGATGAATATATTCTTATATGATCATGTTCTATATTTTAAACTAGATTCTTTATGGAGAAAAAAATTACTATGTTTGGGAGGTTATAATGCCCCATTTCATATTTATTTTATTTTTTTGACATATTAATTTTAATATCCAATTATTGGATGACTTTGTGGGTTGTTTCTATGTTTTCATTATCTTCTTTGACAGCTTCTATGAATGTGTATGATTTTTTCATGGTTTTATAATGGGTAGATAATCCCTGAAATCTAGATAGAATGGGGTCTCAAAGATGGCACATGGTTAAAATAACTATCCAGACAAACCATGTAGGTCTTCCAATGGCTCTGTTTATGTGTAGGCTTATGCATAGGATTAAAACCTACCTTGAGACCTAACCCATTAACCATATGACAGAATTTTGATGCTCATAAATTTTAAAATTAAAATCATAAACCACCTAATTAAACCCAGAATTCTCTCAATCAAACAAAATTTTATGCTTAGGAATTTGGGATCAATATTGTTGAATTTTGGACCTCCCAACCTCATTTCGTGGATGATCTATCTGACGATCAACGAGGTGATCAACTTATGGATAGTTCCCTTCTACATGGTATTCTATATCTCTTATTTAATTGATTTACTCTAACCAGTGGTTATGATGGACTTGTGCATTATTGGATATTGGATGATTTATGTGTATTGTGGATCTAGGTCATTTTTTATTATCTCTCATGATCCCTATAACTATATTTAGTGATCACCATTACAGAACAAACATCTTTGATCAATTGTGGGTTGAATTCATATTTCAAATATAGGTGTATCTATGATTTTACATAGTTTTTAATACATTTTTTATTCATAATTTATAGATATGTTCCACCTTCCCACACTCATTCGATAATGATTGTTATTGAATTCTCATGTGAAATCCACTTTGATCCACTTTAATGAAAATGAATATAGAATTGGGAGGAGGAATATAATCTTAATCTCTATCATATTTTGAGGAATTTTATAATTCCATTATTTTATGGATTTATTTTTAATGATCTTTTAATGTTTTTTTTGTAAAATTAGGGGATCTAACTCATGCTTTTATTTATAGAATTAAATTACATTACCCAAATTAAATGAGTTTAAATATTTTATTTTTTCTAAATAGCATCAAATGATTGAATATGTGTAATTACTAAAAGACCTATTTGAATTATTTTATAATTTTTTTACCTAGGTTCACTTTAGTGATTCTAAATGGGTGATTTATTCGCATGGAATGAAGGTGTAAACCCATGTAATCCAATGTATTAAATAATTATATAATTATAATATTTTTGTTGAATTCATTATGGTTTCATTGATATAAAATTTTGTATAATTTTTTTTCAAACTTGTTATGATGAAATTTGGAAGGACGACAGTTTGATTTACGATTATAATATTGATTTGTATAATTAATTTTTAATAGAAATTGAAGAGGAATGGAAGCCTAGTTGAAACTTTATAATAATTATATCATGTAAAATTCCCTTATTATAACATGACTGACTCTTGTATATCACATTTTGTGTGTGTTGAGAAATGGATTATTTACATTGAGGGAGTTTTGGGGTGAGAGTGATATTATAATTGAGGGAATGACTCAATGATCAATATTAATAAGTATCCCCTTGTGATCCTTGTGACACGATTGTATCACTCTCTTATTTTGACTAGTCATGGAATCTTGTATAGTTAGATGGGACGACCAATATAGATTCTTCATTAGTGGACTCATACCACATATACAGTATCCATAAATATCATGAAATGTTCTCGTAATGGCGGTGTGTCCAGGAAAATGATGTGTGTGGAAAAAATTTGTTTGAGACTCCATGAGTCTAGATATAAGCCTGGATATTTTTTATAATGATTTTTTATTGGATATTATATATTTGAATAACTATCATTATTAGGTTTTATCAATTAAAACCATATATATTACACTAAATACATGACCTCGCTCATTTTCACTACATGGCACTATAGATCCTTGATTGATTGATTGTTGTTCTTGGTTATTCTATTTAATATTATTATGAACCGTAAATATATTTTATTTTGTCTTTTGTAGATTTTGATCTCATGTTCATTTGTGAAATTGTTTTCAATACATTTTAATAAAATTATTAGTTTTTAAATAGTGAAATATAATTTTTATAGGTTTGGTATGATAATTTATTTTGAAATGTTTCAAAAATGCAATCTATTAAAAAATGTGTTTACTTATCTTTATTATACTCTTCCTTTAGTATATATTAATTTATTTATGAAGTAACTATGTAGAATAATATTTTTAATCCTACTAGGCTCAATATCTCACACCCATATAATACCATTGAGGGTTTTAGCCCTATAAGATTATATACGAGGTGATCATGAATTGATATTAAATTGTGGGTTTTAGAAAGTGTATCTAAGTGTGGGTGTCATGGGACAAGGTGAGAGGACATGGAACATTAGGAGATGGGCTCTCAGAATAGTTTATTTATTTCTAGTTGTATATCTTCTATTAATACATGATAAGATTACACTAATGTATATATTTGATATTGTTTTGATAGTTTACTTTGAGTATTTTAATCATCTATTTTGTATATCATTAACAACAATTTTAATTTATTCTAGGGTTCTTGTCACCATCCTGTGGATATAGATAATTCCCATTTGTTTAGTGAATAATGTTATCATATATCAATTTAGAAGGTACTATAGGATGATTATTCATCGAAGTTGTTTTATTTTTAAATAATATCATTATAACTAAAATAATAATAATATTTTTTAATTATTAATTATCATTTATATAGTGGTTTTATTATAACATATGAAAATGTAGATGAAAAACGAATACAATTCACAGGTGGATGAGGTAATCCTTACGTGCACGAAATTATAATTCTCTTTTACAAACTCATGAATATGAGTTAAAGTGGATATTAAATTGAAATTTGATAAAAACTATTAGAAGTAATATACTATATTTAGTCATCATTACTATCAATATTATCATTCATGAATATATGTAATGAAAAAATGTACATCACTTTGTGATAGCAGTAGGCAGTGGAAGGGTCGAACTTTCCTCTATTGTGTTTTAATGACAGTGGAAATGGATAACTAGTGGGTGTATCAGTGATATAAAAACTTATATTTATAATAATAAAAATTGAATCATAATTTTTTTATATTGTTAAGATGTTATTTTTATAAATATTAAAAATTAAAACCTATGAAGGGGATAATACAAAAATTGGAGACTTGATTCATTCCTTATAAGTTCCATTTAAATTCATGGGATTAAAAAAATTATGCGAGACAAGTGTTTTATGTCCACACGAGTGGGTTTTGTGAGATTCAAAGGTTAGAGTTTCAAAGATTAATAATAATGAAAATTGTACCTTTGATAGTTTTCACGTTACCCCCATTATATAATACATGAAACATATAAAGTTGTTAACACCCATTATATTCCTATTATTACATAAAACTATTACACCACAATGGGTAACAAATTCTCGATAATTGATTTTGGATAATGTTTATTATGAACCATCCTCCCATAAAATCTTTTTGAGGTATCCTTTAGTGATTTAAGGGGTTTCCTAAAACTTGTGTTTTTACCCAACATTACGTTTCCCTAAGTAACATTTAAATTTACCCTAGGATGTTAATTGGAAAGAAAAAATATATTTTAACTTATCACTCAATTTGAGAATTATAATAATAAATTTTAAATAAATCTTATAAATAAATAAAATAAATGGTTATAAATTTTTAGTTTCAAAATAAACGTACATATAACATAAAAATAGTTTTTATGAAAATTCGGTTTTTAAGATTAAAATTTATTTGTGAGATTAAATTATCAATGTAAATAATTATTATGACATGTTTTGATTTATTATAAAGCATAATATGGTTATCCAACATTGAAATAAAGGATTAATTTTTTTTTACAAAATATATTACTTAATTAAAACAAAATATATATAAAATATTTTTAATTTAGTATTTTACTTTTGTTCTACAAATGTAATGAGTATGTTTTTACAAGTGGAATTTTTTTTATAAATTATAATATTATTCCTTAGTTACATATTTTATTTATTATAAGGGTTTAAATAATTTATTTTTATGATTTAATAGTGAGAATATCATGGGGAATAAATTTTCTTATAAATACAATATTTTTAACTAAAAAACATTTAATATAGATAAATTCTCAAAATTAAATTTTATGTGAATTTTGCTATATTTAATTGAAAAATGAGATTTATTAATATAATTTAAATTATATAAATTTAACTAATTTATTTTAATGAAAAAAAATTAAAATTATATAATAAAAATGATTTCTTTATTGAGGATAAACTTATTTGATTCTCTAAAATTATATTCATGTGTTTTACAAATTACAAAAAGCAATTTTAGATAAATTATTTCACATTATAATAATAATTTTTTATATTAACATTCTTTTTAAAAAATATACCATATGAAAATTATTTTCATATAAAAATCATTATTTCATTCTCATTCACCGAATAATATATTATTTTTAAAAAATATCAAAATATATTATAGAATCATTTTTTTATTTGTTAAAAAGGGAATTTTAATTCTACAAATTAAAAAATTATATTTTAAAAATATAGAATATAAAGAAAAAAATTATTCAAAATAATATTTTTAAATATTAACTCATATTAATTATTTACCTTCTAATGGTAAAAACTAAAAATGGTTTACCATTATAGAATTTATTATAATATTGACAATAATTTATTCTTAATGGGATGTGTTTTTTTTAATTTAGTGTATCATGTGACACATGTTATAGAACAAATTATATTTCTAAAAGGATCCAAATCTCAAGAAATTACATTTTGTCTCTATAGAGAAAATTAAACACTTTCTATTTATTAATAATATAATAATAGAAATATATAAAATTGGAGGAATGGTAAATAAGACTATATATATTATATCTATTGATACATTCTCCTGAATATCATATAGATGACTAGAAATAAAATATTTTCCCTTTCCATTTAAATGAAATGTCTCTCATGAAAATATATTATGGACAATGTAAATATTTATATCTTATTCTAAAATAATTCATAGTTTTCCTAAAAAAATAGATTATTGCAATAAATTTTGAATATTTTTTCGTATTACATAAAATAATTTTCAATTAATGTTAAGATATCCTTTCAATTTATGAATCAAACAATTTTTTTAGATCTAAAAAATATTTATTGAATTAATTTTATTTCCAAAAAAATAATAATCATACCACTAACTATTTTCTATAAAATAAAAATCACAGAGCATGGTGAAATTATATTCTTAATAAAAATACCAGATAAAAAATAGTTGATATAACTAAAATAAATAAACTAATTATTGGTTCAATGTTAATTAAACTTAATTACCATTATATTCTTAATCAATATTTATTTCATAAGTTCTTCCTTTCTCATTAGTTCTACTAGGTTGTGGATACCTACCATAATCATAAATCAATGAATTAGGGAATTAGATTGGACAATAAATTAGTTTTGTATTAATAATACATTGAATTGTTATTAGTCCACTTAGATGTGTTCTAAATACATTCTTCAAGTTAATGGAACAAAATATTATTACTGGATAATTTTATTATATATGTCTTCCATTACCACAATAAAATAATATTCAATTAACCGTGAAGTAATTATTGGTATGTTTCATTCTACAATTATAACATATAGTTAATGGAAACTTTTTCATATCATCATATTAGTATGTTAATCATTCACGAGACTTCATATTTATAATAATTAGTTTGTTTAGAACATCAATTATGTTCACATTATTAATCATATTTTTTGTATCTCATATGGAATAATAATATAGATTCTCATTCAAGATCTAATTTTCATGGGTCGTCCATTAAGGTAATATCCACATTTTCCGGTATTTGATTATAGTTCCAAACATTATTAAAACCAAAAGTGTTGACATGAGTGAAAAAAATATGAGGTAATTATCATAATCATTAACATAATTTCAAACATAAAACTATATATTAATTTTTTCCTAGTGGGCTACAGATCAATTAGTCTGACCTATATCGATCATATTTTAACTTAGGTTATATTATCATGTGAAATATTAGTATTATCAAAGTAATATCTCAAAAACATGGATATTAATCTATCATATTGGTTCATAATGAATATTTGATCAGTAAAATATTTACTCAATTTGTTTCAAACCAGTTGTATAGTTTTAGGCCCACTTTTCATGCACTAGGGTAATGATCAATTCAATGTTTTATCAATTTTTTATATTATTACTCATAGATTCATCTATACCATAGACACCTACAATTCATTAATTTAAATAGTTACAAATTACATTGAATAATTATCTACTTAGTGCTTTACTAATGTTTAATAATATAATTCTTTGATTTGACTCATCTCCATGGCTTTCACTAATTTTCTCCAAACCTGAAAAATAGATATCTAAACTAATATATTAATGTAAATAAACTAATCTATAAAACAATTAAACTCTATAATGATACAAACTATAGATAACCAATATAAACATGGTAGAAATTATAAAATAGTCCGTTGATTCTAATAATACATCTAAAAACATTCACACAATCTATGGATCAAAAGGATTACTGTCTCTATGATTATCTACATAAAAAATTTATTTTACTACAGTTGAAATAATATATCAATAATGATTCTCATATAGAATCATTCTATAAATATCACATCATATAATCATTTTTACTATATAGTTAACACAATCGTATTAAATATGTAACCTCAATCGCTTTGGAAGGAAAAAACATAGCACACAATATTAAATAATAATCATTGGGAAAAAAATGTGAAATACTTAAATATATTAATAATATATCATTATATCATATATTATAAAAATAAAACATGAAAAATAAATTTATGATCATAAACATTTCATTATGAAATGATCAATAATTTAACCATGTTATTGTTACATATCAATAACCAAAATCATGTTAGTATGAAATAAATATAAGTATTAATTTAAAAATACCACATAAACTATAAAACAAGGCATGAAATGATAGAAAACATGAATATGTGGAAAAATCATTAACATATGAAATCATATTATTGTAAACCTTGGTACTCTATAACAAGTTCACACATTAATTATTGTTTATAGAGTAACATCTTCGCACTCACCCTATGTGAATGCCATGAATTTTTATGTTGTACACATATAATTGAGAGTATTGATTAATTTCATCACACTCAATATTTGTGAACCAAGATACATTCTAACCATTACAGATTTAAATCATTGATTACACATTAACTCTATTATAAAAACCATTTTGGAACTTTGATACTCACTAACCTATTTACATGTGAAAATGTGATTAGAGCTTAATGTCATGATATTCAACATTTGTGAAACTACTAACTCTCGGATCTATTAACATAATATTTATAAATCCAGATATATAATCCCAAAAATAATGAAGACGAGGTAAATATTATTCCTTCTCATCTCATAGTACACCAATTTATGTGAAAATTAAAAATACAACATTCATTATTGCAACAAAACCCATGGAACAAATGTTTTTCTTAAAACAATAAAAAACAACATAAAACATAAACATAAATATATTCATACAACATTAAAAATCCAATTTTTAAAATGAAATAAATCATAAAAATATATAAATGGAGATCAAATTATCTCTTCATAAAATATAAAGCATAGTGGTTAAATAGATAACTAATTACAAAATTTTTCACAAAATATTTTGAATCATTAATTTTAATATTATATTAAAAAATAAATATTTTTAATGAAGGTAATGAGAATACATATAAAAATAATAATATAAAATGTTAAAAATAAAATATCCTTCAAAAATAATATTTATAGAAGATTATAATTGAAAATACATTGAAATAATAAACTTTTATAAAATCATCTTCAATAATGGAAGCTAGAAAATGAAGTATTTTTTTAAATGGGGAGTGAATAATAATTAAATATAATAATAATTTCTGAAATAAGATTTAATAATTGGGAATTTGAAAAGGAAAAAATCATATCAAAATAAAATTTTACTTATATGATAAAACAATTTTTTATTTTGAAATTATTGTAAAACCATTTAAAAACATTGAAATTAAAAAAATTGAAAGCCCATATCGATAAAAATGATTGAATTTTTTTTTCTAAAAATAATTAATAGATGAATTGTGGAGTGAAAAAATTTAATTTTCTAATATTAAAAGGAGAGCACATTCATGATGGGAAAATAGGGTCAAGGAAGAAAAATCTATTCAATGAAATGGAAATTTTCCTCAATAGAAACTCATTTTAATGAAATAATAGAATTACCAAAAAAGAATACTTTACTGAGGATCATGATTTATGGAAATATAAAATTTTAAATAAAATATAACATAATAATATATAATAAATGATTCATATTTACTGAATACAGTTAAAGAGGAGTTATTATACCGTTTGGGAAAATATTGAGTCTCAGAAACCCCTTACAACCTCTGTAACATTTGAATAAAAAAATTTTGAGATATAACATTATAAATAATATTTGATAAAATATAATATATTATAATAATGATACATTATGATATTATGGTTTTATTTACACCATTGGATAGAAAACATGGTTTATATCATAAACATGTATCACGAGATAGAAATTTGATACAATAAAACTCTGACGGTAATGGTATCATGAGAGTCAAACAAATAATATATAGATACCATTAAATGGAACGTTAAATAAAATTTATGAAAATATATTTTTCATAAATGAAATTAAAATGAAATTATTTATATTAAAATAATGGTAAATGGGTGAAAGCAAGAAATATTTTCCTAAATAAAGTTAACTTGAGACAAAAAACACTTAACTTTTTTCCTATAATTGTTAATGAATCTCCATAATTAGGTATGTAAAAATAGGCACCTTCATATTATATTTATTAAAATTATAAATATAAGATAAATTTTATTTTATAAATTTATAAATAAATATTTTTTCATTATTTCCTTATAATATATTATGTCACCCCTCAGGATTTATTAACATTATTAATTTTTCGCATTTTATAATGATTATTTCAAGACCCATAAATTAAAAAAAATATTATCCATGATATATCATTAAATAAACTATAATAAAATTTTTATGTTTATTTATAAATCAATTATATTATTTTAGTAGTGTTTTAGTTACGTCTTGTGAATACTAAATCTATGTTATCTTATTTCGGTGATTCTAGATAACATAAAATCATAAAATAATAATATGTTAAAAACATAATATTAAATTTCAGAAAAGAAATATATTTCATTATTTTCTTCTAAGAATATAATATAATTATTTTTCACTATTTTATAGTCATGCCTAATTGTGTTTTATATCATTGTTCATGTTGGTGATAAATCTAACCCAAAAATTAATACGCTTTAACACAATTGGAATGTATGGTTACAAAGGAGATTTATTTTGATATAAATTCATTATAAGATAATAATAATAATATTTATTTTTTATGATTATCAATGAAAATTAGTATTTAGATATTTTATTGAAATATTCATGTGGAAATAAAAAATTTAGTTATGGAGGATTTAATCATCATGTATACAAGATTAAAATTCCGGTTCCTCAATGTTTGTGAGTTGGTGATGTTTTATATAATATTTTCACTTCATAATCATAATTATATTTGATATACTGTATTTATTCATCATTATGTCCAGTATTTCTTTCCATTAATTGATGCAACGAAATAAAATGACATTACATCATGGGGCGGTACTACGAATAATAAACTAATGACGTTAATTTATTTTTCTATGTGGGTGGAAATGGATTATTTTTTTTCAAATATTTCAATCCCCAAAATATTATTTTAATAATATACTATATTCAAACTATTATTATGGTGTAAATATATCTATAAGTGCATGATTTGGAATAAATAATGTAGAAGAAAATAATACATTGGTTAGATACATTTTTTTCATTGGGAATTACCTTGATATTGAATGTCATATGATAAATAAAAGTGAACATGATATTATGTATATGATATACTGTTTAAGGTGGTTTATAATTTAATAGTTTCAAATATTAATTCAAATGGACTGTGTATCTTAGAATGGGTGTTTGGGGATCCATTTTTATGGATGAAGAAAATAGTGCTTTCAGTAACATACACAATATATTAATAATTCAATTACACAATTCCAAGGTAAATAGATTTAAATTTTCATAATAATGCATTTTTCTTCATGTTCATTTTGAGACCTCCTTCCATACACTAATTTTGGATATATCATTGAGTGATTTAAAGGTTTTCCTTTTTTTCTTTTATATTAACCCAAATTTACTTTTACAAACGTCACTATACATATTACACATAGTAGTCCATTAAAATAAACCCCAATAAAATTAATCCTAGTCAAATAATATTATAATTACATTACCAAAAATAAGAAAAAAATTATCAAAAAAAATTATACGGTTCAGAAATGTTAGTTTCAAAATAACGTATTTGTAAATAAAATTATTTTAGTAAACATTGATTATATATATTAAAATATGTGTGGGATAAAATTATTAATATTAATAATTATAATGAAATATTTTTGTTTATAATAAGAAATAATATGTTTATATATCATTAATATCATGGAATAATATAAATGTTTCCTAAAGTATTGCGTAATAAAAATAAGACCAAAATATATTTTAAAAATAAATATTTTAAATTTTCTATTGAAAATTTTCCTATCAGTTTTCCATTTTATTATAATGTTTAAAAATGAAAAATTTGAATATTTAATTAAATATTCTATTTCTTTAACGGTTTTTAAATATTTTGATTACCCTTATATAGTGATAAAATCATATAAACAATAATTTTCATAAATCGTTAATTTTCCGATTAAAACTCATTTTATAATTTTAAAAAATATATACTATTTTTTTAATCTTTGTTTAATGAAATCCAAAATGCGGTTAATTTTAACTATATAAATTTCAAATCAATTAAATTAACTTTTAATGAAAAGAAAAAATATATAATGTAAATGATTTCTTTTATTGAATATATTAATCTTAGTGGATTTTATAAAAATATATTCATGGATTTTATAAATTTATAATGAAACTTTTAAATAAATATTTAAATTTATAGGTATAAATTTTTATATTAGAATGTTTTATTACTAAATTTATATTACTCTAATTACTAGGTTTTAACATAAATTCATTATTGTAAATCTATGATAATTCTTTAATTATAATCATATATGTAAAACATTGTTAAAATTCATAAATGTACTGTATAGTTAAATATATTAATTATAATGTAAATGTTATATGTTCAAATTTTAAGATATATATTTTTTTGGTTCTTGAATAAGTTTCATATAAATCATTCCACTAGATATTTGGTTTTTTTCATTAGATGGTCCATTTGGATTACCCAAATAAACCATTGAATATGATAAGAAAATTATACTAGTAGTAATTATTTATTTTTAAGTAAAAATACTAGATCAAAAATTAAATGTATCATATCAATATTTCTAAAATCATTCATATACATGTCATAAAATAGAATTTCCAAAATTATCAATTATTTTTTAAACCCAATAAATGAATCCAACAAATATACATAGTTTTGGATAAATACTCACATAATTGAATATATAACTCAAATGGATCGATAATTTTTTTTTTCAATTTATATGAAAATATTATAATTTAGGAGGAAGAATTAATTTAAATATGTGTGGTAGATATTTAGCCATTATCATATCAATAATCTAATTTATATTTATACATTAAAAAAAATATGATTTATCTAGAAGATAAGTACAAGGTATATAAAAACAACGATATAATGGATATTGACATCTTATGGTTGAGTTACATTGTGAATATATAGAAAATAGACATCTTAATAAAATTTTATAAGATGACATTTAAATATAATATTATATTGACCATATTGTTGTGAATAAATTTTTTTGGATATATTTTAAGGGAAGTCAACAAGCCCCATTGGGATATCAATACATTAAACACTTCCCTATGAAATGGGTTGGAATTTCAAATGATTTTATGAATCATTAGAATGAAAAAATCATTTTCAATATTCATGTAGGACCTTCCATGATCATTTTTTACAAAACTAACCACTATTTTCCCCTTTTGTTTGTTATTTTTTGTTGTTATCTTTAAATTATTATTACAAATGTTTGTTGTAATTCTATTTTAATTTATATAATTGTAACATTCTATTCTTCTATCCTCTTGAAATTTCCATAATATATGAATTTTTCTCAAAATTGTTTAAATTATTTTCAAATCTCTTACCTATTCACCCTTCTAACTTCAACACAAACTATTTAATAATATTCAATTATTTTCCTGTGTTTGAAAATACCATCATCATTTACTTTTATATATTTTTTATCTCACAATAAATTCTATTAAAAACAATACTCACCAATTAAAGGTATGTATAAATATCGCATTTGGGTGAGTCATATGGTTATGAGATTAAGGTGATTGTGATCATTACATGATTCAAGTATTCTGAAATTTCTATAATTCGATATTCCATGAGTTAATGACATATATAGAAAATTATGTGGAGTTAGTGGATTATTTGAATCTAATTCCTGATTGTTCATGTATTATTATGTCTTATATGATTGAGACCATATTATGATCTATTCCCATACTGATACATTCATTAATCTCTAAAGCCCTTATTTGATTTTAAATAATCATTAAAATAAATATTTATTTTATGAAATACAATCTAATGATAAAGGATAACATAAGACATTAAATTCCCAATATTTACAACAACGTAACATATATAATGCTTCATAATTAATCAACATCCATCAATTAGTTAACATTGATTTTTGGACACCCCCCATCTAAATGAAAAAATAACAGATTCTAGAAATACTATACCACTTCCCATAATTCAATATAAGTATTTATATATATATTATAATAGAGCATAAAATTATTAAATGTCGATAAAAATAACAAAAACTGCTTCAAAATTATATTTCTCTTGGATGGTGTTATAAATAATAAAATTTTCTTAAAAATTGTCCAAAAATATTGAAATAATATAGAAACATTAAAAAAGAATGAATGAAAAAAATAAATGTAACTAAAAAAATTAAAATACCTTCATACATATCCAGTCACCATAATTTACATCAATAAAATTTTTGAGTGTATGTATGAATAACAGTATCAAAAAAAATCCCCCATTTTATAAATTCTAGTGAATGATTCGTCAACATTGGAGGAATATTAGGGGTAATCAACACACCCACATGACATAGTATTTTCCTATGACATTGATCATTAAATATCCTATGATAGGAAAAAAACTAATAGAAATCCTTACCCCAAATATGAATAATCTTCCTCTTTGAATAGAAAAAGATAAATTCCATGAATATTTAAAACTCAAATTGGGTTTGATTCATGTTCTACATAATTTTTTGGGTCTAAAATATAAGGATACTTGAATTGAAATCAATTAGTTCCACATATAATTCTATACATGTACACCTCAAATGGTTTCTGATGATAAAATAAAACCCAACGAATTACTAGTCTCCCTAGCTTACTCCCCAATAAAGTGTCTCTACTACCTTCCTAATGGTTTTATAAACTCATGTAATGACTATAATATATATTATTTGATAATATTTTTTATTCTTCTCAAACAACTTCTATTTAATGAAAATTTAATTGTATACATCTATTCCCCCAGTGAATTGACCCAAGAATATTGGAAGAGGTTCAAAGATCATGTAGTTTCAAACTGAAACCACCAAATACCTTTGAAAATTCGTATATAATACATATATGTGGGTTATTGTTAGTGGATACAGTCCTTAATAATTCTCCTGGTGGGGTTATTCTTATAGAAAAAATATCAATGATCTGAAAAATATGATAAGAAACATTGCTAACAAATGCTATTATTTCATACATAATAATAAACTCAAGTGAAAAAAGCTAATGATAAACTGACCTTATATTAAAATAAGATTACTATATTGACTGGTGATTGAAAAAATACTTTTATAAAACTAAATTTGGATTATGAATCTCCAAAATGTTTTCTCCCCAAAGGCAATTCCTTAGACTAGTTAATAAATGTTTTATCTAAAACTTACATTTTCATATGAATTATACATTCAGATAAATATAGAATAATATATCAAATTCTTCTAGAACCTTGGTGTATAATTTAAAATTTTATTAGTAAAACATAAAACCTCAAACGCCAATTTATTTTATTAGAAATTATAATCAACTCGACTATTATCTTTTATATCCCACCTATTTTCAGGGATAAAATGATAATTTGAGGTTCATGTATAAAATATACATCTCTAAACTGACTAAAATCCATTAAAAATTATCATCAGTACTTTTATGGTCATGTTGGGAGTAATTTACAATAATAATATCCATATTTCCCCATCATTAAAGTAGAAATTAACCACCTCTAACTGGTTTCCACCATTCTAGTGATTCCTCCCAATTCCAAACCAATAATAAATAATTTCTCATAAACAAAAATAATGGAAATGTAAAAAATTGGTAATCTATCATGATATAATAATACATTAGAATGATTTTATGTGTAAAATTACCCCATTAAATGATAAAGAATAAAAAACAATGAAAATATAATCATTCATCTTTCATTCCATCCAAGACAAAAAACAGAGATATAACTCCTTTTATCATTTACCATGACCATTATCATACCCAAATGGTAATATACATGTATGAAATCATAGATCGGGAAATTATATATCCATGTTTTATTTTGACACCTAAAATAATACAAAATTTTTATCATAAATGAAAATAGATAAATATCCCACTAAGGAATGTCAATATAATTATGTAACTTTATCTATTACAAATACAACCCATTAGATTTTACCTAATCATTCCAGATTCATATGAAGCACTTTAAAAAATAATATAATTTTATCACAAGTATTAAAATTCATGAATTCAATATAACACAATCTGATTCCATTAGGTAGGTTAATAAATATAAAAATATCCTTATTGAATTTTTTTATAGAGAAGATAAAAATAAAAAACATTAAAAACAATTCCTCCCAAAAAGAAAATATAAAAAAAATTTAATAACATGATACATTCAAAGATAGATGTAAAATATGAATATTAAATCATTATTATATAATATTTGATATATGAGCCTTAATTAATATCATTCATAAGCATATATTATAAATTATTGTTTATGTCACTTACCTCTTACTGGATTCATCATCTAATTTTATAATCAGCGTATATTATTCCTTACGAAATAATTTATAATGGCATTTTTAATGTAAAGATAATTATAATTTCTACATATTTCTATGTAATCATCATGAAATTTGATAAGTATTTTTACCATTATAATTTTATTACATGAAGAAAATTACTCATGGATAATATAACTAAATTCATGGTTTAAGATAGCATCTCAACTATGAATTTCGTGACTAACTGATCAAGTAAAAAATTAAAGACAATTGATACCCTCTATTTAACCAAAATTATTTCTATATCCATTATTAATATATATATACATATATATATTGATTGTGTAATTAAACATCAACCATCTTTATTTTCATGTACCAGTGATAGTGAATTTAGTGAGATTTATTCACTTATTAATACGGTTTTCAATGGTAAAGATAAAATTTTCTTTTATTCTGTAAGATCCACTGGGGTAAGTGATCCTTAACACAATCTCAATTCATATATTACATCATTAATATATTTTTCAACCTTGTATGGTAAAGAAAAAATGAATTTAAAACAACCAAAAACCATTCTTCTACTCATAATATTCCGCGACGAATATTGAAAAAATGAAGCTAATATACAAACACTTATCTGAAACTTGATGTATTCATTAAAATTATATGGTCAATCGTAACCCATCACCATATCAACATTACCTACTATGATTGATTAATACATATAAATCCATGTCCCATTGGGAAAAAATTTCATTTGGATATTCTACAAAGAAACAACTAGAATTAATCATTCCCTCTACATGCATTATATATATTTAGAGGAATCATTCATACATTGTTAAATCCACTAAAACGAATCAATACATTCATAATTGATTTTATAAGGGAATATATTAATATTATTATCATATAATTGTATTTCGATAATATTCATGATACATAGTATTTTAGTCAAAATCATGTGCATCCATAAAGTAGTGTTATAACTCTTTCTGTTGATGAACATAGGAAATTGTTCATAAATAAAGTGATTAAAAATTGGTTTGTATTCATTTATTATCAATAATTGGTTACTAAAATGATAAATAAATACAAACAACTTTACATATTTGGTAAAATTATTGAATCTTTTGTATGAAAATCTCATTATTAATTTTGTGATCACTACAATAGTTATTTCCAAATTCCAATCACAACTTTGGGATAATAAAAAATCATTTTCACATTCACATAGAGAACATTACCACAATTTAATGTTGTTCAGACCTTTTATTGATATAGTATAATTTTATATATTCCTGATTAGAATCATTTTTTAGTTCATAAAAAAGCTCACAATTGTTTTTATGAAAGATTTTACAATTTATGGTTATTAATTTTACTCTATATTAACATAAGATATTTAGTCATAAATTACTTTTTATTTAAAAATTGTGTTCAAACATGATAACAATACATCATGGTTACTATTGTAATCAATGAAGGAAACATATTTTTTTATGTGGGTATACATGTTTGACCTGAAAAAATTGATATGACAAAATCTCTACCTAAATAAATTCATTCTGATACATATGATCCTTCATTGAACATACTGAATTATATCTATGATTAATCTATAATTTCAGTAATATAGTACTCACTCTAACTCAGCTACATAAAAATTTTATTTGATTTTATTATTGATTAATATTAAAAAATAAACATCATTGAAATCAAAATTTCTAACACATCTTACCAAATCTATCAACCTTCAAACATGTCATTACATGTTTACATGATATGTAGTTCATTTGATAAGACCATTTCATTTTCCATGGTTAATGAAAAGGAAAAATTAATAGTTTCATATATGATTCAATGAAAAAATTTAATTAAAGTAAACCCTATTTCACTATCCATGTGAAATAACTCTTAGGTATGGTTTTTTCATTAGTGAAATTTAGTCCCATTCTATAGGTTCCAAAATCATTATCTTCATATAAAAACAATCTTTAAATTTAATTTGGAAAACATAATTATTTTTTTATGTTAATAAGATAAAATATACTTCCTTATTAATCTTGTATTATTATTATGTACAAAAAAAGATAATAAATCCCTATTCTTTATCACATTAATATAATATCAAATTCATATCATTGTAAATTTTTAATACTGAATTACCCTATACAATATTTTGATATCTCAATTTAATATTATCATGTAATTCCATAATGTATAGTAAAATGTTATAAGTGTTTTTTACATAACATTTTCAATGGAAAAAAGTGAAAAATATAATGTAATTTAATATATTATTTTTTGGGATGATAATATTCATTAGAAAACAAAAGCTTCCATGGATATTTAGTTTCTGTTTAATGAAGAGGAACATTCCCATATTTTTATATTTATCACTCCATTACATGATGCAGAAACATTAGACCAAAAATATACTTTGGAAAGATCATAGTAATATTATTATTCTAACCATAATTATTTAAGGAATCATATGAGTTTTGGCAATCTTGTCCCACAGGATAAAAAAAATTAACTATTTATAGATGAAATGTTATACCATAAAATTGTCTTATAATTTATCATGTATTTTATTTTAGGGTAATATTTTTCTCTGGTCAGTTTCAAAATTAAATGGATTCACATCAATACCTATTATTGACCATTATATTTAAATTTTGGTTGAAGAAAAAACCAACTTGAAATGGTAATACTCATATAATTTTTAATTTTTTCAGACACAAATCATTAACTAATTGAAAAAAAACATGTTGTAAAAAAATCTTTAATTATTTATCACCCTGTAAAATGGTTTGGGTGATATTTAAAATACGTATGACAAAAGATTTATTCATATAATTATCAAATCCATTAGAAAGTATTTTTAACCAAACATAGCGAAGAACATTTAGTAAATTGAACGAAAAATTTATCTTTTATTGGTATGCAACTATTTGGGAATATTTTTCTTTATGAATATGAATAAAAAGTTAAACTAAAACATTAAGAATTTTTATATGTAATGGAATAAAATTTCTATTGTGAAAAAGTAGTTAATGTGTGTTTTTTAAAACAAAATTATTTGGAAAATATTTTAATAGGTTTTAAAGAAAATTATAATTTATTTTCGAAAAATGATAAATTAATCCATGAAACAATATCATAAAAATAGAAAATAATGATTTTCAATGGGTAAATTTATTAAATACTCAGTTTGGACTTCATCTACATAAGATTAATCTAATTAGGGATTATCCTTTTATTGATAATAATGCTTACACATTTGGTGAAATGAATATCCATGGTTCTTAAAACGAAATGACATTTATTATTAATGACCATATGTTAATGGATCACCATTACAGGATGCATGACCCTAGAAAATAATGTACTTACACTAGATCTCCAATTGATAGAATTGAGCCATATCTTGATAGATAGTGAGACTGATCATTTCCAAACAACAAAATAACCACTTAAAATTTAAATTAAAAATTGAATATATATCATGTTTTTTGTTTTTCCTCTTCACTCTTTCACACATTCTATTTATGTTTTTTGTTATTTATCCATCCATCATTATAGTTATATTTTCATTTACTGTTTCCATGTATTTGATAATAATTATAATTAATAAATATTAAATTTTGATATTGTTTTTACCATTTAGGGGGATTCTAGAGTAGCATGCTATCTAAAAATTAGTTTATTAATAATATCATGGATATATTATTAATTTTTATGAATGGTAATTTTTTTATCTCCAAATATTATTGAAAAATTATCTTCACTTATAGTGGGGAATAACATAAGAATTCAAGCCCAGGTCACTTATAACCATCATTTCCAATTATTTTTTTCACCAATGATTACGAGTCTAAATTTTCTTTAAAATTGGACTAATTTTACAACATTATTTTGGATTAATATAATAAATTAACTTTTGAATTTTCTGATAGTATACATATCCAAATAGTCACCGATTAAATGAAATTTATATTATCCTATATAAATCCAAAATATGACTTTGAGAAATGATAATTGATATCCATATTACAATTCTATAACATTTTCCCACAGAATATATACATGAAATTTCATTCAATTATTTTCATTGAAATTTCATTTTGAAGGGGGGGATTTATTTTTGGATTCAATTGATTAGTTTTAAATGATAAAATATATTATTTAAGGAAATAATTTATTTATGTTTAATGACAATCTGGTATTATTTAAGTTTCATTTTATATAAATTATTTTGAAAAGTGTTGAAAAAATTAAAATATAACAAATGTATTGAAATGAAAAAATGACCAATGTCATCATGTTTTTTTTGACATTGTCATGTATTTTAAATTTATTATATACTTTGTCTTTTTATACTTTTCATTTCACTCTTTATTTACTATTAATTTCATCAAATATTTTTTTATCCATAAATTTTTTTCCATTCCGTGACATGTAATATTTCATAAATTATTCAATGAGTTTTCGATGTTGATGCTTCAAACCATCTTAGGAACTTTTGACCATGTTACTACCACCACATTTCTAAGGAAACCCCATATAAATATACCTATTTATTATTTTAAATAATTTTATATGGTGGAAAAAATCTAATCTCTAACAAAGACTATATTTTTTTACTTTTTATTACTAAATGAGTGAATCACAATGGTAAATTTGAATTTTTTTATTGAGGGAGTTTTTAAAATCATTTTACAACTATAATTTCAAGCACAAATATGAAATTAATTTTTATGTATTATTATAGTTAATTTTTTTGGAATACATAATTGATTAATGATTCAGTTAATACGCCCTTGATCAGAGAAAAAAATTAATCATTTTTGAGGGTAAGAAAGATTTGGATTTTTTTTTATTTTTATACAACATTAAATGCACCAGACAATGTGTCTATTTGTTTGTGGGGTTGATATTATATATTTATTCCTGATTATAAATGATTTCAATCAAAAATTTTATAGAAATTTTTTTATTTGTAAATAAATTTTCACATTTTAATGATAATCACCTATGTAGGGTATTTCCCAATTCCATCAAATTACCAGTTCATTTATAATATTTATTATAAATATTTTCTCTCAGACCAATTTTTTTAGAATCCCCAAATAATGTTTTATTAATAATTTTAATATAACCATTGTTCATTTTTCCGTTTTACGAGGTGCTTAGATTAATATCTGAAAGCCCAGTGGCTAAGATATTTTCTATATGTATAGTAAAAATATAATTCTAACACTTTTAAAAAATCATATCAAGAGATAATGTTATATTTAAATTATAATATTTCATAAAACATGCGAGATAGATTTTGAGGGAAACTAGTCGTCCCCACATCCTTATAAAATCATGCCACACTTATCTCGAAAATGGAGTGAACTAATAATTTATAAGAAATTTGAAGTAACCAAAACCTTATTAAATGTATCAGAAGACCCTTTATATTCTTATTTTATCAAAATAAACCAATACTTCAATATTTCATTTCATTATCTTTTTTATTTAATTTCATTAATAATGTCGTATGTTCATTGTAATTCCATTTGAATATTGACTAATGTATCTTTTATTAATCATATCTTCTTCCACCATTTATTAATCATTATTTTTTCTCTTAATTTTATTTACTTTTTATAATCCTTTCCAAGAACCATTTAAAGTGTTCATTAATGCATGATAATGATGGTTTTTTTCTTATAATAATAATTTCCCAAAATTATTGGTTATTATGATGAACTCCTTTCTTTTACAATATTTAGTACAACGAATTCTATTATGGAAATTATATATTTTATTTTTACAAGTGTGTCATCCAAAATTCATATTTTCAAAATACTATGGATCTAGTCCCCAGATATACCACCTCTATGGTAGGTTTCAATTCTTCAATATGTAATGATTTTAATATAAAATGGGGAATGAAAATTTTCAAATAACCTAGATCACATTAATTATTGATAATATTTATAGAACCAATTGTTCCTGGAATTGATTATAACACTAAATCATGAAATTTTTATGTTATCATTGGTGTTATGAGAGTTGATACACTTCTCAGTAACTTAATTATTTCATTTTTATCCATTTATATTCTATTGGATCATAGATCCTTTAGAAAATCTTTATACATTCAGAACTGATGGATTGATTCCAATAGTGGGATTTTATTTTCATCCATATGAAATTTATAATGAATCACATTTTGATACAGTACTTTTTTTCTCATTCATTGAATCAACAAATATTTAGTAGCATGGTTCATCAAATCCTTTTCTCCCAATAATTTTCATCATCAATCGAATTTTATAATTTCTTTTCTAAACTAGTATCTTACATCATCTTTCTTCTTTATCCTATTCTCTTCTGGGGCGAGTGGATATTTGTAATTTTACTTTGAAATTCTAGACTATAATTCACATTAATAATTTGTTACGTTGAGGAGGATGAATCTATTTTACAAAACATTTTGGAATCACTCTAATACTTTCTTAGAGATTCAATATTTTTTCAGCCTGTAGTTTTCAATAACATCTTGAATAAATATCCAAAATCCATTCTCGATTGTTGTTCCAATTTTGCACTTTGTTTTTAAGTTATTCAATAAATTCCCTATGATTATTTTTTTGATAACATGTTGATGGTTGATGATATAGTTTCTAAATGAATGAAGGTTATTGAAAAGAATATGATGAAATAATAGTTTATAAGATTACTAAAATTGAGGTGGGTTCTGTTGTTACTACTGCTAGATGGGAAGTATTAGTGGAAACTGATTGGGATAGAATGATATCACATAGTTCTATTTTATTACATTAATTTTCTATGACTATGTTTTATGCCTTTTTTTATTTTATAAACACTGAAATTTCAAGGAATTTTTTTTCTTAAATTGTTTGTAATTTTATGAGTCTACAATTTTTGACGGTGCCGGATTCTGAGGCCCGGTGTGCTCGGAATCAATTTCTGATATTTTGTTTGGGTACGTTCAGTAAACGTAAGTGCATGTTTTTCTATCTTTTGAACTGATGCTTGGAATTGAAATCTGAGGGCACCGATGAACTCTCGGTGCTGAACTTCGCTTAGGGCGACCTTAACCGCAGTTGCGTTCTATTGTATGTGGTAGTAAAAATTTGGGGATTCATTAAGTCTTAAATAAATTGTGGTGCTAAAATTTATTTTTAAGTCGATGTTAATTCCTCCAAAGGGAAGCTGGAGGTGGGGCCCACCCCCATAACTTCACATGGGAGGATATGACTACGGTGGTGGGGCCCGTATGAACCCATAGCCCTTCAAGTACTCCTTTAACTCCCTTAAACCCCCATTAATACCTCTTTTTAATCAATTTAACTCCCCAACTCTTCCCTTAATTAGTTTTTCATCTATCCACCTCCCAAACATTAATGATTCCACCTAATTTAATTAATAACATTATTAATAAAATTTTCACATCTCCTTTGAATTAATTTGAATTTCTTGGCGATTCATTAAAATTGGGTAAGTCTTTCATAATATTTACCTTAGAAAATATTTTTGGAGGAACCATTAGAGAATTAGAGTAGCTTCGTTCTTCCACGAAGAACATCGTCTTCTCTCTGCGAAGAACAGTCCATGGCACGAAAACTGCCCCACAACATGAAGGATGTGAAGAATAATCTTCATTCTTATTCTTCCTTAGCATCAAGAGAGGAGACACCGCAATGGGGAATGTCGCCAAGGACGATGGATCTTCCTCCAACGTTGACGGAGTGACACCGTTCTTCCGCGAAACCCAACTACCGTGATTATCTTATTCCACAGATCGACAACGTGCGATGTCAATTTAGAGATTTGGGGATTTTGTATAATTTGATTCATGTGATTGATACCCATGAACATGAGCGATTATTTGTTGAATAATTTCTTGAGCCTGTAACGCGGTGGGAACAGGCTAACGAACAATTCCGGACACATCACCATATCATTCTTGATGCGCGGAATGCTTGGCGATGGATGAACGAAAGTGAAACGTTGATTTGAGACCATCGCAGTGAAGAGTGGGACCAGAGGAGGATGAAGGCGCAGACGAGATCTAAAGGGGACCACCAAAATGACTCTGGTGGCCCGTGGAATGTCACGGCGGCGCGGGTCACCGGTGCTGGCTGGCCCCTTGGTGGGGGCAGTGCCCTAGCGCGCTGCCTGTGGAAGACCCACCGCGACACCAGTTGCGGCAGCGGTGGAGTGGATCCCGCGCTGCGCGGGATCTAGGGAGACAGGATGGTGCCAGCTTGACATCGCCGTTACACGAAATCGGGGAAGGATGTGCCCCACCTTGCCCGGCCGGCCTGGCCAGGCCGCAGCCGGCTATGGGCCAGGCCTTGCCCAACCGGGTCGGGCCCGGCCGCGCCCGACCGGGTCATGCCGCGTCATCCGGGTCTGGACGCACCCAACCGTGCCGGACCCGGACCGCGGTCGGGTCGACCAGGTTCAGGACACCTGAGGATGGGTTAGGCCGGGTCGGACCGGCCCCGACCCCACCCTTTAGACCGTTTTTAGTTAATCGCCAATAACATGAGCTACAGACCTCCGATCGATGAACCATTAGTTGCATAGGATTCCTCGGATCGAGATTGTTGTTTTGGTTATTACACTCTAGATTTTGGAGAATTTTGGGTATGGTCGGGTTGGTTCGATCCCGTAACCTACCGGGCCCACAGAGCAGAAACACTTATAACTTAAGGACCTGACGTCTGATTGACATGCCGTCAACTAAGTTGTTTTCCTTTTGTGGAGAAGTTTCTTTTGGAATATGCCACGTGGGATTCATATGAGATTAGAGTTTGGTCAAGTTGGTTTTATCATAAAAACCAACTGGGCCCCTGGAACAGAAAAACCAATAACTCACAGACCAAGCGTCTGAGTGACGCACCGTCTGTTGGGTTGAGACCCCTATGACATGGAGGTTCTTTTAGATACGTACACGTGTGACTTTGTGACACTTGGTGAATCGACCAGTAGCTCATGGAGCGGATCCTCCTGAAGACGAGCATACAGAATGCGGAGACCTAGTAGTTGTAGACCTGACGACAGCTTGACCGATTCGACTCAGAGTGATTCGACTAGCCCAGTCGACGGAGCGGCCAGTTTGGTGGCATACCCACGATGGAAGGAGTTCTTGGTTTCAGAGAAGACCTACAGTACATGACCGGAGTAGTACCTCAGACGACTATTAGGGGGAGCACCCAGTTTGGCGGCATACCCACAACGGACGGAGTGCCCAGTTTGGCAGCAGACAAGCATTACTCGACAGGAGGAGTACCTCGGCAGTCTAATGTTATTGAGTAGTTCCTCGAAGTTGCAATAGGGCCACTGTACTCGACAGAGGAGGAGTTCTCCAGAAGTTTTGGATTCGATAATAAAAATCATGTTTTGAGCTGAGTCAATGAGCTTTGTGTTTTCCTCATGATTGAGATGGGTTACTTGATAACATAGGTATATGTATGGGCATATACCTAAGTTATTGTTATCCATTGAAATATTACATTGTGTTTTATCATTGTTGGATTTTTGTGAGACCTTGAGTGTCTCTAGGTCCCTACTGAGTATCGTTATACTCACCCATGCATGGGCTATGCCCGCAACTCATTGTGTTTGATATAGAGGACAGACATCGCTGATCGACGCAGAGTGTATGACGACTGGATGGTACCCGGAGGTGGACCTCATGAAAAGTCAGTACCCGGAGGAGACGGACATATGAGGAGAGTTGTGGAGGACATCTTTACCTACACAGTTGGTAGGAACCAATAGGACGATATAAGAGCTGCTTTACCAATCAGTTGTTTGTCTTCTGAATTGTACTTTCTTTCAATTTTTGATATACCATTATGTAGGGCTTGAATTTCCGGCACCTTTTTACTTTCATCATTCTTCTTATACTGCTTTACTTAGTGTTTTCTTCCGCCTGTACTATGTTTGTGTGTGTTTACATTTTATAAAGGCAATGCCTTCCCAGTTTTTAGGGAATTACACTTTTGGTGCTATTCACCAGCCCATGTCCTATGGATGGATGGCTTGGGGTAGTCATGATACGGGCCCCGGGGGATAGGTCACGATAAATTGAAATCAGTGGAGTTGGTTCTAATGCAGAAATTATGACTCTGGTATTTCTTTTTTGTGAAGAAATAGTTTTAAGGGTAATATGTGTGGTTTTCAGTCCATGGAGTCCAATGCTGGTGCAGGCAGCCGACGTATCCATACACCAGGATCCTGACTCCTGACTTCCGACATAGTACACGAAAACACTGATTGCATGTATTTTTTCAAAAAGTATCATATAAGTCAGCTCAAACTAGGTCAACTCACTAGGTATTGTGTTTGACCATGTCACATTTTTTTCATTCATAATGCCTCCTCGCGGATAAACAGGTGGAGCCCCGAGAGTTGTACGTACTGACATCCCATCAAGCGATGAGGCCTCAGTATAGGTCCCTCTTCTAGTTGAGTCCCCAGTGGAGGCACCATTGGTACTACTCCCTGCTGGGCCACCGATTCCACCAACCCCATGAGTAGGCGATGCACGACGCTTGATTGCACTGCACGAGTTCCAGCACCAGAGGCCACCCAGGTTCAGGGGATAGACAGACCTGAAGGTGGATGATGATTGGATGGAGGCTGTGGTTAGAGTCTTTAGGATAGTAGGGATGCTAGCAGACTTTATGGTAATCCATGATGCCCGCCTCCATTAGGCAGCAGTATACAGATGGTGGAGCCTGATGCTCCAGATGCATGATGAGGCGACACTTCTATGGGAAGATTTCGAGAGGCTATTCTGGGTGGAGTTTGTACAAGCCACCCTTTGATCGGTGCGTATACAAGAGCTACTACATCTGCATAAGGGAAGCATGACAGTAGCACAATACTCAGTGAGGTTCACAGTCCTCTCGTGCTACATTAGATATATGGTACAGGACCCGTTCTTCAGGGCTCGGACCTTTGAGAAGGGGCTCAGGCTATAGGTTAGAGCATTACTTGTTTCTCATAGAATTTCGACGCATACATGGGTGTTGGAGTGAGACCTTTTACTGGAGACTTTTCTTTACTGAGCAGTCTCCAATAGCGGGACCTACAACTTGCCACCATGCAGCAGCATGTTTTTCAGCTGGTTGTAGACAAATGACGCAGAGGTCCAAGAGGACCATAACTACAGGTGGTCGACCGCACGACTAGGGAATGGTGGTACGGGGCACCAAGGGTAAAGATAGATCCAAGCCTACCTGAAAGAGATAGTGTTACTCCTACAGTGGGCTTGGTCACATGGCACATGATTGTCCGAACTGCTGTATAGAAGATCATTAGATAGATGAAGGACCTCCCAGTCAGACATCAAGGTTCGATTGTGATGGACAGTAGGGAGATAGCCGTACAACTGGTGGTGGATGATGCCTCGAGGTGTTGCCACCACCACCACCAGGAGGTCCCCCCCAATTGTAGGGAAGGGGTGGACATGGGAGAGCACAGTTTTAGGTAGTTGAAGCATTCGATGATGGACCTCCAGAAGTATGTAGACAAGAGCAGGACTATTTCCATGCATAGAGGCCTTTGTTCATGAAGCTTATAGCTTCGTTGATGTCATTGTTTGTGGTTATTTTGTGTCTTTGTACATTTATCTACAATAATAAAAGACACTTTTCCTTGTGACGTTTTCATTCCTTCCTTTTTGTGTACTAAGAGGTTCTGGATAAAACTGTTGACTTGACCCTCACTTTTGAGATTTCTACTAAAGGAGACACAGTGAACAGATACTGATGCTGACGGTGTGACTCAACCCTTGGAGGTGAGAGTAACGGTTGGATCTCTTAGTAGTAGCGTCGAGGCCTTACGAAGTCTTCCATGGAATGAATTAGTACCATTCATGAAAGGATTGACTTTATTAGGAAAAGAACGTGTTTCAACAAGGGGATGAGACCAGATTTCTCTTCTCGGAGAAGGACAAATTTTAGCTACTCTTTTAAATCGTAGACAAAGATAGGTGTAGATGAGATCTTTTAAATTTGCTAGTCTCACCCAAAGTTCGTCGATCGAACAGTTTATGGTTTACTCCAATCTCAATAATCTTAGGTGTGTCTTCTTTCAGAACAATCTGAACCCGAGACAGTGGTGATGGATTATGTTCCCATGGGATTATGACTTCGAGATAGTCTATACTACTAGGAAGGGGAACGTTGTTGCAGATGCGCTCAGCAGGAGGAATGGTATTCAGCTGCTGGAGAGGCAACATAGCAGTTGGATGTGTTGATTATATCCATTATGTAAATGGATGGTGTAGCCTATATATAGTCACCCATCCTATTTCATTAGAAGAGGAGGCGAGGTGGCATACCTCATGGCCCTTCCACCTCAGTTGCACTGGGTGCATGGTGTCATCCACGTATCTCAACTGAGGAGATGTGTGCATGACATGTACCACATCATTGACCATGTGATGACTTTCATGAAGGTTCCAGTGGATATTGAGAATCGACAGGAGAGAGTTCTATGTGGATGGTTGATACCTCTAGTGTGAGTTCGATGGCCCCACAGGAACCTCTAGTGGAGCACATGGGAGCAAGACGTTCCGATTCATGCTCAGTACCACTTTAGTTTCCCTAGTGTGTGTTATAGATTTACAGGGACGTAAATCCCTGACGATGGAGTAAATTAAAGACCCAGAAATTTCAATTAATTTTTTTTTCTTAAATTCTTTGGAATTTCATGAATCCACAATTTCTGACGGCGCCAAATTCTGAGGCCCATTGTGCCCGAAATCAATTTATGAATTTTTATTTGGTTACGTTCAGTAAACATATGTATGGGTTTCCTAACTTTTTAACCGTTAAATGGAATTGAAATCCGAGGGCACCGATTCACTCACAATGCTAGTATTCTCTTAGGGGGCCCTCTACCGCATTTGCATTCTGTCGTATGTGGTAGTTAAAATTTGGGGATTCGTTAAGACATAAATAAATTGTTGTGTTACAATTTATTTTTCTATGGAAGTTAATTCCTCTAAAGGGAAGTTGGAGTTTGGTCCCAGACCCCACCTATCTTCCCATGGGAGGATATGACTAGGGTGGTGGGGACCGCACAAACCCCTAAAACTTCAAATCCTCCTTTAACTTCCTTAAACCCCCATGAAACCCCCTTTTTAATCCTTATAACTCTCCAACTCTTCCCTTAATTAGTTTGTGATCTGTCCACCTCCGAAACATTAATGATTCCAACTAATGTAATTAATAACCTAATTAAATAAATTGGAACATCTCCATTGAATTAATTTGAATTTCTTGGAGATTCATTAAAATTGGAGAAGTCATTCAAAATATTTGCCTTAGAAAATATTTTGGGATGACCCTTTGGAGAATTAGAGGAGCTTAGTTCTTCCAAAAATAATATCATCCTCTCCCAGCGAAGAAAACTCCACGACACGAAGACTGCTCCATGACTTGAAATAACATGAAGAAACATCCTCAATCTTCTTCTTCCTCTGCGTCTAGTGAGGAGACACCGCCGTGGGGAACGTCGCCAACGACGACCCCTCTTCCTCCGACTTTGACGAAGCGACACTGTTCTTCCTCGACACCCGACTACCGCGATGCTCGTCTTCTACGGCTTGACGATGTGCAACGTCAATTTTGATGTAGGGGGGTTTTTTATAATTTGATTCATGTGATTTATACCCATGAACATGGGCGATAATTTGATGAATAATTTTTTGAGCCTCTAACACGGTGGGTATGAGCTAACGAACAAGTCTGGAACCACTGCCATATCATTCTTGATGCGCGGAATGTTTGGTGATGGATTAACATAAGGGAAACGTTTATTTGAGGTCGTCATAGTGAAGAGAGGGACCCGAGGTGGCTGCAGGCGCAGACGGGAACTAAAATAGACAACAAGAATGACTCTGGTGGCTGTAGAAGGCCGCGGCGGGCCCCTAGCGCGCCGCCGACGGAAGACTCGCCGCAACGCTGGCCACAGAGATGGTATAGTGGATCCCTCACATCACGGGATCCAGGGAGATAGGGTGGTGCCAGCCTGGAACAATCGTTACGCGAAACCGGGGGAGGTCGTGCCTCCCCCGCTAGGCCAGCATGGCTGGGCCGCGCCGGCCGTGGGCCGTGCAGCGTTAGACACAGACTGGTCCACATCAGCCAGACAATGCTGTGCATAGCCAGGCTGGATCTGGACCTAGGTCAGGTCGACCCAATTCGGGCAGAGCCAGGGTGGGATCGACCAAGTCGAACCCGGCCCAGACCCACCTCTTCGGACCGTTTTTGGTTAATCACACATAACATGAGCTATGGACCTCCGATCAACACACAGTCAGTTGCATATGATTCCTCGAATCAAGACGGTAGTTTGGTTATTACAATCATGTTTTTGGTTAAGTTTTGTTATGACCGGGTTGGTTCTATCTCACAACGAACTGGGCCCATGGAGAAGAAACACTTATAACTTAAGGAAAAGACGTTCGATTGACATGTTGTAAACTAAGTTGGTTTTATATTGGCGAGATGGTTCTTTTGGAATACTACACGTGGGATTCAGATGAGATTGGAGTATGTTCGGGTTGGTTTTATCTTAAAAACCAACCAGGCCCCTGGAGCGGAAAAGACAATAACTCATAGACCGAGCATCCGATTGACGCACCATCTGTTGCATTGAGACCTCTCTGACCTGGCAGTTCTTTGGGATACTTCCATGTGATACTTCATGACAATTGGAGTATCAAACAGTATCACATGGAGTGGATTCTACTAGATACGAGCATATGGAATGCGGAGACCTAGTAGCTGTAGAATTGACGATTTCTTGACTAATTCGACTCGGAGTGATTCGACTACTGCAGTAGACAAAGTCCCCAGTTTGGCAGCATACCCACACTGGACAGAGCAAATGGTTTGGCAACAGACCCATGGTACTTGAAAAGAGAAGCACCTCTTCCTGTTGATAGGGGGAGAGCCCGGTATGGCTGCAGACCCACAGCGGACAGAGTGCCAGGTTTGGCAGCAGAACTGTGATACTCTACATGAGGAGTACCTCAGCAGTCTAAGGTTATAGAGTAGTAGCTCAGAGTCGTGATAGGGCCACTGTACTCGACAGGGGAGGAGTTCTCCAGTATCCATAGTTTCGATAATAAAAATCCTTGTTTGAGATGAGTCAATGACCATTGTGTTTTCTTTATTATTGAGATGGGTTACTTGATACCATATGTATATGTGTGGGCATATACCTAAGTAATGGTTATCCGTTGAAATCATACTTTTTGGTTTATCTTTGTTGTATTTTCGTGAGACCATGAGGGTCTCGGGGTCCCTACTGAGTATCATTATTCTCAGCCCGGCACGGGCTATGCCCGCACCTCATTTTGTTTGATGCAGACGACATACATCGTTGATCGAGGCTGAGTGTATGACGACTAGACGATACCTGTAGGTGGACCACATGATGAGTCAGTACTCAGAGGAGACAGATGAACGTGGAGTTCTGTGGAGGAAATCTATACCTACCCTTCAGGTAGGAACCCGGAGGACAATCCAGGAGCTTCTTTACCATTCAAATGTTTTTATTTTTAGTTTAACATTATTTTAGTTGTAGTTGTACCTTTCTATTGGGCTTATAATTCCAGCCCCTTTGTACATTCAGCACATTTGTAATACTTCTTTACTTAGTGTTTTCTTCCACTTGTACTCTGGTTGTGTATGTTTACGTTTTATAAATGCAATGCCTTCCCAGTTTTTAGGGAGTTATGCATTTGGTGCTAGTCGCTAGCCCCTTTCCTATAGAAGGTGGGCTTAGGGTAGTCACGATATGGGCCCCGGGGGACGGGTCGTGACATTTCAGCAATAATTTTTATGTATGAACAGAAATAGTGAAAATTTACATCCCATTTATCTTAGGTTCATGATGTGTACAATTAGTGATAATGGAACACTAACCACATATATGAGGTAGATTATATAGTCTCCGTGGTTGTGTAACATCATTGTTTTTTACTGAAAATATTATTTTATTATCATTAGTTTCAATAAGAGTAGACGAGTCCAGAAAATGTCCTTGTGGATGCCTTTCATTCTCATACCACTAGTGATGAACTATTGTGTGTTCTATGAAAACATTCCAATGAGGTATCTAGATTCCAATGGATATTTTTTCATTTAGGGAAAATATATTAGAGGAATAAAATAGATTTAGATAATTTTTTATATGTAATTGGTAGAATAAAAAGATTAAGTGGTTATATTAAATAACATTATTTGGATTACTGGCTCATAGATTGTTGAACCTCCCCCAGTACGCATTGAGTATATCACTATTTAACTTCTAGATAGACTAAAAAATTATTATGGTGGATGTTATCTAATATGAATGAATTGGTTTTCATAAAACACATTTTATAACATTCCATATCATTCTATTATCCTGGATATATATTGTACACTCATTCCTTATCATCTCTGTACAGTGTGAATGGGAATTCCCTCAACTGCACTTTCACTTTTGAAATTCCATATGTCTTCAAGATGCCATAGACATAAGTAAAATCATGGATTTATGGATTTTTTTTATTCCATTATATGGAATGTAAATATTGACAACACCTGAACCATGTTAATACCTAATTAAAATACATTTTATCTAGTTGGTATAACCATTTTATAGGATTAGAAAAAATTTGACCGCATAGGTATCTATGTATTTAGTTGGGATTGTTGGATGTTTTTTATATATAGAGTGAACATTGAAATTTTAACATTCGTATACAAGGTTTCATTAATTAAATCCATATTTTTGTTTTATTTTCCTTAGTTTCGTTAATTTAAATTAAAATTCTAAATGAAGTTTTTAATTAATAATTTTTAGAACTCTGTGTTATTCAATAAATTTTTTGTTATTTTTTGTGGAATTAATTCTATTAAAATGACACCATTTTTGAAGAAAACCAATTTTAATGGAGTGGGAAAACTATTTATTACTTATCTAGATCATATTAGGTTAAATGGAATAATTATTCAAAATATTGTTTGTCATGAAAAAAAATATTTTTTCTCTCTTTAAATTGTTTTGATAAAAATTATTTTGTTTTGATTTGAGAAATTGGGAATTTTAAAAAATAAAATAAATTAAATTATTTAAAATAATTAATGTTATGCACTGATCATGATGAATTTTTCTACATATAGTTTTATTCTACCATGGTATTTAGTATTCCCAATTCTTCTTCTACTAGTTGATAAGAGAGTGATTCCATAACAGATTCCTTACTCACTGTTGGCCATATGATAATGGTGTACATATTCTTAATCAAAAACTCATATTTGTTAAACATGATTCATGGGTGAATTAGTATTATAATTGGTTATCTTGATTTATTAGTGTAATCCCACACTATGTATAGTTATTTAACAATTACAAATTTCTCCTTCCACAAATTTGTTTGTGTACATGCGATCACTATAAACTCCCTTCTCGAGTGATGAATTAATCCACTAGTTGGAAGTATGTTAGAATATATATAATCCACCATAATGATCCTAGGAATATGGTGTTAAATTATATGTTTATTGATGTTTTAGAATGTAAAAAATGGTTATATCGTGGAAAAACTATGGTGTTGATTATTCAAGTATGTTCATTGATGATCTTATTCCATAAATTATGATTTTAGTATGACACAAGGGTAGTTATACCATTGTCATGGTGAACGTATGTGTTACGTGAGGCATAAAACAAGACTATTGGTGCAATTGGATTCATCTCCATTACTCTCATGATGAAAATGAGGTGTATGGTGTAAATTTATTGGGTAAAAAAGGTGATCTAAAACTCAGAATATCCTTATATATGCACATTCATTATGTAAATGATTTTTTTATTTTAAATTATATATATATATATATATTTTGAAATTCTATTCACAATAATTTTATGTTATAGATTCTAACATCAATATTCTGATTTCTACCATGTTTGAATCCATTAATTCATTTTCAATTTGACATTATATCCTATGATGAATAAAACAAATAATTGAAAATTTGAAAATTAATCAATTAATATAAAAAATAAATTAACTTTTACAAAAATAAACATGATAAGATGGTTTCATTATCTATGGTTATAAATTATAATTGATAATTACTTATAATATATGGAATTAGTAAATATCATTAAATCATTCTTTATAAATATCATAAAAAATAATGACTGTTAATATGCAATCCATAAATATTTATAAATAAACTAATACTAATTCATCACCAATTAAATTTCAATAAAATTCCTTTGATATAAAAAATAAACGGATTATAACATTATTGGTAATTTTACAACATAAAATCTAGTTTCTTATATGACCTATTAATTAACATGTATTTAATTCCAAGACAATCATTAAATGAAATATAACACCATATGAATTTAAAATATATTTATTTTAAAATTAATTCAATCTCTTCGACAACTTGTGGAATACACAATCTCAAACCTAAATGGTATGTAATATATAATTTCCTTATATAATAGCTATTATGTTGGTGGTTAGAAATAATAACAACAAAATAATAAAAAATTTATGTTTTTAAAATATATACAAGGTTATCTATCGATCATAAATTAAATAATAACATTTTTAATGAAAAAAATATTTTCTAAAGATTAATATTATCTAAAAGGCGGTTTTGTCCTGATTTTCCCATGTAGTTTAAAATAATTTTCCAAAACATGTATAATTTTTTATGAAAATATAATATTCATTTCTAATATCTACATTCTAATTTTATTTATGATTAATGTTGTAGAATATTATGAAATGTTTACGTATTTGATTCATAGAGAAAAATAACAATTTCTTTTGAATATTCCATTCTAGTACAAATTACTGAAAAATATACAGTATAAATTAAATTGGTCTTAAATATAAATTTTTTTAAATATTTTAAACATTAGCAAATTTATTTCTTTGTAATTTATTTTATAATTAATATTTATACAAAAATATTCAATACTGATTAGAATTTTTCATTATAGAAACACACTTTTTATTGTGAATATGAGTTTAATATTAAATATAATTAATACACTCAAAAGAAATGATTTTGAAAAAATGAATTAAATATTTATAATAAATGTAATAAATATTATCTAATACAGTCAATATAATTTTTGACCATAATAAATAGTGAAATATATATATTTTATTTAATGTGGTTAAGGTAAAAATATGTTTACCAGATAGTTAAACTAAAAATTATAATAGTTAAAATGACTTACCAACATGTTCAAAATCAATTTTTTCAATATTTAGACCACAATACCAATTTTTTAGATCATCACCCATTTTTTTTATTTTTTTTGGAGATAAAAATGTGCGTGTAATTTAATATTTCCAAAATACCATGTGCGTTATTTCCCCTACTTCTAAAAGTCCATCCACTATCCTCCCCACTTAATTCACACACAAAGATGTTTTAGATGATGAATTATCCAAATAAAATCCAGATTTCACTTAATTCGTTCTATAATCCAATTGTTTTCATAAATTTATAAAATTTATTTTTATGGGAATGAAAGAAAACATTCAAAGAAGAGGTTACATCCTTAAACGAGCATTTAATTATTTTACTTATTCGCCGATTGAAATTATGATTGCAACATGGTGGTATAAATAAGAAATTATATGCTAAATAATTTTTTTTATATTAATGGAATGACCTTTAACCATCTCATCTATCCTCATTTGGTAAATGTAATTACTGATTGTTTGTACGGTAGACTACAACCTTTAGAATTGAAATGATTCCTTTTTCCATCACTCTGTCTCACGATTGGATATATTTTTTAATATATTGTTTATATTTTAAATTCATGATATAATTATTCTTCTAGAATCATTATTTTATATATATACATTACTAAATTCCATTATGTATTAAATATGACAACGTTGCTTATATTTTACAGTATATTTCCTCCTCATAAAGTGATGTGATCTTTTATTCAATTATTATTTTCCAGGAAGGTAATGATTATTAATTTTATGTTTATATATATCATTCATGAAATATTAAAAATTCTAGAAAATAAATATATCTTATTATTTATTACATTTTTATCCATTTATTAAATGAGAATGTTGTTTATGTGTATGGTGGACTACCATCCCACGAGGTGATATGATTCATTTATCACTAATGAATTACATGGAAGGTAAAAAGGGATAAATTTAATTAATTTATGTGATATATAAGAAAAGTTATATTTTATGTAAAATTAATATTCAAGACAAATATTTAACAATTCTCCTTTCAAGGAACTGATGACATCAATCAAGCATACGTACAAGACACCATCTCCATTGCGCGATGTGATTCATTATCCACGATAATAATTTAAAGATGATTCTAAATATATATCTATTTTTTTATTTTTAACATTAAAATAATACTTCATATGATTGTACTATATTCTATATTCATTATCTGAGACATCCACAATGAAATGTAAGGGACTAAAAGGAAATTAGGACCTAATGAAATAGTGATAAAGAAATATTATTAACAAATGGGTAATAATATATTAAAAATAGATCATATATGAAATTATAAATAATAAAAGGATTCTATTATAGGATAGTTACATGTTTAAAAAAATCTAAATGTGGTTATAGAGTGATATACTAATATTAAGGTCAATGTAATGGGATTTTCAACTCAATTTTTAGTCATTTGGTTATACATATTATTTGTTAATGATATTATAACATGATTATGTGGGGAAATTATTTTTATTTATTTATTTTTTATTTACACTTGTACCTTTTGGGATATTCATTTTCAAAAAATGATTAACACATTTATTAACTTTCTCCCTAATTATTCAAACATTGTAAGGGTTTCGTCTCAAAACAACATTATTTGAGACTCATGTTCTATTATGCTGTTAATTTTTTGAATGGTTTATATATATTCTATATAATTAATTTATAATTAATATAAAATGAATAATAATATTTTATGTTTCAATTTTAATTATTCATTCCGTGGATGTTGTGATTCATCTATTTCTAAATCTGTAAGGGTTTATGTTTCAAACACAAATTTTTTTGTGAATGCTTATACATGAATTTCCATTGATTGAAATTATTTTGTCATTGTGTAATAAAATCCTTTAATTTTCATATACTATATTTATTCATGATGTATTCATGTATTTTATCCATTTTCATATCTTTCATACATAAATATATTTATAATGTTTGGTTTATAAAACCAGACATCATTTCTTTCATCTTTCGAATTGGTTTTCTTCAAAATCCATTTTTTAATTGTTACCAATTTATTTAATATTATTGTTTATAGTAATTTTAACTATAATATAATTTTTTTTGAAAAATGATACTTCCATTTGTTTTCAGAACATGGTACTTTTAGAATATTATTATTAAAATATAAATATAATCTATATTTATTTAATGTATTCGGAATGAATAGAAATATTTTTATTTCATGACAACTCAATTTTTTAAAACCGAATTTTTACGTTTAAAATTATATTTAAAAGAATATTCATTTTTCATAAATTTATGTATTTTAAATATATGGTTTCCAAATGGAATGGTAATTTTTCTAAAAACATTTTCAACATGATATGTCAAAATCATTACCATCTAGTATAACATACATTGATGTTAGTCAATGAAAAAAATACTATTTGCCTCCATAAATGTTTTATTTTTTTATAAGTACATTCATCAAATAGAAAAACTGTTGAGGATATATGTTTACTTTAAATTATTACTCTAACATATATACCTACATTACTCACCCTTCATTTCATAGGGTAATACATGGCTATTGATAATTTCTTAGATGAATTCATTGTGAATGTTTTTTTGAATATGATATGAAGACAAATTATTTAACAAATTTTCAGTCATTATGAAATTATTATGTTATTTCATATGATATATTTCTTAACATGGAACACAATGATCATGAACATGTTATGATAGGTTCTCCTATATTTCACTACATTGCATTGGTAAATGATTTAGTCACAAGAGGAATTGTGAATGGGAATCGGTTGTAAACCTATTCCACTATGGGATATTGTACACCATGTGATATATTATAGATAGTTATCCTCGAAATAGCTTTATTTCATGTTATATGTTGAAAAAAAATTTCATATGTTATGTTGATCTAATAATACCATGTTCTTTATGATTTGATCCAATGAAATTACTCATGACCCTTCTCTTTAATTATATCATGTTATAAATTTTACACACATATTTTGTTTCATTATCATATTTATTCCCTTAATAGTATTTTTAGCTTTCCCCATTAAATTATGAATTCTTAATGTTTCCCAATAAGTTTTGTAAGGATGAAATGATTTAGGATATCAATAAAGGAAATGAAAAATAATAGGGATTCCATGTTTTAGTTAAATTTAATTTAATGTGAACCACATATTTTATAGACAATAAGAATTTATGATCCATGTGTTGTATTAATGTCTATATAGGTTTATAAATCATGTAATAATATTTTTCAAAGGATTGGTTTTCCATTGTTCATATTTTTGGAATGGATAAGTTAAACATTGGAGTAAGGATGATACAAATTTAATTATAATCCATGGGGAAAATATAAAAAGAACGCTTAAGATAATTATTTATTATATATATATATATGAAATTAACCTAGAATCAAGGTGAAGTATAGGCTTATTGGTTTCATGTATTTTACATATTTTATAGATCTACAAGTGGAAATTCTTCTACAGAGATATACCAACGTATAATAACTATAAATAAGGTACATCGGTCAAGAATCAATATTTACCAATTACATGACAATGGTATTAATTGAAAACTTATTTTGACACTCCTGGTGCTGTTATTTGAAAACTCACTAACACATTACAAACCATTATAGGGAATTTCAAAAGATAATGATCTTGGATGACCTAGGTTAAACCCAATCTATATAATACCTAAAATAAGGTGAAATTATTTAGACCTCATATAGAAAGGATTCTGTAATAATGTTTCATTACACTATGAATATTATTTTTCTAATTAATATTTATGGTTTTATGAAATGGCGAGAACCATAATGAAATAGGTTAACATTTTATGTGATAGAAAATTTTTTTATCGGAAAAAAATTGGGATGATGATTAGATTAAAGGATAATTGGTTTACGCCTAACCATTTATCATGATATATTTTTCCAAATTACACATTAACTAACTCTCTGACTCAAAAAATTAGTTTGGGATACTGTTCATTGAGTTTTTGGGTGGTGGATACCATGGATGAATGATGTTTCAGTATTCTATATGTCAATAATAAGGAAGAAACACTCAAGGTCTTATTTCAATGGATTGAGAAGATGTTTTACATATATAGGATAAGGGAAAAAAGTATTTAATTTTTTTGGGAAAAGAAATTATTACCTAGAAACATGGATGATAATATGGGTTTACCTAAGGCCTAATCAACGTATAAATGTTTTAAATGTGGAATGAATATGAATTATGAAAATAGATATCATTGGTGAATGATCATGAATATGATCAAACATATTCTAGGAGTAATGTTTTTTTTATTTTGACGATAAATAGATGAAATGACATATAAAAGTAATTATTTATTAAATAAAATTATTATGAAGTCTAATTAATAGTTTAAAAATGAACATGAATGATAAAAATTAATAATGTACTGTAGGTCATATATTACAAGATTCATGAAATATATATATATGGGTGTCTCTTTATAATTTCATCATTAATGATTTTAAATAATATGTTGAATGGTATTAACGACATATAATGGTGATTTAATGGATTGATGATACTGCATAGAAAACACATAATTGGGAAAAAGATAGTCATGGAAATGTTAAGGCAGTTGTAATAATTAATTAATTTTCTAATAAATATTGATCTATATAAATATAATTATTAGTAGAAAATGGTGATTTTATGACAACTGTATTTTCTAATATTATCATCATATTATTGATTATGTTATCGGATCGTTGGGAATTATTAATATAAATATCATATATGTTTTTTCATATATTAGTAAAATGTTAAAACAAAAATCTAGATATCAATCCATCACATTCGACATAGTTGTGGTTCTTGATCACACATTATAATGGTGATAAGAATAAAACACAAAAACTAGGAACTCGATACACTAGTTTGCATGAAAAATTTTAATCAATATAACGAATAAGTATTTATCTTATAAAATATTTTAGAGGTGATTAGTGATAATTTTTGAGACATTTTATTTGATATATGTATATTTATACTACATTTATAACATAAAAGTGTGTTTTGGTTGAATGATACTATGTTTTTTAAGATTTATACAGAATGGTTTTAAGGATTGACACATATAAAATAGTTTTATGTGATATTTTGGAGTTACTAATGAGGTATTAGATATTAATGTCGCATATTGAATAACTATTCCTAAAAATTTCAGGTTTATTAATAATTATATTGATAACTTGTTATTATTTTATACATATTATGATCATTTTAACGATAATTTTAGTGCTTTATTCATGCAAATTCAAATTCAATAATCATCATTTAGATCAAAATAATAATTATTTAGAAAATTTACAAAGGATACTAGTCAAGTATGTATATTTCTTTATATTCATAGATAATAAATGAATTTTTGAACGTTAAGATTATGATTAAGAAATAAAAAATCCATTCAATTATCATCATATCCAATAATTATAATGTTCTTATAAATTTTGAAATATTTATGGATTTTATGGTCATTGAAATCACTTAGATCATTCTTTATATTTTCAACAATGTTCACTATATCTATATATAATTATTTATAGTTTTCTTCTCTGTTTATATATTCAAATCATAGAAATGTTCTCATATTTGGAAATATAGTTGCATTATTATTATATATGACCTTATATTTTCCCTTTATCCCACATCAAGAGTAATTATTATTTACCATTATCATGATGTGGGATTTCAAGATATGTATTTTCAATTTTTAACCATTGGATTTCTATGATAAATGTTTAAATTGTGATGATTCATTTAATTTAGGGGTTATAATTTGAAACCAGATATTTTAATATAGGATCATCATGTTCAATAGAATATATGATGTACAACACCATGTTTTGAAGATAATATAACACCATAAAAATTAATGTTATGCTTATTTTTATATTAACTCAATCTCATCGATGTCATGTGGAACTCGTAATCACGAATCTAAATAAAGGGTAATCTTGAAAAATGTAACAAAAAAGTTGTTATGTTGGTGGGTATGAATGTTACTAACTCAAAAATTCATGGAAAATTTTGTAAACTTGTATAAAGGATTAGCTAATGATTTTATATAAAAATAGAGTAATTTTCAAGAGAAAATAAATTTTTTCTGAAAAGTGGTGTTTTTATAAAACCAATTCTAGCTTCTCTTTTCATAGATAATTTAATATTATTTTTTAATTATTTTAGAAAATTTAAAAGAAAAAATGAACAACCTTTTTTAAAACTACATTTAAAAATTATCATAGTGGTACTTTATATGAATTTTATAAAAATATTGGTTTTAATGATTTGTTAAAAATACAAATTTTTATTGAGAACTAAAATTTAGATTAAATAGTTTTCAAAGGAATATTATATTTTAATTTTTTAATGTAAAATTAGAAAAAATTATATTAAAATTTAAATAATTTAATTCATTTGAATCTATTTTATATAAAATTTTTATATTAAAAAATCTATTATTTTGACTGTTTTTTCATTGGAAACTAACATTTTATTCATGTATTTGGGTTTAATGTTAATTATTATTCTTCCAGTTCAATTAATTTAATTTGAAAAAAGAACCACATTAATAATCCTAAAAATTAATATTTTATTATATAGTCATTTTAATTTTTTACCATATTGAATTGTAAAAAGATGTAAAAAAAATTTATTATGGTTTCGGTAAAAATGGTTTTAATAGGTGTTAAATAAATAAGATAATGGTTAAAATGGCACACCAACATGAAAAACACATTTAATATCAACATATAGACATTATCAACAATATGTATCGATAATGACATATTCTTAAGCACTTTTCAATGATTAAAACATGGTTTTAATATATTCTTTTGAATAAAATGAATATGATTGTCATCTTCTATAACTTATAAAAGTCCATTCCCTATCACTCAATATTCACACATAACAAAATTATTTGGACAGAACCTTCATAGTTTAGAATCATTCTTTGGGTCATAAATATAGCCTAAGAACGATTTTGGTGCAAACCAAAAGAAGTTTTCCTAAAATGGGGTAATTTTATTAACTGATCATTTATTGAATTTTTTTCTAAATATAATTGAAATCATATAAAACCATAGTGATATAATAACTTTATAATATTAAATTTACCAATATTTTTATGTAATGTGAATATCCTACAACCATATCCTCCTCCCTCATAAGTGATATGAACTCGTGATCACGTATATATTGGAATACTGCCTCAACAACTAATGTAATTCATTTTCCATCAAATATTTTCATGATTGGATATAATTAAATATATAATGGTTATATATTATATTTAGGATATAATTATATTTTTGAATTATAATATCATATATTAAATATTACATCCATTCCGTGGGAAATAAAATACAATTGTTCATATTTATGTATAGAATATGTATATAAACTATAAATATAGATAATTAAATATAATATAAAAAAAATCATCACAAAAATAATTGTAATACCACATAGTTAATGATGTATAAGGTTATCCCAAAGAATAGATATCGAGTAAATAATTCCCTTACCCCGGGTTAGTCTTACTTAAAACTTGTTTAAGACTGATGTATAATGGTTAAAAGATAGTTATTAATATATGTCAAAAAAATATTATTATTTATAAAACCTTATATGATCATTTAATAACATCATTTCACACATTAATTACTGTTATTTGGTTCCTTCTATTATTTTGGGTGCGCTCTTAACACGATTTCCATGACCGGTTTGTATTTGATTTTCCTGTCATATGGAAATGAAATTCCAGATGTGAAAATAACTGGTATTAATATCTTTCCATAACATATAATGGTACCATTTATCATTTTGTTATCATATATTATGATGAATCTTTAGATAAAACATTAATGATATTTCATTAGATCATTTTTTTAGTTCCTCAGTAATTGTGAACTTGATTCATTATATAATTTAATTTCATTCATATTAGTTCATTAAATAACACAAAAAATGTTTCATAATAATAATTATATTCTACTTAATCTATTGAAAATAATTTAATTATCATATATGTATGATTTAATGGAAATTGAAAACATATCATCCACACTTTTGGTAAATCTTCGCATCACAAACGATGATTTTATTTTTAGAATAAGAGGGAGAGGAGAGGAATAAAAATAATGAATCTTTTACATGAACATGATAACATAAAAAATATATAATATTATGGATATATCATACCTCCTGGATAAAGGGAGGGGAAGAGAGTATAAGAATTTAATGTATTTCAAATGAAAACACATGAAAAAGGAAGAGGATTCCTACCTCTTTATCTCTTCTCCTTGAGATACTCCTTATGTTCCTTGGTTCTGGACATTTGGTGAGACTAGAAGGTCTTGAATGTGGATAAGACCCTTCGGGAGTGGATTTGGTCAAACATACAAAATTCTCAATGCATGAGAGGTGTGATAGGAAGAGAGGAATGAGGGTGGTATTTATAGTCGAGACGAGGATGGATTTTACATTATTTTAATCATTATCTTAATATTTTTGATCAACACTATGATTAGTATTGATTAATATGACCCAAAATAGTAATAATTTCATGTAAGTTCAAACCAAGTGGGATTACATCAGTTTTTCATATCCTATGATGCAGTAAAACATGTATTTTGCATTAATCATAATTTATTTTATTTTTCTATTGAAAAAAAATAAAATTGTTTAGAAAAATCAAAAAACATCACCCAAACCATTTATCGGCATGTAGAATTCAAAAATGAACGCCATTTTTTAAAATAATTTTCTTAATACGTCTTATATGAATCATAACGTAAAATAATACTTTATTAAAAAATTAACAATTTTAATATAATAACTTATTTTATATCACCTTGAAAAATTACTAAAGATGTCATTATCTTAAATACTTTAGATTATAAAATAATAATACAATTTATCATTCATTAGGGTCATATTACTATTTAATAGGGTGTGTTACTATTCATCAAAAATCATTTTGGTTCCATAAAACTCCAAATAACATACTAATAATAATTACAGATGATCATTTTTCAAAATTAATAACATATAAGTGGAAAAATTATGTTTAAAGGCCCGTTATAATAATCGAATTAATACAAAATTTCATTCATTTGAATTTATTTTTAAATCCCTAGGGTGTCACATTTCATCTCAAAATGTTTATGCCACTTCTCTATCATAAGTGCCTCCATCAAATATGTCTATTTAGAATCAGAACCTTGCTACCATAGCACACGAACCCAAGGGATAATCCTCTAATGAAGTTAGGTTTCCTTATAATCGATTATCCTCACTCTTCGTTCAGCTATAGATAAACCATGTTCAACTTCAAGATCATTCCAACTCAAAATATGAAAAGGGTCATATATATAAATTTGTATCTATATTATATGAAAAATTTTCTTTATCAGCGTCAGCTGCAATAGATGTTCTAAATGGTATGAAATATTCCCCCTGTTGAACAACCTCAAATGGTCCAGAAAAATAGGGAGATAACTTCCCATACCTGCCACGTTGTTGGAGATTGAACCAGGGTAAAATATTCAATAAAACCTTGTCATAAAATAATCAACTAAATAGTCTATGAAAATTGTTTTTATAATACAAGTACCATCTCCTTGTCTTTATGATTCAACTAGATCTTTTCATTCTACTCTTGAACCATTATTTTTCCAACTAAAATAATTTCACAAACCTCTGAGAAACATAATGAATATTTTGATGGTCAACCATACAAGGACTCAAAATGAGACATCCAAATCTTGGACTATAAATATTTTTTTTATGGAAACATAATTAGCAGAAAATAAGCATCCCAATCCCCACCAAAGTCTAGAACAGAAGCACACAACATATCCTGATAAATTTTTATATCTATTTCTATTAAACCATCTGGCTATGGATGGTATGACATGATCAAATGGATGGGAGATCCCAATGCCTCTTTAAGGCCCCTACAAATGTGATAAGTGAATTGAGGATCCCTACTAGAGTCTATAACAGAAGGAACGACATAAAAATAAATAATTTTCGTTACATAGTGATTTCTTGAATCCTCAACACTAATTGTAGCGTTAATTGGTAAAGTCATCCGAATAGGTTAGAAATTATATCACAACACATATCACATTCATCTTCCTCTTTGTACAAGGAAACCCAACAATAAATTCTATAGATATCTCACCCCACTTCCTATTAAGGATTGGAATTGATTGAATAAATCTCAATGATTTTGGTTCATAGCCTCCACCTGTTCGCATGTATAACAATGAGAAAAAAGCTCAGAAATGCCACATATCATACCTAGAAACAAGAACTACCACCACATATTATAGAACATATATTCGGTTTTTAGGTGCACTACAGATATGGATCTATGAACACCCCCATCACAGCATTCCTTTCCACAAATCAAACAACATAGTGATTCTGATCAGAAATAATTTGTTCAATAGAAAATAATCATAGGAAAACTATATCCCCACCATTTTAACAGTATTTAGTGATATATAACTCATCTTAAAGATGTTTATTTTGATGAATAATCACAAAAATATTGGATTTAAACTGGGCACTGGATCAGGAAATCTCAGTCTTTGATTCTTAGAGTATAATATGAAACTATGAAAAAGAGCAATCAAATTCCACTCTTCTAAAACTTCATTCACTACGTGGGTGAAAATATTCTTCTTCAAAGAATCTATAATGATATTCCATTATCCTAGGGTATAAGCGATATAGAGATCAAAATTATGTAGGTATTCCACCCAATGCCTTTGTAGGGTATTAAAATCATTTTCAGAGCTGATATATCTCATGATCTTGTTGTTTGAGTACATGGTAAAACATTATCTATTATGGTATTTAACCCTTATATTAATCATGTGAATCAAAAATTCATGTTCAATATCATGGTTAGGATAATTATTCATTGTTGTTATAACCTGATGAGATATATAGGAAACTACATGGTTAGATTTCTTAAGAAAACAACATAATCCTGAACATGATGCATTACAAAAGGCCACAAATCCCTACCCAGCCCCTAGAAGAGTCAAAACAAGTGTAGTAGTGAAAATTTATTTAGATCTACAAAATAACTATGGCATATATCATTAAAAAATAATTTATCCCTTCTATGTTAGAGAAGTCATCAGAGAAACTAACTTTAAGAAGTATTTCCTGAACTGATGATAGTGTCAGACTAAGACCAAGAGGATCCAAATATTGAAGGCCATTTATGGTTGTTCCCAAGTATTAAAATCACTCACCTTTCCAAGTTCAACTAAAATATAATTTTCATACACCACATGTCCCAAATATTTCACTTCCCTAATCTAGACATCACACATAAAAAAATTTATCATACTGCTAGTGATTTCTATGAAAACTCAAAAATACTCTCATAGGATGCACATGATCCTCCTTAGACTTATAGTAATAATGATATCTTCTTACAAGACATAGAGTAACGTTTCATGATTCACATGGGAAATTATATTAATTAGTTTAATGAAAACTGTAGGATAATTATAGAAACCCAATCCTTTTTCATATATTTTTACATGTTTTAATGAATAATTATACATCAGAGTACAAGCCAAGGCTTTTTATGCCTAGTGTCTTAGAATAAAAGGTACTTAAAACATAAAACATGGGGTAAAAACACATATTTATTTAATATCCCTAAATATTTCTTAACTTCTTTTGAGATCTTACATCTGCATAGGGTACCCTGGGGAACACAAGAATAAAGGGATGAGCTAAAAATCCCAATAAGGTAAAAACATAAGGATACGACTTAAAAATATGGGTCATGAGGCATGAACTAATGATAAAAAGCACGGAACATATAAAATTGTATCTTATAAGAATTTGATCATATAAACTTGGAATCATATAAATTTGGAAGAATCATAAAACATTTCTTTTGTACAGGTCAAGGCTAACCGCAAATCCAACTTCCCATTTTAGTACAGGTCAACTCTAACCACCAATCCTATTTCACATCGCATCCCATGAGACATAAATTTACCCTTTGAATTGGAGCGCTGTCTTGGAGCACCCATCTCAAAATTTTAAGGAGTATTCTTACCACATAAATAAACATATATAGTTAACTATACATAAAGATATGGGTACCCAAGGAAAGAATTATGTACTATATTCATGACATAAATCATAACGAATGAGCGTATAATGTAAGTGTCTCTAAAAGAAAGGGATTATAACATACATCGACGTTAATAGGTTAAAATAGACACACAACATTTTATGTGATGAAAAAAAAGTGAAAACATATAGGGTATGTATTTGAGAAACATTAGCATAAAAACATTTTTGTGCGGTTTTATGGAAAATACTATAGAGCTTTTAAAATAGAAAAGAAGAAAATATATTAAATAAAACCATAATTGAACCAAAAATTATTTCATAATTAAAATAATTATTTAATAAATAAAATGGTGTCTTAATGTATAGGATAGAGTGAACATGAGATTGGGTTAAAATTTTGGATGATTCCTTAAAACATGTTTGAATATTTGAATGTTCAAAGGAGGGAATCTTTTAATGACATGTATATCCCCAAAAGAATGTGATTAAAGGGTCTTGATATATAAATTTTTAACAAATACATCACATTTATAGTCTGAAAATAAATACATAATATATCACCATTTTGATAAAAATAAATATAATACAACCCGAAAGAAGATAGGATGTTCAGGTAGAATTCGTTATGGTTTATCGATATAGTGTTGGGTGCACGTTAGAGGGCTTGATGAGAGAGAGAATGGGTTTCTCATAAATTATAAATCATTATGGTAGTATGACGGAGGTTATAAAACATACCAATTCATTAGATATTACAGATTAAATGGCATAGTGTATAGTAAAATATTGATTTATGTGAGAAATAGAGAGGATCACTTACCTTAAATCTGTTGGTGTTCTCATCATGATTTTAAAGACCTGAATATAAAAATTGTGTTTAAAAATTAATATTTTAATAAATTATTCTATATTAAATTGGTTTATTATAATCATTTTAAGTTCATTTATAACAATTTTTATTGGTTTTGATGTTCAATTTCATTGATTGGGGTCGTTTTTTACTTGGTTTTAATGACTGGTTTGCTTATATTCATGTTTGTATTACATGTATGAGGAATGTTGTTATCCAAAATCGATTTCATCTTCTATTAGTGAACATATATGAGATTACATGTATTTTAATATTATTTGGCTACTTAGAGTGAAGTCGAATTGTTATACAAAACCCTAGTGACAACAGTTTTGGTTAATCGGTGGGTTTGATTACAAAGAACAAGTATTTTCTTTATAAATTAATATCATATTTACAAAAGGATTAAAGGAAAAACTAGAATATATTACCTATATAAAAATATGGTTCAACAATATCCCAAATTTTTTCATGAACATAATTAAAGATAATAATAGAAATGGATAAATTGTTGTCATTGAATATGCTAAATTAGTAAATCTCAAACTATGTTTACATTTCATTCAAATAAAGGGTGGAGAAAAAAAAGAAGATAATGAAATATACCATTAGATTAATAATATTCTAGTACATGTATGTTATGGGAGTTATAATACTATTTTTTTAATGGTAGAATAAGAAAGAAACAAAAAGAAATGAACATAAATGAAATTAAGGAATTGCACTGAGGAATTTACCTCTTGATGCTTTCTCAATTGAAAACCTCTTAAGGGGATATATTTTGGTATTTTGAAGAGGCCAGGGGATTTGGAACATGGGGGAGGTTTTTGGGGAGATATTTGGGATGAATATTTCCAAGGCACTAATCTTAATAGTTGTGAAGAGAAGGGGGAGTGAGGGGTTATAGTGGAGGGGAGAGGGGTTTTCATCATTTTATAATCATTAGTTTATTATTTCATCATAAGAACAGAAATAGTAAGTATTCCATGAGAAAGAAAAATATTAAATTCATGTGACTTTGAACTAATTGGGCTTACATCATCAGTACACCATCAATGACTCAATAAATCCGTTATTTAGCATTTGTCATAAATTATCGTATTTTACTATTCGTAAAAAAATTCAAGTATTTCAGAAAAAACCCAAAACTTCACCATAACCATTTTTTGAGGGGTAGAGTCCAAAAATGAATTCCATTTTTCAAAAATATTTGTTTAAATATTATTATTTTAATATTTAATTAAAATAAAAATTTATTATCAAAAACCAATTTTAAAACATTAATTTACATATTCTAAAATATAGGTATATCGAACTTTCAACTCGAAAGTTATTTATATATTATCATATGTAAGGTTACTATTTATTATGGTATATCACTATTCATAAGGAAGTGTTGCTATTCATTAGGGTAGGTTACTATTTACCTAAAATTAAGTTTTTCTTATCGGACTCCAAATAACATACTGATTGTAACCGTGTATGTTATATTTTTAAAATTCCAAACACAGAAGTGACAAACATATTTTTAAAGGTTACTTATCACATAGTAGTTCATTAGGTTGTGATTTAATGACATACTTATAATAAAGGAAATTCTTTTGAAAAACATTGTGTCGTTAAATTCTTCCCCCCTTAAGAACGTTCACCCTAGAAATTTCATTTTTCTTCCTAGGACAAAAACAGATGATGGTACTTTTCCCTCATTGCTTCCTCTTGTTCCCATGTTTCCACTTCATACACATGGTTTCTCTATAGTACCTTGACCAGATGAGTATTCTTGTTGCATATAACATTATCTCTACGATCAAAGATCTTCACTGGCTGCTCCTCATAAGAAAGATCATCTTCCAAATGTACCACCTCTAAAGAGTGTACATGTGAAGGGTCTGTTATGTACATAATTAAGAGGTATACATGAAAGTCATCTGGAACTTTTGACATGGTATTTGTAAGAAACATTAGTTAGGCCACAACACTGACTCGATCAAGGATATTGAAGGGGCCTATGTACCCAAGACTTAACTTCCCTTCCTTTCCAAACCTCGTGACCTTCTTCCATAGAGATAATTCATATAAATATCTTGTCATTGACTTTGAACTCAAGGACTCATCGACGATTATCATCATAACTCTTTTGTCGACTTTTGTATGCCTTGATATGTTGCTAAATGGTTTTCACCTTCTCCACCATTTCTTTGACCATTTCAGGTCCTAGCAGCTTACGCTCACTGACATCATCCCAATAGACATCTGTTCATCACCTTTTCCCATAAATGGATTCATATGGTAAAATTCAGATTCTTGAGTGGAAACTGTTGTTGTTGGATAATTCAACCAAGGGAAGATGTTGGTCCCGTCCTCCTTTAAATTCCATAAAACATGGTCTCAAAATGTCTTCCAGTTTCTGAATATTTCGCTCAGATTGGCCATCTGTTTGAGGATGATAGGTCGTACTAAAAAATTGTTCTTTTCTTAGAGCATGTTGGAGACTTTTCTATAACATCACGCTGAATCTGGGATCACGACCAGATACAAAGGATAGTGGTACTCCATACAACCTTACCACTTATTTGATGTAAATCTTTGCATGTTAATCCAATGTGAAGTTCTCTCAAATCACAATAAAGTGAGATTTTATCATAAGAAGATATACAATGACCCATATAGCATTTCTTCCTCTAGATGTCATTGAATGTCCAGTGAAAAAGTCCATGGTATTGTTCTCCCACTTCCATACTGGTATGGGTAGTGATTGCATCATCCCCTTTTCCTTTTTCCTCTCAGCCATAACTTGATGACATACAAGACACTTTTATGTATATTCCACAATCTCACTATTTGTATTGTCCAACTAGAAGTTTTCTCGAAGATCTAGATTCATATTTGTGCTCCCTGGGTGGATAGGAAAGGTCAAGCTATGTTTTCCCTTCAATAACTTCTTCTTTATATTTGGATCGGTTGGTACACATAATCATGTCCCAACTCCTACAACTCATTAGTCATCAATTTTGAAATCTGAGGATTTCTCATTTTTAACTACTTCCACGCTTTTCTAATGTTCTATATCTTTTCTTTGAGAATCCTTTATTTTCTCAAAGAGGGATGGTTGAAAAATCATTTGAGATAGGATTTATGATGTTCATTCCATAATGATTACCATGTACATCTTTTGAAAATCTATGAAGATCAGATCCTTTTCAATTATCATCATTAATTAGTATGCAAGATCCTTTCTACTTTGAGCATCTACCACCATGTTTTCCTTAACAGGGTGGTAGTGGATGGAGCAGTTATAATCTTTGATGAGATATATAAATCTTCTCTAACAAAAATTATGATCTTTCTGTATGAATATATGTTTGAGTCTCTTGTGGTTAGTATATATCTCACACTTCTCCCAATAGAGACAATGATGCCCGATTTTCAATGCAATGACCACAACTTCCAACTCCAGATCATGCATAAGATAGTTTTTCACATGGATTTTTAACTACCGAGAGTTATATGATATCATTATATCATTTTTCTTTAGAACACAACTTAAACCTTTCATAGAAGCATCCCGGTACACCACAAAGAATTATCTACTTTTAGGGAGTGTGAGTACTGGCGTAGTGATAAGACTTTTTTTCATCTCCTTGAAATAGTATTCACATTCTTGTGTCCAGACAAACATTACTCCATTTCGTGTCAGCTTGGTCACTGTGTTCAACAATCTTGAAATGTTCTTCAAAAATCATCAATGATACCCATCTAGACCCAAAAAGATGCCCAAATCCGTTATAGAAGTTGGCCTAGGCCACTCTTCAATTTCCTTTTTCTGGGAAGGGTCCACAGATATCCCTTTGCTGGTGATAACAGGCCCCAATAATGTTGATTCCTCCATCCAGAATTCCCATTTATGATACTTTTCATAAAACTCATCCCTTCGCAAAGTCATTAACACAATATTCTAATGCTCCTCATGTTCCTCCTTTACTTGGAGTATATCAGAATATCATCAATAAATACTATGAAAATTTTGTCAAGGTAATCTCTAATGACACTATTCATTAAATCCATGAAATTATCTGAAGCATTATTGAGTCCAAAAAGCATCACTATGAACACATAGTGTCCATATGTCGTTCAAAAGGTATTCTTGGGAATATCTCATTTCCTCCAATTTAATTGGTTATATCGTGACCGAAGGTCCACCTTACATAAATAACTGACCCCATGAATCTGATCAAACAAGTAATCTATCCAGGTAAGTGGATACTTGTTCTTTACTATGATTTTATTATGCTCACGATAATCAATGTAGAGGAACATTGACCCATCCTTTTTCTTGACGAAAAGGACTGGCACGCCCCACGGTGAAGCACTCAGGCGTATAAAACCCTTATCCGTATTCTCCTATAACTGCTTCTTTATATCTTCCAGCTCTATGGTGGCCATTCTATAATGATTCTTTGATATAGGCCAAGATCCAAGGATAAGATCAATTGAAAACTCAACCTCTCGGTTTAGAGGAAGACAATACAACTCTTCATGGAATACATCAGTGTAATCCCTCACAATGGGATTGTCATCAAGAATTATTCTCTCCTTTTTCTGAATCACTAGATCTAGATATGCTTTCTCAAAGGTAAAAAATATCCACACATGAGAGGATGTTTCTAAAGGAGAATCATATTAATCTTTACACTTGTTAAGAATCAGAGGATGCTTTGGGATGTGGTGAGTGATCTTCCTTTCCCAAAAATAGATGTTTTCTTTGTATAAAGATAGCCAATCGATGCCCAAGATAGCGTCAACATCCACTATTGGATGTATAACAATATTTTCTTCATCCCCCAAACATTACCCGGGGAGGAGTTATAAACCATGAATGCAAAAATGGCCCCATTCTATTTTCTCACAAGTAATTTTTTCTCCTAAATTTTAGGCGGTGAAAGAATAGTTATACTAAACTCGAATGATATGAAAGAATGCATAGAACCCGAATCAAATAGTAAATTTCTTATTCATGAATAAATAACAAGCATACCTATAACCACATCATTTTATGGATCCACCTCAATATCAATGATAGCATATGCCCTTCCTTGTTTCCTTTGAGGTTGTTGTTTATTGCATATGACAACCATCGGCTTTGGGAAATTGTTCACATAATGCCCATGCTCCATAATGTTGTAACATTGAAATGTAGGTTGAGTTGTGATCTAAACCTTCTATTTATCATCCACATTATTAGGATTTCATATCCATACTACAATTCTCGGTTAGATGACCAAACATTAAACAGTTGAATCAATTCATGGTTACCTTTAGACAGTTACCCGGATGCTTCTTCCCACAGTTTTTGAAAGAAGAAAAGTCAGGATTCTTTCTATCATGGGATTTGATTGATTGACCACCTATATTGTTCCCTATTTTCCACTTCCTTTCACTGGGCCCATGATACCACTGAGAGTCTCCATTCTTCATGTCAACATTGAGGGCACAACGGAAAATCTCCTCATAACTATTGAAGTCTGGAATCACCAATTCTTTTTGTAGACTCGGCTTTAGTCTGATAAATATGTGATCCACCTTTCTTTCGGTGTTCATGACAATGCTAGAGGCATACCTTGCAAGAACTGCAATTTTTTCTTCATAATCCCTAATAGACTCATCTTTCATCTTTTTGTGTGTGAGGAACTCAATTTACATCCTGAGACAGAGGGTTTGGGAAAAATATTTATTGAAAAACATCCTCTTGAATTCCACCCAATACATGGAATCACTATTCTTATTGAGACATTGTATTCTTGATTAGTGTCCTCCACCGATCAGCATCCTTGTCAAAATGATAGACCGCTAGTACAAACTTCTCTTCTTCTGATCACTGGAGGATGGGGAATATCGTTTCATTGGAGTTAATACATTTTTATGTGAGGAGGTGATCAAAGGATCCACTAAACATGGGAGGCATTTTCCACATGACTAATTTTATGAAAACATGCTCATTCATTAGAGGAGGAGGGATTTTCACCTGATTCTATTTATTATTCATAACTCGAGTTGGTTGAGTAAGTACTTTCATGATGTTTTGTGCACTCGCTCTCGTTATATTAGGCATATCATTAAGGAAATATTCAAATTTCTTATCACATTGGTGGTTGGAACGTGTTATTATATTTCCCACCATTAACTAAGAAAAATAACATAAAATTATAGGTCTTGAAGACTTATCTATTATGCATAAAAATAAAACATTGAACATAAAAGGATAATCTTATAAATAAGATGTATATCCTAACTTGTGATTCCTTTGGTTTATATCTTGGTTATGCATGATATATTTCTTAACTTATAATATTATGGTCTTTTTCATTATTTTTCCCTTAATAATGGTCTTTACCAAGATCGTGAATATACAAAATTGTATCCCCAGGCAGTGTCATAACCAAGAGTGCAGCAAGACCCATTTTTGTGTACCAGGATATCCTGGGTCTAGCCCGAAACACCATATCAGAGTTTTCAAACCTAGGTACATCTTTACCAGAGCCGCAATAACCTGATCGTATACATACATGGATGTATTTTTTTGATAAAACACTTACTCAATACTCACCAAAACCCAGTACTATTTTCATATATTTAGTCTCATCATAAAGGTTCTCACTAAGGGTGTCTATTACTAATATCCAAAAATACTAGACCATCCTATGATACCTACTATAGAGACCCAATCGTTTTTTATATACCATTACATGATTTAATGCATAATTATAAATCAGAGTACAAGCCAAGGATCACTAAGTCTAGTGTCTTGTAAGACTAGGTACCTAAAACATAAAACATGGAGATAAAAACTAAATTATTTAATCTTCAAAAAGATATACTTTCTTTCATTGATCCCTTACATCTGCCTATGGTACCCTGGGGAACACATGAACAACGGGAGGAGCTGAAAATCCCAGTAAGGTAATTAACATAAGGATACATCTGAAGCACACGAGTTTAGAGGCATGACATAATGATATCCAAAGAATGGAACATGTAAAATCATATCAAATAAGGATGCGATCATATAAACATGGAATCATATTAATTTTGAACAATCATAAAACATTTATTCAGTATGGTTCAAGGCTAACTTCCAATCTCGTTTCAGATTTTAGTACGGATCAATGCTAACCTCCAATCCTGTTTCACATCGCATTTCATGAGACTTATCTTTTCCCAATGAATTGGAGCACTATCTGGGCACACCCATATCAACATTTTCATGAATATTCCTTCCACATAAATAATCGTACATATTCAACCAGACAGAAACATAAGGGTACCCAAGGAAAGAATTACGTACCACAATAATGAAATAAATAACAACAAATGATCATATCATGAAAGTGTCCGTGAAAGAAATGGATTAGAACATACATGGACATTCATTAGGTAAAATAGGCTTATAACATGGTATGTGATAGAAAACATAACTGAAAACATATAATGAATGTATTTGAGAAACAATATGATTAAAATATTTTTGGGCGGTTTTATGAAAAATACTATAGAGATTTTAAAATAAAAAAGAGGACAATATTTTTTAGAAAACTAGAATTGAACAAAGAAGGTATTCATTACAAAATTACTAATTTTACAAAGAAAATTGTGTCTTAAAACTATGTATAGCGTTCAGTTGATATTGGGTGAAAATTTGGGAAGTTTCCTTAATATAGGTTTTCATATCAGAAAGTTCTATGGAGGGAATATATTAAAAACTAGTATATCCCCCAATATAATTGATGAATGGGTATTGATAAAATAATTTTTTACAACTAAATTTCATTTAGATGATACAAATAAATATATAATATATCACTGTATTTATAAAATGGAAGATAAGACAACACAAAAGAACATGGGAGGTTCATGTAGAATTCATTACGGTTTATCGACTTGGTGTCGAGTGCATGTAAGAATGATTTATGAGAGCGGCAAGGGGTTTCTCATCAATTATAAAACATTATTACAGTTTGGGGGACGTTCAAAAACATACCACATAATTTTTTGTTACACATAAAATGACATGTAATAGAGGAAAACTATATTTACGAGTGAAATAGGTAGGATCCCTTACCTTAAATATATTTGTACTATCCACTTGTTATTAAATACCCGAATAAACAAATTATGTTTCTTAATTAATAATTCCATAACCTCTTATATATTTAATTTGTTTATTATAATCATTTTATGTTCATTTATAACCGTTTTGATTGTTTTTTAAGTTCAATTTTATTGTTTGGGCTCGTTTGTTTACCTTGTTTTAATGACTAGTTCACTTATATTAATGATAATATTACATTTATGATGAAATTCGTTGTCCCGAATTGAAGTCATAAACTATTTTTAAACATCCAAAATATGAAATTATTTTAAATTTAATTTTGATACTTATAGTGGAGCCAAATTTTTATATAAAACCATAGTGACACCCTTTTTTAATCGCTGGGTTTGATTACAAAGAACATGTTTTTTCTTTATAAATTAATTCAATTTTTAAAAAATAATTAAAGAACCAAAATTGGAAATATTAACTATATAATAATATGGTGAAACCATAAAAAATATGGTTTCATGACCATAATTAATGATAATAAAAGAAATTGATAAACTGTTGTCCTTGAATGTGCTAAATTAGAACATATCCAATAGTGCTTCCGTTTCATTCAAAAAAAAATAAGGGGAATGGAGGGAAGATAATAAAATATCCTATTGGCATAAAAAATTACAATACATGTATGTTACTGGAATTATCATACTATTTGGATGATGAGAGGTGATTAAAGATACAAAAATAAAAGAACATAAAAGAAATGGACGAATTGGAAAGAGGAATTTACATCTTGAGACTTCATCCTTTGAGAACCTATTAAGAAGAGAGGTTTTTTAATTTTGAAGAGGCTAGGGGATTTTAGACGTGGGGGAGAATCATGGGTATAAATTTGGGAATAATATTGGAATGTCATAGGGCATGGGAGTAGTGAAGAGAACAGGGAGTGATGAAGTTTTTATAGTAGAGGGGAGATGGGGTTTCATCATTTTTTAATCATTACTCTATTATTCCTTCACAAGACAAGGAATAATAAGTATTCCATGACCATGAATAGTAATAGAGAAATGTGACTTAGAAAAAATTGGGCTTACATCTGTATATTATCATCAATGACTCAATAAATCCCTTATTTAGCATTTATCGTAAATTATAGCAATTTACTATTCATCAAAAATTCTTGTAATTAAGAAAAATCCCAAAAATTCACCCAAAACATTTTTTTACATGTAGAATCCAAAAAATGAAGACTAAATTTCAAAAATAATTTTTTAAAAATTATATTTTTAATATTTAATTAAAATCATAATTTTTAATCAAAACCCAGTTTTAAAAAATTCATTTACTTATTCTAAAATATAGGTATATTGAAATTTTAACTTGATTGTTATTTATATGTAATCTGAATTATGGGTACTATTCATTATAGTATATCAGTATTAATAAGGGAATGTTATTATTAAGTAGGGTAGGTTACTATTCACCATAAATTATGTTTTCATATCAGAGTCCAAATAACTTGCTGATTGCATCCTTGTTTATCATATTTTCCAAATTCCAAACACATAAGTGAAAACCATATGTTTAATGGTTCTTTTGCACTAATAAGTTCATTATGTTGGGATTTAATGACATATTTATAATAAAGGAATTTACATTGAAAACAATTGTGTCGTTAAAATAATTTGTTAGACCAAATGCCATAATAAGGTACTCATAGTGGACGTACCTACTCCAAAAGGTAGTTTTCTAAATGTTATATTTTTATCCCCAAATAATGGTAACCAAAATGTAAATCAATATTCTATAAAAACCTTTTAATTTTCAACTAATAAAAAAGATCATTAATCCATGGAAATAGAATCTTGTTCTTTATAATCACTCAATTGAGCTTTCTGCAATCATGACATAGGTGAAATGAACCATCTTCATTCACTGTAATGAAAATAAATGCCACCCACAGTGAACCACATAGGTGTGTATGAAATTATCTAGAATATAAACCAACATGAACATCATCTATTTCATTTAATCTCATTCCATGTGGTAAGAAATAATCAAAATTTGTTATGTACCATGCATTAGATCAACAGAAAACTCAACTAACCTTGCCATAGGAAAACCTTATTTGTTAGAAATAAACACATAAAAAACATGAAGACAATTGGAGGGAGATCACAACCCAATTATGTCCTCTCTAGGCCAGAGTAAAACATAGTTATAGCTTTCCCAAACTTCATATAAGAAGGTACCTCCCTACTCGATCATGGGTCTCGTTCTCCATAGATGACTTGAGACAAGTTTTTGGGTGTAGTGTATGAGACCTCTTGAAGATAACAATCAATACAAGATTTATAAGAAATGATAAAATATATACCAAAAATAACATCAAGATATTTTATTTCAGAAATTATATTTTTCTAGGAAAGATCAACTTCTGATAGAGATAAAACAAAAGTGTCAATATAGATACCATGATCTCTCTTTATACCAAGGGGTGTAGTAATATCCATTGCACAAGACATAAACATCATAGGTAGGTTTAAATGATTAACAATACGAGTTGAAATAAATTAATTAGATGAAATAGTATTAAATAAAGTAGTTACTAAGGACGAAGCTATAGTAATGGTACGTCTCACAGTCAGTGGACCAATTTATGCTTCCTTTGGAAACACTTCCATATTGTGAAGAAGCTACATTCCATATTTCCATTCCTAGAACTCCATTGCATGTGAAGAATATTATTTCCCCATAGTTTTAGGAGGATATTATGATATTTTTCCACTAAATATGGTATAATATATATCCAAAAATCACTTGAAGTTCCATAATCATGTTTAAGGGCCACAGTTCAGGGGTGCCCCAATGGATACCCCCATCAAATTTCCAGCATTTCCACACTGGTGGAAAACCAAATGAAATTTTCCATGCAAATAAGAAGATCTTGAATGAATCTGTAGTCGAGAAATACCACGAGAACTATCATAGTTCTATTTTTCCCTAAATTAAATCATGGTGCTACCAGTTGAAATAAATCTCTTGAAAACACTAACATGCTAGCCATATCCATATCAACTATCAATGCTCTATCAGGTACAATAGAATAATAAATAAATTTTATAGTGGAATCATGAGAACATATATATGGTTTATGTTCCAACTCAATCTTTCTATATTTCATCATCTCAATCGATACAATCTTAATTTCTATGTTCCTGAGCTCAAAAAAATGGTTTTCATACTCTATCACGATTTGTTCAGCAAGCTGAAAGTGGAATAACTCGATTTACTTATCCAAAAGAATAAAAGTTGGATATAACTAGTTAGTGAAAAGATCTTTGATGACCTTATAATCAAATCAAACATTCTTCTTCATTTCCACCATCTTGTCCCACTATCTCTTTGTCAAAAATTCCAACACAAAGGTGGGACGCATCATTTTGATTTCGTCGGGTGTGTCCAAAAACCCAAAAATATTCTCAAATATTCTTAACCACTCTTCAACCTCTTGATGATCATTATAAAATTGAATGTTTATAGATTTTTTAAAACTAAGACTTGAGCGAAAATCTTCAGAACATCACTATGATGTGTAATGAGGAACGCTGATCACCCACTGAAGATTTATGAGTATGGTATTCATATTTTGTTCAACATACTTTAGTATAAATAAATTTTATAAAAAAATAAAAAAATACCATCATGATAAATATATAAAATATTATAAATAAAATAATATAGTGTTGGGAATATTATATTCTAATTCAATTATCATAGGAATGCGTATTGTGGAAACTTTTTTTTAATTATTTTGGAGAAATTAAATGTCACTTTAATTTCCTCCACTTAGAGGAAAAATAAATTTTATAAAGGAAAAAATATTTATATTAAAATATAATATTTTATTAATGATTATATAATAATTAACACCATATATGAAAAAAAAATTATTCTGGTTCTTGATAACATTTAATTGTAGACCCTTATCCCAAATAGTTGTATAAAAACACAATATTTTGTATACTCGTATTTGGATGAATGAGATATGTTTCCCTAGATTGTATGGTTGATATCTATCTATAAATTATATCCCTCTTATTCCCTATAATTTATATTCCCTTAGATATTACCCAAAGTATGTGATAATTAAATTTAGGTGGATACATTTTACGTAATAGGGGCAATGTAACACACTAGGTTTTTAGGAATAATATTCTTCCAATAAACTATATGTTTAAAATTGTAATTTTAGTCATTCAATTTATATAATGGAAATTAAATATATGAAGTAAAACTTCATATAGGGTAGTTATTAAAATTAATATACATCATTCAATCATATTAAAACATTATAATATAATCAGAAAAACTATTTATTTAATATTATGGATGATTAAATCCATTAGAAATGGAAAAATTGAAAGGAGGGAGTAAATTAAAAATAAAATATATATATAACTATTATGAACACTCAAATACGATCTCTTTTAAGAATAAATTTTATTATTAAAAAAATTATATTGATAATGAATATAATAAATGGAAAAAATATCATTATGGGTTCTAAAATTAAAACCATGGAAATGAGAAATATGAACTGAATAAGAATAGTGCAGTTATATATATAAGAATAAAATATGGTCAATTAAATTAAGGTTGTTTCAGATATTATTAGTGTTCTTATATATAATAGGTAAAGTGATGTCATGTTATGTTAATTAGTAAATTTAATATAAAAAATTCGATAATGAAAAAATAATAATATTTTAATTGTATTTTATAAAGTGTTTTTAGTATAAAATTAATATTTTATTTCATACAATCATTTGGAAAAATATTTTATATTTTCAAATAATATATCAAATAGAAAATTATTTTAGTGATATTATATTTGAACTACCATAATGAAATCTTTTATGTTATAAATTTATATGAAATAATATCAAGAAAACGCAATTTTATTAACTTCACTATTTTAGTATAATTTATTATTATTTATATTTTTATTACCATTAAAAAATAAAATTTATTAATTTTTTATATAAAATGGGTAAAAAAAATTATTTTTCAATTTATATTTTTAAAAGAATCATAATATAAATTTTTGGGATTTTCTTAAATAGACCTTTCTAGAGGAACAGTGAAATATACTTTTTTAACTAGTATTGTAAAATTTATTCCATCACTTGTATTTATGTATGAAATAAATTTGTAAAACATTTTTATTGAAAATATATGTATTTACAATTTAATGATACATTTCAATAACATATTAGAGTTCAAAGCTAATATTTCATATTTTATAACTCATTTAATATTTTCCCCAAAATTTATTTTCATACATTATTGATTTATTTTATTAAAATTAAAATTTTAACCCTTTTATAAATTTTTGCAAATGTAATGGATTTTAAAGTTAAAAATAGTGGAAAAAATTATATAATTTGGAATAAATTATTTTTAGGCATAGAGATTTTGCAACCTTATGTAAAAAATAGTTACAAATAAAAAACATAAATCGAAAATGTAATAATTCCTGCGGTATAAAAATGAAAAAATATAATTTTATTTATAATTTACATATTGATATATTATGGAAACTATCTCTACCTATACTTAATTATTGTTAATTTTTTGATTTATTTTCCATGATTAACAAGTTGACCCTTTATATATTGTTGAAATATTTTTAAAAATGTCATTATCTCCACTTATAGAAAGGGTAGACTATCATCCCATCAATAAAACTATTAAAATTTAGTTTTATCCATAAAATATAACTTATTGACTTAAAATTTCATCATATTTTACTCCCATAAGATTCATCTCAAAATATATTATCTTTATCCCTTTCATTCCCAACGAACCATCCAAGGGAAACCCATTGATTTCTACATAAGTTGAATCTTTTCAGTAATATAATTTCCTTTTGTTATTCCCATTAAAATATATATCTCCAAATATTTTATGATGAATTAATATTTTAATATGCTGTAATTTTTTATATTTTAGTAATAAACATTAACCACCTCACCACGTTCTTGCGAGGAAAGAGAAAACATTGATAGTGCATATGTCAGCTGCCGCCATCATGAATAATGTAACTAATTCTCCATCAATCCATAACAAGGATGTTCCAAAAAATTAATTATATATATATTTATGAAATTTATATATATTTTTATGTTCTGAAAATAATGAACCATATTAAATCATTATTATGTTCATTGGAAAAGAAATCATCATTAATGTGTGTATGGGAACTACAACCTCAAAGGAATGATATAATCCATTTTTCACTACCACCATCAGTAATTTTTTTAAATTATAATTATATAATATATATAATATTTGAGTAGTAAAATTAATTAATATTATTCATTGTGGATAACATAAAATTATTTAATGTTATTAGGTAATCCATCAATATCGATAAATAACAAGAAACTAATTCATCAATGATTCATTTTTCCGAAATAGTGATAAAAATATCATATATTGAGATTATAATAATATAGTTCATTATAAAATTCCAATTCTAGTATATTTTTTGACCTAGGAGTAATGAAAATGGTATCAACGAATGTTTTTAGAAATCAAAATCATAATGTATTCATGAACTGATTTATGTTACTAAAACTATAGAGTAAAAATTAAAGATAACAAACTAATATGGTAATAATATATGATAAAAAATTAATTATATTTGGGAATAATTTATATTATAAGGTTTCTAAAATAGGATAATAATGTAAATATGTATTTTCTAAGGAGATTAGATCACTTTCAACTAAGGGGGAATAAATGAAATTGTGTTCTTGAATCATTTATTTAACACAAGCTATAATCACTGCACTTTAGTAATTATATTTCAATATTAAATTATCAAACCCTATTATGATATTATGTTATATCTTAGTCAAATTTTAATGTCAAATCAGTTTTTACATTGATGTATTATTCTATGATTAATTTATTTTTATATTAATAAATATGATTTTGTTAATAATAATTCAAATCAATTTTAATGTATTTCTATCCATATAAATGCTTTTACATCTGAATAAATTTATCCATTGTATTTGGAAACCTAATCATGTGTTATATCATGTCACAATATTATTTATGTTCACATCTATTTAAAGTTATTTTTTATTTACCCTTTTTAACTTGTGGTTTTTGAACAATTTTATTTCAAAATCATCAAAAAGATGTTCCATTTTTTAATAATTAAATTATTCATCATCTACAAAATATTCTATTTGATTATATATATCGATTTTAAATCATATTTTATTAATGATTATATTTAAATGTAAAATTTTCAAATGAGTACTTAATTAATATTTTAGAAACCATTATGTCATTATGTGGCCCCTCACGACACTAATGGGTAACTGGTGTCCACCATGGGCTCACCGATGGTGTCATCCATTAAGAATGACTATATTCGAATCCCAGTAGATGGATTCTATGTTCCCACTAGATTGGAATTGGCTCTCTTATAGAATACCCTTTATTTCCAGACACCACCACGTGGAAAGTGAGTATCAACGAAATGATTTTGGGCTTCTATAGCCATTAAATTTTATGAGGTATCCCATTAAATGGCAGATAAACATCACAACCTAGCCCTTCGTTATATAGTATCTCTAAACATATAAAACACTGCTAGTAACTCTAATAATCATTTTTTTTGGATTCTTTCATCCCTATTTAACCTCTAATAAAATGAATTATGAAATACACATATCTCAAAAATCCACGGTTCAAATAATTTTAAAAAACATTAAGTGGTTTATCGGAGAATAAAGAAAGGAATGAACCACGAAAATGTGGGAATCTTATTACTAAACCATCATATAACAAGTAATCCCCGAGATGTGATGTTTAGAATCAGTTAGGGGAATCAGTGAGAAACACGATTCTCTCTTCCCATATATAACACACATAGCACTCAGTCTCCCATTTAACATTCACATGACACCACTACACTCATAATAGAGTAACTACACTCCCTCATAGATTCTTTCCACTATAGTCGATGATACAAATTGGACTATTCTCAATGGGTTCATAAATATAAATCACAATACCATCTCCAACTATCAGTTTAGAGTGTTCAAGGTGATATCTATAAAGAAGTGGAATAAGAAACACTTTTTATAACACTATAGATCAATGAATGGGATAATTGGTACATTAATAGATATATAATATCCATTATCTCAAATAGATGAATAAAAACAGGCACTATGTTCCCATATTTTAGATATGTTGTTGGACATGCCAAGGAGAATCCTAATGAAAAAAATGGTGAACATAAAAAAAGTGGTTGAATAATATTTTTAGCATATGATATCATATTGCTCTATATGGTCACTAACAATATTCTGAACATCATCATATGATAATATATATCCTACATGATATTATGTCCATCCAAATCCAACTCACCTACCTCTAACTATAATTTAGTAAGACAAATTGAAAATTAAAAAATCACTGAATGGTTCCATTTAGACCCATTAATATAATCAATTACTACAAGAGAACTCCATAAGTGACAATTGATAGTACCATGAACCACTGAAATCCAAAAAAATGGAACATAACATATCCCATAGTATCAAAATGATTAAATCACATTTTTTATTAGTATAAGGGTGGTTATTTCTTCATAATAGATTATAAATTACCAAATGCTTATTATGGTCATTCCAAAAACATTACATGGATCAAGGATCATGGTCACAAATGATACCCCATAGAACTTGATCAAATTGATGCTTCTCCCAAATAAATAGATTACCAAGATCGTTGTTGGGTAATGTCTCCTTGAATAGAATGTAGTCGGATACATCCATCAATTTATCTATAATCACCCGTAATGTATTATTTTTACATGGTTTCCAAGAAAGTCCTTTAAGAATTTCTATGTTTTAATCATACAACATCCACTATGGAATATCTAATTATTATAGTAACCTAGAATTCCTACAATGGTTGAACATCAACTACATCCAGGTCAAACATCTCCCAATAAATCCCATACCATCAATCAACATCTAGGGAAACTAGTACAACTTATAGAGATAACGATATATAACAATCAAATAATGATGTACCACCACCAACATGTATAAAATTACCTCATGATACACTCACACCAGCATGTACAATCCCATAAACCAATATATATAATAAGAACATATATAATTACAATAGTTCTTCCTTACGGTTGATTATTAAAATATAACATGTCCCTTATAGATAACATCATGGGATAAGATAAATTATCATTCTTTATATAGTCTAGGAGGATGGGGTCCATTCAGGTCAATGTTAATGTCTCTCAGCTATATGACTCGTGAACATCAAAATTAATATATGTAATGAAATCCATCTACCAAAACTCATCATAATAAACCAATAATTAGACTTTATAGGTATTTAAAATCATATAATTGAAAACAATTTCTGGAAATCTAGTAGTTTAATCCATCTCAAAGTTAAAATAAAATAGACATTCCACTAAAAACGAATGTTGAAGGCTCATGTCCCACTGTGAAAATATGTAGTATCCTATTTACTATGTACACCAGAAACCTCTAAACAGAAATATAATACTTCCATAGAATAAAGTTGTTTATAAAATCCTGATTTTTTATAAAATAACTTCTCCTAATTTAATTTAAATTTTTTGATATCATTTGTTTGACAAAATAACTATTCCATTCAATAGAATTCACGACATTTACTACCGAGCTTCAGCATACCATTACACAATATTATTATGACATAGTTGATATGTTTCTGGGTATGAATGGTATAAAATAATTTCTGAAATATACATATAAATAACGTATAAAATATATATTTAATTTTAAAGTCTAAGTAAAAAATTAATTCATTTTTTGAAATGTATATATATTAATAAAAAATATTTTTTAATCACAAATGTTTTTTATTCCATTTTAAAAGAAATTATTATCATTAAAATATAGAGATTTTGAAAAATATATTTTACAGAATTAAATATTTTTTTATAATCATCATATCAAAATTATATTATTGTGATTTTTTTTCAAAAAAATATTCATTACTGGAGAAATGCTGAAAAATATTTTTTTTTTCAAAAAAAATATTATTTTTAATAAATTATTCAATTTAAAGGAAAAATTATGTTTTTAATTATCATATGTGTGGTCTAATAACACAAAATTTTCAAATAAGTATAATCTAAACTAGTATGAGATTAATTTTAGGTATGAAAATGAGTTTTTTCTCTAAACTATTTTAATGTGTATAATGTTTCTCCATTTCAATCAATTATAATAATCCTTAATCTGGAATATTATAAAATAAATTTATAGATTATATATCAATAAATATTAACTGATATTCATAAAATTATTATTATTAAACAAAGATTTAATTTAATAACATATTCTTCTGGAAGAAAATACACTTCTGAAAACCCTCTATTTAATATCATCTAGAGGTTATATTTAATTTCTTTTATTATTTAATAATTTATTTTTAAATAAATTTATTTTTTGGAATCATAATATTGAAATAATATATGTGGGAATATTCAATTGTATTCTTAAAAAATTAATTGTCTTATTAATAGTGATAAATACTGAATTTTAACTAAAAAATTATATTCATTTTATTTAGTTATAAAGATGAAATAGATTCTAAATTTGGATTAAAAAATTAGATCAAATATATAAATTTTAATTAAATTTATTTTCATGTATGTGATTTTCTATTATATTTGTTATACTGATGTTTTAAATGTTTGTAGAATTTCTATTTGAAAACCAGTTTTCTCATCAAATTTGCAAGGTTACATTTGAAAAAAAATTCAAATCGGTGAAAATTATTTTTAAAAATGGATTAAATATTGTGATTCAAATTAATTTATAATATCTACTCATTTTTCAATTAAGTTTTGATTTAAATATACAATTAGAACAGTAAAAATTAGTTTTCATGGTTACAGTAAAAGTGGTTTTACTGTAGCGTTAAACTAAAAAGTAAATGGTCATAAATGGCCAAAACCGTACTCAAAACCAATTTTGTATCCATAATTTGATTTAATTTATTCTAGTAAAATTAATTGTCTATTATATAATGATTTTGACATTGGAAAAATGGGTGTAATTCATTCCTTAAAAAATTATAAGTGTGTCACTCACCTCACTAATAAAATGTCGCCCCTTTATCCCTCCAGTTCACACCATCAACCCCTTATTTAAGATCATAACTTAATAAATGACATAAAAAATTCCATTAAATAATACTAGTAACATTGTTTTTCACAAAAATAAAACCATTAGGGATTTTGGTGAGAACCTAAGTAGTATAAAGTAATAAGATTTAACATTCATGATAATGAATTTGTGTTTCATTTCTCCCATCACTGACATAAATTATTGTTTTTATAAAATTTTAATAAAATAAAAAAATAATATTTTATATAAAAATATGTTTTAATGTTGACGTAATTACCTCCAACCATTCCACTTCCATCAAATGGGTAAATAAATGATAATTCACTTTTACAACGGACTGTTAGCTCGTGAACTGATGTCTTAAATATTATTCCATTAAAACCTATCATGGATGTGTATAATGATGTATATATTGTATATAGATTATATTTATGAAATTATCAGGATTATATAACTATTATATATCACATAACCTCATTATTTCTATTTATGGGACCATGATAACGTCGCTCGCGTGTACGACAGACAACCTCCTCCTAAAGTGATTTTATTCATTCATGCTTTGCATGGATGGTAATAATGATGGTTTTAATTAACATATTTTATATATAAGACATAAAAATTATTCTTAAATGATAATATATCATTTACCGATCTCTATTTTTATATTCTATGAAAATGAATACAAACTCCAACGTACGTAGGACCAACCTACTCCAAAAATGTTTTATTTTATTTTACATCCCTATATTTACTAGATTACTATAAATAAATACATACCTAATATATATTATATTTATATAATGGATGAAATTATATTGATTATTTAAACATGGTAATTTAAATGGGGAGAGAAATAATAAAAAATATAATCATATATAAAAAATAATGGTGTTATTACCCAAAACTAGACTTTAATAAAGAATTGATAATAAATGTATAAAAATGGAAATAACTAAATTATATATTTATTGATATTTATAATTATTTTTAAATTATATGTATAATAATATTATATTTATTATATATCATTTATAAACAAGTACAACAGATGATGAGAATTAATGTAAGAAATTTTTTGTTTCACTTATTTTGCCTTGGAAAATTATGTCATATTCCCTACTCTAATAATTATTATGTTGTATATAATAACCATATTACAAGATAAGTCAATAATTTAAATCATTTGATTATTATTAAATATAATTATTATCTTTTTCTTTCATAGGGATTACAATTCAAAACATGATCAAACAATATGAGATTTCAAGTCCATCATTAATTTCTATGAGGCATATACCAATTCACCACTCATTTTCATTTTTATGTATATATACATTCCCTGTGAAATTTAATATAATTAAGGTACATACTTTCATGATTATTAATTATTAAATTGATGTTTTTATATATTGGTGTTTACAATTCAAAGTATTACTATTTTGATAAGTTATTTCCATCTCATATTTATTTTTTATAAAAACTTCTACAATTCACTAGTTGTTTCTTTGGTGTGTTTTATATTCTATGAATAAATGTATTTTATGTTTATTCTTATAATAATTATTTTACTTTATACATTCATTTTTGGATTTTTATTTCATGGGGTTTATGGTTTTAATGTTTTCAATGTGGTAGGGGATTATTGTCTCAACAATTCATCTTTGTGATTCATGAATACGTTATAAACATATATATATTAAGATTTATATATGATTCTCACATGTCATGTTAAATTCATTAATTGAATTATTTTATTGATAATATATATATCATTAAATTTTATTCATTCATGGGTATTATGATTCAATATTACCAAAGTGGTAAAACATTAATTTTACAGTATAATCATTTATTAGGATTGATTATGTTCCTGATTACATTGATGAAATATTAATATATACATCCCTTTGAACAAATTATTAATATTATAATATAGTTATTCTAGGAAAATACATGTTTTCCCACCATTTTTCACTGTTTTATACACTTGACTTAACAAATTATTATTTCTGATAAAAATAATAATTTTTTTCAAAAATAGAGTTTTTATTTAAAAAATATGAGTTCTAAAAATGTCTTAAAAAAAGAAATAATAGTTTTAAAGTTATTTATATAAGAATTTGTTTCCATATTTTAATTTTTATAACATTTTTTCTAAATAATCTACATTTAATTTTCCAAGGAATTTACTTCTGGCATTTTGAAAAAACTTGGAAGGAATAATAGTTATTAACCAGAAATTTATGAAAAGTATTTCCCATTCTCATTATGGATCAATTATTCCAAGATTCAATTAAATTTTTTTAAATATATTTTTAATGAAAATGATTCCCTTCATATTTTTACTTTTTTTTAATTTGAAATAAATTATTTTAATGTGATAATTTTTTGAAAGTGTTTTATATATTAAAAATAAATTTTCAATGTTGAAAGTGGGTTTTAATTAAAAATTATTTAATTTATTTTAAAAGATTCTATTTCAAGTTAGAAATTATATCATTAAAAAATGTTTCTCTAAAAGTGTATTTTTCAATGGGGAAATTATATTTTCCTCATTAAATTTTTTAAAATGTTTTAAAGCTTCTATTATATGTTTTCATGATTATTTTGAAATAAATGTATTTTAATAAAATATGTGTCAAAAATTTATTTTCAATGAGAAGTTATTTTTCATCATAAAATATTAAAAGTAATCTTTCAGAAAAATTTTGGATCAATGATTACATACCTTGATGTATATTATGATATATTTTTTATAGGATCCAAGGTACCATTATTTTTATTTTTTTAGTGATTTATATTTATAATTGTAGGATTTTAATGAAACTTGTTTCCCTTTTTTCTGGTAAAACAATTAAAACATTCTTAGAAAAACCACATATTTTTTCAATGTTTATGCTTTTATGATATGATAAGTTGTTAAAAATTTAATAAATTTGTTTCATTTATATATATTATGCTTTGATAAAATTTTTATGAAGCCTATTTGTTTTCATGTAATGTTAGATAATGGACGTTTTATTGACTTGTGGAATAGATGTTCAGGATTATATCTTTGTTATGGGTGGGATCTATTTCTTCCATTAATTTATTCTATACTGATAATTGTTCTATGAGATCTGAGTGTACAATAGTGTTTATCCCAGGAATGAAAATAAGGGTTCAATGGTGGTCATACCATTCCATAAATTGAGGGTACATGGGTTGTTAGCCCATGCCAAAAAAGAGGGTACAAAGGTGGTTAAACAATGACTAAAAATAAGGGTACAAAAGTTGTTAACTCAATACTAAATTTGAACATGGGTGGTTTTCCCAAGTATAATATGTTAAGAATTTCAAGGTTGGTATCCTTGACATAGGATTTTGTATACTTACATTAATTCATAAAATCTATGTCTTATTTCTTCATTATGATTATATAAATCATGTTTATTTATTCCCTTTTTATTTGTGTCTTATGAACAACCAATATTTATTCCATGACTCATTTTTAAAATCAATTGAATAATGGGTTTGAACATTATACGATATTTTTATTATCACATACGATTATTATCATCTTATTCTTTCATGTGATCATATATTTATATATCTTATATTTACTCATATTATGAATCTTAGTTTACCATTCCCTAAACATACTTTCCCTTGTTTATAAACAAATTATTTATCTTGATCAAGTATATGATGAGTACTAAATGGGATGATATTTTTTGGAAACATTAAATATCATTTTGTGAATTATAATATTGTTTTCCATTTTCCAAATGGAAGTAAACAATTATGGTCATAGGGTGGGTGTTTTCAAAATTAAATGAATATTTATCTAAATGTCTGTAATATTAATGTATGTGAATCTGGGGTCATTGTAGATGGTATTAAGGGATTGGTTTAGTTAAACATTAGAAATGAGGATGAGAAATTATTAGTGATATACTAAGGGATATTTATATAAATATATCTAGGGATACCTATAAGTATAATACTATAAATTATTTTAAGTGTTAGAAAATTTATTTGAATATATAGGAAATTAAATGATGAGTCGTTTAAAAGAAATTAAATCTTTGAATTTATTTTATAAGTGGATCTGTATCTAGTAAATATGTACGAAGGGGTAATAACACCCTAGAAGTGAAGATAGAGTTGGACTCGATCGTCACCAAGTGCATGATAACGGGAATTGATAAACACGTGGTGTGACACTTTTGGTGGATATTATTTTTAAATGTCAAATATATTTATAAAAAATCCTAAATTATTCAAATATGTGATGACTATGAATGACATAAGATAAACCTATTGTGTCACATATTAAAAATAGGTTATCCAGATTTAGACATACAATGTGTTGTTTTCCCAATTATGTTTTTCCCTTTAGGATTTTCATTACTCAAACTATGCATTTTGGATTTTTTTCAATAGAGATAACTAGAAGGATATAAGATATCATTGAATGTGAAAAATAATATTAGGAGAAGTAACGTTAGATAATGAGTTTTTAAAAGGGTATTTTAATTATTACTAAATATATATCATGAAACATGACTAGCAATATGAAATTTAACCAACTCTCAAAATCATCAAACAAGGTAAGGATAGTATTCTATGGGAGTTCATGTAGTGGAGTACATGGAGGAATGAAGTTTATGATTCCTATATGTCAAAAATGTAGGAAGTAATAGTCATGATAATGTCTTATAAGAACAATAAGATGTTTTGAATGTGTAAAAGAAGGACACAAATCACGTAATTATATATGTTGAATCAAAAGTTTTGTCAATCCAATATACGATAATAATGGTATTCTTACGATATCATCGACTATTAAATGTTTTCAGTGTGTAATGCATGTAAATTATGAAAATAAATTTCATATGTGGAAATATTCAGAAGTTCTTTAGAAAGGTTATATGAGTAATTATTTTTCTTCTGAAAACTAATAGAATTTGAATGACATAATAAAGGAATGTGGTATTACAAAATATGTTGATGAATCATAGTTGAGATAATAATGATGATGTGTAATAATTGATGTTTTGTGTATTGGAATTCATGAATTATGAAATATATAATTATTTTTCTGTAAAACATTGTTCATAAAGGATTTGACCAAATATCGGAAATGGGATTAATGGACATTAATAGTCCTTTAATAGAAAGTTTATATTTTTATTATATGAAGGTAAACCTTAATATTTTCATGTTTCTAAGAAAATCATGTCTAACCTATAGAATTTTTTTATTGATATGAATAATATATATTGGATATTATTTCTAACCTTGTAGTTGAATAATGGTCTATTAACAAAGTGATTTATGTTTTCTTTGATGGAGATTAAAACATTACTGGATCAATGTAATAGGTTATGTAAACTATGGTTTTATTCAAGGAATGAGGATGTATAAATGTTTCCATTATGTTTTTAGAGTAACTAAATTTATTAAAAATCATCATAATAATATATTTCAATGGTATTCACATATTAAAAAATTGACCATTATGAACTACTTAATGATATTTAGGGGATTAATGATTATTTTGGGGAATTTAGTGAAATTATTTATTCATTTTTTTGAAGGGTTAATAGGTTAAAATTTATGAAATGGTTTATGTTTATTTTTAGATAAGGTTTTATAGATTAACATGTTACTGTATAATATAATGATTTATCTATGTTAGATAACCAATGATAATTAAAAAAATAGATATAGAAGAAATTAATTATAAAAATATTATGGATCATTTTTAGTGCGTCAAACAAGAAAAATTCAACACTTTGAGTAAGAGATGAAGTGAAAATTTATCAAGGCACTACAAAATAATGAATTTTTTATTATTTAATTAAAATATATAATTAAAATATGGAAAATGGAATTCGCAGACATTTAAATTTGATTTATAAAATAAATTTTTCTCTTTTATAATAATTTTTTAGGATATCAATGAAAATTATGAAGCCTCTTTGTTTTATGGAATTATTGTCATTAACCTTGTCTAGATCACCCACATTATTATGATTAATGTTATCTATCAGTTTTATCATTATTTGCTTTTAAATGTTTTCATTTTTTTTCCATTATTTCAATTCACACCTTTTTTATCATATTTAGATACTAAATACATTTTTACTGTAGTTTAGTTTTTTACATCACATTCTATTCTTGAAGTGGATTTTTTATTTTCCTACATTAGAACATTGATTTCTATGAAGGAATTATAAAATATTAATCCTTTAATGACCCATAGAAATTTGGAGCTATGAATTCATTTTAAGAGGGTATAATGTAATAAAAAAATATTTTATGAAGTATTTTTCATATTAATTTAAATGTGTAAATATCTTCTGATACATGTAATATTGAGTGTCTTCTATAGCGTACACGATATAGGCACCGAGATTTAGTAATATTCAAAATCATATCATTAAAACGTAGTCATTAAGTCAGTGAGTATGAGTTAAATTAACTACTATCTAAAAAAGACATATAAATTTCATACTCAATATAAATTTATTTTTAAACACTTAGTAAATAATTATTCGATTTTTATAAATGTAATTATATTAATAAAATATATGATTCCATCAATAATTATTTTCTTAAAATATTATGAGAAGATAATATAATTAATTTATGGACAATTTATAAAATTTATTTTATAAAAATTGCTTCATTTTTTTAATCATCATATCAAAATTAACTAATGGTAAAATTTAGTTATTTTTTAGAAAATTTGGAATTTTTAGTGAATTGTAGAAAATAAACATTTATTTCAATAAATAATATAATTTATATAAATTAATAAATGTAAATGATCCATTATGTTTTTTATTAACATATATATTATTTAATATTTCTTAATAATCATAGTTAATATTTAATTGAGATTATAATCATTTTTAATATAAGATTATTTTTTCGTTTATATAAGGGACTTTTTGAAAATTGTATTAAAGTGACTAATGTTTCTAACTATGAATTAACTTATATAATAAAAAATTAGTAATATTTTATATGAAATACAGATAGCATATATTAGTATATTTTAATCTATATTCATAATAATATTATTATTTTCATTTTAGTTAACAAAAAATCATTACAGACCAGAAAAATAGGTAGTTATAAAAAACATGCCTTCTCATCACATATGTGGTTTCTATTTTAAAATTAATTTTTTCCAATTTAATAAAATTTATTTTGAAAAATGAAAAACATCTTTTCAATTTTTATATTAAAATTAAATATGGTGATGTTTTTAGAATTTTCAGAAAAGATTGATTTTGTGATGAATATTGACAAATATGAAATATAAATGAAATCTACCTTCTCATTTAATTTATTTATAATGTTATATTTTATTTTCAATTAGATTTATTGTTAAATTTGTTAAAAAGTAAATAAATATATTAATCCAATTTGTGTTATTGTAATTAATTTGAAATTTAAAATGGATATATTTGCATTGTATGCTTTTGAATGTTTTCCTTTTACTGACCAACATTATTGTAATGTTATTTATATTAATTTCAAATTAAATTATCCAAAATATATGAATTGAATTTGGAAATTTTTATTCCATTTTATTATTCAGAATAATTTATATAGATTAATAATTTAAAGAAATTTTTTGACAAAAATGATTTGAAAAATGAATAATAATTATTTATTGCGGTTTGGGTAAAAATTGTTTTACCATGCGGTTATACAAAAATGATAATGGTGAAAAAGATATATATAATTAGAAACCACCATTTTATGCCCATATTGAGACCTTATCCAATATTTTATTAATAATCTTCTATTATTTGGGCCTTGTGGGATAAAAAATCTTCTTCAAAATAATTTAACTGTGCCACTCACCAAACTCAGAAAAGGCCACCCGTTATTCTATCAACATCTAACATTAAAATTAACATTTTTTAACATACCATACAATGTTTCCTCATGTCATTATATAAAATTTTTATACATAAAATCATCCATAAAATATTTTTTGAAAATGTTATAAGGATACCCAAAGATGATGTAATGTTCAACAACGAGTATTTTTCATCATTTATTCTTCCACCCCATTAAATTAGTATTATATCACTATCATATATAAATCTAATTATCTTCCATACAGTTTGATTTTATTATATTATTTTAATAATAAAAATCTATCTACACTTCAAATAAATGGGTAATAAGATATTAATTCTTTTTTACGATTGACTACCTCCTCCCAAACTGATGTTATTATTTTCCCCACCACCACCTATCAAGGAAGGAAATAGTAATATATATATAGTTTGTATATTATATTTTTGATATATCAATTTTTCTTGATGTTTTATATCATAGAGTTATTTATTCATTTCCTTATTTGGGAATATGGTAACTTCATTCATGTGTACAATGATCTACAACCTCGGAATGGGATTTGATTGATTCACACTTTACATGGGAGGTAGTGATGATTGGTTTAGATAAAATTTGTGTTATATATGAATAAAAATTTTATTTTGTAATGAAACTATTTCAATTTGGTTTATTATGTTCAATACATCAATAAAATGGAAGTAGTGTTTAAGAGTATGTACGAACTACTATCCCCATTAATAGCGTATTTCATTATCTATATCTATCATTTTAGACTATTATAAATGAATTAAAATATTTTACCTATGATATTTATCTCATTAATTAAATTATATTTATGATAGAACCATACTCAAATTATGAGGACAAATAAATAAAAAACCATATATGAAAAATAAAACGGTTATTACCAGAAACGTGAATTTATCATGGAATTTGTAATAAAGGGGAAATAAAAAGACATAAAAAAATATTATATGGTCTAATATATATAATTATGTTTCTATACTATTTTTATAATAATCATATATTTATTATCCATGAGTTTTCAAAATAATTCATCACATAAGGTAATGGTATTTCCAGTATAACATTTTTTCTGAGAGACTTATGCTATATTCACCAACCGTTTATTTTACGTGGTATATATATTGACTCTATGAAAATATATGTCTTTAATATAACTAAATTAATTATTATAAATGTTTTTAATTATTATATTATTTCATAGGTCTTATAATCCCAAATTTATTCAAATAGTAATGGATTTCTAATCACTCTTATATTTATGGGAGACATATGAAAATTCAGCAATACTTTGTTTTGTGTGGTATATATTCTTACCCCATTATCGGTTATTACATGAACCTACATATTTTAATGATATTTAATGTTTTATTTGATATTATGATTTATTGTTCCATAAAAATTAAACGATAACTAAAGATGTAATGGATTTCTCTATCTCTTTTATTCTACATTGAACAAATGTCATATTCACCACATGTTTCTTTTAAATGGTCTAATTATAGACCATAAATTTATTTTATTATTATTATACATATAATTATTTTAATTTAGACATCCATTATTGGATCTCGATTTTATAGGGTTTTAATTTTTAATTTTTTTTAATGTGGTAAATAAGTTTTTTCTCAACTATCTTTCATTGAGACATAAGATTATGTTATGAACAAATATTCATTTACAAGGTGTATATAGTGAAACCATGGAATACTATATCATTAATATCCATATTTTAATAATTATTTAATTTTAATTTATTTTCACTATTCAATAATATTACATTCAGGAATACCAATGTAGTAATAGTTTTATGTTACAATCTTATCATTTGTCAGGGTTGATTATGATTATGCTTACATTGATGAAATCATGTGATATTTTTTTTTTCAAAAAACGCATAAATATTATTAAATTATGCTTATTTTATTATAATAATTTTTTTCTATTTATTTTACTGTATTTATATACTGAAAACTTAAAAAACAATTTCTGTAAGAAAAATCACCTTTTCGATCAAAACGACATTTTTGTTCAAAACCATGTTTTATAAGAATTTTTTTTGAAAAATAATAAAATTATTCAAATTATTTATTAAATACATTTTAACACATGTTTTAATTTATACAAAATATTTTTAATTTCTTTATAATTTCATTTTTTTAACAATCTGCGTTTGGATTTTACAAAAAATGTGGAAAGAAATTTTGTTTCCAACTTGAATAGAATGAATAATATTTCCTATTGTCACATCCACTCAATGATTTCAAGATTACATTATATTGTTTCATAGTTATTTTCAAATAAAATAAATATTTTAATGTTTGAAATTTTTTAAATTTAATTTAAATTATTTTAATGTAAATAGGTTTTTTAAATTGTTTTATTTTTAACTTTTTTCAGAGTTGAAGAAAATTTTTCTCAATAAATTATTAATATTATTTATAATCAATCCAATAAAAAAATTTATGTATATATTCAAAAAATGGAATCGTGAAAATTATAATGGTTTAAAAAACTATTTTTTAAAGATAAAAGCATATGTTTATCAATAAGTTTTTAAAATGTATTTCTAACATCAATTATATGTTTTGATGTTAATTTTCAAAGACAAGAATATCAAAAAAATTATGTTCTAAAAAAGATTCAATGAATAATTATTTTTCCTCATGAAATGTCTCATGTAATCATTGAAAAAAATTTCTTATATAAGATGAAATACTCTGACATTATATATTATTTATTTGGGATATGTTCTGTGGATACCATTATAATTTATTCCCTAGATTTTTTAAATTCATAATCAAAAGATTAATAGGATACCAATTTATCTACCATAGGATGAAACCTGATACTATGATTATGATAACTACATATTTTTTAGTAGATTATTCATTTATCATATAATGAGATAATTATGAATCCAATTTCTTTTCCACATGTTTTTATAATATGATATGTTTTTGAAACCCATTTTATTTTTGGTTTATGATATGATGAATGTTTTATGAACATGTGGAACAAATGTGTATGATTTTCAATAGGTGTTGAGTGGAAATTACTACTCTCTACAATGTTTTGGTTAATGATATATATTCTATGACCCCAGAGGGAACATTGGTGGTTATCCAAATCCAAACAATTTGGGTAAACATGTTATTATCCTTTGTAAAAATCTGGGTAAAAAGGTTGGTATGCTAATACCAAAAATGTGGGTACACATGTGGTTATACCAACCCCAAAAAAAGAGGGAATAAAAGTGGTCATCCCAAAAACTAGTATAGGTAAATGGTTGGTCATTTAAAGAATAAAATGTTATGAATATCTTGGTGGATGTCTTGGAAATAATATTTTATATGGTAATGTGTATACCATAAATATATGACATATTATAATTTTATTCTCCCATAGATCATGTTCTTTGATTCCATTATAATTCATTCTTTTAAGAAATCCAATCCTTACGTCATGAATCATGTTTATTACCTATGATAGGTTGGGTATTCAATTCATATGTTTTTTTTCATTATCACAAACTATTATTCTTATCTAATATTCTCTCATGAGCACATATTGAAGCACCTTATTTATACCATTACATGTCACCTGATCTCACCCTTTCTTATTTTCCATTTCCCCTCGTTATGAAGAATTATTTTCAGTAGGATATGTACATGAACAATATTTAATGGGAAGATATTTTTTTGAAATATTGAATATCATTCACGAGATTAGAAGATTACATTCCATATTTACAAAGAAAATAAACTAAAATAGTCCATAGGCTAGTGTTTGTGTAATGTAATGAATATTAAATGAAATATATGAAGTATACATGTATTTTAATATTGGGTAACAATTTCAAGAACCACAATAACTATATCTATTTTGTTTGTATTACATTTCATATCAAAAGTTCTCTACGTTATGGGGCCATATGAACCACATGACCATCCTACATAAAAACTATTTTGATCCCAACATCAATTTTGTCATAGTGAATGGTATACTCCTCAACCGTCATATATAATATGAGCATTACTATCATGTTCAACATTCTCATAAAGAATAATAAATCATCCACATAGACATCTCACTAAAAAATATCCCAATTATATGAGAGCGCAAAAATTGGTGATGAAATTTGCACGAATTACCAGTTGAAATTCTTGAAATATATCGCTAGATTAAAAAATCACTAATCCTCAAATAAGATATCGGGTCACTCTGATGATTCCATGCCTATATCCTTCTATGGACCCTCTAATAATATATTCTATAGATAACATGACCCTATAAGTTTACTTTTTCAATCGAGAAGTTAAATTTACATGTCATGGCGTAATACTAAAGTTATCTTTGTGTACTCAAGTTGATGACAATATATTGGGTATGATCATCTGTAGACTATGAGTAAACTTGGATTTATTCAATCAAAAACACTACAAATCGATCTATAAATTAATGGAATATATGACCCGTCCATCAAATTAATATTTTCATTGAGTTCGTCAAACCGAATTCAATCACCGTAGATTTATAGAATATATAATAGCCCTTGAAATCTTCTTGTGGTATTTTGGATGGTTTGACTATCAAATGAGGATTCCTTGAAATCAATTCAATCCTAATGAAAATATTGTAAAATATCTTATCATCGATGATGTTATCAATAAATGGAAGTGGATAATGGTTTTTACTATCATCAAGTGTTGTCTCTTATAATACACATATAAAAAAACCATAAAACTTATTTTGGAAAATATTTGGAGAAACCCATGATGGTGTATTAGTCTGAATAAATCCCTTAGCATTTAGATCGTAAAATTTAACTATTTTATTTTGAAACATTGGTGGTTTTATATTTTAAGAAAACATATAAACTTTTTTAGATATCAACACTATATTGATACTGATCCCAATCTCTTGATTGGGTGAAAATCCTAGAAACTCTTTAAGAAAGACATCATGAATGCGGTATTACATGGACATTCAATGGTGTATAATTAAAATTGATTGAATTTTGAAAAAAAATTATGTCATTCACATATTACCAAGTTGATTATCCCCACTATATGTGTATCCTTATTACCTCCACATAGTTATTTATATGTATACCAGTCCTCATACTAGTTCTTTATAGATCACAATGAATAAATATAACTGTTCATTCATTCCCAATTTTTCAAAATCACTAAGAACTACAGACACATGGATTATCAAAAATCATCATACAACATTCATTTACCCATTTATGATGAAAACAACATCCTTAAAAGATTTATCATGGTTTATGATATCAATCTTAGGCGGGTCTCGTCACCTCACTGAAGATTCTAAATCAAATCATGACAATTGCACAAGAAAAAAAAAATTCTGTTGACTGCATAATGGTTTATCAACGCACATTCAATGTTTTCTTTTTACCACATATATATCTTTATAAACATTAAAAATTGAGTTTCCAATCATTATAAAATTTATTCCAGATTATTTTTTCCCAAATCCAATAGAGATTATATACCATACTCTTCATTGATCCACCTTTAGTTGCTCATTCTGTTTCATCCAATTAACAATAAAAAATCACAATGGACATCCCTCCACCACACATAAAGCAGTTCTACCATCCTCATACAACCAGTGCATGGTTTTTTTGGAATAATGGATCCCATTAAAGCATAGATACAAACCTATTTACTCATCAGAAGATATGAATTCCAATACACCCATAATGATATATGTTTAAAGAATGGAACTCCTCTTAGGTAGTATCATGTACTAGTTTTAATTCCAGTACACCAAACTAGATATATGTGATGTCAAGTTATATAAATTTTTATCAAAAAGTTAACTTAAATATTGTTTAAATATTTTTATGACTTTTTTAAGAGTTCAACTTCTTTCAAATAATAGACAAATAAATCATAAGTTATGGATTTATTCTAGACGAAACATTTCATAAACTAATAAAAAGTTATACATGTATATGTACTTGATTAAGGTGTAAAAAACAACCCCTCATTGAAATTCAATAATATTAAATTTTCAATCTAGAAGAAGCAATATTGAAGAGAAGACAAGATTGAAAAATCAAAATAAAAAAGAACTCATTTTTAAGGTTGTATGGAGCGATAAACCAATTAAGAGGAAGATGAACATTGTTAGAGAAGAGATAGAAGATATCGATACCCATTAATATTACCACAACACATATTTAGATCATAATAGTTGTTAAAAGGTGATTAAATGGGGGTTCAAGGAATAATAATATTTCTCATCCTGTTAAATAGGCATCATAGGCATGTAATACCAGATAACCATTGGGCACCACTATAAAGTCGATGGGGTCCTCCAATAACATTGGATGGTTTGAAACCCTATCATGTGTCCTTGGTTCCCCCTGTTTGTCTATTGGGTCCCATGTAATAGACTCTTTCATCCCAAATCCTACTAGGTAGTTAGTGGGAGTCACTGGAAAGGTGGAAGGGATCTTGATGCCTTTCTAGGATATTAGGCAGCCAAACAGCTGACCGGTGGAACGCACTAGAGAGTTAGCGGTTCCAGTGGTTCTATTATCCAGACAACTACCACTAGCCTCTTCCATCATCCATCATTTAAAATTCTCAACATGCGTTAAAACATATGAAATTGTGACTTAATCAATGAATGAGACTAATAGTACCACTAGCCACTTCTGTCACCCACCATTACAAATGAATACCCTCTAATTTTCTATAAATACCCACCACAATTACCACTCTTATTCATTGGAAATACGTTTATAATAATCATAATCAATCGATACCTATATTAATAAATTCCAAGGTGCCCTTATTCTATTAAGAATCTCCACCCAAACATTTAAAATATACCTTTCATGGAAAGTAATCCTCAGCACTTCCATTTTATTTCATGTACTTCATATGGACTAAGTATTTATTATTTTAATTTATTCATTTTGTAGTGTTCATTAAAAATTAAATTAATATCCTTACTAATCACATGTAATGAGATACAACATTTTAGTCTAATTAAATTATTCCATGAAACATTATGTGCAATTATTATATAGTAGAAATAGTTCTGTTATTTTCTAACCAGAACATATGGGTTCTGAATACCAATATTCATTCCCACTCAAGGATTTTATCTTAGATGTAAATATCCTTAATTGTTTGGGTACATCAATTTATATAACCCAAACTCTTTAATTATTAGATTAACATTTATGAAAAAAAATTCATATGTTATATGATCGATGTGGCCTACAAATATATGTACATGATATAAATCTGATGAGTGGGATTGAAATTATTTGTACCTATAATTTATTGTGTAATTATTATATCTCATGAGGTTACCATTATTATGAATGATTGGTTATCCTTATCACACTATGTTATGATGTATTGATTTTTATCCTTGATGTATACTTATAATGTCATGTTTTATGTTGTGTCTACATTAATATGATGCCTTGATGTTATTATCTTAAATCAAGTTTCAATTTTATGGTTTCTCATTATCATCCTGTTCTGTCACCAGGAAATTTTAATTAACTCAAATGTATTACATTAAACATGTTATGATTTTATTATTCCCTTAATGGCACTATAGCTTACCCCTTTTATATGTATGTCCCGAGGTTGCCTCGTGCAGTACTTGAAGAACCATGGAATATAAGGGAATGTTATAAAAGATTTAACTATTGAATTTTTATCCTTATATCATGAAAAACTTTCTATGTACCTGATTTTCTAAATTCAATAGGCCTATCTATCATCTAGTATTTTATAAATTCTGTCTTTATGTAATAAATAATTAAATAAAGTGTACCAAATATATCGATTTTCATAGTTGGTATCAGAGTAATGCCTAGTAATTATCATTGATCTAGATTAGAAACCCTTATTGAATTATTTAGAGAAAGTTTTGAACATAATAAAACGTCCATAAATTTTTGGAATGTATAGAGTATGTTTTTTTTTGAAAAAATAATATTTGTCTATGGATACTAAAATTAGATGTGTCTTTTGAATAGTTAAAAATATATATATTAAAACCAAAAGAAGGGATTTGGTATTAAATTGGTTAAACCCACTGAAAATAGATTTATCTATATTGAACACTGATTTTGAAACCACGAGGTTATAAACATTCAAAAATTCGCATTCTATTTATGAACCATTTTGATGGGAAAAATGATTATAAAATATTATGTTATGAAATTGATCATTGATAAATTATATCGAAACCTATAAGGTCATAAGATAATTATTACATGTCATATATGACTTCTCCCTTAAATGTTCATATGTTTTCATTTTATGAATGATTTTTTTTTGGAAATATCCATTAATAATTTTACATTCATTTTAATCAATGGCATAAAATAGGAGGAACCAATTCAATAATAAATGTGATAAGAAGTTTAATGATTTCCAAAATGAGATGACCAAACCAATTAGACTAGGAGCTGAGAACATCATTAAAATAATTGAAAATTTTACATGTTTTTTTTGATAGAATATAGAATTAGGGAAAACCATATATCACCATAAGAATATGAATGTATCAGATAGTAACATTATGAGACAATAGAATTTGACATTTAGTAGATATATCAATCCTTAAATTAAGGAATACTGAAAAAACATAATCTTATAGATGTTTTCTATGCCTAAAATACATGAGAAATTGATGTTGATGTTGGATATTTATAATATAAGAGATCATGTAATCAATGGTGTATTTTTGTCGCAAATATAAATCCTGAGGAGGAGATGGAAGTTATAGAGTGGATATAATTTCTAAAAATGGTTTTTCATAAATATTTTCCCCATCCTCTCTAACAAAAAATATTCAACTCATTAGAAATCCTATGATTTCTATAAAAAAAATTCAATTTTTTAAGTAATCCACAATTTTTATAAACAAATAATACTATAAGACCCAAAAAAATTTATTTTTATATAAGTAAAAAATTTAATATAAAAAAATATAAAATCTCAAAAATACATTAGATCTCACTTCTCAGATTTGTATGGGCAACCCCACTAGAACCTAACTAAGGATGGAAGTTTGGTTGAGTGTGACACACCAAACCCACAACCAATAATCAAGGAGCTAGTGAATAGTAATAAAAATGTATGACACATAATGAGATACCATATCTGAATAAAAAATTATCTATATATATATATATATCAAAATCACAGATTAATACAACAACCAGAAATGTAATATTATAACTATTATAATATCTCAAAGAATCATATACTGACCATAAATAAATGTTTTACATGGGAATATAATATATGATTTGAAAATAAAATATACTAAAATATCATTGTTAATATATTCTCAAAACATTTGGATTGGAAAACTCAACATCACACTATCTTCTCATGTGGTTATTGATTATATATGTTTCCTACAAAAAATTCCATGAATATTCTACAAGTGATCTTTATCACCGATAATCATCCTAATAATAAACATCAATTTTATAAAATATAACACTTATATATTGAACTCTAATAAATAGATAATGTATGGATATACATAATAGAAAACTATGATAATAATGAAAGGATGGATAAGAAATCATATAATAGAAAAGGAAATAAGTAATGAAACCATCGAATAATATAAGGATAGTTAACCTTGGGACATGGTAATGAGCTAATATTCATTTATCTATATCATTATTTTATGAATCATATGAAACCTAAGATAACAGAAAAATAAAAACACAATAAATATATAATCTACCAGCTTCATAAAAACTATGCAATCTTTTTTAAAAGATAAGGATTGGAGAGGCCAAATAATCTTCTTTATTCATCCCAATAAGAACCCCTAATATAAAAACCCAATCCTTGAGGGTTGTTTTATACCTCCCATATCACCATTAAGTAGAATGTGTTACAAAAAATCTCACATATAATATGATTCCAAAATAAAGAAAATATAAATTCTTCCTAGGCGTAATCTTGGGAGTGGGACATAAGCTAATGAGTCGTCCAAAACGTTCAACTATGGCAACCCCACATGAAATATCTCTTACTAAATGTGAGTTTTATTATGATAAATGAGATAATATATTATTAAATCATAAATAAAATCATATACCTAGAAAAATTAAATGAAAACTCTTCTTAAAGAACACACATCGAATTAATGATTGTAGTGGAGAACCAACACATATCTAAGAAGTCTTATATAAGTCAAGGGAATACCAAAACCATATATGGGGTACATTCACCCCATAACATGGATGATTACCCAACGCTATTACACAAATGGTAGTATTTTTAATTATCAACAAATTTAATAAACATATAAATAAGTAAATAGTATGTATAATATTAATAACATATACCATGACAATTTATGGTGACCCAACACAACCAAATTAGTGTGAACCCATGCCCTATGAAGATATAATTAATAATTGAGTAACTAATCTTATGTTCTCACTTTTCCTATTCTTTTGTAAAATTAAAAATACGAATATATCATACATTTTTGATGATTACACTCCTTAGTAGTTGATCGGTCCCTCATACATCTATAACATTACTATTAGGGTGAAATATGAGAAACATAATATTATTCAAGCCTTTTATGTTTATTGATATAAGGATATACTAGTGGAAAATGCATAAAATATTCCTTTTTATAAAAATTTTAATGAATATCACACAAATAACATATGAAAAATGATATTATACCGATTCGAATTAAGGAAATTTAAGATAAAAATGGATTTTGGTTTTGGTATCTATTTTTCAATTAAACTTATAAGACGAGTGCTACTCTGATTTAGAGAGAAGATAAATGAAGAGGAAAATAATGTAGAAGAGGCTTTTATGAATATTAACTTGAAAAAGATAATATTTAAGAATAATATGTCTAATAAAAAAATTTAGTACAGAATATATTCATAATCTCATGAAATGAATCTATAATACATGGATATAATGTTAGAGGGAACACAGGAAGAAGAAGTTCAAAACTATGATGTATACAATGATGGTAGGATTTCAATATTTTTACTGGTGTTTCGAGGTGTTTTATTTATTAATATTTTCTAATAATAATATAAATATGATAATGAGTTATTAATGTTTTTGATCACTCACATCATTACAACATAAAATTTGTGTGAAACAAGAAGGAGGAATTTTTAATAATATATATAAGAATAAATTATCTTATTAGATGATGATGATTCATTAAGATATAATGTTTAAGATCAATTAATTCATTTTAAGGGAGAACAATACATCATTTAAGATTCATTTTGAATGTCACATAAGTTCATTGAAAAATACTACTTGATTGTAAACATGATTATTAATAGACCAATTTTTCTTTGTTTGTCCACATCATACAAATAATGTAATATATTTAGCATTTGTAAAACATGTGAAGTCAATTTCATCCATTATTTTTTTGTTTCATTAAGTGTTATAAATTTACTTATAATATCCACATCAATTAGATTAATATCTAACAATATTGTTCAATAGTGAAATATAATAGATAAATATTCACTTATTCGACCCCATTTAGTGGATCTCTGAAAGTCATAACACCTATTTTTATTTGGGTATTACATGCAATAAATTTTATAAGATATGAAAAAATATATAAATAAATAATATTATTGACTAATTGAAAACACATATATAAGTAAAAGAATAGACAAATATATATAAAATAATATTTTTAAATAAAAAATATAGATATACATAAAAAATAATATATAAATATAACATTCTAAAAATATAATATTAATAGAGAACATATATATATAACAAATAATATATATATATATGAAAATCATAAAATGTATAAATGGGACACAATATTTAGAAAATATATTATAAAATAAAAATATTGTTTAAAACAAATATAAAAAATAATTAGGTGATGTCCTAGCCTTAATTAGTTATATACCAACATTAATTCAATTGTCCTTTTCATTAAAGAGTCAAGAGAAAAATGCATGCACTCCCCACTATGGGTCTCGAGAATCTTTATTTAAATTAATTAAATAACTACTATGATTTATAAGATGTTAGGTCCCACATTATCATGGTATTCAACTTTTAAAATAATTAATTAATGTTTGAAAATTAATAATATGATATTCAAAGAAGATTCAATAGAATTCACGATGGGATAAAAGGAATTTTAAAAATAAAATAGAAAGGTGGCTACGAGAAAAATTAAAGTAATTTAAATCCCAGATTTCAATTTTTATTTATTTTTATCTTTTTCCTTTCCATATTTTTATTATATTGTATCTTTCATTTTATTTTCCATTTTTTTCTTCTATTTTAACTAATTTTTTCTTTTCTTTTTTTAGTGTTTTCTTTCAATCTTATTTTCCTCTCTTCTTATCCTCCTCTCCCACATGTCTCACTCCCCCTCTAACTTAGGTGTAGCGACACCCTATAGCCCCTTTAGAAGAATGTATCTATTTTGTCCCCCATTCATTTTATTTACTGTTATGTGATTACTAAACCTTGGGGAATGTCTACCCTTTCCCAAGTGGAATCGTTGGTTTTAGTTGAGTATCATATGCATAGTTCGTCACAGAAGGATTATTCCCTATTTTGGTGATTTTCTCAAGTCTTTAGTTTTTTTACATTTCAAGTCAAATAAATGATTACCATGAATCATATAGTCATCTACAACTATAAGGTAGGGTTCATACTCTCCCTCCCTCCATTTCCTTGTAGTTTATAAAAACAAACTGTTGTGCCGTTAGTCAGTTCCTGCCGGCTTTGTACAATTTCACCCAATTTCATTAATTTAATTGTTTCACGTAATTTTTACATCCATAATTATCTTAAACTATTTTTTTGGATTGTGTAAAAAAGGTCGGACACCCCTTTGGGAGTGCCGACATGGTCGGTATATATTTCTTTTAGCTGGGTATTTAATTTAATTAAAAGAATCTATTGTGAAACCAATTTTTATTGTAATTAAATTAAATAATTAGTTTTCACTGAACACGAACATTGAATTTTTGGATCATTGGTAATTATTTGTGATGAACTGTATATATTTTTAAAAAGTGAATTATTTTCTTATGTAGATACTGTAACATTCCTTGTTATATTGTTTTGCTGTAATGTTTAATTTATAGCTTATGATGCATGAGTGTATCTAGTTCATTTTAAAGCGGTAATTTCATATTCTTATTATGTCATATCAGATGTTGTGCATACATTAATTAAATATAGGGTGGGGAAAAGAAGGGGGACCCATATTAAAGGCCACACATAGACCCTCCATTCTCGACAATTACCACTACGCGTTGGGGGTGTCATTGGCCTTATCGGACCAAGACTTTCTCAAGATTTCTAATATATATGAGTGACACCATTTCCAAAAGTTCCCATGAGACGGATCTATTAGAAATTTGGCTAGGCCAGCCTCGTATGACACTCAAACCCCCTTTTGTGAGATTGGATTGGACCCATGGTAAATCCATGCCTCGAGAGATACATGTCCTTTCAAAGGATTTCTGTGGACATGCATGATGGTATTGGATAAATTAATGGATATTCCGTAGTGATACCGTCGGGAAGAGCTCAGACACAAACTCTCAACTTGAACCTTTATTATGATGCAATGAGTGTATATATTAATGTCTACGTTAGATTATGAGATTTTTGATAGTTTCTTGTATGTGGAAGCATACCTGGTAGACACATAACTTAGACACCATGTCAATGCACAATCTTGGAGGTATGACCTTACTTTCCTTACCTTATAATTACAATATTTATATATATGAATTTTTAAATTATTCTTCCAGGTATTCCTTAAAAACTTACATCTCAGACTGAAGTAGGTGATTAGGGACGAGTGCCATTGGGAACCCGAGCTGAGATATTTATTTCGGTATACATAATTAATTATCTAAAATTTTTATATAATGTAACACTTCATTTTATTGTTTCATGAAATGGAATGGTTCAAAAATCATAGGTGCTAGTGTATTGGGATTTTATCTAACACCCTTCGCAGGTGTCGTTGACACCCATGTAGATTAAATGCTTACAGGTCTTGCAAATGGAAAGCCTGCTACTCAAAATGCTTGATTGTTTCGTACCGCTTAGGATAGAGAATGGGGAAGAGGACCAAGCCATTCTAGTGATGTATTTTTTTCCTTTTGTATTCCCTTTGTGGTGATATTATCCATGATAACTGTTTTTCATATATTTATTTTATATAGAAGTCATGAAATGACATCATTTTTTAAACATTCACACTTGATTATTATTATTTAGTTGGATTATTTATATTGATTCTGCTGCAGTTTATTCATTTATAAGCTTCTGATATTTATTATTAATTGTTTGTTTACTACCTTTGTGATAGTACATATTACATATGAGGTCCTAGTGTTCCCCTCGGACATAAAAAGTCCCTCACTGCTAGTCAGCAGCCTCTGGAATTCGAGGAGAAATGCTTGAGGTCTCATGACCCACCAGTCCGACCACCGTCTTAATGGTGAGCTGGGTTGGGACGTTACAAAGTGGTATTACAGTTAGGTTTTTCTTTTTGTCATGAAATTTGGGTTACACTATATATTATGATATAGGTGTTTGGAATGTACTCTTTGCTTGGATGTATCTAACCCATGTAAAAGGGAAATCCAAAATTCCTATGTTGGGATTGCATTTATAGGTTATGTTAGTTACTATTGATATGATTTCACCATTGGGTTACTCACTTTTATTCTTTTGTTATTGTGTTTTTATTATTTAAATAATTGGTTTACCATTGTAGCATGATGATATGAGGGAAATACATTCCATGCATCATAATAGGAACTATAAGATTCAAAATTCCATGCATATTTCCATGCCAAATCTCTTTTCTGCATGCATTCTCCTACTTGCGTGTGAGTGCTATTATGGATAGTGGTAAATTTTTTATGCTATGGTTTGTTAAATATAAAGTTGTGATATTCTGTTAGATGACTACCTGACTTAACCAAGTAATGGACTATAGAACATGTTTAGTAATCCTTTTGAGTTGTCCCTTCCATATCGAAACCTAGCTCTTGAAGTAGGTTGAATGTTGTTTAGTGCTCAGAGGCATGATATGTACCTAACCTCTTTGCGTGCCTTACTTGTTTTCTCAATTTCATTAATCCTTATCTAATGTTTTTTTGTTTGGCTATTCTAGTAAAATAATGTCGCGTCATATTCGTGTCGTGCCATAGGAGAGTGTTAATGAGCACATTTCAGAGATGGTGGGTCCCGAACCACTAGTGGTACCTCTTGTAGTGCCTCTTGTGGAACTACCTCCTATTGATCTTCTGAGGGACCCTAATTCTTAGTTCAAGGATATCCTCCTCAGGTTTATGCTGTCAGATCAGAATATCTCTAGTCATACCCTTCTATGGAAGACCCCACTCGGGACTTTCTACAACAACACCCTCCCACCATCTCAAGAAGTGACAGCCCTCATTCTGCAGAGTCATGTATACAATCTATAAGGTCTATCAACGACCAACATGAGAATATTTCGAAACTAAGGGTCAAATTGGTAGTCTACAGACTTATTGACTCCACCAAGAACTGGTGGGACATTGTTTCTTAGGAAGAGCAGAACACTGATATTATTTGGGCCGACTTTAATTCATCCTTCTACGATCACTTTTTTCCACATACTTTAAGATATGATCATGAGAGTATGTTTCTAAAACTCTAGTAGGGTGTTATGTTTTTGTTAGCGAATTATACTTGATTCACATAACGTCAGTGTTTTTCCCCTTCTTAGCCTGATGACGCCTAAACTATTGTGAGACGTTTTGAGGAAATCATGAGTATGTTATCTGCTCGCAGGTGAACATCTTCGTTTGAACATTGTTACAGAGATCTTAAACCAATATATATTTTAATAATGAAATGTTAGGGGAGCTAAAACAGTGAGCTAGGGCGGTTCTATTCCAATATAGGGTGATGGATCTTCTAGTAGAAAGAAGCACCATTTTTAAGTTGCACGTGTGGGAAATCCAATACAAATAGCAAATGTAGAGGGATCTGTCACATGTTATCTGTGAAAAATATATGAACACAAGAATCCACATTGAAAGAGATATCCAAAGGAGTAGAAACATTTTTGTAGTATGGGTCACCTTCAGCGTTTTTGCCATTCCTTCACTTAAGAATCTAGTGGTAGAGGATCTGCAGCTGCACCTCCATCATGTATAGGATCTATGGCTCCACAGTAGGTTGGAATATTTTTTCCACCTATCGATCCAGCCGAGATAATGTTCAAGGAAATCATGTTTCGGATTATCAACGTCAATAGAGTGGACATGCTCAGGCCAACCTCACAGGGTATCAGGGTTGTGGGTGAGGTCTCACGTACGCAGTGCAATTTACACTATAGAAAAAGAGTGCATGACCATTTACATAGAGTAGTAGTGTAATAGTAGAATATAAATTATATTAATATCATTTTTATAATGGTGACTCACACTCCTTTATATATGATGCTATTGTTGAAATTCTTGGTTTCTTAATTGAGTACCATTGGGGAGTCATGTCTCTCGACACTCTTCTTGGGTTCGGATAGAGAGAAAATGCCAGTGCCAAGAGTTCCCCCTCGAGATAAGTGGGAACAATTTTTTTTGGAATTTTCATATCTTTGATATGTCTATCATCGAGGTCATTCTCAGTATAAAATGTCTCGCTCCTTATCGTGATCAAGTAGATTTCAATCACTGTTGGGTGTCCTTCACAGCCCCTATGGGTGACACGTATATTCAAAAAAGGAGAATGGGATGTCTGGGCAGACCGAGATAAGCCAAAATATGCAGGGTTGGGCAGAGTGACAATTCTGTTTTCAAGTCTCTTCTTGAGATATTAGGGAAGGCACTGAGTTGATTTCTCTCCAGTGGTGGATTTTTTTCCGGGAAGTCTTCCCTGAAAATTTCTCTAGATTAACTCCAATGAGGGACATAGAGTTCACAATCGAGCTCATTCCAGATGTGGCCCTAGTGTCTATCCCTCCTTATAGGATGGAACCAACAGAGGTACATGAACTCAAAATGTTTCTTGAAGACCTTGAGGCCTAGAGTTTCATCAGACCTAGAACATAGTTGTGGGGCTCATCTGTCCTTGTATCCAAGAAGGAAGACGGTACCCTCATGCAATGCATGGATTATCGTTGACTTAACCAGATTATGGTAATGAATTGAAATCCAATTCCTCATATAGATAAAATCTATGACCAGCTTCAGGGAGTAACTGTTTTCACTAAGATTGATCTGAGGTTGTGAAATCACTATGTGCATATGAGACTATTTGATATACAATGTACATCTTTATGAAGGAGGTATAGATTGTAAGAGAATATGGTTATTCAATCCAGCCTCTTGAATGCACCAATAGTCTTCATGGCTATGATGATCATGGTTTTTCACATGTATCTGGATTCCATTGTTGTAGTCTTCGTGGATGACATCATAGTGTATTCGCATTCCAAGCATGACTATGAAATCCATCTTGAGATCGAGTTGAGTACCCTGAGAGAGAACCATCTATACACAATGCTCAACAAATGCCACTTTTGGATTGATAAGGTACACTTCGTGAGTCATATTATATCTGAAGCCGGGGTATCAATTGACCAAGAAAAGGAGAGTGTCTTGGTTTCATGGGAGTATCCCAAGAGTGTCTTTGACATCCGCAGATTGATAGGGCATTCTGGCTATTATAGGCATTTCATATAGGATTTATCTTACATAATATACCCTCTTACGACCTTATCTATTAAAGGTGTATATTTCATCTAGTCATGAGATTGTGAAAAGTCATTTCAGGAGTTAATAAAAAGACTAACCTCACCCCCGATCATAGTTCATCCTGAGCCTGGTAAGAGCTATTTTTTGTAATGCTTCATGAATCGGACTGGGTGTAGTTTTGATGAATGGTGATCGAGTTGTGGCTTACAGATCCATCTAGATGAGACCTCATGAGAGAAAATATCCTAAACATGACCTTGGGTAACCAGTTGTGGTTCATTCTCTACACTTTTGGAGACACTCTTTCTTGGGAGAGAGATTAATTGTTTACATGGATCATAAAAGATAAAATATATCTCCACTAAATGAGACATGAATTTAAGGCAACATAGGTGGGTCAAATACTTGTAGTCATTTGAATATGGGCTTTCTTATTCCCATGTGAAGGGTAATTCTATGGTAGAATCTCTAAAATGAAAGACACAAATAGAGACCATGTAGGTAGCCAGTAGCGAGTGGTAGATGATGGTCTGGTTTGCAGATATGCATCTATAGATCCAAGAGTAGATCGTGTAACCAATTATTGCATATTTTGCAGTTACTTCCCCTCTCCTATATCAAGTTTACAACCAACAACATACTAATCATGATGGGATCATTTTGAGGGAAAGCGCTACAAGAGAGAACCCACCACTTGGACGGGTTGTTGATGGTAGTGAAACTATCCTTTAACATGGTCGTGTATCAATACGTTCAAGTATACAACAAGAGTTTATGGGGGAATCACGCACCACTATTTGGTATGTTCATCCTATAATTATTATTATGTATAGAGACATGTTTCAACATTATTGGTGGGCGAGAATGAAAAAGAAAATAGCAGGTTTCATTACTCAGTGCTGCACCTTCCATCTAGTGAAGGTAGGGCACCATCAACCTGTAGGACTCTTACATCCTGTATCCATTCCTGAATGGAAATGGAATGAAATTACCATGGATTTAATTATAGTCATGGTAAGAGATCTTTGATAAAGTGACGCAGTATGGGTGGTTTCGATAATATGAACATGGCTGAACACTTCTTTCAATTTGAGAGACCTCTATAATTGATGAGTTGGGAAGGTTATGTATCTAGAAGATTTTGAGACTTCATGGTGTAAGAATTTATATTGTCTCAGATAGGGATCACCACATTACTTCGTGGTTCAGGAAAGGGTTACAAAAGGCACTGGGATCACATGTACTTATATGTATTTCCTATTACACTCAGACTAATGGAAAGTCCGAGAGAACTATACGAGTGTTAGAGGATATGTTACATGCAAGAATCCAATAATTTTGAAGTTCCTTGGTTAATAATTTACCTTTTGTTTTGTTTACCTATAATAATATATTCCGAGAAACAATTAAAATGGCTTTGTACAAGGCCCTATGTGGTAGACCGTGTCGTTCACCTTTATGCCTGCTTGAAGCAGGTGAGGCAGCTCTGTTGGGTCCTCATCTCATTTAGGAATATTCTGAGAAAGTTCAGCAGATTCAAAAGCATATGAATACAAATTCATCCATACATAAGTTTTATATTGATCGTCACTGTAGACCTCTAGAGTTAGAGGTCAGGCATAGAGTCTTTATGCGTATTTCTCTGAGGTTGGGTCAGAGGCAGATCAGGAGACTGGGGAAGTTAGCACCGAGATATGTTAGGTTGTTCGAGAACATGGAGAGAGTTGGGATGGTTTCCTATTGGTTACTTCTAACTCATAGGTACCATTCCATGCTTGATGTTTTCCATGTATCCATTCTTTGAAAATATCATCCATACCCATATCATTATTTCAACTCGGATGATATCAAGCTTAATATTGATGCATCCTTTGAGAGCATCCAATCCATATCATCGACCATTGCACAAAATTCCTCAAGACAAGTCAATCATTATGGTTCATGTGTTATGAAAAAATAGAGGTGTTTAGGATGGGCCCTCGGAGTGAGAGACGGATGTATGAGTGCAGTGGCTAGAACTTCTCTCTCGTAAAGTTCCACTACCCTCGGAAGGGAAACTCAGGGATGAGTTATCATATGGATGTGAGGTTATAACGTCCTGATATTAATCATGTACGGAAAAAATTTAATTCAATTTTTCTTTTTGTTAATGAGACCCATGTCACATGCTTGTACACCCCATTACGGCTCCCATGAAGCTTTACTCAAATTAATTTAATAACAACCGATATTTATGAGATGTTAGGTTGTGCTTTAGCGATATGTTCGGGTTTTAAAATAATTAATTAATGTTTAAAAATAAATAATATGAAATTCAAATAATATTTAAAATAATGAAAGAAGGTATAAAATTAAATATCTAAATAAAATTGAAAGGGGGTTATGAGAAAAATAAATGTAATTAAAATTGGAGATTTCAATTTTTATTTATTTTAATATTTTTCTTTTCCATCATTTTATTCTATTATATATTAATTTTTACTTTGCCTTTTCTTTTTATTAAATTTTCTATTATTTTTCTATTCTTTTTCATCCTTTTCATTTTTTCTTTTTTCCTCTAATCCTATCCTCCTCTCCCTCATGTCGCACTCCCCCTCTCCCCTAGGTGGTGCACCACCCTACAACCCCTTTAAAAGAACGCTACTCTTCCATATTTCATATTTTTTCTTCACATGCAGGTGTTCATTAAATCTTAGGGAAATGATAACCTTGAGAATATGGAACCATAGATTTTGATGGACTATCCAACGCACTGTTCTTCATGGAAGGATTTTATCCTATTTTGGGGGTTTTATAAAATCACCCATTTTCTTCCATTATAGGTCAAATAAAAGCCTACCGTAGATCATATAGTCAACTACTACTATAATCTAAAGACGCTACTTCCTTCCCCTCCATTTTTTTTGCAGTTTATAAAAATGAATCATTGTGCCTTTAGTCTGTGCCCACTGGCATTGTGCAATTTCATTCAATTTAATTAATTTAATTGTTTTCCTTGTTGTTTAAGACTTAATTTCCTTAAATTAATCTATATAAATTGTTTCAACTATGCCAGACACCACATTGGGCATGCCAACATGGTCGGTATATTTTTTTTGTTAGAAGAGTTTTTAATTAAATTAACTATAGTTGTTGCGCATCCCATTTTTGTTGTAATTAAATTAAACAATTAGTTTTCATTGATCACAAATATTGAATTGTTGGATCATAGGTAATTGTTTGTGTTGAAATGTTTATTTTTTTAAATAGTGTAATATCTTCTTATTTTGATATTGTATCCTGCCTTATTAAGTTGTTATGATGAAATGCTTAATTTATACCTTTTGATGCACGGGTGTATCTGGTTAGTATTCAAGATGCAATTTTAGGTGCTTATTATGTCATATTTTCTACTATGAAAACATTAATTATATTCAAGGCGAATAAATACGTGGGTCCCATATTAAGGGTCATGCTTAGACCCTCCATTCTTGACTATTACCAATATGTGTTAGAGGTGGTGTCGTTCGCCTTGCCAGACAAAGACTTCCCTGAGATTTTTAATACATATGAGGCACACTAGTTCTAAAAGGTCCCATCAAGATTGATATGTTGGAAATTTAGATAAGCCATCCCCTGATGACAATCAACCCCTTTTTGCGAGATTAGAAAAAACTCATGGTAAAGCCATGCCTTCAGAAATACATGGCCTTTCTAAATATTTCCTTGGACAGGATCAGTGGTATTGGATAAATTGAAGGATGTTCTATAGTGATGACTTCCTAAGGATATGAGACACCAAATCTCAACATGATCCTTAACAATGATGCACTTAATGTTTATATTAAGGACACTATATTTTCTGGCGATTTGTGATTTTTTTTGGCGATTTGTGATATTTTTTGTTATTTTGAAACACACCTTATTGACACATGACATATACCCCAAGTCAAAGCACAATATTGGGGGGGGTATGAAATTCGGTTTCATCTCATACTCTTACAGACACTATATATATATATATGCAATTGTGTATTCTTGTTACAGTAATTCCTTTTAGACTTCTTACTTATTCTGAAGCAAGTGATTAGGGACGTGTGCGATTGGGAACCCTAACCGAGTTATTTATTTTAGTATACTTAATTAATTACCTGAAATTTTTATATAGTGGAACACTTCTTTTTATTGTTGCACGAAATGGAAATGTTTGACACCATGGGTGACGGCCTACTGGGATTTTACCTCACACCCTACTTGGGTGTCATTGACACCCTAGTAGATTACATGCTTACATGTATTTCCAAAGGGAAGTGTGCTCCTCCCAATTCTTGGTTGATTTGTGTCGTATAGGCTGGATACTAGGGAAGAGTACAATGCCTTGCTCATGGTGCAGTTGTTACTTTGTGTCCTTACATTTATTGTTGATAGTATTATTGAGAAGTGTTTTCAGAAATTTTTGTTTAGAAATACTTCAGGATATGACATCATTTTTTGAGCTTCTACACATGATTATTATTATTTCATTGGATTATTTATATTGCTTCTGTTGTAGTTTATTATTTTATATTCTTCCTCTATTTATTATTATTTTATGTTTACTTCTGCTATGAGAATACCTATTTATTATGAGGGAATAGTCTCCCCCATGGACTAAAAAGACAATCGATTCTAGTCAGCTCCCTCATCTGTTCGGGGAGATGTGACTGAGGTCACATGAACCACCGATCCGATGACCGTCTTAGTGGTGAATTGGGTTAGGATGTTACATGTAATTAAGAATATAAAATATATGAATAGTTATAACGATATATTTAAATTAAAAAACAAAAAATTTTAATGTTCCAGTTACAATAATAAAGGGTTATATCTTTTTTGGGTTTGACTATAATATCCCATCCCATTCCATTGGCTTTGAAAGAGGTGATGATGTTACTAACATAAGTAGATATCCCCATGATTCCATTAGTTGGAAATAAATTCAAAGGGCTTTACCAAAACAATGACCGTAATTTTTTATAATGAATAATATTGATGGAACTACCATAACTTGGCCTATTATAAATTATGAAATAAATCCCCAGAAACTCACATGACCTAACACAAATAATAATATTAGTATAAATAGAAAAATAATACATAATAAATATCTAGGAATCTCAATACATGAATTAATCAAAGTCCCCAAAGTGTAAGTATAATGACTATATTGGAAGGAATTCCACTATGATCCAACACCTATCAAACATATTTGTAGCATTATGGTATAACATAATAGAATAATAATACTATATATATTGTTTTCCATTATAAGAATCACATACGTATCCCAAAAAATTAAAATATAGGGGGTTTGAAAAATTAGTTGTCAAACCGTGAGTCATAAAATGCCTGGGACTTATACAAGAATATGTATGAATGTATTTTCATATAAAAAACTAAAATTGTTCATCAATGCGGTTGAAGAGAAAAAATATTTTAACATAATTAGTAAAATAACTCCATTCTTATTGGCATATCCTTTTTCATCATGCACCCATCCATTTCATGTACCCTAAAACAGAACTACTATAACACACTAAACTAAAACCTATCCTCTATATATTGATTTATCACCATGAAATTTAGAAATTATTTCCATTGGAAATAGAAAAATTTTATACACAAAAAAGTTTCGTCAATGCATGTATGATCAAACATTAACCATGTATGCCAAGTATGATAAAAAATTTCCTTTAAAAGTAAAACTGCTATTTTTAAATAAAATCAAAACAACCAGAAGCATTTCTCCAATGATCAAAAATTTAAAAAAATTTAAAATGGGGTATTACAATAATAACACATATTTTATTTTGATGAAATAAAATTAAATAATTAACTTATCAAATCCATCTTATTTAATTGAAAATAAAAGAGATAGGGAATCCATTTAACTAAAATGATAGAAAAATTATTTCATTTCCAATACATAATGAATCTATTGATTAAAATGGTTTATAAAATTAATAATTATAAAGGTTGTAATATATATTAAATAGAACCTCAAAATAACCCAAAATAGGGCCTTGTTTTCTATAGTAGTGGATGAGAAGCTATTGAGAATTTAATGGAATAAAAATAGTTAAAAATACTAAGTATATCCCCCTTAGTAGTTTCAATTATGGATTTGAATCGTCAATATTTGAGTTACCATGTATGTTTACAATAATGTAAAAACAAATTTAAATTCCAAACCCCAATTCAAATTTCAAAAAATATTCCATGACGTTAGTTGACATTCCCAAAAAACCATTAACAAACTGAATGAAATTCAAGTAATCTTCCATGGAGTCTATTAAAATATTGAATAAAAAATCATGGTGTGAACTAAAACATGTAACTATGTTCCATATTATAATTACTTCATCCTCCAAACCTTATCGTACAATTATAAAAAATAGTAAAGGAATAAAATAAATAGCATAAAAAACATAATAAACAATAACACCTATCTCAAATTCTCACCACCATTAGGAATTTATTTTTTATAAATCCTGAAGACATCATTGGTTTAAAAAAGTTAAAGGAAAAACTCTCACACAATTTTCTCTTATTCCCATGTATCATCTTTCATTCCACCATGTTTCCACAAAATCCACACCGGGGTTATCTATATTCTATGTATAACTTTATCTTCTCAATCTCGAAAAAAACTAGGTTTTTTATAACGGTCATATCAATTTTAATAGTTATATAATCCATGTTAATAAATTGATCAATTATTAGTTGATTATTATTTATTTATGGTACATGGAATACATTAAGAACCAAACTAAATCTTGGTGGTAGTGAAATATGAAAAGAAACATCACAAATTCATTAAAGGATTAAAAATAATCCAAAAAATCAATGATCCAGCTTATTTTGTCTACATAAATGATGATGATTGAATATAAAAGGTTCATTAAAAATAGGTGGAATACAAATGAAAGTTATAGTGATGATAATCAAGATATTTATTTATTCTTTTTTCTATCACAATTCATATTATGGTTTTCTATATTTTCATAATCAACTCATTAATGAGGATATGTATCGATAGTTATATTTCCTTGGTAAGTGGCCAATATCCTGAAATATAACATCCGCATTCATAGAATTTTTGAAATTATGTGATATGAATATTTTTGAGGAAATTATTATTATATGAGAACTGAAAAAAACGTAAATGATCCACCCATAAGATACCAAAATAAATAATGCACGATCTTGTCTTCTCCCCCAATTTATGGATATTATTTTTTGACAACACATCCATTTCAATAATTCATTTATTTTGGGGTGATTAACCCTTCATTGATGAAGTGTACTTTGGGGATGAATTTTGGGGATATGGAGTTATTGGCACTAGTTCTAGGTGGAGATTTTGGTGATGTATTTTATCTATTTTTTCAGGATATAGTTAAAAATTTATTTACCTATTCCATATGTTATGATACTATAATAACATGGAGATATTTTTACCTTGTATTTCCCATCAATTTTGAAGTTACAATTTTCGTAATTATACTGATGATTGTTATATGTATCATGCATTAATTATTTATTTTTTTATATTTCATTTATGGATGTCAAATTTATTTGTGATGTGGACATATATTTAATTTGGGTTAATGATTCATTATAATAAGTACAATAATTAATTTCACTCTATTTTTCTACTAGTCATCATCACTTGGACCATTATAGATTGTTTATGGCAGGCACACTCAGCCTAATTTATGGCCAAGGTGGGGAATTGGGAGGTTATTTTAAATAATCCTACATTGGTGAATCCGATTTATTTTATGAGATTGACAATTTTATTATTATATTTGACTAATTTAGGACTAAAATTTCACGAGTTGTGTATAATTTTTTATATAATCGTTCATTAATAGAAATGAAATTTTATAAAAATCATTATTTATAAAATCAACGGTGTTTTTTATTGAAAAATATGATTTCCATGAAGTTTATTTATGTTGGTGTGTATTTTATATTTGGAAAATATTATGATTTTTAATTTTTTTCATAAAAAATTATTTTATCATTTCATATATTTTTCAAATTGATTATGTGTGTAAAAGTGAATTTGTTGTGACCTTTTTTTGAAAACATCATGGATTCATCCATGGATAAGTAGTAACCTAGATAGAATTCATTAAATTTACTAAATATTAGAATTAATTGATCTATAATATATAACTAACCTTATAATGTTATTTATAATTGTGAAACATGATATGCAATTCACTAATTCATGTTAGCAATGTATTATTTAAACAATTCCGAGGAATGAATTATCATCAGGTCTTTATTTCTTTAACTGGGAGAATCAATAAAAATAATAAAATATGGTTTTCTATCCATGAATATGAAAAACATGGATGTTTTATTTGAAATGGGAAATGGTTAATATACATTGACTGTACAAAATTGTGTTTTCAAATAATTTTAAGAGAGGGTTTTTTTAAAATGATATTTTGTAAGAAAAAATAAATAATAATTGTTTGAAATCATGGTTTGGATTGATGTTTTTTAGAATATATAATATTATAAAAACAATTTTTATTAATTATATACATTGGGAATAACAATTGTATAAATTTTAATGTATTGTTTTAAAAATATTCCATATTAATCAAAATTGATTATAATTTCATATTGAAAAGATTCATTAATGATGTTCATTGTATACATTGTTAAAATCAAGCTAGATTTATATTCACCCACACATGTTCACATTGGATCATTTTTAAACATGATTTGTAATGATATTGGGAAATGCAAGGCCTTGTTCTTTATTAACATTTTTTTGTACGTCCATGTTAGATATTTGGATGAGTTTGCAGTCATATGATAGATACTTTGGTTTTATTTTGATAGATTTATTGTTTATTAATTATCATTTGGATTTTGTAGATGAGTTTATTTTTATATAGGAGTAGTTTTCAAATTGTTCCATTTTAAATGAAATTTTGCATACATATACATTTCACATATAAATGTTTTGGGGAAAATCATTCTCTAAATGTTATAAATTATGCCATATTAATTTATGACATCTTTTGTGATTAAGCGACTTGTTTAAGGCCATAAAACATCCTAGATTGGTTTTTATAAATTAAATTCCAATGTTATGGTGTTACATTGTTGATGTGTGTTCCAAAATTGGTGTAGACATTTTATGTCATGGTGGGTGATCCAAAAATGTTACACTAGATCAGGAGTTTCTAAAAGAAAATGTTTATTTTGAAATATATGACAGAATTATGTAGGGACCTTATGAACTATTTTTTAAGAATTTGTAATATTCTTGGTGGCCAGATGTAGTCTATTGACCTGATATGTGACAAATCATCATTTGAGTTAATTTTTATAATGATTTTTTTAATGGAATATATTTGACTAATAGTTTGTATAGTGGGTGAAGTTTGGTTTTTTAGGATTTAAAAATACACATTCATAGAAGAAAAAATTATTAGAAACCATTGAACCCTAGATTAACATTACATGAAACCAAAAACCATGTATAATTATATAAAACATATGTGTACCTTTTCCTTATAAATTTATTGGAATTAATGTTAAATAATAAATATATTAATGAATAATAATGTGTATCCATATGAATCTCTCCATTATAGAGTATCCAAGGGAGGAATAAATCACCAAATGGTTTGATGAGATAATATACAACATACCAGTTACTTGTACTGAGAATGTGGGAGAAAAAGAGTGATCACTAGTTTTAATGAATTATTTATATCTTGTTCATATTTAGTTAATCATATATCATGGGATCACATGGATTTATTCGATCAGTTGAAACTAAAATACACATATCATTATATCATATAATTTTATTTCCATTCTAATGAAAAATGTGTTACTAAAACCCATAAATTTTAAATGTCAAAAAAAATTAAGGGGCATGAAAATTGAATCCAAAGAGAATAATTGATTACAATGAAAACACCGTCTTAGGGAAAAGACAAAAATATAGAGAAGAAAGATAAATGATTATAAGGGGCCCTGTAAGATAGTTAATCTTCCTCTTTATTTATCTATCATGACATATGATAGATATTAATAACTACTTAGATCAAACTTTTGGACTTCTGGATATTGTATGGAATACAGCAATGGTGGGACCTTGTCCTATTAATAAACTGAAGACGACCAATGATTCAATCTCCTTTATAATGAACTTCATGTTTTACCTATTAAAAAAACCATAATATCAACAACCACTCTTTTCTTATCTAGTAGAGTTTCCCAATTCATATAGAATGATATGAAATAAATAACCAAATTTACATTGATTTCATGCTCATGGTCACAATATTCCATTTCCATTGAGATAAATTACCCATCAGTATTTACCTTCAATAATATTCTATGAGGTGTCTAACATATCCATTGACGAATGGGAGGGATATAGTACGTAGTGTTGGATGATTCAATGTCCATTATAGACCTGAGGGACAAGGAAGCTTCCAAATAATTAAGCTACCAAATATGATCACACACCAATTTCTATGTTTTAAAAATAAATCCTCAAATTTATAGTACCCTAAAATCGTGATTTATTTAGCTTCATACATAAAACCCATCATCATATGGTACAAATATTATCCCCCAATTTTTTCAGTAGTCTAATCTCCCCCACCCCTTGAAACCAAATATCAAGGAAGTCCATGCACTTATTAATGTACAAAGACACACAAGAATTCTATATGGGACATGTATTTTGGATTCGATTGATTAACTATTAAATCATTCCCAAGTAGGTTTATTTAATATTATTATACAATATTCCATTACAAGATGATTGGAAGCATTCTGTGGGTATTTCTATACAACAAATTGAGTTACTAGTTGAAGGGTGACTGGGTTTTTTCATTAAAAAATAGTATTATAGTTCCATAATTCTATATTGGGTGTTTCCTAGTATAATATAAACTATGGTTGTCATTCGTAATAATGGTAAGGTTGTTTAGTTATTTACAAATAACTTAAATTAAAAATATACTAGATAATAGAGAATATCTAACTGAATGAATCATAATATACGACATAATTGCTTCCCAAATAACTATTGTGTCTCAAAATGAAATATAAAATAAAATTCATCCCACACTAAATGAAACTCACCACAAAACATAGCCATAAATAACACGAAATTGAATTATTTATTCACATATTAAAAAAATAACTGAATTTCATGTGTGATTAACTATATTGTATTTAATAAACACATAATTTCATATTTAAGGATATACCACTGAACTGAACCTATTATAATTATCATTAATTCATGAACATTCAAATCATAAATCTGGTTTTCAATGGCACATATTTCTCTTCCACACACCATAATATTCATTTATCATTAACAATACATTCCATAACTATCAAAAGAATAAAACATATAGAATAAAAAATAACCCCACATTTTAATGAGTTACACCATTGAATCCCATTAAAAAATATTCATAGCACCAAATTAACACCCACAAACATCCATCATAAACCACCACAACTAATACCAAAAAAGACATCATGATTAAAAAAATACAAAGACACATATCAAAAAATATTATAAATTTTAAAATATTAACTACTTCAGTATCATGGGATATTTCCTAACACTCATAATATCTTCCATGGGTGTTTTTAAATAATTCCCATATTAAAACACAACAAGATCACTAGAAATATATTACGTATCCATCGCAACATTCTGATTATCATGTATGAAAATTAATCATCTTGTATGTATTTTAGGGTGTTTACCTCTAGTTGAAACTATTTCCAACAGCACGAACCCTCCATCTATATGTTGATGTTTACCTGTGGAGTTATAACTCCCAACTAACCATTGAATATGACCCAAAATAATTCATTGGGTAAAAAAACTCTCATTATGATGTTTATTAGCTTTGAATTTATGGTATTTAGACAACCAAAAAAACAAAATTACCAAGAAAATGAAATATTCATTAACGATAGAAATTAGAAAAGTAATGATGATACTACTACAATATGACAGTATAATCCCTTACCTATGGTTTCCCCATCTCTATGATACAACAAAAATATCCCCCTCATCACCCTAAAATCATTTTTGGATCTTCTATTTATACTTTTTTGTCATCAATCATCAAAACACTGAAGTCACAATAATCTTATTTAAGGAGGAATAATAGATTCAAATGTCATAATCCTAGTGAAAATCCATTCAGAACCAAAAAATGAGATTTAGATCCTACTATGAGAAGATATATCTTAGAAACTAATTGTCTTTAATGATCAATAAGAAATTTTTATTGAGGAATGATACCAGAGATTTTGGGAAAACACAACTATAGATTAATATAGGTCATGGGTGGAATAGTTTGACATATTGGAGTGTAACTTAATAGACTCATAACATATAATCTCCATATAATGAAACAAGATCCTTCCCAATACTAGATGGGCTGAATCACAAAAATACAATAAAATCACTCCCTCATCTAGAAATCAATGCATTGGCGAACTGATCAATCTCTCCTTCATGTATTCAAATGATGCTTCACATTAATCTGTATAGTTGATTGCTCAGTCCATCATGGTCATAGATGTTTATTAAGGTTCAATGCAAAAGAATTCAGAATAAAACCTCATATAATATCTCACATAAACAAGGTTGTTGTAATATTCTTTCATATTATTGTGTGTCTCCTATGAAATAACTATGCCGATATTTGTATGATAAATGACTACATCTTGTTTATACACCATATATATATATTTACAAATCTTTCATAAAAATCATTAACATAAAAAGAATCCCCTAAATAAGATAGTGTTAATTACTTTTTATGTTACCTCTATGGTTTCAATCTTAATCTTCCACTGATTTCAAGTATATGAGGATTCCATCAATGAACATGACTAAGAACATGTCTAGATACTCATTGAAAAAAAACATCATGAGTCCCATGAACAAAAAATATTTATCAATGACATTGAATGATATAAATATATGATCATATTAATTATACAATAATTGTAAGGTATTATTTAGGATATAATCTTCTTTTACTAAAATATTGTTATATCTAGACCACATGTTTAACATTCAAAACTAATGTACCTATTTATAGTAGTTTAATATCCAATATACCTATATTGGAGGGTAATATTTTTAAAATTTCACATGATTCAAAAATCAGTATTATACATAAAAAATAAACATATCGTCCATATTTTTAGAGAATAATAATGGATATCCACATGAATATTCAGTGGGTCAAATGAAAAACATTTGTTTTAAATAATTGTTTTAGAACATTATGTTTACTAAATTTTTGGCGTCAACATGATATGGACTAAAATAAATATTCCATGGGTTCAAAACCTATCATGAAGTATAAATAATGTAAATAAGGTTGAATCATATCCTCATCAAATAATACAACATGAAACACAGAAAAAACTCTCAAAAAATTCACCTACATTGCATCCATTGAATGATTCTCAAAACAATAAATAAGATGATATACAATAATACAACCAACTTGAAAGTTATACCTTCCAATGCACACCATTCAGTTTCCCTCCACATTATAGAATAAAACTCACCACTAGAAGAAGTAATAAAAGTAAATGAATATAATAAATCTACTCCACGCTATAATCAAAATTATCTAGTTTTATTTTCAATATGATAAATTCTCACATTGATTGATGTTACACTGTCATCAGTCTAAAATCTAGAGACAAATTAAATAACTTAAATGAATATGTAATTATTATGGATAACACTACTGAATAGAATGATTCACTATTTACATATTTAATGATAAGACCGTGGTAAGTAAAAAAAGATGTAAATATTGTGAAAATAAAACAAGGAAGAATGTGGGGTATAATATAATAAAATTACACATAAAATTAAACTATACTTTAGCTAGTACTAGTGACTCCATTTCATGAATCAATCAATGGACATCTCCTATGACAGACTATTTTCAGAATCAATGGACATTCCTTGATCTAGGTCCATGTGGGTGATGATTACAAAGAGGTTAGAAACATTAATATATATCACCTCATGGTCAGTAATATTCATTCTTAATAAATGATGGAGGAACGCACTATTCATATGAACTTAGAGGAATATATTTTTTCATCCATTGGAAAGCATCCTGACCACCCATTGAAAAATAAACATCATGTTTGGACTACTATTTAGATTAACGGTGACCCAGAACCCCATATAAATATCCCACAATTAGGTAGCCCTCGGTATATTATAAAGAAATGTCATCCAAAAATTGTTTATGAAATACTTCAAGGATGTCTCCCCATTGGTTGTAACCTCAAATACCCTATTATCTGTTATACCCAATTAGAGGATATTCCACTATTGAATCTCTACTAACCGCCTTCCCTAGACACTTGACATTGGGATTCCAAAAACATGTTCACTTCTTCTATCATCTAAAAATCCATGTATGTTGGCACTATAAATAGGGTGACAACATAATTTATCACTGGGTGTAATTCCACCAAGATATGTAACAATTGATGCTCCTCATTTAAAAAAGGATTAGGATAAAAATATATGTGGACCTTGAACAATATATGATACTCCTGCAAACTCATGATCCCTTACTAATGTTACAATAAATGATCTTTATTCATTCAATACCAATGACAAGAACTAAAAACAAGAATACTTCTATACATAAACCCAATATATCACATCCTCCTCCATCTGACTATGATATTGCTTCCATAAATAACACACAAATTATCACATCTGACTAGTAACTAATTTGTCACATTAATCAACATGTACCGAAAATAGACTAATGGAAATATCAATATAAACTACCCAATAAAACATATATAAATCATAAATTTAATGTATGTACTTTTTACGTTACCTCTATATTTTTGGAAAAATATTATTCCACAATGAATACTCCTCAATAAAATTGAAATTTTAGTGATCAACTAGATAAGATAACTAAGCCTCATTTTTTTATATTGACATGTAGGTTGATAATGTAAAATCTAATTAAGGAAAAAAATGAGAATCCTACATTCTTGAAATATGAGATTTATCAGGATTTATTTATATAAGTCTATTTTATTTTCATGGCCTCACCATGGTCAGTCACATGAGAAAAAACACAATTCATGTATGTAAACTTTGTTTATACACCATAAGAGGCATACTTTTATTCTTATGTTCAATATATAATATCATAGGTGTCTCTAAAATCATATCCTAGGTAGTCTCCCATTTTGAAATAATGAGCTAAATTCAACTAAAAATGTTTCCCTACAAACATATATAAGACTCACTTGTTTCTAACCCCAAGAAACATGTTACCTATCATCCAAATTCATTGATACACTTATGTAATGACCCCCCTGCATGGGTAACACTTTTGTGCATACAATGAATAGAAGGATTGAACCTCATGTTTAACAGTTGTGGGACTCAGGGTGAGAGTAGAAATGAGGGAAAAAATCTCCCGAATAGAAGGAATTATATTCAAAATATTCAAAATATTATGTTATATGATTCAAAATTAATCGATGAAAATTATCAAAAAAAAACTAGAAAAATATAGTGGATGTTAATTAAAAAAATTGTTATAAAAAATAATACAAAATTTACAATGGATAATCCTAAATAATGAAATCCATATAAACCAAAAAATGTAATTTAGTAATGTTTAACTGATTAGAAAAAACCCTCCTAAAATCTAAAATATGTTATATATATATATATATATATATTCGGTGAGCATAACTAGTATAATAAGTATTATCAGAAACATTTACTATAATGAAAATGTAAAAATTGTATACTAATTAACTAGTAAATATATAAATAAAAGAAAAAAAATAAAAAAGGAAAACTATCTATTCTAGACAGACCAAGTATTACTCCCCAAAACTCATATTTATGTTAGTACATTAATATCATGAAAATTTTGAATGATTCACCACATTTATATATCACCACTTGATTTCCACTTTGACTCACCAATGATAAATGATTTATTATTACATTTATTCTTCTAATACGGATCACATTTCATAACATATTTATTGTGGTTCTAGGCACATCCCCACCTACAACAAACTCATGTATGATCCATCATTATATAATGGAATAATCAATTTTCCACACATCAGATGAATAATAAATGTATTCATCCAACCAATCTCAAGAATAAGGAAATCCACATATCTAGTGATATAGGGTATTATAAACAAGAATACATTAAACCCAATATACCCATATTACAATGAAGGACCCCCTCCATATCTTATATCCACTAATCAGCAATCATCACCACCAAAAATTCCATATTTAACCAGTACTCAATAAAACATTTGTACCAATACCATGTACTATTGTTGAAGCATTTATGGGGATGTCTATGAAATCATCCATTCCTTCACCAGTAATATTTTATTTTTGAGAATACACTCCAAAATAATTTTATGATGATAAGTTGTATGCAATTTTTTGGGGGTGAATATATAAATAGAATAACATAAAAAGAGTGTATAGAGAAGAAAATACACAAATGAAGGGTTTACGATATATGATACTAGCATATACAACATCACTACCACAACCTCATACAAAACCACCATACTCCAACCAATTCTAATTGAAACCCCCAGAACCATATAGCTACAAACAACCCAAAATTCCATTCATTATTATAAAATTCAACCAATTATAGATTTTCTACATTGATAAAAAATGTGTTTTCTGTTAACCATATAGATAAAAATTTAATGGTAAACCACTATATCCCTCAGAAATTCCAATTATAGTTCATTTAACAATGTTCTTTTAATAAATCATGGTTTCCATGAATCAAATTCACAACCAATACTAATTTTATTAAATTTTATCATTAATAGAACATTCTATAATTTTCAGGAAATTGAATCAATGATAGGACACAACATCCCCACCATCTCTCAAGTTAAACCCTTTTCCCATGGAAAAACCATTTCCATATCCACAATACATCTCATAGTAATAAGAAAAAACCATAAACCACATCCTAGTCCAAAATATACCCTATTAAAAACAACAACACCCCCACATTATCAACATATTCCACACAGGAGACGTTCACCACCAGCATTGTGTAGGCCATAAACTGTTCACACATCCAAAATAGGTAATTCAAAATGAAAACCTATAACCATAATAAATTCTACCTAACACATTTTTACTATTTCATTATAAATTATATTTTTGAAAACTATTTTTCTCTTTCTTTGGTTTTCTCATGTAGTTATCAGTTGAATAGACAATCAATTCATCTAAAATGAATTATTTGTTATCATTTAATGCCTAGTGATCTCAATAATTCAATAACCTAATAAGTTCCATGCCCATGAAACAAAATGGAGTACCAATAATTTAATATCATAAATTCTTCATGTCTCGTGTAATTTTCAAAGGAAAATAAAATTTTTTAGTTAATAATAAGAAATCCCATCAGCATTCAATTTGATTTAAATAGTTATGGTTAATTTCATTCATTATATATCACATAAAACCCATCCAAATGAATAAGTGGAATGATTATTTTGACAAATTAACCATGAAATTGAGATAATAGGGATTAATTAACTTAAGAAATGTGTTATATATTTTTATATACAAGATCCATGTAGAAGAAGATGATTTATGTGTTGAAAAAACTCACGGAAACACAGTAAACTTGTGATCAACCAACTATAGATCCTCTTCTATCAATCTCATTCCACAATATCACACAAACCCTCCATTCACATCACCACACAATTCCATGGATGGGAAAAGAGTATTACAATATGTGTGAATTTGTTAAAATCACCATATAACACTATGATCTAATTTTTTCACACTGGGGTTAAAATCCACAAACTACTAGGTGAACGATTCCCAATGGATTTACCTAGGTATCCCTGGTGTTGAAAGAATAGTCATGAAGTTTATTAGTTTATTATGGTTTTGTGAATTTATATACAATAGTTTTTTCAAATTCCAATAAGGCAGCACCACTCACCATTTTATAAAGAGTAGGTTTTGAAAACATATAAAAATTCTAGTTAAGGTGTGATATTTTAAACACCCTTAGTAAAAAAAGACACAAAAAACCATGGTGAATACTAATTTATTATCTTATTTACCATGTACAAGACTATGGTGCGGCCCACACACCACACATTTGGTACCCAAGAAATAGAAGTGGAATCACAAAAAAGACCACTTAGTCCTCTATTCCTCAATTATAATCCATGTCTAAACAATATCTATAGAGAAACAAGTAAAATAAATGGAACCACTCAATAATCCATGATTCTAGAACCAGTATATTCTACAAGAACGATATTGGAAACAACAACACACCAGAAATTCCTATTAATCGTCAAAAAATTTAGGATTAGAAGAACCCCAAAACCAATCATCCTTATGAATATATCTTTTTTGGACTCAACGACTTTTAAAATTAATTATTTACCTAAAAATATTTTTCTCCATTCTACAATATCTAACTCTATCTGATATTACGATATTAAATATACCAATTTCTCGTAAACTCTGCTCCTAACAGTTCTAGCCCAAAAAATCCCATAATGTAATGCGATAAATGATCTATAAAACTAAGAATATCACAAATAATATCATATGATCATTATAATATCAATATATCATTTTCAATTAGATGAAAAATACATTTAAAAATCTATTATAAATAATATTTTAAAAATAATAAGAAGTATCTTGATCTTTTGGTAAATTTTATAAATGAAAATTTTTGAGAATAATGGAAATAAAGTTTTATTGAAAACCATTGGAAAAATCAAAATAAATATTATTTACGATAATATAAAATTTTATATTGATATTTTCTTCACCTGGAATACATTAATGTTTTTCACACTATAGTATTAAGCGTAAAAAATAACATATATGAAAAAAAAATTAAACCTTTGAAATTATTAGGAATGATAGATTAAAAAGTCCTTATAAATAATAAAAAATAAGGGGAACATTAATGAATCATCTTATTGAATACATAATTGAATTAAAAATATTTGTGTAAAATTCATCAAAATATTTAAATAATAGTTTCCCAAAAATCCCATTATATCCTTTTAAATTAAAATCTCTTGAAATTAATAAATTGAAAAGTAACATTAAACACAATGAATAAAGGTAAAATGATATCAAATATTTTAAATAAAAAAATAACAAAAACCATATAATCAAATATAGTATTATGATACCAAAATCATCTCATAGAAGCAAAATTGGGATAAAATGTACAACTTCCTATGTATTTTCAGACTGGAATATTGAGTAGAAATTTAATTATTACTAATATATGTGAATATAATTTTTAAAATGGTTATTTAGTTATAGAATAGAATTTTCATTGTTTTTCTATCATCTCTGTCGGTCCACGAATTAAAAGTTTACCAGAGGATAACATTTTGTTAGAATCCCAAGTTGTTCAAATTTTATTTAAATAATTGATAATTAATATTTAATTAATAAAATATATATTTTTCAAACATGTTAAATTTTTCATATCATTTTAATGGATATATTAATTCATATTTATTCTTCTGCATCAGTTATGAAATGGAATTTTTTCCCATGTCGGGGGAAAACACATATTGGTTGATGGGGTCGGGCTAGACCCCATTTTATATTTTTTATCTTTCATCCTTAATTTTTCAAATTTTCATTTAGTTATTCCATGGATTATAAGAAATACCAATACAAATTTTTTTAATGAGAGTAAATGAATAGGTGATGGAGGGAGGTAGGGAGATAGAGAGAGGGGGAGTGAGGTTCCACTATAGAGCACATGATGCACTGGATCACAATGATGCATCCATGGATCTTGAAAATGAGAAATGATTCTAAATGTTCCATCAAAATATAGTCCATGATAATAATTTCCTAAAAATACTCATAAATATACAATTTTATAGTTTTAAAAAATAGGTTTTATTCATAGGACCCTTTAATGGTTAATCTGTATCTTTTTAGGATTAAAATGTGGAGTCGGGCCAATTTGAAGGAGTTTCCATTCAAAAAATCTAATCAAACATTGTGATGTTCAAGAACACACAAATAACGAGTTATTATTTTTGGTTTAAGATTATCTTTTTATAAGTAAAATTAGTGTATAGTTTATATACACCATGTTCTGGGACTCAGCTTTGTATTTGAGTACACATCCTGATAGCTCGTATAGAGGAACATGGTCATCAAAAGTACACAACCAGACTCTGTGTGGATGGAACGATGTGTAGAGATACACATATACGATACATTACTGGCCATGCCATGCGAGATACATGGGTTGGTATTCCATCTAGGGTACACAGTATTTACATGTCTATCATATTTTTTACATGGTCTTACAATCCATGTCTGGATAGATTTCACACCTAGATAGGGAATTGGGGGTACACAAAATATAATAGGGGACATGCAATGTGTACATAACATATGATTCTCTTTTATATTTTTCTGTTTCATTATACCTAAGAGATTTAATCATGCCCAAATGTAGTCCATTATTTTATCATTTCATGTAGATTATGATGGTGAAACCCTTGAGGTGATTTTAGGAATCCTATATAGCATTTTTTTGTGTTTAATAAATAGATATGTTCTTCCTCTAGTAGTCAAATCTAGTTATCTCTTGAGAGTGAGACCCGTTGACCAGTGATAGACCTATGATCCATCTCATAGGCCAATGATTTGGTATAAATCCATAATGATGTACCCATACGATATGTGCACATCTAGCCGAGGTGGTTGTGAGTTTAATAATCTCTATGTTTCCCTTGTGGGATGCATCTGTTTATGTTCTGACATATAATATCTCATGTAGGAAGCCTCAATCATATTACTATTACCAATGTACCCTATGGGATACAAATTCATACATATTGAACTAGTAATTCAATTATGAACCCATTACCTCAATACCGTTCAAAGGGTCACATGTAATATTCCTCTCCATATAATTCCATTATTAAGGGCCTTATATAGGACACCCCTTCATATGTACCATTTTGATGATCCTATGTAGAATTCTTCTATTTTTTAACATTAAAGGATCTGATGCAATAGTCCTCTAATTATATTCAATAGACGAGTATCTCTCTTATGATTCACTAAAATATTTCTATACCTCTATGATCCGAAGTATGATTCATCTCTTATGTTCTGACCTAAGAGACCAAGGGGGTTCCTCGGTGCTTAACTAACCCTGAGCTACTGTGTCTGGTTTGGATTTATATGGTAGTAAAATTCACCTTAGATCATGTACCAAAAAAGGAAACAAGAGTGACATATATTTTATTTGTGGGTTTAGGTGTTCAACCACTCTCACTCATTAAATTATGCTTTCACATGTTTAATAATTACATTGTAATGATTACCCAAGGGTTTTCTTGTTTGGTGGATAAAGAGTATGACACAATGTGCCTTTCTATATTATTGGAATTCCAATATGTATTTCAAGGGTTCCATCTTCTGATCCATTTTCTTTTCATATTTATATGTATAAAAAGAGGTATAACCTTTGACAAAATTATTGAGCCGATATGATTGACTATTGAATTATTAGGATCTCTAGAGGTTGTTCCTGTGATTATATTATTGAGCCTATGAGTATTATATTAGGGCATTGCATCACTAGGAATGATACTCATGGATGATTGTTCTCTCCATAGTGTTTAGGATAATTCCTCTAACATTGAATTTCTATATGCAATGATGATGATTATGAACTATTTTATTTGATATATGATAAGGGTGATTATAAACAAATAGATCTGATTAGGCTCATTGATGATTACTATCTCTTAAGTGATAGTTATGATTTCGCATTCCTTGATAAATAAAATCACTATTTTATTTAGAATTGTGTTTCAAATTTTTAGATAAATGAGTATGATTACACTCTCTTGAGTGATATATATGATTCTTCTCACCCTGATCAGATTCCTTGAGGGTTGTGAAACATTTATCACTGGTGATCTCTAATTATAGTACACCTGTGGGTTGTTCCCATAGATTTCATCTGATATCCAATGTTCTAATGAATTATGGATAAAGATCTAGGGATGAAACATTAGACTGGATTTATATGGAATGAGTGGACCAACATATAGCATAGTGACCATTTATCAGATGTAAAAATAATTATATTAATCAATTATTCTTTTCAATAGAGATGAGTATGGGTGAAATAAGGGAATGTACATTTACCCCCAATGGTGATGCAGCTTTCTCAGATTCAATTCAAAAGTTGTACAAAGAATGTATTTTAAATCATTATTAAAGACCCATATATCCACTTATGTATACATGGACAATGTTGTATTAAATCCAACATAGTTCCCCTGTCATAAGATGTCCAGTCAATCTGATTTTTTTCTTGGAATTGAATATGGATTTAGTCAATTATGTTTTTAATACCCTGTATATGTATGTAATTAAATGAGAAAATGTATATATATATATATGGGGATATATATACACAAGAATATATATAATTATTTATGATGAGGATGTGTCTATATGAGGGTATAATTAACCCAAGGATCAATTCTGGAATTTATCAATATATTTATTAATTTTCTCTCAATCATATTTCATCTACGGCGAGCCTATTTCTTGATCATGCATTAATGATAGAAAATTTATATTTTCACCATAGGGGTGGTCTACTGACTCTATTTTTTCACCCTTCTGAATTCACCTTGGTGTGTTTGAAGACCTTATATATACTATTATTTTTGGGAATAGATTCATCGTGGTTATGTAAGGGGCTTGGGTTTGTATGATTGAGCATATCCACATGCACAAATATCAATGATCAGGCCGATGCAGTTCGACAGTTCTTAGTGTCCTATTTTGTGGTATAGATATAGAATTGTCATATATCCCAAAAAATTTATTTCAGTTTTTATATATTCATTTATGTATGGTTGGAAAAGCAGGTGACCATTATTGTATGTGTGACATGGTTATTTAGGCTTATATATTATTAATTTTATTTATTAAATAACGTTATATTACGATTATTTATTGAATCCTAACTCTCTTTATTTATTAATATGGATTATGGATCTTTATGTTTCATTTGTATAATCTAATATGATTTTATAGTTTCTCGATACACACCCACACCCTATGCCCTCACTGAATATGGAAAACCTCTAGTGTTTGGATAGGTCTGATTAAGGTCTCATAACAAATTAGCTTGAAGAATCAGTTTAGTGGATCCCATATTAGGATGTTACAATGTGGTATCAGAGAAATTTTTTCTATTTTATTACTATTTGGGATATGTATGATTGAAATTTTAGGAATTTTTTAGAAGATGTGATTTATCTAAGACTAGTGCATCATGAACAATTATTGCAATTAAGATTTATGGATTCTAGAACTATAGGGTTTACTTTTTCAATGCCGTGTTATATTTTTATGGGATTTTCTCTTTGAGAGGCACACATTTATGTTGAACGTTATAATTTATTAAGTATTTTTGGCTCTATGCCTATAGTAAAGTAGTGAGGGATTGATTTTTATTGTTGGATAGAAAGGCAATATGTATCTCAACAATAATGTTTTTTATATAGGATTCACATATTTTAATAATTATAGTGTGAGATTTAACAAGTGACATAGTTCAACTATTTAATGTGTTATTATATCCTAAATTGCGATTTCTTGTAGAATTTTACTAATTTATTACACTAAATTTGGTCGATTTTCATATATATTTTATTTTGACGGCAGGTTAAGTGGATATGTGATGAAATTTTTTGATGGTGACTATGATGACTTAGTCTTCATCCTTAGGAGTTGCAACAAACCAAGTTGGTTAATCAAAAACATGCGGCCCATGAATTATAAACCTTATAGTATTTTATTTCATAGGACTAGTTATTTTAATGGTCAGTAACAATATATAAAACATTTTCCAACACATATTGGAATGAAATTCTAAATAACCAATCATCATTTGTGGTTATCTTATCATATAAATGATTAAAATATTAAAAGATACACATATATTATAGTGAACTAGTCCTGAAGGGGGTATTAATTTAAATTGATTATTTTTTAGAATATGTTCAGTATTTATTCTATGATAACATCATGAATTCTTGGGACTAATTTCATATGAGGATTCTCAAAGAGTATCTGGTCACTAATAGGATAATGTTGACAGTTTTCTAACCTCATTGGTGATTCTGAGGTTTAGGATCATTAGAAAGGTTTGATAATTTATGATTGGTGATAATACCTTGTATCTTGGTGGTGATACTTGATCATAACGTCTCGGTAAGAGATATAACAGCCCTTAGTTTTTAAGTTGTCTCCCATAGGTTTATGTTCCTTATGATTGAGGAAAACCTATGTGGTAGAAGTTTTCCTGGGGATATGAATTTCTATTTCTTGAATGAGATTGGATGTAAGCTTTTGAGATCTACAATTGTTTCATTATTGGTTTTTACGATGTAATCCTATTAATGTATTTGGATTTTTATTAATCACCTAGGGGGATTTATAATCAAGACTGTGTTCGATGGAAAAAAATATTTGTGTTCTAAGATTTTTTTACAAATATTTTTTATTTTTCAAATTTAGTAAGATCAGGGGTAGTTACTAATGACTAGAATGGTGCTCGGTGGAAGATTTTTTTTATATAAACCCTTGCATTGTCAAGGTTCATGAATTTGAATAGGAATTCTAATGGGGATTCTAGATTACTTGATACTGATTTGACATATTGAATGGTCATCATAGTATTGATATGGTTGAATAATGAGAGTATTGGTAGATTGATAAAGGTTCACACTGGTTATTAATGGATCAATATTAATTGTAAATCTGTGAGTGTCATGTTGTGAATTGAGGAATTAATGTTTTAATAAATTTCCATGGGCATGGTTTTTTGGGAGATTTAGTTAAAATGATAAATTTTCCACCATGGCAGAGGAGGCATTAAGGATGAATCACGTTTCATGAGAGTGTTGACCCATTTTTTGGTCCTAAGATTTCATTTTTGGGAGAAGTAGTTTCATGATTTTTTTATGGATATTGTAGCCTATTCGAAGAGTGTGTGGCACATGGTGAGAGATAAATGACTTCAGGTGGAATCATATTGAACTTCACATTTGATATCATAATTGTTTATCATAACATCAACTATAGTGTGATGATAAGAATTATCACTATGCTGCTCTTCTTTTATTTTTTAGTACATATCATGGTTTGAAAAAGATATATATTGGGGTTTTTCTTAAGGAGAGGTATATGGTTATCCATACTGTGTGCAGTGCACCATTGGATATTTAAGTGCAATCACCATCTTTTTTAATTAATATTTGGTGTTTTACATGTAATCTCTTATTGTTAAGCTGAAATGGATTATATCGAGAGGCAATGATAAAGATCCATGGTGGAAAGTAAAATATCAGTCAGATTTAAGTGTCTTAAGTGTATGAGAAAGATGTTGAAAAAATGATACTATTTTCAAGAAATTTTTATGGGTTTTTTATATATATTCATGGGATGATATCATAGATAATGGTGTTCCAAATATGTATTTTTATAGATTTCATTGTTTATGGTGGGGAGATTGTAATATTCAGTGTTTTTTATTACAATTCTGAGTAGAAATTTAAAATTTTCATTTCCGTTCATTATAAGGTGTAAAATTTCCCTTATCTCTTATAATATGATATAATATAATTTTTTTGAACAATACTTTTGGCACCATAATATTTTTTTACACTAGGAAAGGAGTTGGTGAAATTCAATGAAAATATAATTTTGTGGAATAATTAATTTTTAATATGTATTTATAGAAATATTAATGTCATCAAACAAGTTTGTTTGACCATATCATTTGAATGAAAAATTTAATTGATATTAAATCTAACCCATTGAGTTTGGAAGTATATTTATTCACTATGGTGTGCATAAACACATTTTAGGCATCAAGAATGGGCTGATAAAACTTTTTTCTTTCTCTGTTTTTTTATTTTTCCAAATATTATTTCTTAATTCACTCAATTCTCATACACTTCACTAGGGATTATATTTCATGGGACTAATAGGGAAATTTATAGTGGTTGAGAGAGATGATTAGGAAGGGTGGTCCAACCATGATGATTAGGATGCGCCAGATCATCATGCGACATCCATATATTTCCGAAATGGAGGAAGCAACAACAGATTCTAGAATAAGATAGGTTGTTTTAATTTTTGGTCATAAATAAGAAATTAATTTAACCATATTCCAGTATTAAAACCAATATATTCTATATTAGGAATACTTTAAGAGTGATCTATAGCTTTTAAGGTATAAATTGAGGTTTTGGACCCATTTTAGGAGTTTCCCATTCGTAAATCGAGATCACACATCATGTAGTTCAATAAAAAACTCAACGTGTTCTTCTTATTCACAGAATATAACCATTTTTGAAGTATATTCCAACAATTGGATGTAGACATCATGTTGTGTTACAAGTTGAGGTTAATTTTTACCTTTCTGGATAGCCTGTGTAGGGGAACATCAACATATAATGTACATAGCCAAATACCATGTGGGATTCACACGATGTATATGTACATAAATAGGTGAGGTATATAGACATTCTATTTGTGTTTCATGGGATATAACCCCATTTAGGGTTTGTTCCATGTACAAGATCATTATGTTTTGTATATTGGATTACATTCTATATCTAGATGATGTACATTCCCAGTTGTGGATTTGGGTGTACAGTTTGTGTACTTGGGTATACACATAGTGTAATTCCCCCTGACAAGCAATTTTATACTTTTCCTTATATTTGTGCATGGGAGTCAGAATTGGACCCATGGGTAGACCATTTTGAGGATCATTCTCCATAGATCGTTTTTTGAAACCCTTAATGTGAATTGATGACTTCGAGTAGATATTTCATTCTTTTCTATAATAGAGAGGTAATTCCTTTAGAAATTTAATATGGTTGTGTCCTAATAGTGATACCCCATTATATGAGATGGTCCATAACCCATCTCTCTAACCAATTATTTTGTAGCTTTCCATGAGGATGACTCCTTTTTTATATGTCGCTATCTGAACTATGAGGCCATGAATTTATTTCTCTCTAGGGAACCTTCTGGGATTATTATTCTTATGTTATTACCTCAAGGATATTATTTAGGATTCCTATATCATATATCTATCCCTGTGTTTCCATATTCGATACCATTTCTAAAATATAGACATAGTGAATCCCATAGGGGATCCCTTTTCCTTTATATCATTATAATGATCCCATGTAGTCTTCTTCTACTTTTTATGAAATTATTTACTATCCTGTGAAGGACAACCATTCATAATTACTATCTAAATGATTTTATTATAGGATTCCCTTAATTCCTTCTGATTAGAGGACCCCATGTAGGATTACCACATTTACCTTCATTGTAGATTATCTAGAGTTTGACTCGTATGCATAAGGTTAGTCATAAATGATACCAAGTAGTATTCATATCCGGTGTTTTGACATGAGGGACCCCATGGGTTCCTCGATGAATGAATTGTTCTAAATTATTACTTTGGTGTTGTGTATATATGGTAGTGAGTGTCACCATAGAACTCATCAGAAAAATTTATTCCTGAGGGGATGAAATATCAGTTGTATGATTGGGGGTTTGTACACCCTCACTAGTTACTTTATCATTTCACATTTGTTCTGATGATTCAATGAAGAATACCATACGTGCTTCATTGTTGGTGGTTGATGAGACTGTTGTGATGCTTATTTCAATTTTTATTGTGATTTCTAGACATATTTATTAGGATCCTACTTATGATTCTTGTTATTTTCATATTATTTTTATAACCATATATTTTATGTAGGATATTTATACTTAGCATATATGTTTGAAGATTATATAATTGGTATTTAAAGACATTCTTGAAGTGAACTTATAGTCAAGACTATGAATTTGACATAGGGTAATGACATCCCTAGTATTGATACTTATGGATGATTATTCTCTCCCATGTGATATGGATTATCCTAATCCCCAAGAAAAGTTTTTATTGTTGAGGATGGTTTTTCTCTTGACCATTTGACATGTGATGAGGATACTAAATCTATCATTAATATTATTAAACTAATGGATTATAATACCCTCCCAAGTAAAAGGTATGATTACACTCTCCCTTACTAATTAAATATATGTGGTGTTCGATATGAAGTTTTACATTTTTGCATACCTTTGGATTATTACACCATCCCACACGATAAGGAATATCACACACTCCCTAACCATAAACGATGAGGGGTGGGCACGGTGTATCACTGATGAGATCTCCATAGTGTTCCCCTTAGGGTGATACACTTAGGATTCATCTATGTTCTAGTATCATTTTCTATTTTTTACTGGGACCAGTCCTCATACATCAAACTATATTTAGATGGAATAATTGGGATAACATCCATCTTAGTGACCATTTACTGGTTGTTCATAAATATACTGAAATCAATTATTTTAGTTATTAGAGGCATGTTTGGGTGAGCTTTGGGATAGGACATGTATTACCTTTTGATGATAAAGCATGAATTGTGTCACTTTCAGTACTTGATGAAAAAGTTATGGTTGATTGGGATTATTCACTAAGATATCAACTTAGTATACACAACATGGGTGGTATGACATCCAGATCAGTTCCCTAGTCACAATGAGACTAGTCGATCATATTTTTATCCCGATATTGTATTTGGATTGAGTTTTATATTTTATTTTTACCATTATAACTTGAAAAAGTATATGTGAATATATATATATATATATAAATTATTACCTATACTTATATATAATTGAATTGTGTCATGATGATCAAGATCATAGACCCATGGATCGGTTGTGGACATGTTCCTTTTATTTATTTAGTTGGTCTTTTGGTTGTGTCTTGGATAGGCGGAGCATATTTCATGAACATGTAATTCTGAAAAAAGACCTATAAGTTCATCTTTGGGGTGGCCTACAGAGGTTATTTTTCAACCCTGTATGTGCACAATAGTGTTCCCTAATACCTTATTTCTACTTTTCAGTTTGATATTGGATGTTTGGGGTTTAGGGCTGAGTCCCTAGGATTCATGATCGATTTGAGCTTCTCTCATGGATTATTATAATCAAGCTGGTTCTATTCAACAATGTCTATAAATTGGTAATGTTGTATGTCTCAATATTTATAGTAAATCCTTTATATTTTATATCAGCTTCCATTATATGCCCTTATATATATAGTCGACCTAGTGGGTGTTCAAGCCTGTTTGTATGACATGGAATTTTTTGGGATTTTATATCATTTCATTTATTATTACATCGAGATAAAATTTATTTATTTACTATATCAACACACTTTTTAGTTATTACCTTAGATTATATCAAGTTATTATTATTATGTTTAATATAATATTATGAAATATTCTTTCTATAGACACACCATATGCCCTGGTTTCTAGTTGTAAGCCTATTATGTATAGATAGTTATTCATGAATACTTTTGATTAATTAGATCGAAGAACTGGTTTTTTCCCTCTTAGGTCAGGATGTTACAAAACAATTGATGGATTTGGTCACCATTGAATGAAAAACCTTAATAGAGAGAACAAAAAATTTTAAAATTAAATAAAATGAATAATGTGAATATCAGGACATTGAATATCAAATTTTAAGTATATATACAATATAAGTTAAAATAGGTTCATTCTACAAAACTGAACTCAGTAAAAGAAAAACATGCAAAGAAATCATTAAAGATTTTATTGTACATGAATAAAAATCTATTAAATGAATAAAATTAATCTGTATTTATAAATTTCATTAATAAAATTAATAACATAAGGTAATATCTTTTTGTGGTATTGAATCAAAATAAAACCACATTAAATGAAACATGTTTCACAGTATGATAAATATATCATTTAATTGAAATTGAGACCATGAAGACCTTATATAAAACTTCTTATTATTCATCCATTCAATTACATCCACATGTAATAATTTTGGTTTTATTATTCTGATTAATAAAAACTTTATACATATTAATTTTACATTATATTATCAATTAAACATTCCTTACAATCCATATATTAATTTCTTAATATTAAAAATAATATTCATGTATTGACAGTTCTGTTTCTCATACATGAATTGGTTTATAATTAAAATAGTATAGTTTAGTTCATTGATTCATCACCTATATATTATTATTTATATGTAAATTTCTCTGTACTATATAGTTATAGTCTCTCATAGTCATTTTATGAAACTTATGTTAATTTGTTTTGAATGAAATGTATATAGAATTCCATTTTTCACTGATTTTGACAAAAGTACATAATTTATATAAAATAAAACATAATATTTTCTATAAAAAATAATGAAAAAATTATATTCATAATTATTACTTCTTATTATAAAAATTTAACCATTTATAATTATTTGTAACATTAATATTTTAATATTTTCCTTGTTGGTGATAAAACTGACCATGAAAACTTGTTATAACTATAGAATGTATTTGAACATGTTAATCAATAATGATATATTTTTTTATAAAATAAAAATGACTTGGGGAAAATATAATATATTTATTAGAAAAATTATGAAGTGTATGATAAATATGCTAAATGATTAGAATAGTAGGGGAATATTAATTTTGTAGTGTCTCGGTATGCCTATTTTAGACAATTAAATATTCAAAAGAATAATTGTATTAAATACTCTATCAAAATAGATAAATTATCTTTCCTCAACCTCAATAATTTTATAAGTATCAAATTTATTCATAATATAATTTTTATAATCATTAAAAATAATGATCTGATGATAAATTAAATATTTCGGTCACAATGGTGGTAGTATAAAGGTAACATGTCCAACACATTCATTTTCTATCAGAGGAGAGGAAGGAAGACAATTATTTTTATTATAATAGTAATATTTGTTAGTATTATAATGTAAATTATGTAATTTTATGATTATGGTAATTATATAATACTATGAGGTGGATTAAAAAGACTTGAATGAAATTAGTTAAGATAATTACCAATTCCATTTATATCTTCTATTCAATTAAACATAAGGCCTTCATAGGATAGGTTCATGGGCACATCTAATCCATGAAAAAGTAAAGGGAATTTTAGAGAGGTATTTGAGTATACAGTTGATATAGAAATGTACTCATATGTTATTTTTAATGTTAATATTTTGTCACTTTTTAGTGAAAATTTAATGGGGTTTTCATAAATATTCAATCATTAATGGTCTAGAATATACCACTATAAAATTCTATGTAGATCATAAATTGAACATTATTGATGTTTATGAATATTTATATTCTCCTAGATGAAACAAATGTTTTTTATTTTTAAATCATCGAATTAAATATATATTTAATATTAAAGTCCCAATCAAATAATTTTCTAGAAAATTCAAATAATTTGACTTCAATGATATCTGGATAACCATGTAATTCAAATCTAGAAATTAAAATTTTATATTACATATCATTTTTATACCGTAATTTATATAACAGTTTCACTAAATAAAAATATTATATGTTTTAATATTCATAAAACGATTTAATTTATGTTATTTTGAGTTCCACTTTCAGTATATCAAAGTCGAATAATCATTTTAGAAAAGTAAAAATTTATTTATAATTAATAAATAATTACTAAAAATAATTATATTTATTAATCATAATCATTATAATATAGAACAACGAATAATTCATTTTTATTTTTATCATTATCAAAATAAAAAAATTTATATTATTATTGAGTAGAGTGTCATTTTTTGAATTATAATATTTTTCTTAGAATAGAAATGTCATATTTGAAGAGAGGAGACACAAAATTCTTGAAAAATTTACAATAGATAATCTATAAGTCGACAAATCATGTCCATCTCATTAATGGAATTTTTTGGAGGACATTTTGATTCATTGAAATATGATTTAACAAATTAATAATATTTTAAAATATAAAGGGATGAAAAATATTTTTTATGGTATATTATTTATATTAATAAAAATGTAAGGTTATTTATTAACTGAGTAAATCATGATTATTTGAAACATGAAAAATATTGTACAAGATAAAATTTCTAGTGATGGTAAAATTAATTTATAAATCAATACATAACATAGAAAATATTAATAAAAAAATTAATCATAAAAAAAATTAAAAAAACATCATGTACATTCTTAATTTTTAGGATTTTTTTTGTTTATTGTTAAAAAAACTGTAGTTTTTTTAACATTCATGTCATGTTAAAACTAAGGGGTAATTTTGAGAAACTAATAGACAAATAATTTCAAAACAATGAATAATGTATAAACTATGTTCAAAAAAGTCATTCAACAATTTATATAGTTTTAATATTAATTTTAAATTCATTATTATATTCTTTAAATAATTTTGTTCAATCTAAAGGATTTTTATCATTTTATTCTATGAGTATATGTTGATGATTTCATAATATTTATGATATTGGTAAACATAATATATATCAATATTCAAATAAATATAAACCATTTTTTTAAAAACACATAGTAATAATATCTATTCATAATTACAAAAAAATATGTAATTTTTATGAATATTAAATTCATAATTTATGAAATAAATTTTTAAATAATATTTTACATAGAAATATATTTTTTTGATAACAAAACAATTTAGTTTTAAATGAATATAATTTCATTATTTTATACCAAGATATAATTTTTTTCATAACAATAAATATTAATACCATCATATATAATTAATATGAATATACATTTATATAATATTTAAAAATTATATAATTATTTTAATAGTTCAAAATTATAAATTATGTTATTGAAATTTACACAATCATTAAAAACATCAATTATGAGATGAAGAAATAACAATAATTTTTAATGTGTTATGGATTTATAATTGAATATATAATATATTTTCAGATAGTATATGAACTCATATAAGTTTTAAAATAATATATATAAATTGACGACCATGAATATTAATAAACCTAAAAATTGATATCTTATAAAAATAAAAGGGTAATCTCATAAAAGACTTTTGTAATCATAAATTTATTCTATTTTATAAATTAAAAAAAATTATATTGTTTTAATATTTTATTAATTTAAAAATTGTCCCTATAGTTATTTTTTTCTTATAATTCTTCCAAAATTATATAAATTCATTCCACTAAACTAACATCTCCTTTAAAAACAAGTGAATCCACCATATTAGTAGTAATAACTATATATTCAAATTTCCTCAAAAATTTTATTAATCATTATTATAACACATTATGTCATCAATTTATTAACATTTTATTTTTTACTTTATCTTGAAAAATATATTTTATTTTAAAATATTTTTTTATTGGACATTATTTTTTTTTATAATTTTTAACCTTATAATTCATAGAAAATATAAATTTATAGATTATGTTTTTGAAAATTTTATCTTTATAATATTCTTATTTTTGTTCTTGAAACTCCAGTTAATATATGATTGACACTTTTCACAACATTATTATAACTATAGAAGTCATTTTGAACATATTTAGTGGGTTCATTGTTAAATATGACAATCCTGAATATTTTTATTATCCGAAATATCATTTTTATTTATTTTTGGGATTATACCATTTCTATAGTATAATTATCAATGTTGAAATTTAATTTGGTCCTATGATATTATTATTCTAATAATAATTAATTATATTTTTCAATTTCAATATTTTTTTAAAATTTTATATATATCCTCTAATTACGTTTCATTGATATGATACCCCTTTAAATAATCAATCTATTTAGAAAAAACATAAGTTTTCATCATAGAATTATTCAATGATATTTAATGATTGAGGATTGTTCATAAATATTTAGAAGTACGTGTCTATCAATGAGTAAATTCTAAAACATAAATTATGCTCCCTCTTCAAAAAACCATATTCAAGTGTCATTATCATTTTTATCACTAATATCTTTATCAATTGTGAATTTATCACCAACATCTTTTATAAAAAATAACTCCCCCTTGGAATCAATTGATGTTTTATTTTCTTTCCAATTATAACCACATTATTCATCATCTAATTAATACAATAGAATTTTTTATTATGTTTTTATTTATTACCTTTTACCTTTAAGGAAACATTTTTTTTCTAAAATTTGAAGGTTCATAATTAAAAAATAATTATATTAACTTGTCTTCATCATCATTTTCATCTTCATTAAAATTTATATAATAGGACATGAATTATGTAATTGATCTAACTATAAATTTCATTTATATAATCATACATTTCATCTTTTGACATACATTTTAACAACATATCGACATTAATAAAATTAATGTGTAATATTTTATCTGAAAATGTTTACCATATATTGGTTTTTTTCATTTTCATAATATCAAGTAGAATTTAGACATTCATTAAATATTTAATGGTAATTTCCTTTTCATTTGTACACTTGTTCTTTATAGTTCATCCGTTTGTAGTTTTATATGAAATTAAAACTATTTGGAATTAATTTCCATGAAATATGTGAAGGCAATGGCCCTCAATTGTATATAATAATACATCAACTAAATGCATTAAAATACAATTTAAAATCATAACCCTATTGCAATCTCTAAGAGTATCTTCAAATCATCTAAAAAAGAAACCTCATGGTCGAAACTTATAGTGATAAAATTAGAAAATTTCTTACTAATATTATGTATATATTTATATAATACATTCGAAATATATTATTAATGTTATTTAAAATTGAAATTCTATTACAATATATTTCCCAATATATCATTATTCTTTATTCTTAATTAACATAATATTAACACATTTCATCCATAAACTACTTGATTATATAAAATTATAAACACAACTAACAATTTCAACATCCCTCCTATGAAAAAAATAAATTTATATACAACTATTAATTAATAAATACCCATTATTAAAAACTTCATAATCTCTAATTTAAGTAGAAATGCGTATGAAAATGTCATATCCTTGCATATGTAATAATTCATTCCATAATATCTAGGATTTACATTTATATTAACTATATTACTATGTAAAATTGTTAATATGAAAATATTAAAAGTAACGATGCTCACAATAATAAAATTCTACACTCCTATGGATATTCAAAGAAAAACATGGATGTTCATGGATACCATATGAACTGGATATAAATAGTTACAATTTTGTATGTGGGGATGAATAAATGGAAATTATTTCATCCCCCTATTTGGATATTGAAAAAAAAATCTCTATTACTTGTTATATTGATTTATCCACTAGTGTATATCATACACTAAATATAAAAATATTTCGATAATGAAAACTAAATATAAATGGATAAAAAATGAAAGTATGTCTAATTAGAATGATTTGAAATATAGATAGTAATATTATATATAAGAATCATTAGGATAGATTCGATGATTAGGTTTTATTCTAACCATCATGATATAATAAAAATTTTCCTAACAACATTTCTAGGTCGCACTTTTCTCAATATCACATAATTATTTTCGAATTATCAACGTCTTTAACAAACATAAATTATATATAGATTTACTATAACAAAATAGATTTTGTGTTATATTATCTATTTCTACTTCCTCTTTCTTGGATATTATTTAACTTCCTCTGAGGGATATCAATAAATTTTATAATTCATTAAACTTCAGTGAAACATTCAAGTAATTAAATAATTATGAAGTCTCAACTAAAATAATTACTCAACCAAACTATGACAAATTCAATGAACCCATGGTTTTTTTCACTACAATAATTTTAACCATATTTCATTCTTTCAAAATCCTGTAATAAAATTTAAATGTTAATTCCATACTTGAAATACCATGAAAATTTTCAATTCCCCTTTTTATTCCCAACTAGAATGATTTAAATCACTTAAATGTTATAAAAAAGGCCATAACATATCAATATAAATCATTACCCTAATGAGGAAAATGAAGTGGAACTATACGCATTTTGTTCCTGGATATGTATTCTTATCAATTCCTCATTCTTCATTAACATTTTAAACAAACAAAAAATTATCTTCTTTGATACATGTTTGTTTTATACAGTAACCAATAAATTATTCTGTATACCATGAGGTGGTTTGAATCATTTAAATGATCAAAGATTTATAAAAGTCATCATGAACCATTATCATCACATAAAATATTTTTCTTATTTCTTTATATGCTATTTTATTTGTAATTAATCTTAGTGTCTTCTTAAATTCAACATGATATGTTTTTTTCTTTTTCATTCCATTTTGTTTCCATAATACACCATGATCCATGCAATTTATATCTATTCAACCAATATATTTTGGTAACATCATAACAAACATTAACATTACACCAAATAATCATATGAATTTTAATGAATATGAATTATGTTTTGACAGAAAAGATACAAAAAATGAAAATTCCTCAAACTAAAATTTAAACTACTTCAAACATGACTTACGATGTTTTTTATTTTTTATTTCATGTATTATATATGGTATGTTTTTTACATATTCAAGATTATTTATTATATATACCTTACAATTGTATCTTAATGAAGTTATATATATATATATAGACATTGGATATTCCAAAAGACATATACTTCATTATAATTATTTAATATTTCATAATTGTATCCTTATTCTCTTCAACGCTCATAAATGAAATATGAATAATTAGAAAGATTATACATATATTTAGCGATAAAAATATCAAATTTAATGAATTTTAATATTAATATATAAAAATTCGTAGAAAATAATATATCGAATTAGATATAATATTGAATTTTTTTGCATGGTATAATTTTAGGGCAGTATATTTTATTCAATATTAAAGGTAAATTTTTTTTGTATCATGCATCTATGATTATCACATTATCTATAAAGAAGTGATTATATATCTAATTAATATCACCAAATTCCCCAATAAATAGAAATTCTTCTTAGGGGATCATATGTTACAACCCAAGTAATGACAGAATAAATAAGTTTAATATATATCGGTATTCCAAAATTATGTATTTCTATTTATTATATATATATATTATAATTACTCAAATAAAAAAGGAAATGGTTTTATTAAAATATTTTATAAAAATATTTTATTTCTAGAAGTAGTTATAAAAATATTGATTTTTAATTATAAAAATTGACTTTAATTTTTAAAATTCATTATGCAAGAATTATCATAGCCATAATTTGTTATAATTTTCCAAAAATATAAAATTTTCAAGGAATAGAGAAGAAAAATTATTTTAATGAAAAATATATTTTATTTACATGATTGGATTATATATATTTTATATTTTAAATAGATTATTTGGATGTAAAATAATACAAATATATTTTTTAAATTTAGTTTACAGTTGAATTTAATTTTAAAAAATATAATATTTTAAAAAAGTATTTTTTCTAAAATTTACATAAATTTATGTGTGTTATTCCTATTTATTTTTATATTAAAATCTGTAAATTATTTTTAATTTTAAAAATAGATTCCATGATTCAAATTTATAGGTCTAAAATTCATAAATAAATCCATTTTATTTGTGTTCAGTATTTTTTTAAAACATAATAGTTTTATTAAAACAACACATGTTAAATAGGGTATTAAAATAAATATAAAATGATATGAACGATTAAATCACAAAAAAATAAACTAAAATATATTTTGAAAGTATATATTTTCCATAATCCTACAATGGTCTAATTTATTCCCTTTTTTGGAAACCATTATGTGAAGATGAATGTTACATTAATTTCTGTAATGAAATATCATTCATGTCACCCACATTTTCAATAAATGTAATATTTACAATATGGTGTAATATATATGGTATGTTAGTCTATAAATAATAATACGAATTAAAAATGATTTATCTATATAATGAAAAAAAATTTAAATATTATTGATCGAATAATTAATATAAATTCCTATAAAACATTATTGTAGTAAATATTCCATTAATGAAAAAATATAATAAAATATTTTAAAAATATTTTCTTGTAATTTGATATAATTATTCTAATAAATGATTTTTTAGATAAAAATAAAATTTTAGTGATATAGAAGAACATTTTGTTTAAATTATTGATTTTATGATATTATTAATATTAATGTAATGAATAAATCAAAAAATCGAAATTATGGAAAATTTTTTTAAATAATCATTTATTAAGTTATTTTCAATTCAAAAAAAACATAAAATAGTTAATTTGATTATGATAATCAATAAAATTACACTCATATTAAATTTATGCATATTTTTTATTTTATATTATATATATTAACCTTCAATGAGTAAAAATACAGGTTGTCATGATAAGAGTGAACGGGGTTAATTAGGGGTAAAAAACAAAATATATGGACTGTAATTTAGTGAAAATCGGTATAATTTTTTATTAGTAGAATATTTTGAACCATACTAATATTAAAAATTAAATAACTCAATTATGATAAATGTTTCAAAGGGATATAGTTGATGTTAAATTAATACATTGTGAAATGACAAGAGTGATCATGTCCTCTATTATAATAGGTAACCTCTTCTTATCAGTACATTATCATTCAAAACATAAATTTTTTGAATCTAAATGCTGAATACCTCCCAAGACACCCTATAAATACTCTATATGTATTTTTTATGTTGAATACTAATCATATAGGTCATTAGATGTTAAATAATGGTGGTTTTCCAAATAAGAGGTATAATTTTTGTCTCTGTGTTTTACATTTGTATCTTTTTCCATAAACCTAGATCCTTCTTAAACCTTAATAATATAATAAAAACAATACCATAAATATAGAAGGGTGTTTTTATTTTAATAGAACTACCTATAACCATATATTCATCCATGAAATGAGAAACTAATTAATCATTTGTGTGTATCGAAAACTATCACCTCACTGATCGATGTAATTGTTTTTACGTTAATGTATCTCAATATAGGTTTTAATGATGTAACAAGTGTGAATATATGATATTCATGAAAAATTTGTCATTTTGAAAAGGTAATATTACTTTATTTTCATATATTTTAATTTAAAAAAATGATAACATTGTTCTTGTGTTTGTGTGGACTACCACCTCCGCAAAGCGATGTTATTCATGTTTCATCACAACATCACATGGATTTATATATATATTATATTTAAATAATTAATTAAGTATATAATAAATTATTATCTTTATTAAAATATGATATTATAATTGTCTAATTTTCATAATGGTCATTGAAAAAATGGAAATTTTACTCTTGAGTGTATATGATCTATCATCACCATGATTACAATGTTGTTAATTTTACATAACCATGTTTAATGGTTTTATATAAAATTATAATTAATGTATAATATTTTTAATTATGTATTAATTTTTATTTCGATAATATATATTTATAATCTCTTTGACCATAGGCACCGTACTAAATTCATTTTGGACATTTAAACAAAATATTGTAAAAACATATGATGATAACATAAAAGAATTATTAATTGTATAGAAATTTATAATACTGGTTAGAAAAGGAAAATAAATTTTAAAAGGGTTCTTATTAAATTGATATTGACATTATATTATTATTCTTTAATATATATAATATAATTGATGATTCAAACATCAGTTATGTGACTTTCATTAAAAAATGTATGTTAACTTTTTATCTTTTCTACCAATTTCCAAAGTAATGTATTTGTTTTAACATTTATGTCATGAAAAAAATTTCACATTATAAATAGGCCTTAATGTATTGATTTTTTCCTTTATAAGATTCATTTTTATTTTAAAATATAATTATTTCCCTATTATTTTTGTAGTATTTACATTTTTTAAAAAGTTTTCCAAAGGATTTATGATGATAATCCAAATAATATTTTTTTGATTTAGTACAACAGAATTATATGTGAAATCGTTGATCTCACTATAAATTTTAACAAGGTTTGATACCTCTAATATATCATCGGTTATCATGATATTTCTTATACATTGAGTTCATCTAGATAGTGTTTGATGACCCCATTATTGCATTGAGTGTGCCCATATAAAACTCCAATAAATTGGGTATCATACCATGTATTTAGTGGAATGAATGATAAAGTTACCGCAGTGTTATTTCTATTGATTTTACAAGGCTCTATGTATATTTTAACTACATTAAAATGGATTCTGAATGTAATTATCTATGTTTACAAATAATGTTTTTATTTTCATTCCATGATTTTAAATGATTTTATTTGACAAAAAATTGTGTCTGTTTTTTATGAAGAAATAATATATTTAGTATTCTTAAAGAACAATGAATATAACTATAAAAAACACATGGGTATTCATGTTTTAAAATGATTTAAGGATGGGTAAAAAAATGAATATGTAATGTTGAATATTAAATGTTTTTTAATGTAAAAAAACCATGATTAATTTTAAAAGAGTTTGTTCTGTGTGAAAATTAGATACTAAGTTTATGTGTCCAATTGTAATGTATGATTTTACTATGTAAGAGTTTATTTTAATTCTTTAAAACTCTAAAAATAATTTACATTTTTTAGAAGATAATTAAATTTATTTTAAAATCACTAGAATATGTAATGAATAAATTTTGGTCATTATAATTGATATCCAGGAAGGTTTTAGTTAACATTAATGATTATGATGTTTTTAGTTTTGGTTATATAAATACATCTGAATACCATAATGTGTATAAATTTTTATGTTTGTTATGAACAATAAAGTCTCATAACCCCCCTTACAGGTTTAAGGTGGTGGATGAGTATGAAGATTAAGATGAATTTGTGATACATTGATGGTAATACCACTATTTGTATTAGAATAAAGTTTCATTAAAATGTTATCTATTGATGAATTAATTTTTATTTTTGACATATTTTTAATGGAACTGGAATCAATTTAGGGTTATAATATCTTGGGATCCATGGAAATTGTGCTTCATTTAATATTGGGATGCAAATTGAGGCCTATGAGATAACATTATTAGTTTAAACATTTTATTAAATATTGAATTTATTAAGGACATTATATAGGATATTAACCATGATTTAATAAATTTATAATGATTTTATCAATATGGTTTTTGAACAATTATGACTGAAAAATGGGTGAAAACTCATCATGTCATGTAAGTTCATACGTATTGAACCCATAACTATTGTACGAAAAGGGTGTGTTGCCTCCCACTTCTCTAATTATTTTCTTAGTTTGTGTGGTATTTTTTTAATTTAAGAAATATGTTAGATGATGTTTATGTTCATTTTGGGGATATATGATTTATTGAATTGATAACCATGAAACTAGAAAATATTTCAATGACTATGTGATTAATGTTATTTCAGTATTTTTTCACGGTTTTTGAAATAGATTTAGATAAGGTAAACATAATAATTTGGAATTTTATTTTACAAATAATGATTGAATTATATTTTGGAACCATATATGATATTATTGTAGATTAATGGTGGTTATGTTTATTTTTGGAATTAGTAATCATATCATTGAGATTATTTGTCTAATGAAATTACATTTTTCATATGATACAACAACAATGATTGATTTTATTTTGTGAGAAATGGTAAAATTTTTCTTTGAAGATTGTGAGATAAAATCCTTTTGATTTTGGGGTTTCAATCTTATTAAAGAATATTTTTGAGTAAATTTTTGATAGTTATTTATTAAATTATATAAGTGGTTTTCATCATTTATAGGTTTATTAATTTTCAATGATTATCTTTTCTTATACTATCCATTTTGGTTTTTGTTAATGTGTTAGCTAGAATTGAAAGTAATTTTATTAGATTAATTTATTTTTACATGTTGACTATATTTTATTGTACATGTTAATTTAATCTTGAAGACTCATCATATAGTGAAAAAATGACTTTCTTTTGGAAATGTTTTAAAGGATGAAAATCTAATTTTCATGAAATAGCACTTTCTTTGGTTCTTCATCTAGATGGTAAAATAATTTCTCAAATTTTATAGAATTATTTGGTACAAAAAAAATTCAAATTCCAATAATTAATATGAAATAAATGGAAATTTAACCTCTCATAAATTTAGTATTTCTTGATTGTTATGTTTCCCATGACCATGTCCTATATCACTCTTTATTTGTAATTAGATCTAGTTTTTCCTTCCATATCATTGTTTTAATTTCCCATTAATGTTCTCATACGTGGAAACCTTGTAAGTGTTCTTCCATATGAAATTAATACTTCTATTTCTCTCTTTACAAGTTGATATTTTATTAAAACTTTTTAGTATGTGTGTTTTTCAATAATGGTATTTTGAAATGTAAATCCATGGTTATCAAGAATGAGTTCAAAATTGGGAGGATGAAACATCCAAAGGGATGGGGATAGTGTAAAACTCATATAATTATTTAATAAATCTTTCCATATTTATTATAATTCATAAATATTTAATTCATGTTCATCATAAATATATTATGTAATTCATAAAATGAAAAAGGAAAATGCTTAATTAAACACATTTCATATAAAATATTATTACAAAGTTGAATTTTAAAATTTTAAAATTTTAATTTTACAAATTCATTATCAATTTGAAAATTTACAATGTCAATATTATCATAGGATAATTTTATTATAATTTACTATTAATAATTATTTTCAATGAATCGTGATAATTCCGATTTTTATTGTATACAGTTTTAAATAAATAGATAAAATAATTTAGTTTTAATTTATTATTATTTAATTTTTATACAAAATAATATAATTATTATTTTTTAAATGGATTGTATTATTTAATTTACTAAAAAACATTTTATATATTAAAATGGAATTTTTTCCAAAAAATGTTTTCATATCATTTTTTGTGTTCAATTTTAATTAAAATTATTTCACTCTTATGTTTCAAATTTGTAAAAATAGATTCCATATTTTGAATCTCTTGGTCAAAATTTATTTAATAATTATTGTTTCATTTTTTGTTATGATGAATAGTAAGCTTGTTAATTGTATTATCATCATATAAGGTAAATCTGTTAATTTAAGATAAAAATTAAATGATAAGAACTATTAAATTACACAATCTGAGACCTATATCTTATTGGTTAATTATATATTGACATAATTCATCCAAGGGTAAAATTTAAGACCTTTATTGGTCATATATATGAGTTTATGACTTGTATAATTTTTTATTTGATGAAAATTTCAAACATGTCTAACTCTAGTTTTTTATGAGTGTAATACCTTTAATATGATAATATCTTATTGATATTTTGAACTATAAATATATTTTTGAAACAAAAAGTTTTTATATTAATCATGTTAGTTAATTATTAATTTATAGGGAGTAAATACTCTCTATAAATTATTACACAATACAAATGAATTAAATATTAAATTCATGAAAAATCAATTTGATGGTAATAAAAGTATTAAAATAAATATAATTGGAGGTAAATGATCCAACTGAACAAATTTTATAGATTTATGTGACATATTTTTTATCTTATAAAATAAATCTATTCTAGTTTTTTATGTTTTTTTGATATTATTAAATTTAATGTAGTGAATAGTTCAAAAAATTTACATTATGAATATTTTTTGGCAAATAATATTTTATTGAATGATAAAAATTTAAAAACTATATTAAATTCATTAAATTGATTGATATATGGTTGAAAATATCATTCAAGGTCCATTTATATATCCTTTGTTTAATTTGTATTTAATAAATTGACACTCAATTTCTACCAATCTATAGTGTCATGGTAAGAGTAATTAGGGTAAAATCAGCGTTCAAATCAAGAGATAAGGGTAGAAATTTAGTTAAAAAATGTATAGTTTTTATTTTCTGTTGGTATTTCAACCCATAATTATATAATCTTTTAAATCAATGAAATTATTCATTTTGATTTGAATAATATTTTTTTTATTTTAATATTTTCCTAAATTCCAAGAGTACCACTCCGGTCTCATATAAAAGGGAAACTCCTCTTATCAATAAACCACCATTTTAAACATATTTTCTTCACACAATACCTACTCAAATATTTTACTAGACTCTATAATAATATTTTATATTTATGGGTTTATAAATAATACCAATCTTATAGTTCTTAAAGTGTTATGTAAGATATGTTTTCAAATGAATTGGTACAATTTTTATCTTCTTGTTTTAGTTTTTTAATTCTTCCACATTTCTGAATCATTCATAAAAATGGTTTTTATACCATAAAAATTATCCTAAATTTACTGGCGTTTTTTTATTAATTAAAAAACTTATATTTGTCTCCACTTCCATCAATAATGAAATGAAATTATTATTCATGTGTATGGTGGTCTACCACCTCACGAACCAATGTAATTTTTTTTCATTAACATCTCTCAAGTAAGGTTATAATGTTAGAATTAAATTTTATATATGATAATAATAACATATTTATTATTTTTAATTATAACATTTCATTTATTTTCATACATTTCTATTCGTAGAATAATTATAACATCATTTTTTCATGTATGTGGACTACCACCTCCACGAAGCGATGTTATTTGTTTTTCATCAAGAAATAAAATGAATAATATATATAAGTATATTTAATGTATATATATCAAATATCATATGTTATTATCATTATATAAAGATAAAATAATACATACTGTATTTATGTATTTTTTTAAATTGAGAAAGATACTCATGTATACATACGACCTAAAATATCAATCATTGTAACATAGTTTATTTTTAATAAAAAAATAATAGTTGGATTTAAGAGTATATTTTCTTATTAAAATGTAAATTACATTTGGAATATTATTCAAGATAATATGTAATTCTAGTATATTTTAATATATTTAAAATAGAAAAATCATTATGGACTTATAAAACGATTATGGTGAATATGTCTGACATGAACTCACAAGATTAAGTTATTGTATATAACATGATAGTATGTGATAAAAAAAGAATTATTAACATGAAATATATTATTGAGATACTATAAATTAACTGATTATTATTATTAACGATGATAGATAATGTTCAAGATGATCCAAACTAAAGGTTAGGGGACTCAGTTTAATAGTTATTTTTTAAATGATCTTGTTTAATCAATTTTTTCAAAAGTCAAAAAGAATGTATTTTTTTACCATTTTCAGAATGGAAAGAATTTACCACCATCATAACACCCCAACGTTATTATTTATCCTTCGAAAATTACCATGTCTATTTTAAATAAGAATGGTTTCTTTATTAAGAGTGTAATTGTTTATATTATAATTTTTTTAAAAGAAATGATTATTTTCAAATCCAAATTTATTATTCAATTAGTTTTAAATTTATTTTGAAAATAAATTATTATGAGAAATAAATGAATTTTCCTTCATCATATTGTTGATGATATTTATATTTTAACGTTTTGATATAAATACAAAATATATGAATGGTTTTTCCACATGATATATCATGGGTGATCCTCATATATCTTATTTGTTTAGTTCCACTAGAATGCACTAGGTGAGCCTGTCCTGGATTTTGGTGTACCCATATAGTGTTCTAATAATTTTTGAGTTGTTCCTTAATAATTTAATAATAAAAATATATTAAAGGGTTTTCCAAATGGATTTAATAAGTTTATTTTAATTTTTTACGTGGGATTAAAATGGGTTATAAATGTGATGCGATATGTTTGAAAAAAGGTGGTTTATTTTCATATTTTTGGGATTAAAGGAATTATTATGGAAAATATTTTTTCTTTTTAATGATGATTATTTTTTTAATTCACACAATTTATTTTGTATATAATGGTAATCAATGCATAGATTAAAATTTTTTACACTGGAATATCAGTTTGTTTTCTTTTTTATGTCCCCCAATAAACATTTTTCACTCCACCAATTTTTTGAAAAACAATTCATAAATTTTAAGGGTTTTTTTAAAAACTAATAATACAAGTTAAGAATCATGGATTTATTGCATGAAAATAAATCATTTTAATTTTTTAATTTTTTTTGTTTTATGGGAAAAATGGATACTGAGTAGAGGTGTCAACTTGTAATGTATTAGATTACTATAAAACACATTGTACTATTTTAAAAAGTTATTAAACATAAATTTTCTATTGAATAAGAATGTTAATTATGGTTTTAATAAATGAGAATATGAATTTTCATTAGGTAAGTCATTAAATTATAAGAATTATTGTGGTACAACATGTGTTTGTGTTGAAATATTACATTGGTTAATGTTTTCTTATAAATGCAATATCATACTTCTGATATAAGTCCAATAGTGGTGAAACTATTTATTGGTCATATTGACACCAAAGAGGTGTTCTGGTGATTATAATACATATATGATTGAATTTGATTTAAAATTATGTAATTTATTGTTTATATATTAAATGGTATGAAAAAATAGTCATTTTGAATGGAGTCTATCATCAAAAAGGTGGAGAGTGTAGGTTCAAATTTTAAGGGGAACCACATTACCATCATTTAATATATAAATATAAAATAGAAAAGTATTGTGGTGATTGTTTACTATATTTTCACTTCAATTGACATGATTAACAATTATATGATTTTATTACAAACATTAAAATCCCAAAGACAGGACACTATGATGTTCTCAATGGACCCATTACATTACTGATATATTTATATGACCATAATTATTAAGGATGAATCCAAAAATGGTATTTCTAGAAGGTGGATCAATATTACTGAATATGTTTAAATAGTGAAATATATTAAATCATAATAAATTTAATTAAAATATTTATTCACTAAATTGGTAAAATATTGGATACTTATTTAAATAGTTGGAATTATAAAATCATAATTAAATTTAAATATAGAATTTCTTAGGTGTCTACCCAAGCTGATATGGTGGGATAAATTTTTTAAGGGAAATTTACATTAAAATAAAATATATTATGTATGATATGTTATGCTCATTATAAAAAATTATATGGTATTATGATAAATTCATATTCTATGCCATTTATTCCATAAAAATAAAAGATAAATTGTTAGTGTCAAAAAAATTATATTCCATTACTCTCTTTTTAAAAATATATTATCATGGGTTACACTTCACTAACAACTATTATCATGAAATTATCCCCCAATTTAATCTTAAATGTATTCCCCTACAACGCATAGTAATATTTCCTTTTTAGAAACAATTATACTATAAAAAAATCATTATATTCCTTATTACTCACTATATATTTTTATACATGTTGTTTTTTCTATCGTTATCTTTCAAAATCCAATGTGTTCTAAAAATAAGGTTCGTGACCAAGATAGTAGTTAGAGTAAGATTATTGGGAGAATGTCACTTGTGTCACTTCTTTTACCATGATCTTTAAACCATTTAGTTTTTAAAAAAAATAGTACAAAATAAGGATATTTTTCAGGATAATTTGAATGTTTCAATATTGGGCACACAAATCATATAACGACCAAGGGTTTTTTTCATGGTATAGGACTGACACTAAAGAATATTTTTTTTGATAAATCCTTGTCTTTTTTAGGTGGTCACATCTATGACTTCTATAAAATATAATTTTTATTTAATTTTTATTAATTCTTTATTTTGGGGGTTTCCCATTCAGTTTGGTGGAAGTGGTGGGTTTTCAAATTTTGATCCAAACTATTAGCTCATATCCTGATTTAAATATAAATTTGGTATCTTTTATAAATCCATTATTTTTCAAAAAAATTCTCCAATTCCACTTCCCAATTGGAACCACTTTATATAGTAAAAACAATATATCAATTTGGACCCCATAGGTATCCAAAACAATGATGGATTAGGGTTTTGTATTATGGTGTTTTTCCATCTCAGAAGACCATATCTTTGTGTAAAACATTTTTTAATTATTTAATATCTCATTCAGTTTTAGGTTTTTTTGATGATTCTAACTCTTACCTGAGAACACTTACTCAAGTGACTCCACATTCTCTCCTCCCCCTATTTTGAGGTCATATGCATCGTGAATTAGGGTGAAAATTCATTAAGTCTATCAAATCATCTAGATTTGATGTAGTAAACTATTTCATTCATAACTCCTTCAGTTTTTACTGTTTTCCCTCTATTTAAGTTCTCAAATGACCAACTCATCCTTCTTAAAACCTCACATTCATTTATTTTTGTTTGGAAATTCATCGACATATGAATTTGGGGCATTTTATTCAAGATCTCCAAATGGTGTGGGTTTCCTCTCTCATTTCTCCCATTTTCACAGGGTTTATACCACTTTTCATGACGTTATAAAGTGTCCTGAAGTTAGGTTTAATACCTTGGGTATTTATTTATCTTTCATGGTCTAATCATGAGGTTCTAGGTGTCTTTTCACTCCCATGGGGTGTGGTAGTTGTTCCCTTGATGTTTCTCACAATGGATAAGGGTTTTGACTGAAAATACATGTGATTCCATGTGTAAGAAATTATTTATTAGTTATCCCAATTAATTTATTAATTTAGCATGTTTCTACTATGTTTTTTATGGTTAGATAACCATTTTTGGTATCATTAGTTAATCATGTAGTATTTAAGTTTCATTTTTTTCTTGAAGTTGTGTATTTTTTAAATGAAAATATTGTGATATCTTATGTGGGAGTTTTACAATATATGAAATTGGTCTATTAGATATTGAAAGGGGCTTCCAATTATGGTTTGGTAATGTTTTGGCGTTATTTTGGCCTTGAATTAGGGTTTTGAAATAGGTTTTATGTTCAAAAAATGGTTATACCCATTGGGATAGATTGATAAAAATTTTAAAATATTCATTATGTTAAAAAAAGTTGGTAAAGTATGTATATATTCTATTTTGGGTAGTGTGTTCATGTAATATGGGATTTTGAATGTTAAATATGTGATTTAAGATGTAAAATTTTTTTAGAATGTTTTATAAATTTTTGAATGGTTTTATTAAATTTCAAGAAAGTCGTAAACCAAGTTTGTGGGGTCTTTTTTGTGAGTATGATGTGAAAAAATGAATTTTGATTGTTAATAGATTATTATGTGACATTCGTGTGGGATTCAATCTGATTTAAACTATCATGGAATGGTTTTATAATATTTTTATAGGAGTTTTGAGGTGTGAAATATATGTGAAATATTTTATGGGTTGTTTTGGTTTTTGTATGATTTCAAATAGAATATGAACGAAAAAGGGAATTATGTGACTTGTATGATATTCATGTGGGATTTTTGGTGTGTGTGTGTGACTTGGAAGTGGTATTTTCATTTGAAAATTAAATTTCATGGCTTGCGTAACTTGTTTTAGCACAGATGGAAAATCCCAGTATCTAGGTTGGTGGATGCGTACTAGTATGCTACTAATCCTGTGGGGTTTGACCTCAGTTTCAAATATCAATATTGATGATGAAAACACTAACTAAAATGTGATGATGATGATGTTTTTATTGTTGGGGGACCTCTAGGTTATGGTTATGATCCCAACTATAGGCTCGTGTTCACAAGAAAAAATATTTGTATTGTTACTTTTACTGAGATATGAGGTACCTGAGACCCACAATGAGCTAGTACCGACGGGTTATTTCATTTTTCATATTCTCATTAGATAAATTATGCTTACTATTGGAATATGGTATGTTTGGATAGAGAACAATGTAGCTTTGGAACTGTTTTTAAAAGTATTGATTCTTTAAACTTGATCACCTGAAAAGGTTTTTTATTTAAAAATGAATCACATTAAAATTATTATTAGAATCACATGTTTAGGAAAAAATGATATATTTTAATATTTGAATATTTATCACATGGAATTATTTAGTGGTGGAATCCTACTGGTCATTGGATCACACCATACATACAACATTATGTGTAATTAGCATGGTTATTTTTCTCACATCGTTTGGTATATATTTTTGTGCCGATGGTTCGGGTTTTTAGTTGTCCTTGGTGATTAAGTGTTGTAGAGATTACTTGAGGGAGGTGCTTATTTCCATTAGGAGGTTATTAGGCTGTCCAGTTTGGGTTTCTTCATTTTTATATCCATTTATAATTGTTTTAAATTAGTTATTTCAATTATGACTTTTTTAAAAGATTATTTGTTTTGAAAAATCCATAATTTTTATATTGAATCTGTTTGTTATATTTTTGTTTATAATCTAAGTTAAATCATTCCTAAATTTAATTTTATGATACCCAAGAACTTCTTCCAGTCTGTGGGGATTTTGAACTCTCATTGAGCCTTATCGGAGACCGTGTCGAGTGCCAGTTTTGATGGCTACCAGATTTCGTTTGTGACAAAATTTTATCATAGGAGGTTTTCTCTCTTGGGTAATGTTATTTGGTGTAGGGCCACAATAGTCTGGAGTTAGGATTATCTGTGAATTAAATTCCTATTAAGAGTAGGATTCCTGGATAGCACACATCATGATTTGATTTAAATCTCTTGGGGATGAAGGGTTTTATCTTAGTCATTTGGTTTTCTAGTTTTGATGACGGTTAGGGGAAATGAAAAGAGTGTTGGGATAATGGTCTCAGTGAGCTCGCAAGTCCTAGAATACCATATAGAACCGTGGATATTTTCATAGAATAATCTCTGTAATAGTTATTCCATTGACATATATCCTCCAACCATATTTCCAAGTCACCCACTAAAAATAGTTTCCCCTCATATTGTATTTTTCCCATTAGTTATGAAATCATGGAAGATTGATTTTAAAGAAAAATTGTCTTGGTTTTAAGAATCGTAATGTTTTAGTGAAATTATTTTTTAACAAATAAGTAATGGTTTGATTTTTGAAATATTTGAACTTAATTTTTAGTGTTTTTTTAAATGGGAAATTGTGTGTTTTCACCTATTTTGAAAGTAAGAACTATATTAAAGATGTTTTGGAAAAAGTGATTCCATTAATGTTTTATAAACTATTAAAATGTGTTTTAATGGGATGGATTGTTTTGAGGTCATTTGTGGGGTTTGGAAATATATTTTTATTTTTTATCTAGAGATCATATGAAATGTTTTATGAAATTTTGAAATCATTTTTTTAAATGATAATAGTTGAGTTCCCAATTAAATATGGATTTCTGAAATGGAGTTTGTCAAGAAATTAGACTTTTCTTAAAACAAGCTGAAATGTTTTGATACAAATGTTCATGAATGGAAAGTGGAATTTTATTGAATGAAAGGTTATCTTTTGAAAAAATTCTGAAGACATAAAATGGGTTTTTATTTCTTGTATAGAGATATTGAGAAAAATGATGTATTAGTTGAAGGTTTTGGTTTCGAAAATTGGAAGGAATTTTTTTATATCCTTTGTTATTTCCTTGAGAGACCATATTCATGGGCTTATATGGGATTATGGATGGTAAATTTAACAAATTGATGAGTGTCAGGGTGTCTATGAGGAGGGTTTCTACTGTGGAAAAGAAACAAGCATGTGTGAGGCCCATGGTGTACCATTGGAGGATGTGATAACTATCAAAACATATGTTATCACATAGATGATTTTAACGGAAAATATGATATATTAATGACTGGTTTGGGAACAGTTGTCTCTTGTTTTTTCATAAATTTTTTTATTTGGGATGTTTGGACTCCAAGAAACATTCTTGTTTGAATTGTTTTTTGGGCGTGGGATTGATCGGTAAGCTGGGTTGAAGGTCTTATTAGTGGTATCATTTTGAGAAATGTTACAGGAAGTGTTTAATATGGGTATCATAATGTGTTGGAATATGGTTTGTGGTATGTCATGACCAATAGACTAACTTGGTTGGGTCCTTCGGTTCTGTCATTGGATAAGGCACACCCCCATTAAGGGTAAGCGCATAATTAAAGTGTAACCCAGATTGTTTTTCCATTGGATTTTCCTCCTATTGATCAATATAAAGAATCATTTTCTTCATTGTTAAAGACTGAGTCAACAAAATTTTCCTTTCATGGTGTTGTGGTTATTTATGTAGTGGGAGAGTTGTCTTGGGAGGATGATAGATACCACTATTCTTTAAGTTACCTGATTCATCAAAGGTGATTATAGTTTGGGGTTGTCAGTGTTTGATGTACACTAAGAGGGACTCTGGGTCCTCCCTCGGTCTCATGGTAGTGAGGGATGATGTTAAGCCACACGTGTGAAAAATTGGGTCATGAGATGATATTGTTGATGTTTTCTAGAATCATGTGTTATTTGGGACTTTCCATAAGATCACATTCATTGTATTGTTTCTATCAGTCACAATTGTAAGGTGTGATGATGCCTTGTGATGTCATGTGATCATTTGATTGAAAAGGGATGGTTGTGAAATCCTCTCAGAGTGTCCACTTTTTGGAAGTGTGTTTCCCTTCAGAAAAACTCAACATCCTCTATTTAGAGGATGGTTTTTCCATATTTCATTTCTTATTTCCATTTATAATCTGATGTAATAAGGGTTGATTTGAATGTGTCTTCTACGAACATGTTTTAGTAAAATTTTAGATGATGGTAAAGTGAGGTTAGAGTGTGTTATGTCTCATTGAACCCATCTATGATCTCAATGTAGTTGTTTCTAAAACCAAAATAAAAAATTTCATTAGGGGTTTTCAAAAGACTAAATGCGAGGCTGAAGATGATTCAATCATTTGAGCTCCAGCCATTGGTCCCAAAGTGAATTTAGTTTCTTGTAAGGGAAATTCATGGGTCATTAAAACATTTGGTTTAATTCATGTCCTCAGTATGAAATATTATAATTGTTTAAACCCTTAATTTCATCAAATTTATCCAGTTTTTCTTGTTTGTTGGTAGAGTTGGGAGGACCTTGTTTAAATGTTGTATCCAGATTTCATATTTTCCCCCTTTGGTTTCCTTAATGTTTTTGGGGAAAATATTGAATTTTCTGCTAGGAAGATTAATCCTCACATTTGCGCACAGGTAGATGAAACTGTGTGCCAACATAGGGAAACATAAAATAAGATACATTAGCTATAACATGGTCTCCACATGGTCGTGTTCTGTGGAACATGTAACCATGCATAGTTTCGCATTTGAATAGAAGTCTCAACATGGTTAGAGCTCTGTTTCCCAAACCATGCAGACTAACCATGTGGCCTTGCCAAATCTTTAAATTTTGGGGTCTTTTCATGTCGGATTGTGCTAGTCGATTTAGATGATTGGTTCTTAGGGTGGGGATACTCGCTATGGGACTCATGTAAGTTATTTTCAAAAAAATATTATACTATTTTACCCGTTATTACAGGGAGTCAGTTTGGGCCTCCCCCTGTTAGTGACTTCATTCTGTCTTGGTAAATTTTAAGTCTCTTATGGTGGGGACGCTACTTGTGTCTCCCATTATCTGTAACTTTATTTTTTACATGTTATTGGTTTGGTTGTTTGTAGTGTCATTTGGAGCTATCTAACTACCACAATCATCTTTGGGTAACGTTGTTTGATTTTGTTGTTCGTTTAGGTAAACTACTTGTGTCTTGTTCAGATGGTGTTTTAGTTATTTAATATGGGATGAATCGGGAATTTGTATGTTTATTATAGGAATGGAGTTTTTTTTGGATTGTGAGGGTATTTATCCATAGATTAATCAACTAGAGATATCTTAGATTTTCCGGTGGTGGTGAAACGTGGCAAATGAGTCAATTTTGACATTTTGGAAGGGTTTGGTTTTTTCCTTTGGCCTTTCTGTGGCATTCCAAAGGTGGAATTTTTTATAGTGGGGTGAATTGTCACATACAACAGTTCTATTAAAAATATTTTTCTATTAATTTCTATTCTTGCTTTGTTTTGAGGGTTTCCATTGTATTTTCATGGAAATGGTGGGTTTTCAAAATTAGGGCCAAACTGTGAGCCAATTTCCAAATTTAAAAATACATTTTGTTTCTTTTATAACTCCATAATTTTCAACATTTTACACCCATTCCACAATCCAATTGTAATCCCATGGAATATTAAAACCACACATCAATTTCACCTCATAAGAATCCATATTAATGAGGGATTTGGAATTTTTTTTGTTGGTCCAACCTGAAAGACCATTTCCAACTATAAAATGTATTTTTACTTATTTAATTTCTCATTAAATTTATATGTTTTGTTGGTGATTCAAACTATCACTCGATCCCACTTACACAAGGAACGATCCCAAGAAATTCTCCCCCTCATTGGTGCTCATATTTATTTAGATTTATGTAGAAACCTCTATGGATGTCTTAAATCATCTATATTTGAAGATGTAAATTCATTATTTCATAACTCCTTAAAATTTCCCCCTTTTCCCTCCATTTAAGATATCACATAACCTAATCAGAATTATTCAAACCCCGTATTCATTTATGGCAGTTTGGAAATTTAGATACTATTCCATTTTGTGTGTTTTATTCAAGATCTCTCAATTAAGGGAGTTTCCTCTCGTGTTCCTCTCATTTTCATATGGTTACTTCCAGTTTTCATGATTTTCAAAAATGTTCAAAAGATAGGGCTCGTACTTAGGGTTTTTATTTGAGTTTATTTGTCTAATATTGAGGTTTTATGTGTTGTTTCGCTCCCTTTTGGTGTGGTAATGGTGTAGTTCATGTTTCTCTCAAAAGAATGTGGGGTTTTGACACAAAAGTTTGGTGATTCCATGTTTAAGAAATTTCTGATGAGTTATATTTCTTTATTTATTAATTGATAATTTTTCTAATATGTTTTGTGTGGTGAGAAACCCATTTTTTAGCATTAGTTAAGCATGTTGTTTTAAAGTTACATTTTTTCTTGATGTTTTTTATATTTCTAATTTTACTCTTGTGATACATTTGGTGGTAGTTTTATAAAATATGAATTTGATTTATTAGTTGTTGAAAGGGGCTTCCAATTATGGTTTGTTAATACTTTGTCTGATTTCAGCCATCAAAGAGGTGTTTGAAATAGTTTTTATGTTAAAAACATTGTTATAACCCTTATGATTGATTTATGAAATTTTTTAATGAATTATTGAGTTCAAAAAAGTGGTAAAAATATGGTCAAGTACTGTTTTGGTGAGTTTGTTCACCTAATATGGGATTTTGAAAGGTAATGTGTCGATTTAAGACATCAAACATTTTTAGAATGTTTTATAAATTACTTAAGGGTTTTATCAAATTTCAAGAAAGGCACGAAAATTGTTTGTAGGATTATTTGTGTATGTCTTGGAAGTTTTATTTTCATGTTAAAATTTCAAATCATGGCTTCTGGGACTTGTTTGAGAACAAGGGGGAACACCTGGGTGTCTAGGTGGGTGGGCGCATACTAGTATACTAGTGATCCTATGGGGTTTAGCCTCAGTTTCACATAACATGTTTTTTAATGAAAACACTAACTCAAGTATGATGATGATGATGATGATGATGATGATGATGATGTTGGGAGGCCAATGGTTATGGGAATAATCCCTACAAGTGGCTCGTGTGCATGAGAAAAAAATATGTGTATGGTTACTTTCACCGAGATACGAGGTACCTAGGACCCACAACACACTAGTTCCTTGGGGTTATTTCATGTTTCTTGTGATAATTATATACATTATTCTTTATATCAATATACAATATGTTTGGCTAGAATATTCAGTATCTTTGGAGCTGTTTTTAAATGTTTTGATTCTTTAAATAATCCCACTTGAAAACGGTTTTATTTAAAATTTCACCTCTTTAATATTATTATTAACATCTCATGATTATGAAAAAATTCATGATTTTCATATTTAAAAGTTTATAACATGGAATACATTAGTGTTGGAATACTACTGATCATTGGCTGATACATTACTTACACCATTAGGTGTATATAGACTTGGTTATTTTTGTCATAGGTTTTGGAATATATTTTTGTGGCGATGGTTCAGGATTTTAGTTGTCCTTCGTGATGAAATGTTGTGGATGTGGCTTGAGGGAGGTTCCTCTTTCCAAGATCAGGTTCTTGGGATGTCCTTTATGTATCTCTTCACCTATTATAGACTATGAGAATTGTTTAAAATTAGGTTATTCAATTCTGAATTTTTTTAAAAGATGCGTTGTTTTGAAAAATCAAGATTTTTTATATTAGACTTTTTTGTTGTTTTATTGTTTATAATCATCGGTAAATCATTCCCAAATTTTATTTCATGATACCTGGTCATTTTTCAAACCTGTGGGGATCATAAATTCCCTTATGGATTTGTCCCGAACCATATTGGGTGCTGGTTTTGTTGGCGACCAGATTCGGTTCATGGCATGGGTAACTTTCAATTCCATACTTATATATATATATTGTAATTTAAGAGTAGATATTTTGTATGAAATATACATATATGAGATGATAGATTAGTTACACTCTGAGATTATAATTTTTGATTTATCATAATAGTAATTAATAATTAATTTCAAATTTTCATTCTATATATTGTGTAATTTGGTCTTGATATATAATATTAATACAACATAATAATTCCCATCAGATATCATATATGTGATCATTATTTGTTTAATGACAAGAAATTTTATAGAAAATACTATTACAAAAGACCATGAAATCATGGAAATATATCTAGAGTAATGTGGGAAAGACAATATAATAACATAGTGACATGATATAATTATTAACATAGCTTGATAATTTAGTTTAAAATATTAATAATCAAGATAGTATGGCTAACATGAAGCACTACACTTTATGGAAATTCATATATATTATAAAAATAGTATTTTTTAAATTTCAGTATGTCATTTAATTGGATTATATGAATATGAGTATCCACATTTTGAAATATATGAACATTGGTAATGCTGAATAAAAAATATTATTGATTATTTCATTACAAAAAATAACATTGATATTAGTTATGTATTTTTTGTGATTCAAAATATAATTTTTCTAAAAAATTATTTATTGAATTGTGTAGTTGAATGTTATATTTAATTTATATAACTTTTAGAAAATTTATTTAATAAATTCAAAAAAAAATTAATTCAACTTATAAAAATTAATAAAGGGTGATTTTTTTTGATTATTTTGAAAGGATTTTTTGAACTGCATAGTAAAAAATACTAATATTTGAAATACTCTCTTTACATTAAATTAAATCAAGTAAAATAAAATTATCAGTATTTTTTTCTTTAAAAATAAAGTTACATAATAGGAATTTTATTATATAATTTTAATCAAATATATTAATGAATTTTATGTAAGATAATGTTGATCATAAAAAATTTATTAAAACCTTTTATTCATTTTTTGTACTAATCTGTATGAGAATGTATTTTATCTTCTTATAAGGGAATTTTTTTAAATATTAAAAAAAATTAATCAGTAAGTTCATATTTTGTTAAAAAAAATACTTTTATAACTTTTCATTATTAATAGTAATCTTGGTAAATATATATCGCATCTAAAAGTGTAAATGTGTAAAATAGTTTTGGAAAGATGATGACATATATAAGAATCAACTAAAAACATGAATTATTGAATATTTTTAGTAAAATTCAACAATATCCATACTATATTATAATAGATTTCACTTTGGTTCTATTTTATATTTATAAAAAAGTTTAATTATTTTTAGTAAAGAACATTATAAAATCTCACTGTAGTGTGTTCAATTTTCATTTTTATGTTCACAAAGTGATCAGAACATGTTATCGACGTGCATAAAAGTCGAAATTAAATGATATTAATTAATTTAATTTATTTCTATTTCATTTTATCTTTTAGTTATGGTATAATTAACTAAAATTCTTATATGATGATGTCACATAGCTTGTGTAACTGGTAGTAATCTTAATGAAAAGGAAATTAGAGAAAATATAATGTAACATTTATTCTATTTATTATGGTTTCATAAGAATTTAATGGATAATAATAGTTTATTATTTTGTATTAAATAAGTTATATTATAAATAATTTTTTTCATGATGTATTTAATGCCAATTTGAATAAATAGTTCAAAAATATCATTTACAATATTTTATAAAAAAAATATTTTATTATATAAATTAAAAACAATAAAAATCATTCTATAGGACATGTAGAATGATAAATATTATAAAATATCAACCCATTTAAAATTATAAACAATTTTTAACCTTTTAATTAAATTAAAACACCATAATATTGAAAAAATTATTAGCATAATTATAGTTAAAAATAGTTAATGAATCGATTAAATTAATACATGATAGTTAAAATGACATAAAACCTTACTTAAAAATCATTTACTAATGTTATATAAACATTTAAATTATAGATTTCAAATATAATTTATTCTTCCCAGTTTTTCCATAAATTAAATTTCAAATATTTAAAATCTTAGAAAGATTACAAGTATGTCACTAAAATCAATTATAAATGAACATAAATTCATTATCTTATTTACAGATATTTGATATATATAGCTTCAGAAACCCCAATAAAATTACTTTATAATCTTCCATAGAAATTAATTAAACGTTTTTTTCTTCATAAACTACTATTTTTATTTACATTTGGATATAATTTAAAAGAATTCTATCAAAGAAGAGGTTTTCACCTTTATAAACACTTCAAAAATTTATTTCATCTTCTAATAACTTTAAATCTACTTTAAAAATAATAAATTAATAAATATAGTATAATAATTATAATAATATGGTAATATAATTTGGTTAAAAAAAATTTCCATCTATTTTCACCCATATTAAATAAGAAAACATCGATCCTTTATACGTACGATCTATCATCTCAATAATAATATTTAATACAATTTACACTATCATTTAAACTTGATAGTTATAAGTATGGAAATAATCATTATATATAACATTTATATTATATATAGTTATATATGTATATATATATATATATAATTACACATCTTCGTCATTACCTATCAATCTATTGTAATATGATAACATAGCTTTAGCCTACATGTAGACTATCTCCTCAATGAAGTGATTTTATTCTCTTCTCATTTACACATTAATGTGATATAAATACGAATATATATATTTTATATATTTGATATATATGACATTTTAATTACTCTCCAAAGTTTAAATATTATTTTAACATTTTTTTCATATGTTGAAAATTGATAACAATTTTCATGCATACCTACCACATATCGTCTCATTGAACGATGCAATTAATTTTTATTCCTAGACCACTAATGAATTATAATAAATATAAATGTAATAAATATATATTCAAACTATATAACTATTATAAATATCTATATAAAGGAATAATGAACACTGTATAATATATAAAACTGTTGAACTAAAACATCCATGAAAAACAAAATGGTAAACACCCTTAATCAATGACATTAATAAAGTCTTAATAATAAATTTATGTCAAAATATTATATGTAGATCATATATGATATTATAATCTTATAAACGATTATTTTGTTGATTTATAATAAATTAAATATTATTTCATTGGAGGTTAAAACACATTCAACTATTTGGAGGTGTTGTGTAATATATAACATAATTTCCAATAATTATGTTAAAAGTATACTTCATTGATTATTTTGATGGATGATTATTTGTGAAATGAACACTAATTATATTAAATTGATTGATCACAAATTTTTTGTATATTAAATTTTTTAAACATAATAAAATAATTTATTAATTATCGCATTAGTTATATGACCTTTGTAAGGTATTATTTCAAAATAACATCATTAATCAATATTTTTTATGTTTATGTTTCCATAGAGGTATTTCTAATGTCCTTATATCTTAATCCCCATATATTTTCATCACTTATATTAATTTTCACGATATTAAAAAATTTTTGTTCACTCTCGAGTTTTTTGCCTAATCAAATATTATTTTTATTGAAAACTAATATTGATTTTTATTTGGTCAGGAGTCATTATCATCCATGGACATATTTTTTAAAATTGTTTTAAAAAGCCCTATTTATTTCCTAAAAACAATATAAAAAATTTTACATTATCTAAAACTTTTTACATATTTTCAAATGAAATTTTCAAATATTTAATAATGGGTAACATTATATTTTCATGATAAAAAATCATAAATAAATTTTATTTTTAACATATACAATGTCAATGGACTTTCCAAACTCCTAATTTTTTTATAATATCTATATTTTTCTACTTGTTGACAATGGTTTTTGGAATTCAAATATTTAATGAAATCATATTTTAATATTTTCTTTCCAATTGATGCTCTTATTTAAACATATGAATTAATTACAAAACAATTTTTTTATAAATTTATAATCATATTTTTTCTCTTATTAAAATTAATGTAATTATATTTATCATAAAACATTCTATTTCATATTTCATTTGGCATTGGGAATTTTATTTCTCTAAAATTTCAATAATATTTTTATCATGGATATGATTATTTCTAAAATTTTATACCATTTTTATAAGTAGTTTTTTAATATGAAGTAATTTTCATTACATGTGATATTTTATTTTGATATCAACTCAAATATTACACCAAATGACTTAGGATAATGTGATATTACTTGACTTGTGAAAGTATTAACATTTTTTTATCTATTTTCTCAATATGTATTTTTTATCGAGTTTGTATTTATTTTGTATTTACATTATTAATAACATGAATGCATCAGACATAGAATATGATGGGTGGGGGCCGTTATATCCACTCAATTAATTGGTATGTCTCTTAAGCAAAATTATTTTCGTTATATGTTATTATCCTTATGTATTTATATATATTTTCATAAACCAAAGCCATGATGGAATGATTATGATGACTATAAATATGAATTCTGTATTTATAAAACATGTAATTATTTCCATGTTATTTTTCAAAAATGTTATATAGGTATTTAGTACTATTTATACTATTAGTTATATAAAAAATTAGATTACTTTTTATCTTGACCATAGTATTAATGTTTTATTTACTAATGATATATTATGTTGTAAATAACCCTTATTGAGAGTTGGAGATCATCCTTAGTTTTTTATTTTACCAATATTCGAAGAAGGACTCTTTATATTTGTCTATTTATATAGATTATGTACAATTACTATGTTTTTTATTTTATTTCCAATGTAAAAATGGAAATCATGTAGGTATATAGTTCTTAAAAAACTAAACTATTTATTCTTTTGGGATGAGATCTCTTTTATATGATACCAATCATATAATGTGATCAATGGAACAATTCTATTGGGGTTGTTGTTTTATAGATAGTATCATAAAAAGTCCGTTTGAAAAATTTGGAACAATTTTTAGTAAAATATATATTACGCAATATAAAACTATAAAAACATTTAGGATATATCATATTATATGAAAATATCATAACTCATCTGGTTATATTGGTATTAAATGATTTTCCATGAAATGTATCCCTATCTATATTCTAATAATGGACATGGTTCTCGAATAGATGCATCTAAGTGTAATAATCCCAAAAGAGTTATTCATGTATATCCTGACTATTACTGTGATGTACAATGTGTCTTACGTTATTAGAAACTAGGATTGATGCATATAGTGGATATTATTTTGTTAAATAATTTCTTTTTTGTGAATCATACTTATTTATTTTAATAGATAGTGATCATGAATAAACTCAGTTTAATATATAGTGCAATACAATAAAAAGAATATGTCATGAATTAGGTATCCTAGGAATGATTTATTATTATTCATTGAAAGGAATATTTTTTCACACAATTTTTTTATTTAATGGTTTGAACCAGAATGAATAATATTATTAATAGATTTAAAAGAAAATGGATTTATTTTATTTAATAAGAACATATTCAAATAACATAAGTATGAAAAAATAATATTATTCCTAACTAAATATCACATTGTATAATTAAAAATGTAATCAATATTTAATTTTTAGAAACACATTATAATATTAAAATAGAGTCTAAACGAAATTTAAATTGTAATAACCATGAGAAGAAAATTATTTGACAGCATATATGTAAAAAATGACTAAAGAGGAACATTAGGAATTTCCCTAATGAATAAAATTTTTTTACATGGAGGGAAAAAGGGTACCATAAAATAATTTTTTCATTGAAACGATTAGAGGATGAATGATTAAGAGACGTTTAAACAAGGTCTTATAAACAAAGTAGTAACATTTTTATATGTTATATTTTTGAATAATAAGAATATAATAATTAAATATAAGTTTTATGAATTATTCAAGAAGTTACCCTTAATATAAAATATTATTAGATTGAGATTATAGAATTTTGAAATATGATTCATATATTGAATTTATGATGTTTTTATTATATAATAAAATAAATTATGATTATAAGATTATTATTAACATGGAATTAATGATTTAACAATTAATTTGGATTTGAAATTTGTGATGTATTGGTATTTACGTATGGTATTTTTAAATCTTAGTATTATTATACCAACATATAATGGTTGGGATTGAAAATGTGAATTATGGGATTGGAGTTGTATTATTATGATAATAATAAGGGTTAATATCTTCATTGATATTGATCTAAATATGGGCGATTATAATTTGGGAACATAAGTTTTATCATATAGATTACTCATAATATATTCCTATTGGCGAGTTAATAATGATTATTTTTTATAAAAATGTTTATTGGAATTTATTACGTAAATTGGAAAGTGGTGGTGACATTGAAATTAGTTTATTATTTTATTACAAGATGCTTTTATCCATATTTGATGTAGTTTGTTAATATTTAGGATTTATAGAATATATTTATTAGTAATTAATTTTTAATGTGGAATAATGAGTATGTTAAATCTTGGAAAATATATTTTTCATACTGGCATTGGTATTTATCATCTGTGATATTTTGAACGACATTATGTTATCTAGGGATTAATGTTTGATTAAATATTTTATATTTTTATGGATTTTATTTTGGTTAGACTTATTTTGGAGGATTATTATGGTGAAATACATATAGAATGGGTTATGTTGAACTTATGGGGTTATTTTTGAGGATTTATTGACTACTGTATTCTATTTATTCATATTAGATAACTTTTTCTAAGCATTTTATTTTTTATAAATTATTTTGGAATCCATGTAACGTCTTAACTCAGGTTCCACACACAGGGGCCCCAAGTTAATCGGTAACATAACCACATGAATGCCTCCCCATACATCAGTTGATGTTGACCAACTACATGGGTCTAATATGTAGATACTGGGGAGACTATACCTTCAATTATTAGATAAATATGCTTGTAGAAAAATTCAAAAAATAATGTATTAAAATATAACTATATATAATATAATATATATTAAAAATAAAAATAGAAAAATACTATGTCCAACAAAAGAAAAAAATAGGACATGCTAAAGTACATGTCAATTGGCTAAAATAAACCTAAAAAGCCACGGAGGACCCCCTGATGGGTTTTCAACCATGTATGGTCACCTTTTCTTTGCTCTATCCATATATTTTCTATCAAACACATGACATTTTCTCTTAACCAATCATACAATAATATTATATTTTCGATTCCTGATTAGAAATACCAAGTATTGCATGAGTAAAACTTAATATGTCACCACCAATGCTGTATAAAATAACATCTAATCAAAAGAATATTTTATTATTTATAATTAATGATGTAAAATCAATATGTAAACAGTTATCACATTAATATTTATTCATTACATAACCAAATTATCTCACGGGATCCCAAGGACACCGATGCCTCAAAACCTTTTTTAGATCATACTAGAGCCCAAAATATTGCAGGCGATATGATATCTAAATACCTACATCAACTCATGTAGGAACCAAAAGTATTTCCATATAATGTGATATCTCAATACAAGATTTGTATTATGCCAGAGACCGATATATTCCCATGTGAGTTCATATCACCAAATGCCTTTATTACCATTCTTTAATTTATATTTCAATTCCCATGTTACCATTAATATCAGAAAATTAGAATGTCTATATTTCAATTATCATATTCATACCTTAATGACCATGTTTCCATTCATACATCATACATTAGACTGATCATATTCTCATTATTTAATTCACACTTGAGTGACCATGTTACCATTCAAGAATCACATATTAGAATATGAATGCCATCATTAAATAACTATCATTTTAATGACCATGTTACCATGCATAACAAAATAAATAATTCCAAAATTTATTATCCACATAAATTCCTTTTCTAATTCAACATTTAGTTAAACTCAACAATTTCATTAGTAAGTGTAATAATTAACTAATAATTTAAATAATCTTAACTAATTGAACAAATAACTAATAACTCTAATTTCAATACCAATTAAAAATGTAGTTTTTCAATTTATTTCCATTAATTAATTTTCTATCTAATTAAGTATATTAATCTAATTAATTGATTTATCAAATAATTAAACAATAATCAAAAATAAAAATCCCATAATTTATACCAAAATTAATTACCTCATTTTCAATCACATTTCCCATAATTGATTCTACCATGAAATATTTTAACTTATCAATTTCAATAACTAATAATTAATTAAATAATTAAATACCTCAATCTAAAATTCACCAAATACCTAATTTAATATCCCCTTAATTAATTAATCTGCACAATTAATTAATTCAATAAAAAACACATTTTTAAAAACATATAATAAAAATTATCCTATTACATAAAAATAATTTAAATAAATACTTTAGGGCATGAATTATAAACCACAAGCTTCAATGTGTTGATGAATGATTTTCCAAACCAAAAATGAATATGACAATGACATAGATCAAGAACCTGGTCTAAAACTCAAAATCACGATTAATAATATAAGATATATTAAATATATACCTACTTCTACAATACTAGATGTATATTTAATAAAAGTATATCTATATCTATAAACATTGAAGATAACATCCAACCAAAGAAATGAGAGAATAATGAATGATGAACAAGAATGAAAAAAGATATGATCCACATACTAATATGGATGTAGATCATTAATCTGGTATTCGATTCATGAAGAACATAGGTTAAGAATGAAAAAAATAGAAGAGCTCCAAAATCATGAAAGATGTCCTATGATAGACTGGGGGTCTACATGGGATTAAAATGGGTGTTTGGGTGCTCTTAAAACTAATTTTCTGCATAATAAATTCCACTACAATGTTTTATAGACTGAGGCGTATGGGTTTCTCTAAAAGTGTGCATAACACATGTTCCTTATTTAAATGATTTCAAAATTACTCTCATGATGGTTCACTATATGTCAAACAATGCACCAACTGTCCAATTATTATCTATTTAGGGATTCTTAGTTAACATGGGTGGGGTCCATGGTTTTCTGTAACCATATTCCAACTCCGAAAAACCTATTTTTTCTTCCAATTTCCTCATTTTCCACCAAAACACACCTCAACTTAAAATTCAAAATAATAGTAATCAACAAAGGGAAAAATATTACTGGAAAACATTTCCAATACATCCCCAGAAATGTTTGGAATCTTACAACCTCCCCACATTATAAAAACCAATACTTGACCTTCACACTAAAGCATCTGTAATATTCTATGTCGATAAGATTGGCGGATTGAGTACTCATATCTACATCCCTTTCCCTATGTATCCTCCTAAACATTCCCATGTTTCAATAATAAAAAACTACCGGTATAATAATTCAGCAAATCCCCTTATCACTAAAACCCAACACTCATAGTAGATACTTTTAAAATAAAACATGTACCTCAATAACATCCTAATCTATGATGAACGGTTCACTATCTACTTGATTCTCCACACAACCTCAAATTGTATAACACAATTAGTTTAAAATTTTCCTTACTTCCGAATACAATGGTGATCCAACCTAGAAAACTCATGATGATCTGACACGATAACCCTCTATAAAATCAACTAATAATCTATGTCGATCAACATAAGAATCATGTCTACATTGAACAATAGCTATGCGCTTTCGAATTATCTGAACCCACTCTAACATATCCCACATGAGACTTTGTCCCAATAATTCAAACTCACATACCCCCATCCAGCGTAAAGATTCTCAGCATGGACAACCATAAAGATACTTATTTGGTTCTAATTGTATCAAATCTAGAAAACTATGGTTTTAGTAAAACTCCACTAATGATATGTTCTTCTACTAAAACCCACCAATTTCATGAAAACATCACCACAACATATCCTTACATGCTTATATAGTACACATTGACTACCGATTTTTATGGGTGGAATTCCATAATCAATAACACATATTTTCTAAGTTCTTTATACATGTCCTCAAATAATCATGATGTAAACCGTGAGTCACAATATAAAACTATATTCGGAGAAATCCTGTATAGATGGACTATATCCCGAACAAATAGTTCTCTAATGTACATTACTAAAATCATTTCCCGTATAAAAAAATGTACTATTTTTTTCATTCTATCCACTATAACTTAAATAATGTCATTATTCATAGGAATATTCCAAGTAAATAGGAAAAATTCCAAGGTCCCATCATCCCACTTCCATTATGGAATGAGAAATTGTGGTTGCAATCCTTCAGGTCATTGATGTTTGCCTTCACCTTCTGAAATGTGTTTAATCATTTCACAAACCCTGATATCTCCTTTTTCACACATTTCCACGAAAATAATCATTGTAGGTTATGGTTATTTCTTCCAAACATGGATTAATCACCTACTTTGTGAGATGAAATTCCTATATAAGCTCCTCTCACATGCTCGTAGGGATAAACACCCAATTATTGATATATTTTATCTCATTCCCATTGATGCTCTAATCATAAGGTGACTTCCCACATTCAAGGATTTCTCTCAAGGTTAATAATTCTTGATCATCTTATTTCTTATCTCTAATTTTGATCAATTGTTTCGACTCCACATAGACATATATGAGATTCACCTGCTTGTGACTCTACTGAACCACCACATGCATTTCAGAGAGAAAATTCACCGTCTTCTACTCATCACTATGATCTTGAGCCACCTATGTAAGAGTTTTCCTACTCAAATAATTAGCCACATTTTCCCTTCCTCGCAGTATATTTTATCACAAAAATTGAATGAATGTATATAATTTTCCCATATCCGCTGTAGTAGATTTCTGTCTCTCTACAAACATATGTATTATAGGAATTTGTGATTTTTAAAAATTAGAAAATTCTCACCCAATATGTTTTATCTATAACAATTGAAATCATAAACCACTTATTCTAGCTCAAAGCTGTGTATATGGTAATTCCATTAATGTGACCTCAGCAACATAAAAAAATACACCACAAATCTATTTACTTTCATTTGCACAACTCCATGTCTAATCCCATAATCATCAAAATAAAACATCCACTCCTCACCAGGATTAGGTGGGATCAATATTTGTGTAGATGTAAAAGGATTCTTCTTATCTTGGAAGACATTCCTATATAATTTCAACCATTTAATCACTAACCCCTTCATTGTTTACCTTGTGAGTTGTGCATCAAGTTATAAAAATTCAAGGATAAATCTATAATAATATATAGTTGACTATAGAAACTGACAGATCTAAAAAATGTTCTTGGACCCAGTGTTTCTCTTATTACATATATAGAACTTCCTCCAAGACGATGTGACCCATGAAGAGTTAGAAATCAGTAAAAAAATAATTAGATAGCATGGAATATATCCAATGCCATCTCAGTGTATTCAGGATGATGTTAAGATGTTTAGAATGATCGTCATGTGTCTTGGAATACACCAAGATATCATCTATGAACATTAAACAAACTAATAAATGTAAATATTGAATATTATGTCCATCAAGGCCATAAAAATAGCTGGTCTGTTCGTGAAATCAAAATTCATTATAAAGAACTCATATAGTCTATACCTACTTCTTAAATCACTCTATACTATATTAGATGTCTGAAATTTCAATTGATGATACCCAAATCACATGTAGATCATTGATAAGATAGAAGTTCCTCTCAACTGGTAAAATAAAGCATCAATAGATAGAAGATGATATTTGGTCTTTATAATCATCTGGTTCAACTTTCAGTAATAGACAGACAAGAAAAAACTCCCACCATCCTTCATTGAAAATTACATTTGTGATTTCTAAGGAGAAGTACTCGGATACATAAACCATTTATCTTATAACTCCTACATCTAATCCTTGAGATCTTGAAGCTCTTTCGATTCCATTTGGTGTTGAATAATAGATTATAGATTATCTCCTGACATGATCGCAATAGTGTATTCCACATATCTCTTAGGTTTTCACCCAAATATGTCTTCTGAAAAGACCTCCTGAAATAGTTCCACTACTAATAAAAAATCATTCGTTATCAAACCACTTCAATACAAAATATAACAACTTGAGATATGAGCTCTCCCTGTTGTTGAGTGATTGTCCCTACCCAGCATGACTAGATATTCCACTCCCCATAGTTAATGTAATGGTCACCCTCAAGGGATGTTAAAATTATTATCCCACGATAACAATCAACATGGTCTTTTGTATATGGCTGGATAATCCGTAACCATTATTAAGATGAAGCCTATCATGTCAATAATATAGATATCTTGCAAAAAATTATACTTCATGATCCTCATATGAAAGCACTTACACAATTAGTTATCTTTAGACCTCTCTACCAATGACATGTCTATTGTAATTACATTTCACACATAATCCAACTCTTGGATTAATACATTAATAATTTTTGAAGATATAAATGAATAGGAGGAACCAATATCCAATAAGTAAATAGAGATTGAATAATATATATGAGTAGTACTGATCACTATCGATGGTCCATACTTTTTATCCCCAACTGTATGATGAACCTCATATAAAATCTCTTCCACATTCCTATATGATTCCATATTATTCCTCTAAGTTGCACAACTCCACTTATATGGTCTCACTTTCCTAAAATTACATTGTCCACTACCTCTGCCACAATGATCTGTAGAACTCTAGATACATGTATGGTAAGGTATAGAAGTTCCACTTACCACACTCTGAATCTATCTAACATTATCCTCACTAACTGTCTAGCGCTATGTCCTATAAAAAATATAATAATTTTTCAACATACCGCAAAACTAAATCATTATTAGTGATCGAGGATAGTTCCTATGATAATGGCATGACCAACTGAACTGATGATATATCACATCAGAATGGTCCCATGCAATATACCCTGCTATCTGACCTTCCATCATTCCAATTCCCAAGCTAGTGTTATCATAATGGAACCATCTTCTCCCAAAATTCAATCACCCTGATCATCCAGTAGTGACTATATATCCAACACTAGAAGACTCATTCAGGTTCCCCTCATCTATGAAAGCCTAATCATCCCCCTAGCAATATTATTTACCCAAAATAGGTTATCTTTTGACTTGATCTCTCACTAATTTCCATCCAGAAAATGCATTACTATAGATATATCATATCTTGACAACATTGTAGAAATGAACAACATGTCTATAAGTGTCCATAATTACTATCTCATACATACTCCCTTATGTCATCCCCATGACCTTAGTGATGAGTCAAAAGTTTTCCTTTGACTTCTATATCATGTTTTGGAAATCACAAATGTCTTTTATCTCATGTCATATTGACTCTGTCAATTGTATCGTACTGACTCTGTCAATCGTATCGTACTGACTCTGTCAATCATATCGTACTGACTCTGTCAATCGTATCGTACTAACTCTTTCAATCATCACACTTTTTTATATCTTACTTTGTATCATATCAATAAACTAAATTTAGTAATACTTATAATACTCATACTTTCATTACATACTTGTTTTGGTACTTAGTCAAAAACACATCTTTCATATTAATCATACTCATATTTATCATTTTCATATATCTTATGTTTTAACTAATACGATTTCATTGAGTTAGTTACAAACTAATCAAAACGATGCCATGCTTTCTGTTTCAATATGTCCATTATAATTCTAGGTGTCCAAGTTTGTCCGAGTTTTTCGGAGAAATATGACAGTTGGAGGAAATGTGACTGTTGGTACCTGAGGCCAATAAATGGGAGGTCATTTGAAGCCGAGAGTGCGTGGTGATGCGTGTGAACAACTGTGATACTTTTCTTCTATCATGTTCTAGAGAGAGACGTTGTGACTTCTCTCATGCTTTGTGATTTGTGCGTCCGATCATCGTATCGAGGGCATTCAAGTAAATGAAAGATAGAGGTGATGATTACCTAAAAAATCGAAGGCTGACAGGGATAGGCAGAGAGACGTTCTGGTCATCGTATCGATGGCTGATAAGTATAGGCATAAAGACGTTCCGATCATCGTATCGAGGGCTTCTGGGGATAGGTAGACAGACGAACCGATCATTGTATCAAGAGCCTACCAAAGCAGTGGTAAGACAGAACTCTTATCCTAGATGAATGGATAACCCTTCTATTTGGGTTAAAAAGAATTGTAATACTTTTCCATTTCCGTTTCTATTTGTTTTAGAAAGTAATTTGTATTATTTCCTTTCTTCATTACACTTTTAATTGTAATTGTTTCAATTACAATTACTCTATTACATTTTGTATTAATAGATTCTATACGCTTTATGGTAGAATCTCTCACACTTGTATTACTCTGATTATTGTATTCATCATGAATACAATTACTTTACTTTTCTAATAGTATTACATTACATCATACCTTTATATTCAATACAATTGTGGTTGTTTGAATTGTATTAGTTTAAGATCTTTTAAACTAATCTCTTAAGTGTTTAAACTCAATGTTTTAAACATAAAATTCACCCCCTCTTGTATTGTTCTGTCTATATACATATAAATCATCATATTCCATTCAACAAATGGTATCAGAGGTGGTTTTCACTGATTTGTATTAATAGATTTATTTCATTCAAACATTCATTTTAACCACTTACTACACTAACGTGTAGAGTGGAAAAGATACTTGTTTTATTAGATGGCATGAATGAATATTGGATCAATTGAAAACCTAAATCCTTCCAGACAACCTATCTTTTATGGGAATGATTATGAGTACTGGAGAGATCTAATGAAGAAGTTTGTTATCAATACTTGTGTAGACAATTTTATAATGCTTACTAGAGGTTACAAAATTCCTGACAATAAAGTCAGTACTTTCACTAATCAAGAGAAACAAGAATATCAACTGAATTATGGGGTACACAATACTCTATTATGATTTATGACCAGTAATATATATATCCAGATATCTTCATGTGAAGTAGGAAACTGTATTTGGAAGAAATTGGATGTCACACATTTTGGTACATCCAAGGTTATAGAAACAGGAAGAGAAATTCATCGAGCAGAGTATCATGGATTTGTTTTTCCTTATGGAGAGCCAGTATGTAAAGTGAAACAAAGATTTATGACAATTTTCAATAGCTTACAATGTATTGGAGATAAAGGTCTTGATGACGAAGCTGTTGTAGATAATATTATATAAATAATTCTAAATGAATGGGAGTCAAAAAGGAAAATTATTGATGAAAATAGAAAATTTTCCCAGATTACTCGTGATGAACTATTTGGAAATCTTTTAAAGCATGAGACCAGAATGAAAAGAGATGATTATTTCAACAAGAAGAAGAATGGAAATGGTATTGTAGCTTTTACATCCAAAGCTAAAACTCCTGAAAGGATAACAAGATCCAATGACAAGATAGTTGTTATATCTGATTCAAGTGACTGCGATATTTCAGATAATGAGTTATCCAATCTTGCATGGAGGATGAACATTATTGTGGGAAAAAAGACTTCCAATATAGATTCAAAAAAATATATAGGAAGAATAATAATGATTCAGAGGTAACTTGTTATGAATGTAATATTGTAGGACATATAAGGCCTGATTGTCCTTTACTGAAGAGAAAAGACAGAAAGGAGAATCATTCTGGAAGAAATAAGAAAAGGTATTATAAGACAAAGAATGTCTTGAAAGAAAATGATACTTGGAGTGCATGTGGTAGTGATTATTCATACAATTCTTCTGAATATGATTCCTCAAGACATAGAAATATTGTACATATAGCCAGACTACCAATTGAAGATCATTGTATTATGGGTAAGGTACACAATGCTGAAGTTATTACAAATGTCTCTTTAAATGCAAATTTTATTGATAATATATATTATGAATCCTCAAATGATGATTCATCATTATCAAGAGATGATAAATTACCTTATTTTGAATAAGTATCTAGGTTTTCTAAATTACATGAGAATGAAAATTCTAAACTCTAAAAGAAACTTGATAAAAAAAATTCTAGAATTTCGATTTTAACTAAAGAAGTATCAGATCTTTCTAAGGATCTTGATACAAAAACTACTGATTTTGAAAGTATTTTAAAAACCCTTTTGAAAGTCAAATATGATAAGGATATACTTTCAAAGGATCTTGGAAATGTAATTTCTAAGAGAAATGTTTTAGAGCCTAACTCTAGTTCATAATCAAATGCTTTGGTGGATAAAAAATTAGTTTTAAAACTTAAATAAGAAATTTTTTCCTTGATGAATTTTTTTTCGAACTTTTCTCATGGCAAGGAAAACTTTGACAAGATGTATTCTTAAATTAGACCTTTGAGGAATCATTCTAGACTTGGTTATACGTATTCCAAACTGGTTTTTAGTAATAACTATTTTGTTCCACAAAAAACACCTTTTTTCTAAGTGTCAATGTGGTGGACACTGGAAAAGAGAGTGTTCTCTTCATAAAACTCAATATTTAGGATTTCATAAAGCTCATTCTGTAAAAAAAAATGTGGATTCCTATAATTCTCTAATCTAACCTTTCTGAATCCAAACATGTTTGGATTCTGAAAAACGTATTGTTTCTTTTTCAATAAAATGAGAAGTGTACCAACAAGAATATTTGGTACATGTATAGTGGTTTTTCTCGACACATGACCAGAAACAAATATTTCTTTGAAAAGATTATCAAAACAAAAGGTGGAAAGTTTACCTTCGGATATAATACTCCAGGAAATATTGTTGGTATAGGTAATATTGTTTTTCTTGGAAAAGTTATTATCTAAAATGTTTTGTTTGTTAAAGATATTAGGCACAATATCATCAACATAAGTCAATTATGTGATGAAGTTTACCTTTTGAATTCTAGAAATGATAAGTTTCTAGTTCACAATTCCAAGGATGACTTCATTCTATCTTCCCATAGGCAATAGAATGTATACACTATTAACTTAGAATACCATAGAAGCCAAAATTTACCCTGCTTAAGTAAAATAGAAGACCATTCATGGATATGGAATAGAAGAATAGGAAACTGCAATCTATGAAACCATTGTAAACTCACAAAAAAAGACATGTAAAGGGACTACCAGATCTTAGATATGATTCTTCAAAAGTCGGTGATCCTTGTCAATTTGGGAAGAAAAATAATTCTAGCATTAAATCAATTAATGAGGTTTAAACTTCTAATGAATTACAGCTACTGCATGTGGATCTTTTTGGTCCTTCATAAACTGGAAGCATTGGAGGAAAATACTATGTATTTGTTTTAGTTGATGAATTTACAAGATTCACATGGTTCTATTTTCTAACAAAGAAATCTGAAGCCTTTTCCTATTTTAAAACCATTAGATCCCAAGTAAAAAATGAGAAAAACCTACCATTGATAACTATTCATAGTGATCATGGTGGTGACTTTCAAAATTCTGAATTTGAAAGTTTTTGTAGTAAGAAAGGTATTACTCAAAATTTATTAGCTCCAAGAACTCCTCATAAAAATGGTGTTGTTGAAAGAATAAATCATATACTACATGAAATGACTAGAACCATGTTGAGTGAGTATTCAATTGCTATGCACTTCTGGGATGAAGCTGTTAGTACTTCCTGTTATACAATAAATCATGTTTTAACCAGACCATTTTGTAATAAAACACCTTATGAGTAATAGATTGTCCGAAAACCTAATATTTCATACTTAAATGTTTTTGGGTGCAAAGTATTCATTCTGAATACAAAATATAATCTACACAAATTCGCACCAAAATCGGATGAAGGAATCTTTCTAGGATATTCTACAACTTCTAAGGCCTAGAGAGTTTTCAATGAAAACATTTGTACTGTTGAGGAAATAGTACATGTAAAATTTGATGAAACTAATCCTTTGGTTTTCCAACCATCCCAACCTACATCCTCAGATGTGTTTTCAAAAATTGTTTATCAACCTTTGTTAAAAGACCCTTCTGATAAGGAAAATGTTCAAGGAAGTATTCCTGAAATTTTTACCTTATAAGATTTTATACCATATGTTGAGGAACAAGTTTTACAAAACCCAAATCAATTGCTTCTAAGGAATCTTCCTAGTGATAACATCATTGGTGATGTAAATCAACCTATAATGACCTGAAATTCCTTAAGAAATTAAATAGAACATCTTTCTTTTCTTTCCCAATTTGAACCAGAAAGTCCAAGTGAGGCCTTAGGTGATGAAGATTGGATCAAAGCAATGCAAGATGACCTAAATGATTTTCAGAGGAATCAGGTCTGGACATTAGTTGAAAGACCTAAAGAAACAACTGTAATTGGTGTAAAATGGGTTTTCAGAAACAAATGTGATGAAAATGGAATCATTGTATGAAATAAAGAAGGACGTTTTGCTAAGGGATATAATTAACAAGAAGTAATAGAATATGAAAAAATATATGCTCTGGTAGGTAGACTTGTAACACCCCAAGATTTCATAGTGTGTTATTTCTTCAAAATAATTCAATAACTTGCACTACACGCAACACTGAGTTCAATTGCACCATGACTTGCCAAAAAAAAATCCATTAAAAGAGGTCATGAATAGTATTAACTAAATTTTAAACTTTATATAATCCTTATAATTTTAGAATCCATATTATGAGTTTCTTAGTCATAATGCAAGAACAGATTCATTTTCAGTATTGCACTTTTATCAACTTTTGATAGTGAAACCTTTTTAAATACAATATTTTAAACTTTTTGACTAAATGGAGACATCAAAAAAATTTGAAATGAAACATCCCAAGCTTCCACGGTACGCTTTCCTTTGAATAAAACAGTAGCGTGTGTTGTACGCAACTTCGAGTTCTAACACACCGTAACCAATCAAACTAGCTGTTATGAATAGTAATACCTACTTTTTGAAATTATATATATTTTATATTTTAAAATGGACTTAATTTTTGGATTCGGAATATCAAATTTAGCCTAAGGTGAAATTTTGGTACTTTTCTGATAACTTTCATATTTTGATGAATAGTGAAAATTACTAAATTTTAATTAAAAACAACTTTTTTAATCAAAATAATTAATAGTGATAAATTATGAATTTGAGTGGTTTTAAAGTATATTTAGAATATATTTTTACTATTTAATATAATGTTGGTCATTGGACATAATTTTACAATTAAACCGAACATAAACAAGTGTCAATCTTTTGATAGTTATTATCTCTTAAAAACACGCTTTTTGTTTTGACAGCGGGAATTAATTTTAAATTAATTTCTGCCACTTCTGTGTTTTGAATTTAGGAAAATGGATTCCATATTTGGAATCAGGATGTTCAAATTGTGTAAATAGGTAACTTTTATTTTTAGACATTTTGAATAATTACTGCGGTAAATATTTTATTTACCATGGTTAAGGGTAAATCCGGTAAATAAGGGTTAAAAAATAATAATATAATAATACTAAATTACCCTAAAACGTGTCCTAACCTTACTGGTGGACACATACCCGACCATGGGCATCCTTGGGTCAATTTGGGGACCCCTTGGAGCCACTTGTATTTGGTAGGGACGCATTATATTAATAAAGTTAAAATAAAAATAAAAATGGCATAAGCTTACATCTTTTAGAAGAACAATTTTTACATAGGGTTATACATGTTGGATTTTCGAATATAAATATTCATTAGAAAGCTAAAACGATTTCCTACATAATGATGTTTTATTTATAATTTTTAGACATTAAATAATTTATTTTATTTATGACACAATGATGGTACAGTAATTACTAAAATAGTAAAAAATTAACATAATTGATATTATAAATACCCAAATAAATATAATATGAAACTTTTAATGAATTACACTAATTTTCTAGGATAATATGATATATTAGGATTGATTTAATTGACTTTGTTCGAAGTAATCAATCTGTTATGAGTTTCACAAAAATCAACTATTGAATAGTGTCAAAATTGACATAAAAGAGTTCTTAAAACAAATATTATATTATTAATTGATATTAAATTCCTAAAAATCTAAGGTTCGGCCAAGAGACTTATATTATGATAGGTTAATCATTAATGGACCACTTGGGGGTCGCTTGGATGTATATAGTAAGTTTATTAACCATATTATATAAAAATACAAAGAGACATTGTAAAAGTGAAACTAATTAACTTAGAGTTAATACTTAAAGATAAGGTTAATATAAGTACCCAAACCAGTCTAAATTCTATTGGATGAGTTGTTTTCGACCTATCCCCACCTCATCCTTTGAATAGTCAACTTTGGAGCCTTTGTAAACCGAATATTAATTTATTATAAATTAATATTTCTAGCTTTTCCAAAGGTGCCCTTCACCCCTCTTATAAAAGGGCACTCCTCCTTCTCTTTTCCTCACACCTCTCAAGCCACTTGGCTCGTCCAAACTCTGCCCAACTAAGCTCCCCAAATACCTCTCCTCCTCCTTGAAGCTTCCCCTTAGGAAGAAAGCATTTCAAGAAGTCCTTTGGTTCCAACCAAAGTGAGTTACCTAAACTAAAGGTAACGATTTCTCTTAAATTATTTTCATTTATTTTGCCTCTTCAACCCCCAAAATCTTTTTATTTCCTTTCTTTTGTAACAACACCAGTATCCTCAATATACTAAGATGTTTTTATAAGAAGGATTCAAACTACACATACACACAACTCCATCTAATGGATGATGAACATAATGTTTCTGTGGATGGCAAACTAACGCCTCATGAAACGATGATTGTTCAAATACATCTTACCACCTCTCATGGTGGCCATTATGATGGAACTGTAATTAAATATGATATTAATGATATATATTTTATATATAAGCTTCTGTAATTCCATTTTATTTCATACCATTATTCGTTTCATGTTGTATATACATACGATAATTTCATTTGAGGAAGTGCGGACTACCGCCCCCTTAAAATGATATGACTCGTTCATACCACACATGGAACGTATAAAGGATGGTGTTAATGAACTTAAATAACATATATAAAATATTATATTATACAGGAATAGTAATATACCTATGTATCATTTGGATTTTATTCTTTTAAAATGAAAATTAAATGGAAGTAGCGTTCGTGCGTACGTACGGACTACCGTCTCCACGAACGCGATAAGATTCATTCTCCATCATATCCATTCAAGTATTATTCTCATTTTAGGGTTAAAAATAATGTTAATATCATTCTGATTATGAATAAGATATAATATATCCATTACAAACATGTCTTACGTAACCAAACATTTAAGAAGAACGAATCGATTATCACCCGAAACGACGATAATACTAAGATATTATTAATAAAGCAATGTTAAAAGATCATATATGATATCATATTAATGTATATGATTCTTGTATAATTTAATAACAATTATTTCACCATTATACAGGAGGTTAACCTACCCCAACAAAGGAAAAGTACAAGGTAAGGGTTATTTCACAATCTCTTCATTATCCGAGATTGTATATACGTAATAATCTACTGGGATCTCTTTATCATCCACATCCATGTTTTCTTAAAAATGTTTTTCAAAACATTTTTACTATTTACAAGAATATGGGTTAAAGTCATTTATACCCTTTTTTGACTTTTTATAAGAGGTTTATAAAGGAATCCTTCCGTCGTTTTCAAAACAATGTCCTTTTTAACCTTTTCGACAGAATTGAGGTAAAAATGTTTTTTTAACTTATACGGCGGGTGCGGTTATTTTCCGCCGTTATAAAATCGTCGAAGCTTTCCATACAAGCTTATAAGAATAATTTCAAATAAAATGTTTTATTTTATATGGATCTTAAATGATTTCAAAATAAAAGGAGATACTTCTTTAAAAAGAATTTTGATTTCATCTATGTCAACATCCTTTGATGGATTTTAAGATTATTTGAAGTTGTTTTATTATGATACAAAACTTCTATATTGTATTGAAGGTTTTGTGATATGTTTGACTGTGGATGTGCTATTTTTATACCATTCATAGTTTATGGTGAAATTATTGACATTTCGTATGCTAGTTTTAATACGAATGTTTATGTTATGTTTAAACCTTTTCATATGGGAATGCATTGGACTTAATAAGTGACGGGTGGAGCCCGCTATAGCTCCTCGATGCATCGGTAGGTCTCATGAGACAAACTAGTGTCTTGGCACAAGGCCTTGACAAAATCTTATTTGTAGTCTTGGCACGAGGCCTTGGCTATGTGGTTATGATAGTCTGGCATTATGCATTCCAACATTATGAAAGTGGTTATTGATTTTTGCATGTGATTATTCGATTAGTAGAATATCCATGTGAATAAGTAAATGGCATTATTTCATTTTACTTTTGCCATACCATGTTGAAGTTCAATTTTAAAAGGCTTTTTTTTTAGTAATTCATTGCCTTAAATGTTTATTCTTATTTATGAAAGTTTCCGCTTTATTGTTATCCTTACTGGGCATTTGAGCTCACCCCTTTTCTATGTTTTATTTTTTCCCCAGGATGTGAAGAAGTAAATTATGAATGACCTGCAGGGATATTATGAGGGGATAGTAGTGTGGATTATGGAGACATTATGTTGTTATAGTAGTTTTTCATTTTATGATGTAATGTAAAACTTATGAATATATCTAGTGTTTCCAAGGCTACTAAACCAATCGGTCTTTCGAGATTTGATCTTTCTTGTGATCATGCCAATGTTACGAAGTAATGCACCGACTCTGGGTAGCTGGGGTCGGGGCGTTACAGTTGGTATCAGTGGAAGTTTAGTACAAACCTTGGAAGCTAGATTTAGATAAACTCTGATTAGAGCACGTATACCTAAGATGAACTTTGAGGATTAGTATAGAAGAACTTCCTAGAATTTTGGTATTGTGGAGATTTTGTGAGTTTTCCGAGCAATACATCCCTGTCTGGATACGAGTAGGTAGAGGCGGCTCTGGCACAGATGTACCTAGGGGTAAAACCCGAAAACACCGCTTTGAGCTAGACTCGAACGGGAACTGGTGCACGACAACGGGCCTTGCTGCACTCTTGGTTACGACACTCCCGGGGGATATGCTTAGGATAACTCTCACTATCTTTACAAATCATTATGAAGGGTTTATGAGTATATACTTCCTCAAAGAAAACATTTTTATGATTATGGATTATATCCATAAATAGTTCAATTTATGTTAAGTGTTTTATAAGTATGGGATTATGTGTTTTGATTCATAAACTGATCTAGTTTATGCCATGGTATAGAAATGGCGCCCAGTAGAAGGAATGAGAACTCCAGAAATGCACATGATCCAAAGAGAAGGAAGGATCATATCTTTCATGGTCTTAAGCTAGAATTTATAAGAGAAATAGTCTCCCATGTATTATCATCATATGAAGAAATAATATCATGTGTTGATAAGATAAGTAAAGAGTTTACTGAGTCCTATGGCTTTGAAGGGAAGCAAGAGAATAAAAGGATGGAAGAGAGAAAAATTGATAAAGGGAAGAGGGAAAAGAAGAATTTTCCCATATGTGGTAACTGTGGAAAGAAACACCCTGGAAATTGCCTGAAAGGAATGGGAGTTTGTTATAAGTGTGGAGGAAAAGGGCACAAAGTACATGACTGCAAGGGTAAGAAAATGGTTTCAAATGTACAATGCTTCATTTGCAAGGAGTTTGGACACTATGAGAACCCATGTCCCAGTCATCAGAATATGCCTCAAATGATGCTATTGGATAATAATCAAGTTATGATACTACCACAGATGAAGAGGAATTATTAGAGTTCTTATGTTGATTATGTCAATTGAGTGTTGTATCAACAATGTACTTGTTATAATAATTATGGAGTATATAAGGATTGTACTGCAGTACTATTTCATTAAGGACTTGAGATTGTGTGGAACAAAGAAAAGTGACTCAATATCAAGATAAATTTTTGGAAAATATATGGTTGAGAGAATGATAAACCATAATATAGTTCTGATACCGAGGTAGTGATTTTCGAATAATACATGATTATTTTGGAAAAATTATATTGGATATTCTTGACTACCTTGGAACTGATTAATGATTTGTATATTCCATCATTGTTGGGGTTTAAAACATTTTTGGATTGATGAAGTATATCCAGCATTCAATATGGAATAAGGGAGCATGAATGTAATCAATAAAAAATATGGTAATTCAGGATGTTTCAGTGTATTAAAAGAATACACGATGAAGGTATTCATATGCTATTACGGGTTAAAAAGGATCTACATTATGTTTACCCTCCTTATAAAAGTTGGACTGTGAGTTTGGATAGAATTATTTTGGATAGTTCTTGTTTGGATTATTTTGGATTGCCATAAAAGGACAACCCGGAGGTCGGGCGGCAACCCGTCGCGTCCGGCAAGGCTGCGAGACTTGAACCCGCAACCGAAGGGCGACAAGGGTGTATCACCTACCACTGGCCCACGAGATGTCCTGGATTAAATAATGTAGTTTTTATTAAAAGATCTTTTAGATGAATTATAAATTCTTTTATTTTGGAACCCTATACGAATAGTGTAAATAGAATTTTTTTTTCTATTAGAGTGAAAGATGAGTTTGTGGTAGAAATTTATTAATGGATAAAAAACTAATTATAAAGTAAGTATATCTCCTTATGATCTTAGCCAATCTCATAAATAAATTCCTCAATATTAAGAAAAGAAACTTAGAACAAAAATGTTGTCCTAGATGGTACCTTAAATCATCACTAATTTATGGCTTTGGGATTGTTGGCCTTTTCATAGCCATGTTCTCTACCACTCTCCATCAGATAATTGATGGTTAGATTTCTCTTCCATATCCATATTTTCCTACATGGAACCCTAGTATGTGTTATTTTCGGTAATCTTCATACTTTCCACTCTTTATTTTAAATAGAGGCCTCATTAATTCATTTTTCGATGTGGGATTTCAACTAAGATATTTTGAAACGTCAAAAATGTGTTATCCTAATACCCTATGTTTTGTTGAACCGATGGTATTTCAAATCATCATAGATTGATGAATTTAAGGACCTCAATTATACACTTGTTTGTGATTGATGACCTCAATCACTACCTATAAATATTTACGTTTTTCCTCCGATTATATGTCTCTAATTTCCACCAATGTTCTCTTAATCGAGATCATAATTTGGTGGTGACCCTTTGATTTCTCTTTTCCTCATTTTAATACTAAATTTTAGTAACCCAATTTCCGATGTGGGGTTTCCCACAAATATATTTTCTACTTTCAACCTTTTATCTTTGAAGAACAATTTCAAATTGCGAGGACGCAATTTATTGAAGGAGGGGAGAATGTAACACCCCAAGATTTCATAGTGTGTTATTTCTTCAAAATAATTCAATAACTTGCACTACACGCAACACTGAGTTCAATTGCACCATGACTTGCCAAAAAAAAAGCCATTAAAAGAGGTCATGAATAGTATTAACTAAATTTTAAACTTTATATAATCCTTATAATTTTAGAATCCATATTATGAGTTTCTTAGTCATAATGCAAGAACAGATTCATTTTCAGTATTGCACTTTTATCAACTTTTGATAGTGAAACATTTTTAAATACAATATTTTAAACTTTTTGACTAAATGGAGACATCAAAAAAATTTAAAATGAAACATCCCAAGCTTCCACGGTACGCTTTCCTTTGAATAAAACAGTAGCGTGTGTTGTACGCAACTTCGAGTTCTAACACACCGTAACCAATCAAACTAGCTGTTATGAATAGTAATACCTACTTTTTGAAATTATATATATTTTATATTTTAAAATGGACTTAATTTTTGGATTCGGAATATCAAATTTAGCCTAAGGTGAAATTTTGGTACTTTTCTGATAACTTTCATATTTTGATGAATAGTGAAAATTACTAAATTTTAATTAAAAACAACTTTTTTAATCAAAATAATTAATAGTGATAAATTATGAATTTGAGTGGTTTTAAAGTATATTTAGAATATATTTTTACTATTTAATATAATGTTGGTCATTGGACATAATTTTACAATTAAACCGAACATAAACAAGTGTCAATCTTTTGATAGTTATTATCTCTTAAAAACACGCTTTTTGTTTTGACAGCGGGAATTAATTTTAAATTAATTTCTGCCACTTCTGTGTTTTGAATTTAGGAAAATGGATTCCATATTTGGAATCAGGATGTTCAAATTGTGTAAATAGGTAACTTTTATTTTTAGACATTTTGAATAATTACTGCGGTAAATATTTTATTTACCATGGTTAAGGGTAAATCCGGTAAATAAGGGTTAAAAAATAATAATATAATAATACTAAATTACCCTAAAACGTGTCCTAACCTTACTGGTGGACACATACCCGACCATGGGCATCCTTGGGTCAATTTGGGGACCCCTTGGAGCCACTTGTATGTGGTAGGGACGCATTATATTAATAAAGTTAAAATAAAAATAAAAATGGCATAAGCTTACATCTTTTAGAAGAACAATTTTTACATAGGGTTATACATGTTGGATTTTCGAATATAAATATTCATTAGAAAGCTAAAAATATGTCCTACATAATGATGTTTTATTTATAATTTTTAGACATTAAATAATTTATTTTATTTATGACACAATGATGATGCAGTAATTACTAAAATAGTAAAAAATTAACATAATTGATATTATAAATACCCAAATAAATATAATATGAAACTTTTAATGAATTACACTAATTTTCTAGGATAATATGATATATTAGGATTGATTTAATTGACTTTGTTCGAAGTAATCAATCTGTTATGAGTTTCACAAAAATCAACTATTGAATAGTGTCAAAATTGACATAAAAGAGTTCTTAAAACAAATATTATATTATTAATTGATATTAAATTCCTAAAAATCTAAGGTTCGTCCAAGAGACTTATATTATGATAGGTTAATCATTAATGGACCACTTGGGGGTCGCTTGGATGTATATAGTAAGTTTATTAACCATATTATATAAAAATACAAAGAGACATTGTAAAAGTGAAACTAATTAACTTAGAGTTAATACTTAAAGATAAGGTTAATATAAGTACCCAAACCTGTCTAAATTCTATTGGATGAGTTGTTTTCGACCTATCCCCACCTCATCCTTTGAATAGTCAACTTTGGAGCCTTTGTAAACCGAATATGAATTTATTATAAATTAATATTTCTAGCTTTTCCAAAGGTGCCCTTCACCCCTCTTATAAAAGGGCACTCCTCCTTCTCTTTTCCTCACACCTCTCAAGCCACTTGGCTCGTCCAAACTCTGCCCAACTAAGCTCCCCAAATACCTCTCCTCCTCCTTGAAGCTTCCCCTTAGGAAGAAAGCATTTCAAGAAGTCCTTTGGTTCCAACCAAAGTGAGTTACCTAAACTAAAGGTAACGATTTCTCTTAAATTATTTTCATTTATTTTGCCTCTTCAACCCCCAAAATCTTTTTATTTCCTTTCTTTTGTAACAACACCAGTATCCTCAATATACTAAGATGTTGTTATAAGAAGGATTCAAACTACACATACACACAACTCCATCTAATGGATGATGAACATAATGTTTCTGTGGATGGCAAACTAACGCCTCATGAAACGATGATTGTTCAAATACATCTTACCACCTCTCATGGTGGCCATTATGATGGAACTGTAATTAAATATGATATTAATGATATATATTTTATATATAAGCTTCTTTAATTCCATTTTATTTCATACCATTATTCGTTTCATGTTGTATATACATACGATAATTTCATTTGAGGAAGTGCGGACTACCGCCCCCTTAAAATGATATGACTCGTTCATACCACACATGGAACGTATAAAGGATGGTGTTAATGAACTTAAATAACATATATAAAATATTATATTATACAGGAATAGTAATATACCTATGTATCATTTGGATTTTATTCTTTTAAAATGAAAATTAAATGGAAGTAGCGTTCGTGCGTACGTACGGACTACCGTCTCCACGAACGCGATAAGATTCATTCTCCATCATATCCATTCAAGTATTATTCTCATTTTAGGGTTAAAAATAATGTTAATATCATTCTGATTATGAATAAGATATAATATATCCATTACAAACATGTCTTACGTAACCAAACATTTAAGAAGAACGAATCGATTATCACCCGAAACGACGATAATACTAAGATATTATTAATAAAGCAATGTTAAAAGATCATATATGATATCATATTAATGTATATGATTCTTGTATAATTTAATAACAATTATTTCACCATTATACAGGAGGTTAACCTACCCCAACAAAGGAAAAGTACAAGGTAAGGGTTATTTCACAATCTCTTCATTATCCGAGGTTGTATATACGTAATAATCTACTGGGATCTCTTTATCATCCACATCCATGTTTTCTTAAAAATGTTTTTCAAAACATTTTTACTATTTACAAGAATATGGGTTAAAGTCATTTATACCCTTTTTTGACTTTTTATAAGAGGTTTATAAAGGAATCCTTCCGTCGTTTTCAAAACAATGTCCTTTTTAACCTTTTCGACAGAATTGAGGTAAAAATGTTTTTTTAACTTATACGGCGGGTGCGGTTATTTTCCGCCGTTATAAAATCGTCGAAGCTTTCCATACAAGCTTATAAGAATAATTTCAAATAAAATGTTTTATTTTATATGGATCTTAAATGATTTCAAAATAAAAGGAGATACTTCTTTAAAAAGAATTTTGATTTCATCTATGTCAACATCCTTTGATGGATTTTAAGATTATTTGAAGTTGTTTTATTATGATACAAAACTTCTATATTGTATTGAAGGTTTTGTGATATGTTTGACTGTGGATGTGCTATTTTTATACCATTCATAGTTTATGGTGAAATTATTGACATTTCGTATGCTAGTTTTAATACGAATGTTTATGTTATGTTTAAACCTTTTCATATGGGAATGCATTGGACTTAATAAGTGACGGGTGGAGCCCGCTATAGCTCCTCGATGCATCGGTAGGTCTCATGAGACAAACTAGTGTCTTGGCACAAGGCCTTGACAAAATCTTATTTGTAGTCTTGGCACGAGGCCTTGGCTATGTGGTTATGATAGTCTGGCATTATGCATTCCAACATTATGAAAGTGGTTATTGATTTTTGCATGTGATTATTCGATTAGTAGAATATCCATGTGAATAAGTAAATGGCATTATTTCATTTTACTTTTGCCATACCATGTTGAAGTTCAATTTTAAAAGGCTTTTGTTTTGGTAATGCATTGCCTTAAATGTTTATTCTTATTTATGAAAGTTTCCGCTTTATTGTTATCCTTACTGGGCATTTGAGCTCACCCCTTTTCTATGTTTTATTTTTTCCCCAGGATGTGAAGAAGTAAATTATGAATGACCTGCAGGGATATTATGAGGGGATAGTAGTGTGGATTATGGAGACATTATGTTGTTATAGTAGTTTTTCATTTTATGATGTAATGTAAAACTTATGAATATATCTAGTGTTTCCAAGGCTACTAAACCAATCGGTCTTTCGAGATTTGATCTTTCTTGTGATCATGCCAATGTTACGAAGTAATGCACCGACTCTGGGTAGCTGGGGTCGGGGCGTTACAGTTGGTATCAGAGGAAGTATAGTACAAACCTTGGAAGCTAGATTTAGATAAACTCTGATTAGAGCACGTATACCTAAGATGAACTTTGAGGATTAGTATAGAAGAACTTCCTAGAATTTTGGTATTGTGGAGATTTTGTGAGTTTTCCGAGCAATACATCCCTGTCTGGATACGAGCAGGTAGAGGCGGCTCTGGCACAGATGTACCTAGGGGTAAAACCCGAAAACACCGCTTTGAGCTAGACTCGAACGGGAACTGGTGCACGACAACGGGCCTTGCTGCACTCTTGGTTACGACACTCCCGGGGGATATGCTTAGGATAACTCTCACTATCTTTACAAATCATTATGAAGGGTTTATGAGTATATACTTCCTCAAAGAAAACATTTTTATGATTATGGATTATATCCATAAATAGTTCAATTTATGTTAAGTGTTTTATAAGTATGGGATTATGTGTTTTGATTCATAAACTGATCTAGTTTATGCCATGGTATAGAAATGGCGCCCAGTAGAAGGAATGAGAACTCCAGAAATGCACATGATCCAAAGAGAAGGAAGGATCATATCTTTCATGGTCTTAAGCTAGAATTTATAAGAGAAATAGTCTCCCATGTATTATCATCATATGAAGAAATAATATCATGTGTTGATAAGATAAGTAAAGAGTTTACTGAGTCCTATGGCTTTGAAGGGAAGCAAGAGAATAAAAGGATGGAAGAGAGAAAAATTGATAAAGGGAAGAGGGAAAAGAAGAATTTTCCCATATGTGGTAACTGTGGAAAGAAACACCCTGGAAATTGCCTGAAAGGAATGGGAGTTTGTTATAAGTGTGGAGGAAAAGGGCACAAAGTACATGACTGCAAGGGTAAGAAAATGGTTTCAAATGTACAATGCTTCATTTGCAAGGAGTTTGGACACTATGAGAACCCATGTCCCAGTCATCAGAATATGCCTCAAATGATGCTATTGGATAATAATCAAGTTATGATACTACCACAGATGAAGAGGAATTATTAGAGTTCTTATGTTGATTATGTCAATTGAGTGTTGTATCAACAATGTACTTGTTATAATAATTATGGAGTATATAAGGATTGTACTGCTGTACTATTTCATTAAGGACTTGAGATTGTGTGGAACAAAGAAAAGTGACTCAATATCAGGATAAATTTTTGGAAAATATATGGTTGAGAGAATGATAAACCATAATATAGTTCTGATACCGAGGTAGTGATTTTCGAATAATACATGATTATTTTGGAAAAATTATATTGGATATTCTTGACTACCTTGGAACTGATTAATGATTTGTATATTCCATCATTGTTGGGGTTTAAAACATTTTTGGATTGATGAAGTATATCCAGCATTCAATATGGAATAAGGGAGCATGAATGTAATCAATAAAAAATATGGTAATTCAGGATGTTTCAGTGTATTAAAAGAATACACGATGAAGGTATTCATATGCTATTACGGGTTAAAAAGGATCTACATTATGTTTACCCTCCTTATAAAAGTTGGACTGTGAGTTTGGATAGAATTATTTTGGATAGTTCTTGTTTGGATTATTTTGGATTGCCATAAAAGGACAACCCGGAGGTCGGGCGGCAACCCGTCGCGTCCGGCAAGGCTGCGAGACTTGAACCCGCAACCGAAGGGCGACAAGGGTGTATCACCTACCACTGGCCCACGAGATGTCCTGGATTAAATAATGTAGTTTTTATTAAAAGATCTTTTAGATGAATTATAAATTCTTTTATTTTGGAACCCTATACGAATAGTGTAAATAGAATTTTTTTTTCTATTAGAGTGAAAGATGAGTTTGTGGTAGAAATTTATTAATGCATAAAAAACTAATTATAAAGTAAGTATATCTCCTTATGATCTTAGCCAATCTCATAAATAAATTCCTCAATATTAAGAAAAGAAACTTAGAACAAAAATGTTGTCCTAGATGGTACCTTAAATCATCACTAATTTATGGCTTTGGGATTGTTGGCCTTTTCATAGCCATGTTCTCTACCACTCTCCATCAGATAATTGATGGTTAGATTTCTCTTCCATATCCATATTTTCCTACATGGAACCCTAGTATGTGTTATTTTCGGTAATCTTCATACTTTCCACTCTTTATTTTAAATAGAGGCCTCATTAATTCATTTTTCGATGTGGGATTTCAACTAAGATATTTTGAAACGTCAAAAATGTGTTATCCTAATACCCTATGTTTTGTTGAACCGATGGTATTTCAAATCATCATAGATTGATGAATTTAAGGACCTCAATTATACACTTGTTTGTGATTGATGACCTCAATCACTACCTATAAATATTTACGTTTTTCCTCCGATTATATGTCTCTAATTTCCACCAATGTTCTCTTAATCGAGATCATAATTTGGTGGTGACCCTTTGATTTCTCTTTTCCTCATTTTAATACTAAATTTTAGTAACCCAATTTCCGATGTGGGGTTTCCCACAAATATATTTTCTACTTTCAACCTTTTATTTTTGAAGAACAATTTCAAATTGCGAGGACGCAATTTATTGAAGGAGGGGAGAATGTAACACCCCAAGATTTCATAGTGTGTTATTTCTTCAAAATAATTCAATAACTTGCACTACACGCAACACTGAGTTCAATTGCACCATGACTTGCCAAAAAAAAAGCCATTAAAAGAGGTCATGAATAGTATTAACTAAATTTTAAACTTTATATAATCCTTATAATTTTAGAATCCATATTATGAGTTTCTTAGTCATAATGCAAGAACAGATTCATTTTCAGTATTGCACTTTTATCAACTTTTGATAGTGAAACCTTTTTAAATACAATATTTTAAACTTTTTGACTAAATGGAGACATCAAAAAAATTTAAAATGAAACATCCCAAGCTTCCACGGTACGCTTTCCTTTGAATAAAACAGTAGCGTGTGTTGTACGCAACTTCGAGTTCTAACACACCGTAACCAATCAAACTAGCTGTTATGAATAGTAATACCTACTTTTTGAAATTATATATATTTTATATTTTAAAATGGACTTAATTTTTGGATTCGGAATATCAAATTTAGCCTAAGGTGAAATTTTGGTACTTTTCTGATAACTTTCATATTTTGATGAATAGTGAAAATTACTAAATTTTAATTAAAAACAACTTTTTTAATCAAAATAATTAATAGTGATAAATTATGAATTTGAGTGGTTTTAAAGTATATTTAGAATATATTTTTACTATTTAATATAATTTTGGTCATTGGACATAATTTTACAATTAAACCGAACATAAACAAGTGTCAATCTTTTGATAGTTATTATCTCTTAAAAACACGCTTTTTGTTTTGACAGCGGGAATTAATTTTAAATTAATTTCTGCCACTTCTGTGTTTTGAATTTAGGAAAATGGATTCCATATTTGGAATCAGGATGTTCAAATTGTGTAAATAGGTAACTTTTATTTTTAGACATTTTGAATAATTACTGCGGTAAATATTTTATTTACCATGGTTAAGGGTAAATCCGGTAAATAAGGGTTAAAAAATAATAATATAATAATACTAAATTACCCTAAAACGTGTCCTAACCTTACTGGTGGACACATACCCGACCATGGGCATCCTTGGGTCAATTTGGGGACCCCTTGGAGCCACTTGTATGTGGTAGGGACGCATTATATTAATAAAGTTAAAATAAAAATAAAAATGGCATAAGCTTACATCTTTTAGAAGAACAATTTTTACATAGGGTTATACATGTTGGATTTTCGAATATAAATATTCATTAGAAAGCTAAAAAGATGTCCTACATAATGATGTTTTATTTATAATTTTTAGACATTAAATAATTTATTTTATTTATGACACAATGATGATGCAGTAATTACTAAAATAGTAAAAAATTAACATAATTGATATTATAAATACCCAAATAAATATAATATGAAACTTTTAATGAATTACACTAATTTTCTAGGATAATATGATATATTAGGATTGATTTAATTGACTTTGTTCGAAGTAATCAATCTTATATGAGTTTCACAAAAATCAACTATTGAATAGTGTCAAAATTGACATAAAAGAGTTCTTAAAACAAATATTATATTATTAATTGATATTAAATTCCTAAAAATCTAAGGTTCGGCCAAGAGACTTATATTATGATAGGTTAATCATTAATGGACCACTTGGGGGTCTCTTGGATGTATATAGTAAGTTTATTAACCATATTATATAAAAATACAAAGAGACATTGTAAAAGTGAAACTAATTAACTTAGAGTTAATACTTAAAGATAAGGTTAATATAAGTACCCAAACCTGTCTAAATTCTATTGGATGAGTTGTTTTCGACCTATCCCCACCTCATCCTTTGAATAGTCAACTTTGGAGCCTTTGTAAACCGAATATGAATTTATTATAAATTAATATTTCTAGCTTTTCCAAAGGTGCCCTTCACCCCTCTTATAAAAGGGCACTCCTCCTTCTCTTTTCCTCACACCTCTCAAGCCACTTGGCTCGTCCAAAATCTGCCCAACTAAGCTCCCCAAATACCTCTCCTCCTCCTTGAAGCTTCCCCTTAGGAATAAAGCATTTCAAGAAGTCCTTTGGTTCCAACCAAAGTGAGTTACCTAAACTAAAGGTAACGATTTCTCTTAAATTATTTTCATTTATTTTGCCTCTTCAACCCCCAAAATCTTTTTATTTCCTTTCTTTTGTAACAACACCAGTATCCTCAATATACTAAGATGTTGTTATAAGAAGGATTCAAACTACACATACACACAACTCCATCTAATGGATGATGAACATAATGTTTCTGTGGATGGCAAACTAACGCCTCACGAAACGATGATTGTTCAAATACATATTACCACCTCTCATGGTGGCCATTATGATGGAACTGTAATTAAATATGATATTAATGATATATATTTTATATATAAGCTTCTGTAATTCCATTTTATTTCATACCATTATTCGTTTCATGTTGTATATACATACGATAATTTCATTTGAGGAAGTGCGGACTACCGCCCCCTTAAAATGATATGACTCGTTCATACCACACATGGAACGTATAAAGGATGGTGTTAATGAACTTAAATAACATATATAAAATATTATATTATACAGGAATAGTAATATACCTATGTATCATTTGGATTTTATTCTTTTAAAATGAAAATTAAATGGAAGTAGCGTTCGTGCGTACGTACGGACTACCGTCTCCACGAACGCGATAAGATTCATTCTCCATCATATCCATTCAAGTATTATTCTCATTTTAGGGTTAAAAATAATGTTAATATCATTCTGATTATGAATAAGATATAATATATCCATTACAAACATGTCTTACGTAACCAAACATTTAAGAAGAACGAATCGATTATCACCTGAAACGACGATAATACTAAGATATTATTAATAAAGCAATGTTAAAAGATCATATATGATATCATATTAATGTATATGATTCTTGTATAATTTAATAACAATTATTTCACCATTATACAGGAGGTTAACCTACCCCAACAAAGGAAAAGTACAAGGTAAGGGTTATTTCACAATCTCTTCATTATCCGAGGTTGTATATACGTAATAATCTACTGGGATCTCTTTATCATCCACATACATGTTTTCTTAAAAATGTTTTTCAAAACATTTTTACTATTTACAAGAATATGGGTTAAAGTCATTTATACCCTTTTTTGACTTTTTATAAGAGGTTTATAAAGGAATCCTTCCGTCGTTTTCAAAACAATGTCCTTTTTAACCTTTTCGACAGAATTGAGGTAAGAATGTTTTTTTAACTTATACGGCGGGTGCGGTTATTTTCCGCCGTTATAAAATCGTCGAAGCTTTCCATACAAGCTTATAAGAATATTTTCAAATAAAATGTTTTATTTTATATGGATCTTAAATGATTTCAAAATAAAAGGAGATACTTCTTTAAAAAGAATTTTGATTTCATCTATGTCAACATCCTTTGATGGATTTTAAGATTATTTGAAGTTGTTTTATTATGATACAAAACTTCTATATTGTATTGAAGGTTTTGTGATATGTTTGACTGTGGATGTGCTATTTTTATACCATTCATAGTTTATGGTGAAATTATTGACATTTCGTATGCTAGTTTTAATACGAATGTTTATGTTATGTTTAAACCTTTTCATATGGGAATGCATTGGACTTAATAAGTGACGGGTGGAGCCCGCTATAGCTCCTCGATGCATCGGTAGGTCTCATGAGACAAACTAGTGTCTTGGCACAAGGCCTTGACAAAATCTTATTTGTAGTCTTGGCACGAGGCCTTGGCTATGTGGTTATGATAGTCTGGCATTATGCATTCCAACATTATGAAAGTGGTTATTGATTTTTGCATGTGATTATTCGATTAGTAGAATATCCATGTGAATAAGTAAATGGCATTATTTCATTTTACTTTTGCCATACCATGTTGAAGTTCAATTTTAAAAGGCTTTTGTTTTAGTAATGCATTGCCTTAAATGTTTATTCTTATTTATGAAAGTTTCCGCTTTATTGTTATCCTTACTGGGCATTTGAGCTCACCCCTTTTCTATGTTTTATTTTTTCCCCAGGATGTGAAGAAGTAAATTATGAATGACCTGCAGGGATATTATGAGGGGATAGTAGTGTGGATTATGGAGACATTATGTTGTTATAGTAGTTTTTCATTTTATGATGTAATGTAAAACTTATGAATATATCTAGTGTTTCCAAGGCTACTAAACCAATCGGTCTTTCGAGATTTGATCTTTCTTGTGATCATGCCAATGTTACGAAGTAATGCACCGACTCTGGGTAGCTGGGGTCGGGGCGTTACAAGACTTAAATCTATTCGAATTTTATTAGCCTTTGCAGCATACTTTAACTTCAAACTATTTCAAATTTATGTTAAATGTGCTTTTCTAAATGGTTTTGTTCAACAAGAAGTTTTTGTCGACCAACCTCCTAGTTTTCTAGACCCAAAACATCATAATCATGTTATTAAACATACCAAAGATCTATATGGTCTTAAACAAGCCCCTAGAGCATGGTATGATAGTCTTACATGATTTATTTTACAAAACACTTATATGAAAGGTACATCAGATCCAACCCTTTTTATAAAAATGGTAAATAAAAATGTTTTGATTGTTCAAATTTATTTTGATGGCATCATATTTGGATCAACTCAGCAATCTTTAAATGATTCTTTTGCAAATTTAATGAAGTATGAGTTTTAAATGAGTATGATGGGTGAGTTAACATTATTTTTTGGTTTTCAGATTTCTCAAAAACTAGAAGGGACATATATATCTCAACATAAGTATATTAAATACTTACTCAAAATGTATGGATATGACAAAACTAAAAGTATTAGAACTAAAATTGGTACCTCAAATACACTTGATCTTGATGAAGCTGGGAAACAAGTAGATCAAACAAACATTAGAGGTATGATAGGAAGTTTTCTATACTTGACAGCTAGTCGACCAGACATAATTTTTTTTATATGATTATGTTCAAGATATCAATCTAATAAAAAAGAGTGTCATTTAAAAGTCATAATGAGAATCTATCGGTATTTAAAAGGAACTATGTATTTAGGACTCTTTTTCTCTTCTGGAATTGATTTTGTTTTAAAATGTTTTTCAGAGGCTGACCTTGGTGGTTGTAGAATGGATAGAAAAAATACATCTAGAACATGTCATTTCTTAGTAGATTCTCTGGTTTCTTGGTCCTACAAGAAACAACACTCAATAGCACTTTCCACTGCTGAAACTGAATATGTAGCAGCAGGAAGTTGTTGTGCTCAAGTGTTGTGGATGCAACACACACTCACTGACTATGGTTTGAGTTTTTCCAAAACCCAAATTCCTTGTGATAATACTAGTTCCATAGCTCTTAGTAAGAAACCAGCACATCACTCTCATTCAAAACACATAGATTTTAGGGATCACTTTCTTAGGGATCATGCACAAAAAGAAGATACTATTTTACAATTCATTAAAATGCAAGAACAACTTGCTGACATTTTCAAAAAACCATTACCTTCCGATAGATTTGAATTTATAAAACAGAAGATAGGAATGATTATAATAAAATAATCATTCATATCTACTTCTTGTTTTTATATTTCTTCTCACATTAAACAAACTCCTCTTAGAAAGGGGGAGAACATTTCTTACTACGTTTCTTTTTATCTTATGATATTTAATTATTTACTTTCCAGGTATGTGTTTTTTTATTTTTCTGTTTATCATATTGACAGTTTTATCGTATCATTTTTTTTCTATTCATCATATTATCAGTTCATGGTAATGATTTTATTTTCCATCATACTGTCAGTTCATGGTAATCATTTTCATTTCCATCGTATTGTCAGTTCATGGTAATCATTTTCTTTTCCATTGTATTGTCAGGTCATGGTAATGATTTTCTTTTCCATCATACTGTCAGTTCATGGAAACCATTTTCTTTTCCATCGTATTTTCAGTTCATGGTAATCATTTTCTTTTCCATCGTATTGTCAGTTCATAGTAATGATTTTCTTTTCCATAATACTATCAGTTCATGGAAATCATTTTATTTTTCATCGTATTTTCAGTTCATGGTAATGATTTTATTTTCCATCGTATTGTCTGTTCATGGTAATGACTTTGTTTCCCATCAGCATGACGATTGATAGTATTATTTTTCTTTATGCAAGACTATTTTTTCTTTTGAACTCTACTAAAACCAACAATTATCTTACGTTCTCCGGAAGGTTTTTTTTTAATTTGTTTTTCATTCATTTTATTTCTAACTATTTATTTCCTCTCTTCTAATATCAACCGTAGAAGATCAATGGTCACCCCTATATCGCCTATAAATAGCCCCCCTCCCCAAATCCACGTTGCTCTTTCAGGATTTGAGGCGAAGCTCTACTCCTGTATTTTTAAGTCATCGTATGATCTTTCATCAGCAGCATCTCTATGTCTCCGTCTTCTGCCAACACACCCGCCGATATGTCTTCAAAATCATTCTTAGAAAAATACCTTTTCAGAGAAATGTTATTTTCCAACGGCTTCTTTGAATCGTACGATTCTACAATCAAGAGGATTATTCGGTTTCAAGGATGGGAGCTTTTGTGTGTTGAAAGACCTATTTATCAAGATTTGGTTCTCTTTGATGATGTCAGTCAGTTCTATAAAACCGTATTTTTCGACAAAGACATGACTATCAATTTTGCGGTGTATGATAAAAAGTTGTCTATGTCTGTGAAACGAGCGGGTCATTTTCTGAATGTCCTGATAGAAGGTGATTCATTCTATACATTGCATTAACTACAATAGGAGGTCGGTACGTTTAATATAAAATTTTCTGATAAGTCTTTGTTTTTTGTAAATGGAGAGAAGAGAAAAGTGTCTTATCTTTTCCGGACAACGGGTTTATGGCTCTATGGATGCGAGGGTTTCTTATCCCAAGGAAAGGGGATAGAGAAACTCTGAAAGTATCTGATATCTTCATGTTGGACTATATTGTAAATATGAGAAAAGTAAATCTCATGGGATATGTTTTTGAAACTATCAAAAATGTAATGTTAGGAGAAATCAAGTATCATTTGATTATATATCCAGCTATCCTTACAAATTTTATTCTCGAGAGCAAGATTTTTTTCAACATTCCTTTGAAAGGAATGATGATATATCTGAAGCCAACATGGATTAGTAAGAGTACGATGAAAAAGTTGAATATTTTTGTTGATCAGAACTCAAAAAATTTTGTTAAGGATGTAGAAGTAGAATCATCTCAGAATCAATCAGCACCTATGGCGGTAAAAGACAATCAATCTGTTGGAATTACTCAAAATTCTGATCCGCAAACCAGCTCAAGGCCAAAGAAGAATCCAATGTACAGTAAGGAGGTTGTAGCTAAATGGAGAAATGATAAGGAACAGAGAAAGGAAGGTGATCCAATGTTTGGACTTGATCCAGCCGAAGTGTTTTCTGATAGAATAATGGTAGAAGAAACCCTTCAATATGAAAAGAAAAAGAAGACTGTTTTGAAAAGAAATTTCCAAGACTTTGACATCCCTAAAGTCTTGAAAATCGTTGAGGATGCAAGTGCTCAACTAACAGATGAAGTGCATCAAGAACCCATCATACATAGTCTTCCGGAGAATGAAAAATGAAAACAAATGTTGCAAGAGATACAAGAAGTTCAATAATAGGAGGGAGACATTCTTTTAGAATTCCTTCATAGTTCGAAGAAGAGTATAGAGGAATCAGTTCAAAAGCAAAGTGAAGGTATTCAACAAAACCCTCATGCCGATCAAGCACCTTTTGAAACTTTTGAAACTCTGGATGAAACACCCTCTCAATCACAGAAAGGTGCTCAAACCTCTCATAGTGAAAATGTTATTGTCATCGGTGACAAAGTAGAAGAAGAAAGAAAATAGAATGAAAAAGCAAATGGAAAACAGCCAGATGTAGACTCAATCTGATCAAATGAACTGGCTTCGTACGACGTAGATACTAATTCAGAACAAACAATTTCTCTCAAGAGAAGTGATTACATTGTTCATATTTTATGAAGGGTTTAAAAGACTATTACTTATATTCCCAGGCTGGAAGGGAAAATTGATTTTATTACTGACTATCATAAAATAAAGTTTGGTTCTTTAAGATAATTGGGAAAGAAATTTTTGTCAGATGAAGCGGATTTGAATGATCAATCAGAAACTTCGGCTGCTCATGAGAAATCTTGCAACAGGATGACCATGTAATCATATAACAGAGAATGATCGGTGAATGACCATGAGATATAAATTGAAGATATAAGGAGGTTGACAAATGATCTTGTGATTGCTTCGAATAATATTGACAAAGAAACTATTGAAAGGGTGAATTGGGTAACTCATGGAGCCGATATTCCTTCAGTGAAAAAATTTCAAGAGGGAATAAATGATTTTTAGTCTGAATTCTCAAAGCATTCATCTTTCAAAGATTAAATTCTTTGGTTGAAGAAATAAATTATGTGTTATCCAAAGTTATCAAGAATCATAAAGACAGAATTGATACCCTTGAGGAAGTAATCATAGTTCAGAAGGTGACTATCAAGAATCATGATCAGCTTTTCGCCGACCAACAAGATCTTCTCGGAACTCAGGGTGATTCAATTCTTGAAGACAATAAAGAAATCAAAAAGATGAAAGTTGTTCTTCATGAACTGATAAAGAAGGAAAAGGAAAGAGAAAACAAATGACCGATGTATTTTCTTTTCTTTTCTTATGGAACCTGACTGTTTTGTAATAACATTTATGTTACTCATTCTTTTGTCTTGCAATTATTTTCTCTATCCCATTCAGTAATCTCATGGTCACCCCACTATTTTTTTTAAATCACAAAGTGGTATAATGTTTTATAAAGGGGATAATGTTTTACAAAGGGAGAATGATTTAATCAAATACTTCGAAACCCTGGAAAATCTGTGAATACATTCCTTAGGAATGTATATACCTAAGAGGGAGTTAGTTGTATTAAAATTTATATTTAGAAGAGTTTCCAATAACTCATAGGGAGATAAGTTTTTCTTATTTTCTTTACTTTGTGTTTTGTTCTTTACAAAAAGGGTGATATTGTTGAGTCAAAAGTTTTTCATTGACTTCTATATCATGTTTTGGAAATCACAAATGTCTTTTATCTCGTATTGTAATGACTCTGTCAATCGTATCATATTGACTCTGTAAATCGTATCGTACTGACTCTGTCAATCGTATCTTACTAACTCTATCAATCGTATCGTACAAAGTATGTCAATCGTCTCAATTTTGTATATATTACTTTGTATCATATAGATACATTACATTTAGTAATAATTAAAATACACAAACTTTCATTACATACTTGATTTGGTACTTAGTCAAAAACACTTGTTACATATTAATCGTACTCTTGTTTATCATCTTCATATATCTTTTGTTTTAAAAAATACGATGTCATTGAGTTAGTTACAAACTAATCAAAATGATGTCGTGGTTTCTGTTTCAGTATGACCGTTATAATTCCCGGTGTCCAAGTCCCTCTGAGTTTTTCGTAGAAATATGACCGTTGGAGGAAATCTGACCATTGGAACCTGAGGCCTATAAATATGAGGTAATTTGAAGCTGAGAGTGTGTGGTGATGCTTGTGAACAGCTATGATACTTTTCTTCTATCATGTTATAGAGAGAGATGATGTGACTTCTCTCATTCTTTGTGCTTTCTGCGTCCGATCACAGTATCGAGGGCTTTCAATTAATTGAAAGAAAGATGTGCTGATTACCTACAAAATCGAGGGCTTTCATGGATAAGAAGATAGAAATTCTGATCATCGTATCGAGGGCTGTCAGGGATAGGCAGACAGATGTTCTGATCATCGTATCGAGGGCTGGCAGGGATAGGCAGACAGACGAACCAATCATCATATTGAGGGCTGTCCGGGATAGGAATACATACGAACCGATCAACGTATCGAGGGCTTACCAAGGTGGTGGTAAGACATACCTCTTATCCTAGGTGAATGGATAACCCATCTCTTGGGGATAAAATGAATTCTAATACTTTTACATTTCCACTGCTATTTGTTTTAGAAAGGAATTTTTATTGTTTCCTTTCTTCATTAAAATTTCAATTGTAATTGATTCAATTACAATTATTCTATTACATTTTGTATTAATAGATTCTATACGCTTTATGGTATAGTCTCTCACACATGTATTACTCTGATTATTTATCCATCTTGAATACAATTACTTTACATTTCTAATAGTATTACATTATATCATACCTTTATATTCAATACAATTGTGGTAGTTTGAATTGTATTAGTTTAAGATCTTTTAAACTAATCTCTTAAGTGTTTAAACTCAATGTTTTAAACATACAATTCACCCCCCTCTTGTATTCTTCAATCTAATATACATATAGATCTACATATTCGATCCAACACTCAGCTGCATTCTCCTACATCAGAGTCTCTATGTAGATGTACTCCAACATACTCTCCTAGAAGATATTATATAACATATGATATGTCTATCCAGTCCACAAATAAATTTCTAACTAGTGTTTCACTTATCTTCATAGCATAAAAGTACCCAACTTGACCATCCCTTCTACAAGAGTGTCCAATTTTTTATGTATGGTCTCAATGAACTCAACCCATAACACATCTCTATTAGGTCAAACCTATCTTATAAAATTCAATGTCTTATGCAACATAAATACTGTCTTGTGGTCATACATTATCTTCTCATCCCTCCTAGGGTTACACCCCATATGTTCAATAAGGATATAAAAGTATAGTCATAACTTCTCCCCTACATCCTTGCCCCTCACTATCGGTGGCATAGGTTCCATAAATGGTAGATAATTTCTATCCATATCCTTCTATGATGCTCTCAAAATGCGTCATAATATATACATAACACTACAATTCCAGAAAAACTTATGAATCAAAACAAAACATTTTTTGAATTACATAATTGGAAAATCAAACAATTTCATTTCCCTAAAACCTTTTCACTTGGCCAAAACAAATGTGTTTTTACTACCCTTAACCATCCCACACCATGGACTTTATTATCAAAGGTTATTGTCATTATGAAATCATGTTTCACATTAAACACCCATTTACTCAAATTTTTCATCATTTTATCGTTATTAATTTATTTTAGGAACCATTTATTTTTAATTTCAGTTTCATGGAAGAATATATAATGCTCATCAACATACTTGAAAACCATTTTCATATGAATTTTTAACGTGATTCATGTCACAAAAATAATCAAGATTCCCTTTAATGATGCATGTAGACTCAAATGTCATTTCATACTAGTCGATAATTAAATTACCAAAAATATTTAGAGGCAATCATCACATTACTCAGAAACTGTGTCTCATAATGTAAAATAGTATTCCAATGTAAAAACAAACAACAATAAAAAAAATCCCACCATTGGAACTTTTGTTTTCCCACTATACATGGGTTTGAAACTCCCATTCATGAGCTCATTAGAAAGTATTGAATATCTCTATTATCCTTCCTACCAATCCCAAATAGTAATAAAAAATAAAAAGAAAAATTAATTTGATACCACTATGTAACATCCCGACCCATGTTCCACACACTAATGCTCCAAGACAATCGACCCGTTGACCTTAGGTGTGCCTCCCCATATGATAAAGGTTACCGACTAGTAGAAAGGGTCTGATAAGTCTATTATGGGGGTATTATAACTTATTTTATCTGATTAATTCACCATTATTAACAAACAAACAACAACACAATAAAATATAACTATAAACAATCCATTCCATTATGGTAACTAGAATATGATAATACCATATCCATCAAAAGTAGAAAACATACCATGCTAAAGTACACATCATGAGTCACAAATAAAACAAAATAGAATGACATTGATGAATCTAATGTGGGTCTTGAACCAAATTTTGTTCCCTCATCCATGCTCTATCTTCAAATTAGCTATCCAACATGGGTCCATTTCCCATAACATGTCCTACAATGAAATAATATTTTCGGGTACTAATCAGGATTCCATAGTTAGGTGTGAGTACAACTCATTAGGCCACAAAAAAATTTGTCCAAAATATATCCATCAAAGTAGTTTATATAGTTATATAAACAAATAAATACAATTCATAAGATAGTTGTCATCACAATATGATTAAATATTTTTTTTAATCACATTTAGTCATTGGTTCATGAGGAGTCCCTCTCCTCAATACATACTTTAGATCTTGTTGGAGACCAATTTATTCTATTTGATATGATATCTAAATACCTACATTGGATCATAACATAGTCTGATGTATTTACAAGTTATATCATATCTCAATACATGCTTCACCTCATACCAGGGCACAAAGTATTCCCATGTGAGTCCAAATATTGGATTTCTATTATTAACAATATTTAATTCATACTTGAATTCCCATGTTATTATTCATAACACACACAATATAATGAACATGTTCCCAATATCTAATTCATACATGAATGAACATGTGACCATTTACACAACACAAATTACAATGACCATGTTTCCTTTCTAAATCAACACATGAATTACCATTATACCATTAAGGAGTCACATATTCGAATGCCCATGTTCCCATTATGTAATTCACATTTTAATGACCATGTTATCATTCACCAATTCATATATAATTCATCATTTTTTAAACACAAAAATTGCATTTTTTAATCTAAAAATAAACAAGTCATATCAATAATATTTACTAATTCAAAAACATTTTAATCACATAACTTTCATTATAAATTCAACTATTAGTTTTTAAGATAATTTTACTCAAATAATTCCCCAATTAATTACATATTTCAATCCCATTAATTAATTTAACAATTAATTAATCAATTCCCACACCTCAAAATTTCATAACTAATTCAAAAATTAATTACATAATTTTCAATAGTAATTCCTCATAATTAATTTCAACAAAAATATTTGAATCTTTTTTTATTCATAACAATTCTACTATTAATTTACTCAATCTAAAAATCACAAAACCTCCAATTACTCATCTCCATAATTAATTAATTCTCCAAAATAAAAATTCAATCATGAAAATAATTATGAAACATCTTATTGAAATTCTACAATTAAATACACATAATTTAATTAAAAATAGTAATATTTTAATCATAGTCCACATACCAAAATTTTTCCATTAATTATCTGCAAATATAAGTGTAATGGCACAGACCTTTCTCAGCCATCCCTTTTCTAAAATTCTGTGTTTAAGGTGTTCAGGGAGGTCAAGGTGACTCATCCCCAAAATTTTTCCAAATTTATAGTTCTGTGAACAATGGTTCCAGTTTTATGAACAATTTCACAATGAGTCAGAAACAACGAGTCAGAAAAGGTGAGTCAAAAATGGTGAGTGAGAAATGGTTAGTCAGAAATGGTGAGTCAGAAATAGAAAGTCAGAAACGGTGAGTCAGAAATGGTGAGTCAAAAATGGTGAGTCAAAGAACGGTGAGTCATAAATGGTGAAACAAAAATGGTGAGTCAGAAATGGTGAGTCAGAAATGGTCAGTCAGAAATGGTGAGACAACAAAAGAAAAGTGTTTCCAAAACAATTTCATATTTCCTTTTCCAAATTTCTAGATTTTTCTATTTTCACCAATTTAACATTTTTTGGACGCAAAACGCATTTATGGACTGGTTTTAAGGGATTTAAGGCCGAATAAAATCCCGTAAATCTTATATTAATTTAGAGAAGTCCCAAGATACATTTACATGGTCAAACCACATGGTTCAATGAAATTCAATATTAATGGAAAATCCACTATTTCTTAAATTAATGATCCATTAAATATTCTAAAGGGATAATATATCTTCCTCCATTGATCTTTCACCTAGTTATTTAGTGAAAGATGCTCAAACATTTCCTCCATTCTTGTATGAATCATGATATTAAACTTTTCTTAGTGGATTGGTTTCCCTCGACGTTCCTCTTGCTACACGTGCACCCCCAGTTTTGGTGAAACCAACCAGTATCTATCAATATTCAATATAATATATGATTTAACATTGTTCATTTAGGTTTACCTTCTCCTATTTCTCATTTCCATATTATGGTTTGCGATCTATATGATTCTAATGGATTTTCATGGGTTTCGGTTGCTACCATTGTGTCGCGGCATCCCCGGGTAGATATAGTTTTCACGGGAGGAGGTGGTCGTGATCCGTTGTGTAGATCATTATTGTTTGAAGATCCTCAAGAATCTTTTTAAGGTGGGGTATTCGTTGCATCTATTTTATTTTTACATGAATCAATAGAGTTAAAATGTTTTAAACTCTAGATCGTAATGGAATTTACATAATAAATATTTGAACTGAATAAATAAATTGATATAAATTGTATGATATTGCCTGTTGTTTTTTCTAGATATTGTTATATCTATTCATTCTTTGTTTAACAGTTCGTTCATGATGTAAATTGGTAAGGAACATAAATTGAAATTAATTGATATTTTTTTGGTTAATGATAAAGAGTCAAATAAATGAATCTGGTTCTTATTATTATATTTTTTTTATGTTAGTAAAATTGGTGCACCATGAATTTTTAATTTATTTTTTATAGATTTCTATTTAGGTTTCCCAAATATGAAACCAAAAAAATCATCTAGTTCACGATGGATTGAAGAACTTATTGTTTCATAATTCCTTGATTTTTTCTAGGTTACCCTCTTTCTTGTTCAAGGGACAAGAGCCAAACTGATATGATTGTTGTTTTTCTTCTGCATATGTTGTGATGTGAGACTAGATGGATGCTGTGATATGTGGGTTCATGGAGGCCTACTAGTTGTTGTACTGGTTGACGGATAAACTTCCGAGATGCACTGGTTAATGCATGTAGGTGTCAGGGAGGACACCATGGATGATGAAATGGGTTGGATGTGAATGTTTGGTTTTCTTTTAATTCTTCTCTATAGTTTATCTACATTACTTTCCCCAATTCTCAAGTTAGATGGTCATTATAACCCTTGTTCTAAAAGGGGAGAATATGCCCCGGGTATGCCACGTACTTTCAGTGTTTAGCTTCTCAAGGGAGGATGGATCTACTATCTTGATATAGGTGGAAAAGACTCGGTGGGTAGTTCATCTACTCATCGTGTTGAGCCCCTTGTGTTTAGACGCATTGATTTTTTTTTCTAGAATTCCAGAGATTATGGGAAAGTAATGATGTATATAAATAATTGAATAAATGATGTTATCCCAGGGGGTTTGGAGCTTTCTGGGGTGTAATGCTGAGGTTTTGATTTGAAGGAACAATGTACTTTGGGTGTGACACTAAGGAAATATAATGTTGAATTTTTATTGGTTAATTAATTTTTAAATAATTAATTAGAATAAAGTGAAACTGATAAATAGGGAATGAATTAATGTATTAATGCTCTTTAAAAGGTTGTGTTCGTATAGGATACATAGTTTTAGAAGTAGCAGCCCAGAGTCTAAGAGACGTGAGCTACAGTTCAGTCTAAGAACATGATATTCCCATAGTGTGGTTTTGAGCTAAATTATATTGTGTACTTTTTGTGTTTTTATATGATAATACACCCTGTCAGTAAGGGAAACTGACACCCTAGGGATTCTGAGCCCTGGGGGGTGTTTTCCCAAACATTCTGGTGGGAGGAAGGATGGCTGACTAACCCCTTTGGCCCCGCTCTCTTCTCGTGGAAGTTACTTTTGATGGCAGACACATTGGTTAGCTTTCCCCATATGTGTGTGTAGAGGGATATAATGGCTTGTGATTATTCACACCCATATATTGTGGATATAGTTTTCTAGGGACTACTATAGGTGTAACGTGTATAGGCAGTAATGGCTTGAAGATCCTTACTCGGTGTATGGGATGTAATGGATTGAGGTATAATAACCGATGTATGATACATGTTATGATAGCAGTGGTGGCTCCCAGAAAATACATGGTTGATTTTTCTACGTGGACGTGGTGGTTTTGTTGCATGTGTTGCATATTGTGGTGCTTCGGCCAGGTGTCTGTGGGATAGCCATTTTGGAGAGAGATGCATAGGATGTGAGACGTTGGGAAAAAGCAGAAAACTAATATGGATGTAGTAGGGGGTACCCTTGATATTATTCATTAAATTATATACTCTTGTATGTGTTACTTGGTGATAGTAGCCACAGTGAGGTTGGGAACATAGTATACCTGTTTAGGTGACGAGTTAGTTTCACTTGTTCAATGTTCTTTAGCATACTTTATTTACTTTTTCACGAGAGGCATTGGGGAGGATCCAACTGAGTATACTTTTATACTCACCCTCTGTTTATATAAACTGTTTCCATGTCATTTAGATAAGGTTGGAGATCAGGCTGGTTACTATTGTCTTGCGATTGAAGGAGCTGTTCAGTCTTGTTGTTGCTGATGTTTTAATTTTTATGGGAACATGCATTTTTCCCTATCAGTTGTTGTAGTTTTGCATTAAATTTCACATGTGTACATTGAATTTCATTTATCTTACTGGCTGTGTTTTAGTTGGTTGGTGGCTATCTTATCTCTCTCTTCCTCGTGTGTTCTATTAGAGGGTAATGCCTCCCATTTGTGTGTTCTCAATACCCTCAGTGCTAGTCGCAAACCTGGGGCCAACTAGAGGTGAGACTCAGGGGATCATTATCTCCATTCCCACATTTTTGGCCAAGGAGGGGTTCACTTTGTGTGGAGGGGGTCGTTACAGTGTGGTATCAAAGGTCAGGTTGAGAGTTTGGATGGAGTTTTGAGTTTGGCATAGGTTAGGTTTCATGGGTTGGTAGGGAAACAATGTCATTCATATTTTTCAAGTGATATAAACAATAGAGACTGACTGAGAAATAGGCGTTTAGGGACCCCTATGTTCTGATGTACGGCCCATTACATTTAAAATGGATACTAAACAAGGTGATACTAGGTGCATGGTATAGACCAAGTAATGGATCATGAATCAATATTCTTTGTACCTGTGTTTGAATGGGTAGACTGTGGGATAGGTTAACATAAAATGAATAATAGAAAACAAATTAATAATTACATAATGATGATTCTCCTATATCCTAGGTTTAGGATCTCTAACTGTATGGTATTTTACAGGTATGGATCTAGGTTGACTTCCTCCTCAATATCACATAGAATATGTCTAGCATGTTGTGCCAGCAGATCGCCATCAAGTAGAGGTCTACGATGATGACGCTTGGTAGAGGACACTCTGAGAGTTTCAGAAGCAGAGTATGCATAAATACAAGGGCTCCGTTTTAGATGCAGTCACAGAAGACTGGTTGGAGGAGTTCGAGATTGGTTTTCGTTCGATCTGTTCTCGGATGCAACATTGGGTTTCCTTCGTTGTGACGATGATTCATTGAGCAGCGAGGTAGTGGTGGTTCTTTTTCCTCAAGGATCGTGAGGAGTCATCGATCTCATGGTAGGTGTTCTGAGACTTGTTTAGAGTCAAGTTTCTTTCTTCGACCACGAAGGAATCCAGTCTCCAAGAGATTCTTACACTTTGATAGGGGAGCTCCAGTGTGAGATTGTTTGGAATCCGTTTCAAGAACCTTTTGCGATATGCTTCGGAGCTATTGCAAGATGAGGAGTCTAGGGTGAGGCATTTCAAGGAGGAATGCATCCAGAGATCAAGCGTCAGGTTACCCCATTTATGTTGAAGACATATCATGAGGTCCTGGAAAGGGTTGAGGATGACGGGAGTACATTGGCCAGAACTAGATCATAAAAATAGGGGAGTCTTCTTGATTCCTCACAAAGCAGAGTTGTTGTCTGAGGTTCTTGGATTTTTGGGCAGAATTGTTTTCGTTCACCCGGGGGTAGGTGGCAGCCCTCAACATCTCGTTCCTCCAATGGTAGAATATATCTTCCATATTTTAAGGTATCAGGTGTTTTTTTCTTGTGGTGGTTGAGGTCATCAGTAGTGAGAGTGCCCAACATTTCAGAGCAGTCATCGTGCACTAGGTTTTCCACTCTAGGTTCCTCCATTGAGGCAATTCTAGCTGAGGCAGTAGCAGTAGGTTGCACCATATTTGGATCAGTAGAGGGTAGATGGGGCAGGTATAGGACATCCCTGTGACACTCCCCATCCTCAGAGAGCAGAGTGATGCCATTGTGGTGGTCTTCATTATGTTCAGATAGGTTGTTGATGAGGTCGTGGAATGGTTCATGCTTTAGAGTTGCCAGCACCAGGAGATCCAAATGTCATTCGAGGTACCCTTAACTTTTTTTTACCATGTTGTATGTGGTGTTTGATTTAGGTGCGACACACTCCTTCATATAACCTACATTTGTCCATGATTTGGGACATGAGGTAGAGAGGCTTCCAGCTCCCTCAGCGATGGCTACACCGGTTAGAGGTAGAGATGACTTGTTTGAAGTATATAGAAACTATTATCTTTTTTGGGGAAGCATTGCTCTTGGGGAGATTTTCAATGTTTACGAATACAAACATATGATTTCACCCTCATCATGAACTTGTTTTATTCGGTGTAGGATATCGTGGAGAGCTTCAAGAGTAAGGTTGTGTTATTCAATGCAGATGGAGAGTCGGTGGTGTTTGTTGGTGAGTGAGACCCTCGGATGGGTCATAGGCGCATTCCTTCTTTATCATACATGATGGATGAGATGATGTTGAGTTCTCAGAGGTTCAACATTTGGTGTTTCCTAGGGTTATATAAGAGTACCATGTTGTCTTTCCTAGAGTGGTTGTAGTATTACCCCCTTTATGAGAGATTGAGTTTGGGATCGAGCTAAATCTAGATGAGTATCCTATATATATGTCCCCATATATGATGACCCCTTATTAGTTGAGAGATTTACATATACAACATGATGGTCTGTTACAGTGCGGTTTTGTTTGGCCGAGTGTGTCACTATGGGGTGCACCCGTTTTTCTCTTGAAGAAGGCTGATGGAAGCTTGCAGTTGTGTGTCTATTATTATCACTTTAACAAAGTGAGAGGAAATAATCTCTATCCTCTTCCACATATTGATTATTTATTCGATCAACTGAAGGTTTTAAGTTGGTTCTCAATGATCTATTTGTGGTCATGATATCATCAAATGTGTGTGATGGATGAGGATATCTCCAAGACTGCTTTCTGTTGTCGTCATGGGTATTATGAGTTTGTCTTAATGCTTTTCGGTATGAATAATGCTCCATCTGTGTTCATGTTATTGATGAAAATTGTGTTCCATAAGTTCCTAGAAATGTTTTTGGTGGTTTTCATCAACAACATTGTTTTGTACTCCATGTCTGATGAGGAGCATGCAGAGCATCTACACGCCATTTTGGGAGTTCTTCGTCAACATCAGTTGCTTTGGAAGTTCTCAAAGTGTGAGTTTTGGGCTCACAAAGTCCATTTCATAGTGAATGTTGTGTCCTAGTGGGAATTATCTATGGATCCATAGATGATAGACGCAGTTATGTCTTGGGCATCCCCCAAGACAGTGTCAGTGGTGCGAAGTTTCCCTTGTCTTGTAGGCTACTATTGGAGGTTCGTATCTGATAACAATCAATCTACAAATCCTCTGACAGTTTTGACCAAGAAGGATCATCCATTTATATAGATTGATCAGTGTTAGGAAGCTTTCGAGTATCTAAAGGAGAAGTTAGTAAGTTCTCTAGTTCTTTGTCTCCCAGTAGAGGGAGTTCAGTTTGATGTTTTTTGTGATGCTTCATATCTGGGGTTAGGGTGTGTTCTGATGCATTAAAGATCCGTTGTTTCTTATGTGTCTCGGTCATTGAGTCCTCATGAACGTTACTATGCCACCCATGATCTTGAGTTGGCAGCCATGGTGTTTTCTCTGATGTTGTGAAGACATTAACTTACTAGAGAACGCTTTGTGGTTTTCACTGATCCCAAGAGTTTGATGTATGTTTTCTCCCAGCATTACTTGAACATATGACAACATTAGTGGATATAGTTATTATAGGAATAAGACTTCGAAATATTTTATACAAATGGAAAGGGTAATGTTATAGATGATGCACTAAGTCGAAAGTCATATAGTGATGCTGTGTGTGAATCCATTGATTCCTGGAGAGTAGTGGAAGAATTTTCAGCATTACATCTTGATTGGGAGAAGTTAGGGGAAGGGGTTTTATTTTCTACATGATGGTGAAATCATCTTTGTTGTAGTAGGTTGAAGAGTCCTAGTTGGGGGATCGTGATGTGGAGGTCTTGAAAGATGGATTTGTTTGTGGCATGCCCCCTGATTGTTGTACTGAGGATGAAAAACACCGAATTTTATATCATGGAAGGATTTTTTACATTGGCAATTCACAAGATAGTTCTTAGAGAGTTCTATAGATAGCCATTAGTAGTATATCCTAGCATGAAAAATATATAACAAGACTTTAAGAGTATATTTTGGTGGCCTGGGTTGATTCATGTGGTTTCAGTGTTTGTGTCTCGATGATTAGTCTTCCAGAAGGTCAAGGCTATACACCGTGTCCTTAGTGGTTTTCTCCAGCCATTAGATATTCCTCAGTTGATGTGGGAGGATATCTCAATGGACTTTGTTCATGGTTTATCTCGAGCTCCTAGAGGACATTATTCTAATTGGGGGTAGTGGATCATTTAACATAATCATCCCACTTCATAGCAATCATGGAGTCAAGCTCAGTAGAAGTTTTTTTGAGGCAGTATCTGGATGAGGTGGTGAGACAGCATGGAGTCCCAAGGATGATCATTTCTGATCGAGATCCTCACTTTACTTATAGGATGTGGAGAGGTCTCCAACATGATTTTGTTTCTCATCTATTCCTTATCACTTCTTTTTATCCTCAAGCGTATGGTCAGATAGAGCAAACCATCTATACTCTTGAAGACAGGTTTCATTAATGTGTTCTTGATTTTGGAGGTTCATGGATGAGGAAGTTACCCATGGTGGAGTTCGCTTACAATATTATTTTTCACTCCACCAATGGTATGGCGCCATTTGAGGCCCTGCATGGCCAGCCTTGTCGTTCTACGTTGTGATGGACTGGGTCGAAGAGTTAGTAATTCTCGGACTAGAACTAGTGCAGAATAAAATAGGGATGGTTTAGGTGATTTGTGGGAGGATGAATACAGAACATGATCATCATAAATTCTATGACGATCATAGGTGGAAACATTTGGAGTTTGTTGATGGGGATCACATGTTTCTGAAGGAGACTCCCCATGGTGGGCAGTGAAGGATTGGTCATGGGAGTAAGCTTTCTCCATGGATTGTTGGTTCTTTAGAGGGTTTGGCTCCTATTAGTGTTGTGGATTATAAGATAGTGATTACCTTGTAGATGAGTTGGATACACAATGTTCTTTATTTTAAACAGATCCATTTTTATCTTCATGATTACTATAATTTCATTGAATGGGGACAGATCGATGTTGATGATGATACGACCGTCGAGGAGCAACCTGTAGAGATCCAATACCACAATGAGAAGGTGTTTTGTGGGCATTCTATTATATTTTTTCATGTCTTATGGTGACACTATGGAATAGAAGAGAGTACCTTATAACGTGAGTCATAGATACGTTCTCAATACCTAGAGTTTTTTTATGTTTAAACTCCTTTCATGTAATAGTGTCCCCTTTGTGGTTATAGACCATTTGTTTTTATAAGATGAATTTTTTTTGTTGTTTCTTATGACTTTATCTCATTTGAGAGGAATCTTGTGGAGTGGTAGTTTGGATATAACGACCCATACTTTACATACATTATTAATACTTCAAAATTGAAGCACACTTATTACAACATATGACAAAACCACAAAAGACCGTATAGGTATAGTGTCTTTAGAAACTGGGAAACATAAACAACTGGTTCATAAATCTTCTACAGTGTCTCCAATTTATTTCATCATATCTAGGGTCCCTTTTAGCATATTCTACTTAATATCCATCTTCCTGACCTGGGGAAAAGAAAACATAAAAGGGTGAGCTCAAATGCTCAGCAAGGGCAAATAAAGGAAATAAAAATCATATCATATCTTTTTGAAAATCAAAACCTGCAAAAGAGATCATAATATCTTAACATGGAATCAATCATAGAAGTGAAAATGAGATCCCCATAATCATAACATAAAACTTGAAACTTTGTGGCATGCACACATAATCATGGAAATCATTTCTTGTTAGTCATGACTCATTGCCAAGACTATCTTAGTGGACAAAGTCCCTTTCTGAACCGAGTTCACTCCTCGTTTCAGTCCTGTATCACTGAACCGAAATAACCTTCCGTTCCAGCCATGTCTATCTCATGAGATATAAAATCTTTACCCAATGCATTGGAGGGAGATATAGGTCCCACCCATCTTATAATGAATCCTTTCTTATGTGTGCCACATAATCATAAATCATACATCATCACATAACCCATGTAATAAAAATGGGATTCTTAAACAACATGACATCATAAAACAATTCATATAAGATAAAGGAATTCATAAGAATAATTCCATCACAACATGATCAAATCAATGTAATAATAGGGATAAAAACAGAACCCTTTATTATCTTAGATGGAAAATAATTTTGAAAATCACTTGAACTCCATTCTTGAGGAAAATATCCTTTCTTCTTCAAAAACATTTTTACTTTCATAACATGTCATACAACTTTAAAATAAAAGAAGTTGATTAAAAATAAACTTGAAAACTTGTAAAGGAAGATTCTTGGAAACAATGTTTTAAAAATCCATCCATGCCGTATAAGTTAAAAAAACATTCTTCGTACTTTTGTCGGAAAAGTCAAAAAGTACCTCGTACGGAAAAACGACAAAAGATTCCTTTCATATTCTCTACTAAAAACTCACCTAAGGGTAAAATTGGATTTAAACTATTGAAAGTGGATGGAAACAATATTTCATATTGAGGGAACATGGATGTGGATGATAAAATACACCCCAGTAAATACTTACGAATAAACAATCTCGGATAAAAATGAGATTGTGATATTTCCCTTACCTTAGGTCCGATTAGCTTTGTACGTGTCCGAAGCTCCTGTATAATGGTTTAAATAATGTTATTGACTTATTCCAGAATCATACATATTTATATGATATCATATATGGTCATATTATTAGCTTCTTGTTAGTAATATTTCATTGTTACTTGTTACTCGGGTCTTTATAACTTTTTGTTCTTATGCGTGTTTTGTCGAATAAATTCTTATTCTTATCTTTAGGTTATAGATAATTCATTTCCAGAATGGTATTAGTGTATTATATACCATATTCATTCATTCAATTCATTTATATAATCATTATGAAATGAAGATCATGTAGAACGAGTCGCATCACATCGTGGAGACGGTATTCCGTATGTACGCACGAGTGATGATATCATTCCTATGATCGTGGAATTGTATTGGAGTATATATATTATTTCAGTATCAATATTACTTCATAATAATCATATATAGTTACTCATTACACCATTATACCCATCCTTGTAAGGTGATGGTGGAAAATAGATTACACCACGGCGTGGAGACGGTATTCCGTGCGTACGCACGCGTGGTGATTTCATTTTTCCGTAGGATGGATAGAAGGTGAAATAGGGTTGTTTCATATTTATAATAACATATCAGTATGTAAGTAATACTGATGTTATTACTTTATCATGAAACAACTAAAGAATAAGAAGTTGAAGAAGAAAGAAATTGAAAAGATCGGTAATGGATATTACCTCTTCTTTGGAACGCTTCTTTGAATCCTCCACTTATGGAACTAAGATTGGTCTTTGGAGAAGACCAGGACCTCTAGGATTATTCTAGGGAAGTGGAGAGGAGAAAATGTCAGGGGTTGGCCGAGCTTGAGTGCTCAATTCGGTGTGAGGAGGAGGGGGAGGAGGTGCCCTTTTATAAGGGAGGAGAGGGGTACCTTAGGAATATCTCAAAATATTATTTTATATTAAAGTAAAAATCGGTTTATAATGGTTCCAAAGGGTCTTATTTCTAAGCTAAAGTGGGGATGGTTCGAAATCCTATCAAACAATAGGATTTAGACAAGTTTAGGGTATTATTTTAACCTTATCAATTAGATTTAACTCTAAGTTAATTATTTTAACTTTTACCGTGTCTTTTTATTTTCCTTCACTATATGGTTAATACACTTACTATAACATGCCAAACGAACCCCAAATTGTTTATTATTAATATATATATCCTTATCTAAGTCATTTGTCCGAACCTTAGATTTTTAGGAATAAAATAACAATTAATAATATAATATTTGATTTAAAAACTATTTTGTGTCAATTTTGACACTATTTGATATATGATTTGTTTGAAAGTCATAACAGACTTATATGTTCGAACCAAGTTGATTAAATCAACACTAATATATCATAGTAACCTAGAAAATTAGTGGAATTCATAAAAAGTCTCAAATTACATTTATTTTGGTGTTTATAACATCAATTATGTCAATATTTCATTAATAAGATAATTACTGCATCATCTTTGTGTCATACATAAATTATATTATTTGATGTCTAAAAATTTCAAATAAAATACCATCATGTAGGACATCTTTTTAGCTTTCTAATGAATATTTACAATCTAATTTATCTTATGTATAACCCCATATTAAAAATGATTTACTTATTAAACTTTGATTTTAACTATTTTAACCCTTCTTTAAATAAATTAATAATAAATGTCCTAATCTAATCCAAGTGGGCCTAAATGGTCATATTTTATTCCTAAGTTTGTTTTTGGTCGAATTACACTTGTCCAATAGAATTAGGACATGTGTTAGGGTAATATTAATATCATATTTACCCTTAGTTACCCTATTTACTATTAACCGCGGTAAAAAAAATAAAAAGTTACTATTCACCAAAAAATTATTTTCATCTCATTGAACCACATTTTAGTCCTTGATATTTACCGTGTCTCTCGGATTTTCGAAATTCCAATCACAGAAGCGGTAAAATTAAGTTTTATGCAAAATTCAGTTTTTAACCTACCACTTAGTGGTTTCACTATTCATCAAAAATTGAAAGTTTTCAGAAAAATACCAAAATTTCACCCTAGGCTAATTTCGATATTCTGAGTCCAAAAATGAAGTCCATTTTGTAAAATAAAATTTATAAAATTCCAAAAAGTGGTTATTACTATTCATAACGGCTAGTTTTAATAGCATAATGTTGTTTAGTGAAACTCGGTATTGCGTACGACGCAAGCTATCGAGGAAGGTCACGATTGCGTGTAAAGCAAGCCAAGCAAGTGTTGTATAGAAAAAGATTCCTTTGATGATTTATATAACATAAAAGTCTCGGGTGTTACATTCTACCCCCCTTAAAAAGAATTTCGCCCTCGAAATTCGTCACTTTGCAACAAACAGATGAGGATACTTCTCCCTCATCATATCCTCAAGCTCCCATGTAGCTTCTTCAAGTTGGTGGTTTCTCCATAAAACTTTCACCAAGCGAGTGGTCTTGTTTCGTAGGACTTTTTCGCTACGATCCAGAATCTCTATCGGCTGTTCTTCATAAGAAAGATCTTGCTCCAGCGGTACAACTTCTGAGCTGAGTACATGTGAAGGATCTGGTATGTACCTTCTCAGGAGAGATACATGGAACACATCGTGAACTTGAGAGAGATTCGGTGGAAGCGCCAATCGGTAAGCTACCTTCCCAACACGATCCAATATTTCGAAAGGACTGATATATCTAGGGCTCAACTTCCCCTTCTTTCCAAATTTCATAACCCTCTTCCAGGGAGATATTCGTAAGAAAACTTTATCACCCACTTCAAACTCTAGGTCTTTTCTTCGGTTTTCGGCATAGCTTTTCTGTCGACTCTGAGCTGCTCTTATGTGTTGTTGAATAGATCTGACCTTTTCTGCCATTTTATCAACGAGATCAGGTCCTAATAGCTTTCTTTCCCCAACTTCATCCCAGCAAGTTGGAGTCCTGCATTTCTTTCCATAGAGAGCTTCATAAGGAGCCATTTGAATACTGGAGTGAAAGCTATTATTATAAGAAAATTCCACCAAAGGTAGGTGTTGATCCCAACCTCCTTTGAAATCCATAGAGCAAGCTCTCAACATATCTTCTAGGGTTTGAATTGTTCTCTCAGACTGACCGTCTGTCTGGGGATGATAAGCAGTGCTGAAACTCAACTCTGTATCCAGAGTATGCTGAAGACTTCGCCAGAACTTCGAGGTAAATCTCGGATCTCGATCAGATATAATAGAAAGTGGTACTCCATGTAATCTTACCACTTCCTTTACATATATCCTGGCAAGCTGATCTAGAGAGAAATCCTCTCTAATAGGAATGAAGTGTGCAGACTTTGTAAGACGATCAACTATGACCCAGATAGCATTATTGCCTTTGGATGTTTTAGGAAGTCCTGTGACAAAGTCCATAGTGATGTTTTCCCATTTCCATTCGGGTATGGGTAATGGTTGTAACATCCCCTTAGACTTCTGTCTCTCAGCTTTAACTTGTTGACAAACCAAGCATCGAGAGACATATTCAGCAACATCTCTTTTCATGCCATCCCACCAGAAGTACTCTTTCAGGTCCCTATACATCTTCGTGCTTCCAGGATGAATAGAGAATGAAGAACTATGAGCCTCATCCAGCAGCTCTTTCTTTAATTCGGGGATGGGAGGAACACAAACCCGATTCCTGAACTTTATTATCCCATCACAATCAAGGTTGAATTCAGGAGCATTTCTCACCTTCTTTTGTAACTCGACATCTTCTTTCTGTGCCTCTTTAATCTTCACATGTATAGATGGTTGAACATTCATTTGAGAAAGATAAGATTTTTCCCCTTCCATTATAATTCCAAGATCCATCCTTTGTAAATCCATAAATATTGGATCTTTTGTGATCCTCATCATGGATAAACTAGCATGGTCTTGTCGACTTAATGCATCTGCCACCTTGTTTTCTTTCCCAGGGTGGTAATGGATTGAGCAGTCATAATCCTTAATCAGCTCCAACCATCTTCTTTGACGCATATTCAACTCCTTTTGTGTGAAAATATACTTTAAACTTTTATGATCAGTATAAATATCACACCTTTCACCATAAAGGTAATGCCTCCAAATCTTTAATGCAAAGATTACCGCAGCCAACTCCAAATCATGTGTTGGGTAATTTTGTTCATGGATTTTCAACTGTCGTGAGGCATAAGCTATCACCATATCATTTTGCATAAGAACACACCCCAATCCCTTCTTGGATGCATCACTGTAGATCACAAACCTTTCTCCACTATAAGGCAGTGTGAGCACAGGTGGACTGGATAACCTTCTTTTCAACTCCTTGAAATTCTCTTCACATTCCTCTGTCCAGACAAACTTAACTCCTTTCCGAGTCAACATGGTGAGTGAAAAATCTTTTACAAAACGTCGATAATATCCAGCCAAACCAAGAAAACATCGGATCTCAGTTACTGTGGTTGGTCTCGACCATCTTTCAATAACCTCTGTTTTTGCTGGATCCACAGATATCCCCTCTTTTGAGATTATATGACCCAAAAATGCAACTTTTTGAAGCCAAAATTCACACTTGGTAAATTTGGCATAAAGCTTCTCCTTTCTCAGGGTCTTCAATATAATTCTCAAGTGATCTTCATGTTCTTCCTTGCTCTTTGAATAGACAAGAATATCGTCTATAAAGACTACCACAAATTGATCAAGATAGTCTCTAAAGACTCTATTCATTAGATCCATGAAGATAGCAGGGGCATTAGTAAGACCAAATGGCATCACTATAAATTCATAGTGTCCATACCTTGTACGGAAAGCCGTCTTTGGTATATCCTCCCTTTTGACCCTTAATTGATGATACCCTGAACGAAGATCAATCTTGGAAAAGTATTGAGCTCCGCGTAGTTGGTCAAATAAGTCATCAATGCGTGGGAGAGGATATTTGTTCTTGATAGTGATCTTGTTAAGTTCTCGATAATCAATGCAAAGTCTCATTGATCCATCTTTCTTCTTAACAAATAGAACAGGTGCTCCCCAAGGTGACGCACTAGGGCGTATGAATCCCTTATCAAGATTCTCTTGGAGTTGCTTCTTCAATTCCTGCAACTCAATTGGGGCCATTCTATAAGGTGTCTTTGAAATAGGCAAAGCACCCGGTACGAGTTCTATTGAAAACTCAACTTCACGATTTGGTGGAAGACCCGGCAATTCCTCCGGAAAGACATCATCAAACTCCCGTACAATGGGCATATTCTTAATCGTGAGTTTCTCACCAACCATTTGAGATAAATAACCTTCATTTAGTGGAATCAATACCCATAAGCTGGAAGAAATTTCCACTGGAAGGTTATGTTCATCCTTGCATTGATAGACGATCGTAGATTGATCTGGAATATGAAATGTGACTTCCCGTCTTTGGCAATCGATATGAGCTCCATGTAGAGAAAGCCAATCCATGCCAAGAATCACATCAAATTCCACTAAAGGAAGGATCACAAGATTTGCAGGAAGCACTTTCCTACAAACTTCGATCGGAGAAGAATTATAAACTTTTGATGCGATTGATGTGCCATTAGGTGTTGTCACAGCTAACTCAACATCTAATTGTTGAGGTAATACGGTGATACCCTTAGAAAAGTCTTCAGAAATAAAAGAGTGGGTGGATCCAGAATCAAATAAAACATTTGCTACTTTAGAGTGGATGGTAAGTGTACCTTTCACCACATCGTTATCGTACTCCACATCGCTGATAGAAATTGCATGTGACTTTCCTTTGTCTTTATCCTTAAGAGTTTGTTGACGTCGACCATCATCATCAACCCTTGGATTTGGGCATTGATTGGCATAATGCCCCATCTCCTTGCACTTGAAACATTGAAGTGTTGTAGGTTCATTCTGTGTATCCCTTCCTTTGTTTGCGTCATTAGACATCTTCTTCCCATTATCACGGCATTCAAATGCCCGATGACCTTCCTTTCTACATTTAAAACATTTACTTGTCCCTTTAAGACAACTCCCTCCATGTTTCTTTCCACACTTTGAGAATAATGGAAAGTTCATCTTCTTTTCAGTGTGCTCTTTAGAGTTTCCTTTGAATTCCATCTTCCTCTTCTTATCAAACCCATGTGACTGATGGGTTACTCCAATCTCCATCTCGACTTTGAGAGCACATCGAACGATTTCCTCGTAGCTATTGAAGTCCCTTATGGCTAACGCCCTTCGAAGACTTGGTTTTAAGCCACTAAAGAATCGATCGATCTTACTCTCAGGTTGGATAATAATACCAGAAGCGTACCTTGCAAGTCTTGTAAAATTTGCTTCATAGGTACTAACAGATTCATCATCCCTTTGCTTCAGTTCAAGAAACTCTTTCTCCATCTTTGTTCGGAGAATACGAGGGAAGTACTTATTGAAAAATAAGTTCTTGAACTCGTCCCATTCCATAGACTCAATTTCATCCCTTTGCCTCGTATTCTTAACAAGATTCCACCATTGATCCGCATCTCCTTCCAAACGATACACTGCTAGGATGACTTTATCATGATCAGAACATTGAAGAACTGAAAATATCTTTTCAGTAGTACTAATCCATTGTTCAGAAACTAATGGATCAGTAGACCCGCTGAAAGAAGGTGGACGCTGCCTCATGAAGGATTCAACAGAATGTTGCTCCCTCCTTTACTCGTTTGGAAATCCTGCATGATTCATAGCTTGAGAAAGTTGTGTGAGCATGGCTACAAGATTTTGCATTCCAGCTCCCATATCGTTTGGTTGCTCAGGGGGACAATCATTGCATTGCCCATCGCATTCCGCATTAACACGGTTCCTTCGGGTTCCAGCCATTGACTAAAACCAAGAAGAATAGTGTGAGCAACACTAATTATAATAGGAAACCACATAATTCAAGAATAAAATTTTCATGCTTATGGTCTTATCCTAGGTTATTCAAGGCCATTTCTAAGATTGTGTTCTATGCTTAGACTTATTCTTAGGGTTCTTACTAAGGCTTTCACATCCTAGTTTCCAAAGGTTGACTATACCTTTCCTCTGATACCAACTATAACGACCCATACTTTACATACATTATTAATACTTCAAAATTGAAGCACACTTATTACAACATATGACAAAACCACAAAAGACCATATAGGTATAGTGTCTTTAGAAACTGGGAAACATAAACAACTGGTTCATAAATCTTCTACAGTGTCTCCCATTTATTTCATCATATCTAGGGTCCCTTTTAGCATATTCTACTTAATATCCATCTTCCTGACCTCGGGAAAAGAAAACATAAAAGGGTGAGCTCAAATGCTCAGCAAGGGCAAATAAAGGAAATAAAAATCATATCATATCTTTTTGAAAATCAAAACCTGCAAAAGAGATCATAATATCTTAACATGGAATAAATCATGGAAGTGAAAATGAGATCCCCATAATCATAACATAAAACTTGAAACTTTGTGGCATGCACACATAATCATGGAAATCATTTCTTGTTAGTCATGACTCATTGCCAAGACTATCTTAGTGGACAAAGTCCCTTTCTGAACCGAGTTCACTCCTCGTTTCAGTCCTGTATCACTGAACCGAAATAACCTTCCGTTCCAGCCATGTCTATCTCATGAGATATAAAATCTTTACCCAATGCATTAGAGGGAGATATAGGTCCCACCCATCTTATAATGAATCCTTTCTTATGTGTGCCACATAATCATAAATCATACATCATCACATAACCCATGTAATAAAAATGGGATTCTTAAACAACATGACATCATAAAACAATTCATATAAGATAAAGGAATTCATAAGAATAATTCCATCACAAAATGATCAAATCAATGTAATAATAGGGATAAAAACAGAACCCTTTATTATCTTAGATGGAAAATAATTTTGAAAATCACTTGAACTCCATTCTTGAGGAAAATATCCTTTCTTCTTCAAAAACATTTTTCCTTTCATAACATGTCATACAACTTTAAAATAAAAGAAGTTGATTAAAAATAAACTTGAAAACTTGTAAAGGAAGCTTCTTGGAAACAATGTTTTAAAAATCCATTCATGCCGTATAAGTTAAAAAAACATTCTTCGTACTTTTGTCGGAAAAGTCAAAAAGTACCTCGTACGGAAAAACGACAAAAGATTCCTTTCATATTCTCTACTAAAAACTCACCTAAGGGTAAAATTGGATTTAAACTATTGAAAGTGGATGGAAACAATATTTCATATTGAGGGAACATGGATGTGGATGATAAAATACACCCCAGTAAATACTTACGAATAAACAATCTCGGATAAAAATGAGATTGTGATATTTCCCTTACCTTAGGTCCGATTAGCTTTGTACGTGTCCGAAGCTCCTGTATAATGGTTTAAATAATGTTATTGACTTATTCCAGAATCATACATATTTATATGATATCATATATGGTCATATTATTAGCTTCTTGTTAGTAATATTTCATTGTTACTTGTTACTCGGGTCTTTATAACTTTTTGTTCTTATGCGTGTTTTGTCGAATAAATTCTTATTCTTATCTTTAGGTTATAGATAATTCATTTCCAGAATGGTATTAGTGTATTATATACCATATTAATTCATTCAATTCATTTATATAATCATTATGAAATGAAGATCATGTAGAACGAGTCGCATCACATCGTGGAGACGGTATTCCGTACGTACGCACGAGTGATGATATCATTCCTATGATCGTGGAATTGTATTGGAGTATATATATTATTTCAGTAGCAATATTACTTCATAATAATCATATATAGTTACTCATTACACCATTATACCCATCCTTGTAAGGTGATGGTGGAAAATAGATTACACCACGGCGTGGAGACGGTATTCCGTGCGTACGCACGCGTGGTGATTTCATTTTTCCGTAGGATGGATAGAAGGTGAAATAGGGTTGTTTCATATTTATAATAACATATCAGTATGTAAGTAATAATGATGTTATTACTTTATCATGAAACAACTAAAGAATAAGAAGTTGAAGAAGAAAGAAATTGAAAAGATCGGTAATGGATATTACCTCTTCTTTGGAACGCTTCTTTGAATCCTCCACTTAAGGAACTAAGATTGGTCTTTGGAGAAGACCAGGACCTCTAGGATTATTCTAGGGAAGTGGAGAGGAGAACATGTCAGGGGTTGGCCGAGCTTGAGTGCTCAATTCGGTGTGAGGAGGAGGGGGAGGAGGTGCCCTTTTATAAGGGAGGAGAGGGGTACCTTAGGAATATCTCAAAATATTATTTTATATTAAAGTAAAAATCGGTTTATAATGGTTCCAAAGGGTCTTATTTCTAAGCTAAAGTGGGGATGGTTCGAAATCCTATCAACCAATAGGATTTAGACAAGTTTAGGGTATTATTTTAACCTTATCAATTAGATTTAACTCTAAGTTAATTATTTTAACTTTTACCGTGTCTTTTTGTTTTCCTTCACTATATGGTTAATACACTTACTATAACATGCCAAACGAACCCCAAATTGTTTATTATTAATATATATACCCTTATCTAAGTCATTTGGCCGAACCTTAGATTTTTAGGAATAAAATAACAATTAATAATATAATATTTTATTTAAAAACTATTTTGTGTCAATTTTGACACTATTTGATATATGATTTGTTTGAAAGTCATAACAGAATTATATGTTCGAACCAAGTTGATTAAATCAACACTAATATATCATAGTAACCTAGAAAATTAGTGGAATTCATAAAAAGTCTCAAATTACATTTATTTTGGTGTTTATAACATCAATTATGTCAATATTTCATTAATAAGATAATTACTGCATCATCTTTGTGTCATAAATAAATTATATTATTTGATGTCTAAAAATTTCAAATAAAATACCATCATGTAGGAAATCTTTTTAGCTTTCTAATGAATATTTAAAATCGAATTTATCTTATGTATAACCCCATATTAAAAATGATTTACTTATTAAACTTTGATTTTAACTATTTTAACCCTTCTTTAAATAAATTAATAATAAATGTCCTAATCTAATCCAAGTGGGCCTAAATGGTCATATTTTATTCCTAAGTTTGTTTTTGGTCGAATTACACTTGTCCAATAGAATTAGGACATGTGTTAGGGTAATATTAATATCATATTTACCCTTAGTTACCCTATTTACTATTAACCGCGGTAAAAAAAATAAAAAGTTACTATTCACCAAAAAATTATTTTCATCTCATTGAACCACATTTTAGTCCTTGATATTAACCGTGTCTCTCGGATTTTCGAAATTCCAATCACAGAAGCGGTAAAATTAAGTTTTATGCAAAATTCAGTTTTTAACCTACCACTTAGTGGTTTCACTATTCATCAAAAATTGAAAGTTTTCAGAAAAATACCAAAATTTCACCCTAGGCTAATTTCGATATTCTGAGTCCAAAAATGAAGTCCATTTTGAAAAATAAAATTTATAAAATTCCAAAAAGTGGTTATTACTATTCATAACGGCTAGTTTTAATAGCATAATGTTGTTTAGTGAAACTCGGTATTGCGTACGACGCAAGCTATCGAGGAAGGTCGTGATTGCGTGTAAAGCAAGCCAAGCAAGTGTTGTATAGAAAAAGATTCCTTTGATGATTTATATAACATAAAAGTCTCGGGTGTTACATTGGACCCCTTTTCAATTTCCTTTTGGTTGGTTTGGGATTCTCAAGGATGAGAATGTTATATGAGGTATCTGATTTAATGGACTTTAATTCTCCGGTCCACCCTTTTTCTAAAAACTGGTGTTTGAGGTGTTCTTGGAGGTCAATATGACTTATTCCCAACACTTTTCCAACATTCTAGTTCTATGAATTGTGTTTATGATTTTACTAATAGAGCCATGGTGATCCAGGAATGGTGAGTTAGAAATGGTGAGTGAGAAACGGTGAGTCAGAAAAGGTGAGTCAGAAAGTGTGAGTCAGAAACAGTGAGTCAGAAACTTTGAGTCAGAAATGGTGAGTCAAAAATGGTGAGTCATAAATGGAGATTCAAAAATGGTGAGACAGAAATGGTGAATCCGAAATGGTGAGTCAAAAATAGTGAGATAGCTCATGAACAATGTTTCCTGAACTATTTCATATTTCCTTTTCCAAATTTCTAGAATTTTACAGTTTCACCAATATGACATTTTCTTTGACATAAAATGCATTTATGGCCTTGTTTTAAAGGATTTAAGGCCAAATAAAATCTCATAACTCATATATTAATTTCCCTAAGTCCCATGATACATTTCCTTGATTAGACTGTGTGGTTTAATGCGATCTGATATTAATTGGAAATCCACAGTATCTAAAACATCTGCTCCGTTACATATTCTAAATGAACAAGATATCTTCCTCCGTTGTTCTTTCTCATTTTTCTGTAGTGCTAGATGCTTGAACAATTCCATTAGTTATATAGGAATCATGAGATTAAACATTTCCCAGTGGATTGGTTTTTGTCGACGTTCTTCTTAATGCAAGTCCCCCCATGTTTGGGTGAAACCAAGAAGTATCCATCAATATTCTATATATGGTATGATTTATCATTGTTCTTTTGGGTTCACCGTCTCCTATTTATCCTTTCCATATTATGGAATGTTATATCAATTCTTCTAATGGATTTTCCTGGGTTTATGTTTGTATGGTCTTGCCATGACATCCTCAAGTGGATGTAGTTGTCACGGGAGGAGGAGATCGTGATTCGTTGTGTGGATCATTCTCGTATAACGATCCTTATGAACCTTTTTAAGGTAGTCTATTTATTGATTCTCTTTTATTTTTGCGTGAAACTATATAGTTATCATGTTTTATCCATTGGATTATAATGGAATTAACATAATAAATATTTGAAGCACATAAATAAATTGATATCAAATGTCTGGTATTTCCTCTTGTTTTTGATAGATAATGTGATATCAATGCATGATTTATTTAGATGTTTGTTGTTGATGGAATTTGTTAAGGAATGTAAAGAGTAATTATTTTATATTTGTTTAGCTAAAGATAAAGAGGCATGTAAATGAATCCGGGTCTTATTGTTGTATTTCTTTGATGTTATCCACATTGGTGCAGTAAGAATATTTAATTTATTTTTGATAGCATACTGTTTAGTTTTCCCGAATATGAAACATACGAATAATAAATTGGTTAATTCAATATGGATTAATTAACTAATTTTTTGATAAATCCTTGAAGTGTTCTAAAGTACCATCTTGCTTGTTCAAGGGCCAAGAGCCCAACCAATGTGATTGTTGTTTTCCTACTGCTTGTGTTGTGATGTGAGCTTGGATGGCTATTGTGATATGTGGGGGCATGTAGGATTACTGTTTGATGTAGAAGTTGATGCATAGAGTGGGAATATACATCGATTAATTCATGTGGGTGTATGAGAGGACACCAAGGATGATGAAATGGGATGGATGTGAATGTTTGGTTTTCTGATTATTCATGGTTGTTTATCTGATTTACATTCCCCACTGCTCAAGGTAGCAGGAATTTCTTACGCTTCTTCCGATAGGGGTGAAAACACATGGGGTATGCCATGTGCTATCTATGTTTTGATTATCAAGAGATGTTGGGTCTACGCTCTTTCATTAGGAAGCAAAGACTCTATGGGTAGTTCATCTACTAACCGTGTTGAGCCCCTTGTGTTTAGAAGAGTAGGTTGTTTTTCTAGAATGCCAGGGAATATGGGAAAGTAATTCATTAAATATATAATTGAATAAATGAAGTTAACCATGGTTTCTGGAGCTTTCTGGTGCGCATTGTAGAGGATTTGATTTGATGGAACATTGTACTTTGGGTGTGATGCTAATGAAATTTAATTTGGAATTGTTATTGGGTAATTAATTTTTATAGAATTATTTAACTTTAAGTTCAACTGATAAAAATGGAATGAATTAATCTATTAAATCTCATTAAAAGGTTATGTGCTTATTGGATACCTAGTCTTAGAAGTAGAAACCCGGAGTCTGAGAGACATTAGCTGTAGTTGATTCTATGACTAGGGTATGCCCATAGTGTGGTTGTTAGCTACAATATATTCTATACGTTTTGTGTTTCTATATGCTACTCTACCCTGTCAGTAAGGGAAACCGACACCATAGGGATTATGAGCCCTGGGGGTGTGTTTTACCCAACATTTTGGTGGGAGGATGGATGGTTGACTACCACCCTTTTACATCACTCTCTTATCTTGGTAGTTACTTGTACTGTATTGCACATTCGTAAATTTTCCCCATATATGTGTGTAGAGGGCTGTAATGGCTTGTGATTATTCATACACATATATTCTGGATATAGTTTTCTATGGAATACTATAGGTGTAATGTGTATAGGCTGTGATGTCTTGAGGATCCTGACTCGGTGTATGGGATGTAATGGCTTGACGTATAATACCCGATGTTTGATACATGTTATGAAATTTGTGGTGGCTACCAGAAACTACCTGGTTACTTTTATTACATAGACGTGGTGGTTTTTTTGCATGAGGTACATGTTGTGGTGCTTCTCCCTGGTGTCTGTGGGAATGCCTTTTTGGAGGGAGATGCTTAGGATGTGCAACATTAGGGCATAACATAAAACAAGTGGTGAAGTACTAGTGAGGTACACATGATATTCATTATTATATTATATACTCTTGTATACATTACATGGTGAGAGTATCCCTGGTGAGGCACGGAACATAGTATACTTGTTTAGGTGACGAGTTCTATTCACTTGTTCCTCACTGTGTTTTAGAATGCTTTCTTTACTTTTGCACAAGAGGCTTCAGGGATGATCCTTTTGAGTATACAGTTATACACAACCTATGTATATATAAACTATTTTTAGGTCACATAGAGAAGGTTGTAGATCTCGCTTGTTACAACTAGATTGCGGTTGTAGGAGTTGTTTGAGCTTATGGTTGCTACTATTTTACCTTCTTTTGGGTGCATGTAGTTTTTTGTCTTTCAGTTGTAGTAGTTTTTGAAGACATTTCATGTGTACTTGGGATTTCTTTTATCTTACTTGTTGAGTTGGAGTTGGTTGGTGTCTATATTTTCTACCTCTTCTATATGTGTTCTTTAAGAGGGCAATGCCTCCCATTTGTGTGTTAGTTATACCCTCGTTGCTAATCGCCAAGCCATGGCCTACTGGAGGTGGGTGTCGGGGGTCATTATCTCCCTTCTCACATATGCTAGCCTATGATGGGTATAATTTGTGGGGATGGGGTCATGACAGGATGTCCCCAAAATTGACCAACATAATGACATATATCATGATTTGGATCTAAGACCCTATATAAAGATTAACAAAAAAAGATATCTATGATCTAGATCAATATCTATAATCCTAGGTCTATATTATTTAAATATAAATATAGATCATGAAAATTAGAATATAACTTCTAACCCAATGATTGAGAGAAGAAATGAGGATGAACATTAAAGAAACATGGTAGGATCCACTTACCAAGATGGATGCAGATCTTTGATCAGGGCTTCGAATTATGAAGAACAGAGGTTGGGACGGATAAACATTATTTAATAGAGCCCCAAATTCATGAAATTGTACATAGGGTCATGTGGGGTTTGATTTCAGTTTAAAACTGAGTGTTAGAATTTTTAAAACTAATATTAGGTATTAATTAATTCTCTAACATTCTTTTCATAGAAGAGGCATCTAGTTTTCCCTATCCGTGAGCCCAAACTGTGAACGTCACATAATAGTGAGTATGGTTACTCATAATCATGGTCCAAATATGTAAAAAATTTACCTAATAGTGAAATTTTCTAATTTCCAAGGTTTAACGGTTTGCAGGTATTGGGTTTATGGTTTTCACTAATCGTACATGAACTGTGCACAACCCCTTTTTCTTTTAATTTTCTACATTTCCAACCTAACACATCACAATGTAAAAGCCAAATGCAAAGTACTCAACACATTGAAAAAGTGTACTGGAAAAAAATATAGGATCATAAATATGATCTTATAAACTATTAATGATTTTTTAATATTTAATGGATCTTATGATCGACTTAAAGTTAATTTTGGTGTCTTAGGGAAAAAAATATTCTCGAAAATTCATTTCATAGATTAATAGACTGAGTGGGAATTCATCAAAAGAAAACCAAAGGCAGAAATTGATCTTATTTACTATAACGGAATCATGAAATTTAATTTTTTACATTTATTTATATTGAAAATTAAATCAAACAATCAATTTTTGGAAAAATCTCTTGAAATAGAATTTTTAACATTTTACTATTTTTTATTAATTGATAGTGTTACGAATCTTTGATAATTTATATATTTTTTTCCTTAAAGTTATCATGACCAAAATATATGTGATGCTCTATTAATTATTATAGGGTGGTTTTCTCCTTCATGTTTATATATTGACATCCCAACAATATTATTATTATCTTGGAACTCTATTATGTGATATTCTTGGTAACCATTATGCTTCCCAATTTCAATTTTCAATGGATTCTTTATTATACCATTGCATGATGTGGGTTTTAAAAAAATCATATTATAAAATTTTTATCCTATTATGAAAAAAGTTGAAATTTAGATGTTGAAATATATTTATGTGGGGGAGAATGTAACACACATAACATTTCATTTAAATGTATACTAATCTCTTTGGATTTCTTCACATTCATTAATGAGATTTATGTGTGTTGATATATATTTTAAAATTAGAATTATTTAAATGTGATCTATACATTGAATTACTGAATAACCATATGTTAAAAATACTTGTATAATATCTTTTAAATTTTCTAACTCAAGAAAAACGTATTGATTAATTATTTGGAAATATGAATTAATCTTGTAGTAACATAATTTTATGATTCAATTATTTAAAAAAATTATTTAATTTTTCAAGAAAAAAATATAATTAATTTATAAATGTTTTAGATTAATAATTTTTTAATCTGAATATAGTTCTTTAAATAAATATATTGAAATTTGCTTAGGTTCAAATATTTTTATTTTTTTTGTAAATATATTTCTTTGTGTCCATAATGAAATATATAGATTTTACAAATATTATATTTTTTTATGATTAAATAAATTATTTTGAAAGTAAAATACTATTTATTAATTGTTATTAAATTAATGTATGTTCAATTTTTAAAATCTTATTTGAATAAAATATATTCATGATTTATATATAATATATGTTTTATGACTAAAAATGCATTTTTCTAGAAACCATTGTTCCTTTTGCTTTAAACATTTATAATAAAAATTATTTTTGTCAATTATATTTATTGAATCATGAAATAATGAAATAATTATTGGAATTAGGTAGTAAAAATTTGGTCAAAATTTCATTTTCTTTTTTCTAACTATTAATATCAATCATGGAATGTATTGGTCACCTCTAAAAGGGGAAAATGGATACCTGCAAGGATAAAAATAGAATATAAGGTATCAAAATAAACCCAAACCCCATATGTATTTAAATTTTTAGGAGAAATTTAACCACAAACATGTTAATTCGAATATATATCATTTTGGGGCAATTTTTTAAATAAATTGTCATTTATATTTTTTTTGTGATAAAAATTCCTAAATTCAACTCTTAATTCTAATTTTTTCTATATGATCACATATTGATGGTAATATGTTATGAAAGATATTAAATGTTTATTTTGAGTGTAATTGATTTAATTATTTTTATTTTTATTTATATTAAATTTCTAGAAATATTAAAATTTCTATAAAAGCATCGATGGTGTTAAAACAATTGTTTTATAAGAACTATAAAAATAAAAGTAAATTATTTTGAAATCATCCAAAATATTATTTTTTGATTAATATTGGTGTAAAATAATTTATATGGTTTGTAAAATTTTATATTTCTTTTTAATATTTCTTTTTTGTGTTAATTTTTTATCTTAATTCCGTTTATATAAAATTAAATTATTACCTTTAGAAATATAATTAGTGATATTTTTGGGGAAAAATATTTTATTAAATTATATAAAAATAAAAAAAAATTATTTGAAGAGGAAAATTAAGATTTTAAATGGTCTATTATTAAAATCATTGTAAATTTATGATCAAATTTTATAATTATAAGTAAATTTACAAACCTTCAATATTGAAAAAGAAGTTATTTTGATTAATGTGATAACTAGATAACAAGTGGGTTTAAAATAAAAAAAAAAGTAAAAATGACATAAAATTAGATTAACCCTAATTATAATGTTTTTTCTATTGAACATATTGGATTTTAATATTAGTCATTGTGGAAACTTTATAAATTAATGTAACAAACTAATAATTTATAATATTGAAAAATTAAAGGTTTTTGACTAATCACAATTATAAAATGAAATGAAAAATTTTGTTTATTTACAAGAAGTTTTACATATATATCAAAAACATTCTCAACAATTCAATTATGGGATTTCATATCCATTTAAAATATGTTTTTTCTTCATAAAAGTCCCTTACATGAATCATTATAAATAAATGTAAAGTATATCTACCGATGATTTTGTAATCATGTTCAGTGAATCTTTCAAATTTAATTTTTCTTATAATTATTATAAATCTATTTTACTCATAATTAAATAATAACTCCACTTTTAGAAATGTACATATTTATTTTTATTATTTTTGGATTTCTATTTTACATCCCTTTTCTTCCATACAATACCTGAAATCAATACTCGTATATACATATAGTTTACCATCTCTACATAGGAGTGAAATTATTTTTTCATTACCATTTTAGTTGGATGCCTATGAAAATAAAAACAATTAGTATATTTGATATTTATTATATAATTATTATTTTTTAAATAGTGTATCATATCTTCATTCTTACAGTTCTGTCTATATTAAATCTCTAATGTCGCTTCTGTATAAGTGTGGACAATATCCTCCATGAAGTGATATGATATATTTATCATTTTTGTACTGCATTGTTTTTAATAAAAAAATCAACTAATATCAATCATATATACGAGATAATAATTATTCTTCAACAATTAATTATTATTTACCTTTCATTCATTCAATCCATCGATATTTAAAGTCAATGTACATCTGTAAGTATGGCATACTATTTCCATGAATGGTGTAATTCATTTTTATTCATCTACCATTCATTAATGATTTTATATATTATTTTAATGAAATAATATTATATTTATATCATAATTCAAATTCTAGATATTATGGAACCAAAATCAATGTAAAATGGTTGGAACAGAAAATCTAAAAAATCTATAAAAAATGAAATTGTTAAAACCGAGAAACATAGATTTTGATAATTATTTCATAAAATATTATTCCTAAAATATTATATGTTTATTATATATAATATTAGAGTTATAGTTATTATTTTAGTATATAATTACAATAAATTATAATTTATTATTGAAGAAGTGAAATAAAATTGTACAAAGTAGAGTCATGAGGTAATGTATTTCATATCTCAATTTCAAATAATTGGGTAACACATAGGACATATTGAGTTTGTTTTCACTGAATATATGTGAAATGAACTCTTATTTTATTATATTATAATTATACAATCATTTATTTTATTTTTATGTTCCACACATAATCACTTAATTGATTAATTATCACTTCTATGTTATGATCATTTTTAGGGATTATATAAAAACCTTATAACTATCTAGAATTGTTTTTCTTTAACTTATTGTAGTAGAGATATATATGAACTTTCTATCTTAATAAACGTTTATATTTTTCTCTAATTGATATAAATAATGATTATTTGTTTTTATTTTTTCCATATTTAATTAACTAAAGATACACAAATAATTATTTTTAAAAAAAAAATTTCTAATTTATCTAGAATAATTTTCATCAATGTACATTATTTTCAATCTTTTTTTCAAATACCTATTTACATACATCCAAAATTCTTTCTATGATATTTTAAGTGATCATAGAATTTTTATAGGTTTTAATTGAATATTTCTAATCACTTATTAAATGAGTATTTATAAATTTATTTTATAAAACAAACAAATGAATTTAATTTCTATGGTATACAGATATATCAGACTATACCACCACCATAAAAATATTATGACTCTTAGCTTCTTATAAATGATTCCACTGTATTTTCAAATAAAACTCTTGACTGAAATCTTATTTTAATATTATCTTCCATTTTTTTAATCTATAAATCAAATGAGTCTAATATATAAACAATATTTCTATATAATTTAAATTTTTATTTTACCATTTATTAATTTTGGGTTATTCACATTCTCATGAAACATTCAAATTCATATCATCATCATTCATTATACATTAAAATTTTCATATATATGTGTATTATTTGTATAATGTATATTCTAAATTATTAAACCACATACCATTTCTACATATAGTGTTTTAGTATGAATTTAATTTTCAATATAAGGGATATTTTTTTTATCAACTTCTATAATACGCTGAATGAATTAAGAACAAGTTATATATAACAATTGTGCAAAATATTGATCTTTAATAAAGTAGTTTATCAATTTGAATGATTATGTTTATTGTTTATTTAATTATTTATTCAAAAATTTCATATTATTAATGCATTGGACTTACTAAGTGAGGGATGGGAAATTTTAGGTCTCATATTTGAATCATATTTATCAGGATGAAAACTAGTATTAGTATTTGGAATATGATTTACATTTTATATTTTTTTTCATATCACAAGGAAATCAATATAATATAATTATTTGATGAATTAAGAATTATATCATTATAAAACTAGTCACTGTTATCCATGTGATTATATTTGTTTTTATGTAATCAACACAATTTCCCCACCTACTATAGTATTAATTATATGAAATATAATATAGTTATTTAACTCATCCGAATTATTGAACATTTATTTAAACAAGTTATTTTTAGTTTTATGTAATAATTATATATAATTTGAGATAACTGTTTTTTTCCTTTCTCTATGGTATGATTAAGGAATTTTTGAATGAGGTTATGGAAGCGTATTCTATACTATTACTATGCTTTATTTTTTATGTCTAATATAGAAAATGAAATCATCTATACAACTAATTTTCAACACTAATATGCTATTATATCCTTTAGTATTTTATCACTTTTATCTATTTGTATTGTAAGAATGTAACCACCACATCTTGGATACTATAATTGGGGAGTTACGGTTGGTATTATAGGATCTTTAGAAGAAAACAATACTAACTACATTTATAAAGAACTATATTAGTGAACATAACCCTATAATAGTCTTTGAGGATATATGTAATTATATGATAACATCACACATAATTATTCAAGATATATATTATATTATTTTCCTATAAATACATCCCGATTTGGATAATACAATTTGTCATGGATTTAGCACATGTACATATTCGGGTAATAACCAAGAAAATGGTTGGTTGTTTATATATCTAACATGGTTCAAGTAGATGATTGTTGTTACATTATTATTCCCCTCATTTACACTGGTTTGGGATATGAATGGGTTATAAAATATTTTATATATGAACCACAATAATGATTTTGAGTAGATAATTATCATGGATGAACTAGGATAATTCCATAGTGTCCTAGATTGAAAATAATTTTTTTTGATTTAGATATTCTATGAATTATTTTTCACGATAACACTCTATTAATATTTTTTATACCATGATGATTTTATGTTCAAATAAATGGTCAGAACAATGTCGAATTGTGTTAATGCTGAATTTTAATAAAAATATAATAATTTTTCATATTATTAACCAATAAAAATATGATCTAGAATGTGATACTTTTTGATTATTCATAATTATTTGTCTCATTATATTATTAGTAATCTCAATATGAGTATGTTTCCTGACACATATAATAAAATAAAAGTAGACTTTCATGGAAATTTATCTTATAACGACCATTAAATGAAACGTAATTAACATACAGCATGTTAATAATATTAGAATAGTCTCATGGAGAAATTACTTAATGGAATGAAAAAATGTTTATCGTGTATTGAAATATGTAATTGATAAATAAACAATGTATTAGAATGTTCAAATAATGAATTCTCTGGAGAATGATCAGAAATGTAATATAAAAATTTTAGTACAAAGTTTATATGAAATATAACTAGATATTAAAATTATTTGAGTAAAATATGATATATAATAATTATTTCAGTAGTTACACATAAAAATATAATAATTATATTAAGATTGAGGAAATTTGAAATATGATTCATATTTGTAATTATAGGAAACATGTAATATAGAATAAAACAATAACACATGCTCATATGTTTATTAAGGAAGGTAAATGATTAATATACCTATGTATTGTGTTTTTAAAAATATAAAATATTAGTATCTATAGATATAATTTTGGTATCAATGGGAAGAGTTAGAAATTTTAAATTATTGTATTATGTGCTTAATGGTATTGATAAATTTAATGGTTAAAATGATATTGGTAGTTGAGGTAATTATGGGTTTCTATAATTGGGAATTTTTATTTTATTAAATATATAAAACTTTATTTGTTCTTTATGTTGTGTTAATAATTTTTTCCTTGTGTGAAGTGATGATTATCAATGATAAAGTAAATTGTATAGTATTTATAATGGTCAACTTCAATAGAGACATAATGATGATTTGATTCAGGTCATCATTGATGAAGATTATTGTAATTTATTTGCATAGAATATATTCATTGGATTGTGTTTTTATTATAAGATTTTCAATTATTTAAATTTTCGAAGGATATTTGATTCATGGAGACATAAGTAATTAGTACTTTCTAAGATAATATTTGATTATTGTATTCACATATTTAGGTATATGACATTATAATCTAGATTACGATTTCTATAGATAAACGATTCATCAAATATTTTAGGAATTTTTAATGGGATATTATTTTTTCAGACATACTTTAGAGGAGTAATAACGTCAACTATTAATTGAATGTATTAAATTGAATTTTGGGGGATATTTCTTAGGATTTATAGAATCATTTAACATATTTAACCATTATAGATATCATATTAAAACCATTTTAGTTTTTTAATGTATGTAGATAATTAAATAAATTATTTTCATTATTTTATGGATCTAATGATCCATTAAATGTTAATTTAAGTGATAAATGTATAAGAGAATCACAATGATAATTCATTTATTTGATTATGTGTTGGTGTACGAATTCATCGAAGAACATATGAAGGATAAAATTGTGATTATTAGATATAAATAAATAAATTAAGTATAACATATAATGTTATAATTCTTTATAGTAAATTTATTATCCAAATATAACAATATCATCTTGAAACAAAAATATTATACATTACCTTGATTTCTTTTGAATTGATATTCTTTTCACCCCTATCTAATGTACAAAATTGTGGTCGTTATAATTCTAAAAACTATATTATCAATCAAATATATTATGTTTTGGAAGGTATATTTACAATTTCAGTCAATATATTAACTTTGAATCAATTTTCCTATAATAAGGGAACCCAATTATGTTATATTTTATAACCCCATTATGTTTTACCCTTCTCCTTTTGAAAGGATATTTAATTATACTTCATTACATTTTGGGATATTAAAGATATAATTTTTGAAATATTAAGCCTTTAATGGCTGATATAAATATCATTTTGTAAAATTTATCAAATAAATAGAATGTAACAGTAGAAAAAAGTTTCTATAAAACAATAATATGCCCAATAAGTAACTTAACAAGCTGAACTGTTCATTAAAATAATATAGTTATGTTTTTCAAATCTTATTATTTAAATTAAACCTATAAATTTAATTGATATGTATAGATTTGGGTATCATAATGGTGATATGTATTTATAGTGGACCAAGACAATTCAAATCTACTGATTAATTCTTATGAAATAATAACTCATGTTTTATTGAATTTATTTTATGATTCAGAAACATAATTTTCTTCGCAAATAATTCTATATCACTTGAGTAATATAAATTATAATTAATTACTATAATATTTATAATTATATTTTATGTAATAAATATAATGTTTTATATTATTATATAAAAATTAATATATGCTGAGATTTATTTATTTCACTCAAAAGATAAATTTTTCACGTAATTGAGAAAAATTATAATTTCTCAAATATCATGTTTTGTATTCATTAAATAATATAATTATTAATTATTAATATATTTTTAATTTTATATTAATTTGAAATATGATGACTGTTATAATTTTATTTGAATCATATAAATTATTGAATTTGATATAATATTATTTTTATATTCAATTTTTTATTATATAAAAAAAATTATTTATTATGTGGATTTTTGTTAAAAATCATTTCAATCAATTATAGAAACATGTTATTGAAAAATTGATATCATATTATGAATCATGTGTCTTAAATTTGTTAAATATGACCCTTTTCTTTGTTTATTATGAATAGTAACCACGGTAAATATGTGTCACCTCAGGAAGGTTAAAATTTATAAAATGTGCTTAAAAAATAGAGAATGTCTCAAAATCAACCCAATACATTCATTTACTTTAGTTTTTTTATAAATAAAACTATTTAAATACCAAATTAAAATATGTTTCATTTTGGTTGAAATATTCCCCTGATAAGGAACTTTATATTTTTTAACTAAAGAAAAATCGAATATATAACATTTTTTCATTTAATTTATATATATATATATATACATATGTTGATAATAATGTGATATGAAATCATTTTAATGTTTATTTTTATCAAATTAATTTCTTTTTATAATTTGATATTTTTGGTATAATTATCTTAAAATATTATGTTCTGCTAAAACAGTGCTATTTCAAGATGTAGAAATATAAATTAAATTATTTTAAAAACATCATAAATTATTTTTTTTATGATTCATGGTGTCTAAAAAATTTCATTGTGAATAGTAATGTATAATTTATAGTTAGATAGTTTAGATATGAAATAATGTATTATATTTTTTTATTTAAAATTGAGTTAAATGAATAATATTTAAAAGGGAAATAATTATTTTTTATGAAAAATATTATCTTATTGAATTGTTTAATAATCCTAAAACTATTGGAAGTTAGAAACGTATGAATAGAAATGGTCAAATATTTATCCACTAGAAATTAATGATACAATTTTCTACTAATATGAATAATTATAATTCATTATGATTAAAAATTATTTTCTATAGTTATGGTTAAAATATTTAATGAAGGGATTTGAGAAAATGAAAACTGGTAAAATGACATTAACACTTGCTGAAACCCCATTTTTTGTTTTGATGTTGACCTTAAAAATATAAAATTATAATATAATATATTTTGGACCATTTTTATTAAAAATTTATTAAATAATATTTTAAAACGTTGAAAATTTACAGTTGTGTTAATCGCCTCATCTACTGTTTTTTTGCTGTACATTTAGGGAACATCTGTGTCATACCACCAAAATAACATTGGTAAGATAACCATGGTCAAATAGGACATTATTACAATATAAAAATAATAATTATCATAAAACAATTACCACTTTTATAGACTAATTAATCTTTTAAAACCAACAATTAATGATGGTTTTGAAAAAATGAGTTAGGTTATAATGATAGAGAAGATAGGTCATATATATACATTAATAACATTTCTATTTTATGAAAAAATAAAAGGGAAATAACATTGTATTGTATTATATTCAAATATTTATGATTTGGTAATAAATCTCATATTCTATTTGATTTACTCTTATATTTAAGATCCATTGGATTCATTGATGGAATCCAAATCATATCGATACATATATTTGTTTATCCACATGTAATTAAAAATGATATAATAATTTTTAAATTGATTAATAGGTTTGAAAATTTTGATATGTTATATTTATATTATGATAAAAATTACATGAATATTATATATATATATACATTCAATCCATTATTTTAACCATGCATGGGAGACAATGACTAAAAATGAGTAACAATGGTTAATGAGGTGGGAGTCCACCGTGCACATAAATGATGCTTTCATTTCCCATCAAAAAATATAAGATTAGTTGATATGTTAATTTTTCATAATAAATAAAATCTTATAATTTATAATATTATTCTGTAACAATTTTTCCATAGTATAATATTATTTAAATGTGGTTGAACATTATCTTAAATAAAAAATTCTATGCTAAGAATTATACATCTTCTAAGACAATATCCTTTGATTTACATCTTATGCCCTCTATGTAAGAGATGTTTATGGCATGGATAAATAAAAGGATTCTCAATTGTAGTGATAATAGGATATTATGTTCCAATTTATATGTAGGGGAGTGGAGACACGTTCAATTAAAAAAATAAAATATATTAATGTATTACTCAATAGAAAGGGATCCAATACATATCATTTATTAATATTAGATAATATGGGTTAGATATATATTTATCCAATTGGATTAAAAATTGGTTTAAGTTATTTTAAACCATATCACATGCATTTATCCACAATTAATCCTATTTAATATTTACACCTTATAAATTTTTTTTATTTTTTTACTTTTCATTATGGAAAAATATAATTTTTTTAGTATTACATAATTTCAGTTATTATGTTTAAAAATATGGAATCTATTTTGTGAAATTTAATTCATTTAAGTTCCATAATTTAATTATATAAATATAAAAAATATGAAAAATAGTTTTCTGATGAAAATAATTTAAATATTAAAAATATTTAAGATAAAATTTTCAAAATTATTTCAGTATCCCTAAAATGATTTATAAAAATATAAATTATCTCAATTTAGTTTCATGAATTCAATAAAAAAATATTTTCATAAACTCTTGAGATGATAAAAATATTTTTCGAAAAAAGTCAATGTCTTCTTCAATTCACCCAAAAATACACTTTTTTAATATATTACCAAAATAAAAATATGATAATTTTGAAACTATAATATAAAAAATAATTCATTTTGACATATTAAAATTAAAAAAAAATTTTAATAAAATTTTAATTTAACCACTTCACATATATATAAAAATTTAGTAATAATACGAATAATTTTTTTATTAGAATGATATTTAAAATTATTAATGTGAATATAAATCCAAAAAATAAATATTAATAAATAATGAAATTGGTTAAATATTAAAATTACCTATTTTTTGACATCATTACACCTATTTTAAAAATTTTCCTATTCTTTTTATTAACTACAAAAATAAGTGGTGGTATTTTTCCATCATATAATTTCTAAATCTCTATGTTTATTCTTGAATCATGTGAGTTGTAAAAATATATTAACAGAGTAATTCACTATTTTCCATAAAACCATCACTCTATTGTTCGGAATATGAATATGTTGATACTCAAAATAAAGGATTTATTCCAAATAAAATAATTTAAGGGCCCAAAAATTGAGTTTCATCTACCACATAATTACTTAATAAAAAAACATGAAACTTATCATGTACATAAGACAATCTCAAAGGCATAGCTAATCATTTAGAAACTGGTCTATTCTTATTTAAAAAACATTCATGGTCTCATAAAAAAATATAACATTTCATTTTAACCATAATTCTTTTCAAATTTCGATTGAAATACTAAATTAAAAACATGATCACCCATTAAGGGTGAATGATATTTTGTTTAGTTATCTGTATAATATTTAAGCTTCTATTATACATTTCTCATATTTTATGGAATTGCCTTCACCTTAACGATTTTTTTATCAATTATAGTCACAATTACATTATTTATATCACTTCATCTAAATATGTGGTAGTCTAACAGAAAAATTATATATGATATCTCAAAAGGGTCTATCTATATGCAATAATGAAAACTATTATTATATTGAAAAGTCAACTAATGAAATATTATGATCATATATTATCATATAATAGATTGTATAATATCTAATAATTTCATAAATTTTCTGAATTGTTCTCTATATAATTCCATAATATTATGGATATATATATATTTATACTAAAAATAAATTCAGTACATTATTAATTTTATAGAATTTCAAAAAAATTCAAGGTAAACCTCTATTAATAATCAAATACAACAGAGATATGAAATTCATTTATTATTTCAATTTCCCTATGATATATTTAAGATAAATAATATTAAGACTTTTTATATCAAATTGTATGAAATGTGATGATTTACTAAATTGATAAATAAGAAAAATTTCTTTAATACCTTGTGATGTCTTACGAAATATAATAATAAAAACCATAGATATATTTTCCCAATATAAATAACGATTTAAAATTAATAAATCATCCCACTAAGTATATTTCATAATAATATAACCTTTTAACTTATCCATCATTTTATAATGAATCTAGAAATTTCCCTTTATATTTAATACCATTAATAATTTTCTTAATGATCTATGTAAATCTTAGTACTATTGCCATTAATGGAAAAATAATTACTAAAGATTGTACTGAATTTTTTTATCATAAATATGGAATAGAAAGTCACACATAATCTATTTATAAAATTTATAAAACATACCATATCAATATTAAACATTATAAACATAAAATTCATATCTAATTCAAAAATGAAGACACTAACTCATGAAAAAAAACATGTGAGGTCTATTCACATACAAATTATATTCAAAAATTCATATAATCATTTACTGATGTATAATAACCAGAATATAGAATAGCTAATGATAAATTATCATTCTGACATAATGCATTTGCACTGTATTTTCTTTTCCCTTATTTTAATGAATCATGCATTCATATTTGTTAATCAATTTTATATATCTTCTATGTCTAATGATGAACATTTCTTACTGAATATATTAATAAAATTTTTATTCTCAATATATATTTCAAAAATTACACCATATTAATTATGTATCCAATATTTTTGATAAGTAAATGAAGCCTTCAGTTTGTGGTCATGTAGAGAACAATTTACCACATGGAGATTCACTTTATCAAAATAAAAAGAATTTACTTAATCGTTATATATTAAAATATAACCAATTAACTTTGGAGAATCATAATTTTAGGTAAGTAGTCACCATTTTTTATGGTAGTGAAAATACTATATCATTAACTAATCTTCATTTTAAATATTTAAAACATTCATCATATTATTTCATCCAGATTAGCATAACACATTTTCATGTTATCTAATTTAGATCACCATATAAAAAACATCAAATTATTATTATTATTATCCCACTATCCAAATAAAACTATGAAACACACAGAATATTCTATAAGAAATGGACATTCTATAACCACATTTGTTTTTTCTCAATCTCAAATAATTCCAAATTTATCTATATTATATCAATGTGAAAAAATATATAGTAACTAGATTTAATAGTTACTAAAATATCCATTTATGTTCTTTAATATTATGGATTAAAAAATTTCTCTCAATTGTTTCATAAATTCATCCTACCTTTTAGAATATATACAAATATTATCAATAAAACCTATTTCAAATATACCCATGAACTCATGGAATACTCTTTTCATAAGTTCCATTAATACACATTGATGAATTTTCAACCCCAAAAGAATTATATAAAACTTATAATTCATATACATATAATAGAAAACTAATTTTATAAGATCATCCACATTTACCTATAGTTAATGGTACCTAGACCAGCGATCAACTGTTGATAAATACTGATATCCCTAGAGATAATAAAAAAATAATCGATCATAGATAATGGGTACTTATTCTCAAAAATAAATTTATTTGATTCTCAATAATAATTTCAAATCATTAAGGAAGCTATATAATTTCCAAAAAAGTATAACCCCTTGGTGAAGTGGTAGGATAAAATTATGAATTTTTTAGTAATTCATACAATAAATTTTGTATTCAAAATTTTCAACTTGGTATTTTAGATAAGTATTTTTTTAATATTGGATTAGCATTAAAAATAATGCAAATAATGAATTCAATCTCTTGATCATGTATAATAGTAGTATATCCATTCGTATATTCCTCCAGATATTCATTAACAATAGGAACATACTTAATTTAAATATTCTTATTCTAAATAATAAGTGCCAGATAACAATTATTTATATATCAAATAAATTTATAATCTTATTGATATATTATTATCTGTATAAATTTTTTCTTGTATATAAAATAAAAATTATTATAAAAAATATATTCATTGGATCTTAAATATACCTTAGAATTATAAATTGAAGAAAAAAACATACCTAGAAGAACATAAAACTCTATATGGGGAATCATAACATGATTCTATGGTAAATCACAAATAAAAATAATTATATAATTATTGTAATTATTTAATTTTTTCTATAGTATTACACAATTTTTTTCAAATTGATCCTCTATCATTTTTGAAAGTTAAATATCTATTTTTCCAAAAAATTTATGGAATATGAAATAATGTGTATTACTTAAATCAAAATTGCTATTGGCATAATATGAATAAAGAAGTTACCTACTTGAATCCAAATAACTGAATTATCCTATATCTACTGATGTAGTCACGAATTATTTAGTGCACCATTAATCACATGATATTGATGAATTCCATATTTTATTCGCATCATTAAACAAATACTCACATAATGAACCATTTAATTATAATTAAAACATCTCTACCCAAACATAAAAAAACATATTTGATCATTAATATTATCATTTTCATTTCTATAATGATAAATATTTTCAAATATTATATATTAGAAAAACGTATTATTTTTTATAGGAAATTTTTACTTTCTATTTACTACACTTGTCCTATGTTGGAAAATTTATTTTATTAACTCATGGTTTTTTAGATTGTCATTTCCCATTTTCTAGAAATATAGATTACATTTTCTTCTTATTTTTAAAGGAAAAATGATAATAAAAAATCCATTTATACCTTCTCAATATATCTAACTAGACTACCATAACATTTATATTCTATTTAATATAATACCCTTAAATATCATAGCTTTAAGGATTTGTAAAAACAATTAATTTTACCATAAGCATCCAAAATACAATTTCATGTTAATATTTACAAATGAGTGAAGTTTGATTCCTATGATTCCATTGATTCATCCCCATCCTCAATTCAACTAATTTATTTTACATCCTATGATAGAAAAACTTAGTAAAATATTTACCATAGAATATACACTTCAATTCATCCCATTCTAATACAAAAATCTTCTATCTCTCAATGATATTATTATCCATTGACTACCACTGATCGAATTATCTATGAAACTGGTAAATAAATAATTTTTCTATTTGAGGATTAGATCAAAACATGAAATCGAATATATATTTAATATCTGTAATCCATACTATTACTATCATATATTAGGACCATCCACCGAATGTTTTCGGGTTTTATGCCATTAAATGATCTACTATAGACATGTTGATCAGTGGATTACATGGTCTCTACCTCGCACTGATACCACATCTATTTATAACAAGCTTAAATATCTTTATTCCAAATCCACCCCATTCTATTTTTTTTAATTTCAATTTATATTCTCCCCCCAATTGCCTCTCACATCATATTCCCTATTTTAACTATGAAAAACCATTCTGAACATAGTTATAATAATAAAACATCTTATTCATTAAATTTTATATCATGATAATTATAAATTATAATATATTAATTGTAATTACATTATGATAACTTATAAAATTATATAACCAATTTTCTAATGTCAATAATAAGGACTTTATCACTATTCAACAACGATTTCATTTTAAGACACAAATTACTATTCCAATATTCATAAATATCTTATCTAGTTTAGTTTTAAACTAAATATTGTTATTATTAAATATTTACCTTATAAATTAAAATTTTGTCACTTCCTCTTAGAATCTATTTTCCAAAAAAAATTTAAAAATAATCATGTTATATTTTCATGAAATATCTTCATGAGTTTAAATATGACTTAATCATTATTCCAACTCATGCTTCAAAAGTTTAAATTTTTTTTTTAAATTATTTGATTTTCACGAAAATAATTTTAATTTACATTTAAAAAAAATAAAGATACGTATAATCCCATATCCAAAAATTGAGAAAATAAAATTGAGTATTTCTTTGACATTTTAAGCTTTGAGATCAATAAATTTCATATGTTCATATAATATCATTTTTACAACCCAACTATATTCATGAAAATTGTTACATGAAAACAAAAATATGAAATAAGAATATTTTAGGGTAATTAAAAACATAATAATTGAAAAAAAATCATAGAAATATTTTTTAATCCTAGAATGAAATAATCATTCTTTAAAAATATAAGATCGTTTTCAATATGTGAAATAACAATAATTCCATTAAAACTCATTATAAAGTATTAAATTCATGTTTGTTCTTCGACACTTCATCATGAAAAAAAATTATCGTTAACCTCATAAAATGCATATCATGTGGTATATATGACATGATTATCGTCCATCATAATTTTCCAAAAAAACATAATTATTGACCTTGTAATTATATATAAATATCAGTTTCACCCATCATTGGATATATATATATATATATCTCTCTATTTCACCCATCATTAATAATAATTTTCATGAACCAAAACGTGAATGAAAGATGCAAAAATCAAGAATTTTCATCATAATAGACATAAATAGATCATTTTAAACTACTATGTTAATCTTTGTTGGATAATTATATATCCCCTTCCATTAAAACTCAATTATAATATCTATCATACCATGAATGATTGGATGGATGGATATTCTATAAATAAAACAAAAATATATATAATGGAATATGAATATAATTTAATTGTTGTGGTGGAGTAAAAAGTAATCACTATCATATTTTTTTAAAATATAACATTAATTTTTATGAATAAAATAATTTTTATGGAGGAGGGAAGCCTTTTTTGTAATATAAAACAAAATTCTTAAAAATTTCTATTGTACACTTAACTTATGATGGATCTATGTAATATAATTTCATAATGATTTAAAAGGGGTGATGATAATATAATTAACATTAAAATTATTGTTAATTAATTAAATTTTTAATATAATCATATTACTCGGTATACCAAATTAATAACCATATTTTATTCTAATTACATTATAAGTCTCCCTTTTATATCTTTTTGAAATTATTATATTCAGATTCACCATTTGGTAAGTGTACATTGATCATTTTTAGGATATTTGGTTTGTAATCCCAAAAAATGCATCAATATGAGGAACATGGTCAAAGTGGTAATTATTACATTAAATGAAAAATAATATTCTGGAAATAATTATAATAATGATACATTAATTATTTTTTAAAAAACATGAAATATGGATTTTCAAAATTAATTTCATTACAATCATATATATGGTATGCTATTCACCCACATGATTAACTGTTCAATTTTTTGAAGGAACATGATTAAAATATGTTCTGAATTATTATATCATTCCAGAACAATGAATATATAATAAATATATATAACTATTTATATATTCATATATATTTAATTCATGTGATTAAGGGATGAAATATATATCACATCACTTGTAACACCCCACCCCTAACTCATTGTCTTGAGGATGCAGTGAGGGTTACATGGCCTTAAGTGATGTTTCCATGGCACCAAAGGCTGGAAATAAATGTTGAGGGCTTCGAAAAAAATAGGGGAACGATTTTACTATAAGACAAAACCAAAAAAACCATCCACTATAAATTACTTTTTGATGCATGTCAACCAAAACATTCAAGCATTTATTCCCAATGGACTACCAAGTTGTTCTACAATACAACCTAAAACCAATTCAACTAGACATGTCTTCATCACATCAGGGTACAAGTGGAAACCAAACAACAAACACTACGAACCATGACACCACCATGGCTCCACACCAAGCTCCATGATCCATGTTCCACCAAGACATCACAAGGCACCACTAAATGAGGGAGATGCCTTACCTTTCCCACTTCATGATACACAACATCTTCAAAGACACCAACATGACAAAGCAGGGGGTGAGTAATAAAACTCATTAGTTTTTCCCCAAATGACATCCCTACACACTCCACTATGGTAAAACCATTAGCACATTTATATAAAATAGTTTCTGTAAAATAATCACAAGTGTTACCATTTCCATAAGCCAACCACACCCTTACCAAGCCATTTCACAAAAACCAAACCACCAAGGGAGATACATGTAATCATGCCACATGTAATTTCCTTATTCACACACTGGCATAAAAATTTTCCAACTTGCAAAGAAATGAACAATAAATAACCCAAAAAACCAAACGGTGGAGCTTTCGTCCAACCCGGTCACCCACTCACACCTAGTGGATCTTCCCTTCCACTTATCCTTCGATGGTGGATCTTCCGCCCACTATACATCCCTTTTTTATAGTGTTACATCGTTCCACATACACACAACATTCCAATAGATCACAACCAAGCATATAACTTATCAATGTCACAACATCATGCAATCAACAAAATTCCATTGCATATCAATCCACTTCAATAAATCACCCATTTATTGAAAATCATCTTCCATGCCAAACTATATTTCAATAAAACAACCTTTTAATTGAAAACAATTTCAATCAATAATTTCCAAAAATCAACCATAGCATCCCATTTTAAAATCTCCATTTTAAAATCCACAACAAAAGCATATCACCATAAAACCCCCATTTTCCCAAAAATCCCCAAAACACCCCCATGGGATTTTAAACAAATTTCACACAACAAATAACAATTAATTTTTAACAAAACAATTAATTTTAACAAATAACTACTATTTCTCACCAAGTGGAGTCGAGGGACAAGCCACCTACCTTTAGGGTTCCCGAGAAATCGACCCACGAAGAGATGCGCCTGAAATCCGGCGAATGCAGCACCGAAACCTCTCTAGATCCCTTTCCCTAACATCCAAATGCCTTAATATTAAAATCCATGGAAACCAAAACCCTAGATCTACACACAAAAAGTTTAGATCTAGAGAGCCACGAAAGAGAGGGAGGTAGATCTACATGAAAACAAAAGGGAAACAATATGAGTGACTTACCCGGGAGAAACTACCTACAATCCGCCAAGAAACCTCTTTAAAACGCTTCCAAAACAAGTGGGAGAGCCCATACAACCTTTGAAAACAAAAAATTAATAGTGGGAAACGAGTGGGAGGATGTTTGGGGTGAAATAGGTTAAGCCTGAGGGATCCTAGAACTTATAACCCTATTTTTAAGTGTCTGCACGGTTAGCCCGCACAGTTTGGAATACCGTACGCTAACTGTGTGCACACTACTACCTCAAGAGCTAGTGTCTGCACGGTTGCCTTGCACGGTTTGGAAAACCGTGCTCAGGACATGAAAATCCTATTGTCTCCCTTACACGGTTCCCTGGAGAATCTGCATAGTTTCTACTATCTGTGCTCAAACCGTGCACCCCTTTAAAAGCCTCAAAACACATCCAAAACCATTCCAAACTCTCCCAAACTCTTCCCAACTCATCCCATTCACATTAAACACATAAAAATGCATAAAAAATGTCTTCATACTTCAAATAGGTGGTACTACATTCTCCCTACCATTGGAATTTCCTTCCCCAGAAATTAGTGAACAAGCCCTTTGCTGAAAGAGCTCGGGCCACTCTTGACCATTTCTTTCTCCCGCTCCCAAGTATCCTCTTGAATCTGACCATGCTGCAACAAAACTTGAACTAAATCAATTATTTTACCACTCAAGACTTTCTATTACCTATCCCCAACCTACACTGGTACGTGCACCAATGAAGCATCCGGTTCTAGCTCAACATGATCCCATCGAATCACATGGTCACAATCTGGCTGATACTTTTTCAACTGCAACATAGGAAACACATTGTGCACCTCACTGAACCTAGGTGGAAAACCCAAATGATAAGCCACCTCACCAACCCGCTCAAGAATCCCAAAAGGTCAAATATACCTTGGAGATTACATTCCATACCTTCCAAACCAATGATGTCCCAACCTAGGAGAGATTCTCAAGAAAACATGATCACTCACATTTAATTAAAAGGACCGTCGACGATGATCTGCATATGATTTTTGATGACTCTGAGCCATCTCCATTATCATCCTGATCCATTTGATCTTCTCCTTAGTCTCCTAGACATGGCTCGGTCCAACCATCAAGGACTCATGAGTTTCCACCCAACATAGTGGAGAACGAAACAACCGCCCATACAACGCATCAAACAGAGCCATCTGTTTAGATGTCTCATAACTGTTATTGTATGAGAACTCAACTAACGACAAGTGCTCCCCCCACGAGCCACCAAAATCCATGACATAAGCTCGAAACATATACTCCAGAGTTTGTATCGTCCTCTCGAATTTAACATCTGTCTAAGGGTGATACGATGTACTCATAGTCAACTTAGTTCCAAGGGATTGTTGTATGGATATCTAGAAACGTGATGTAAAACTCAGATCTTTATCTGATAAAATTAAAACTGGAACACCATGCCGCTTTACCACCTCCCATATATAGATTTTGGATAGATCCTCCACCATATGAGATTCCGGAATTAGGATGAAATGGGCCGACTGCATTAGCAGATCCACTATTACCAAAATGGCATCGTGATTTCTGACTGTTCTTGGGAGACCTATAACAAACTTCATCGCTATTTTATCCCACATAAAAATATGGATTCATAAATACTGCAACATTTTTACTGGCCTCTAATGTTTTTCCTTGACCTTCTGACAAGTCAGGAATCTAGAAATAATCTCAACCACTCTTCATTTCATACCATCCCACCAAAACTGTGCTTTCAAAACTTTATACATTTTCTGAATTCTATGCTGAAATTTCCACCTAGAATAATGATACGCCCCGAGAAGATATTCCGGACAAGAAACTGGTACAACCATCCGATTCTAAAAACAAAAAACTGAATCTCCATTCAGTTACTAACCTTCAATGGTCTTCCCACCATTGAGTCTTGACCCCATGGTAACACACTCTGAGTCAGATATATGTGCCTCTATAACCAGGACATCCAAGTCATGAATGAACAAAACAAGAATAAATACCACTATATCACCCTAGTCCTCACATTCCAACCGAATGTCACCTATAACTGACATCAACTACCACTGGTCTGATGCCTATTTCACCACCTGAGCATATGCTTTTCTATTTATTTCATCCTCTACAAAATTTCACATACATGGTGTGTACATTAATTCAAAATAAAACATCTGGAGATATTTCATCCATCTCTTTTTTCTCAAGTTCAAATCCCTTTGTGAGAAAATGTTCTTCAAGCTTTTATAATTTGTATATACCATGAATTTCACACCGAATATATAATGACACCACACGTTCAAAGCATGAAACACTGATACCATTTAAAAATAATGATTTTGGCAGTTCTTCTCATGTACCCTCAACTGCCGTGAGCCATACACAACTACATGATTCGCTTTCTTGAGAACGCAACCCTACCCTGCTCTAGATGCATCAAAATAAACCACATACCCTTTTACTGGTTCTGTACAAACCAAGATTGGTGCTGATGTAAGGGGACCCTTTAACTCTTCGAAACACTGTTGACACTGTTCATTATACTGGAAAGGAACATTCTTTCTTGTCAAAGCTATCATCGGTGAAGCCAAACGTGCAAAATCATGAACAAAACGCCGATAATGCCCAGCTAGACCAAGGAAACTCCGTATCTCAAATAAATTCATTGGTGGTTTCCATGAGATAATAGTATCTATAATTTTCGGGTCCACTAAAACACCCCTTTCAGAAATCACATGGCCATGAAAACGAAATTACTGTATCCAAAAGTCACACTTTGACAATTTGGCATACAACCGATGATCCCTCAAGATCCCCAACACTATCTCCAAGTGCTGATCATGCTCCACCCTTGTCTATGAATACACCATAATATCACCTACAAACCCCACCATAAATGTATCCAGATATCTTTGAAATACCTGATTGATCAATTACATGAACACCGCTGGCGCATTCGTTAGACCAAATGGCATAACCACATATTCATAATGGCCATATCTACTTCTGAAAGCTGTTTTAATAATATTGTTCTTCCTCACCCACAATTGATCATATCCCAATCTCAGGTCGATCTTGGAGAACCACTGGGCTCCCCTAAACTGGTTGAACAAATCATCAATTCATGGGAGTGAATATCTATTATTTATCGTAACTTGGTTAAGTCTACGATAATAAACACATAGCCTTAAGGTTCCATCCGCCTTTTTCACAAACGACACAAGCACTGCACACAAGGACGTGCTAGGCCGGATAAACCCTTTTTTTTCTAACTCGACCAACTAGACATTCAATTCCCACAATTCAGCTGGTGTTATCCAATAAGATAGAAGTGAGATAGTAATTTTCCCTGGAAGTAGATCAATCGTAAACATCACTTCTCTGATGGGAGGAAACATAGATAAATCTTCATGAAAAACATCAATGAACTGATATACCATTTCTAGAAGAACATTATGCTCAAAACCCATTACAGATTCTACCGACAACACCACCAACTGATACCATAAAGTACCCACTACTAGTTCCAACAATTCTGTTGCACCCTGCCTTTCATTACTCTCTCCTCTAAAGAGATGCCTAACACCATCGTGTGTTGTAAAAGACACTATTCACACATCACAATCAATGTGGTCCTTAAACGCCACCAACCAATCCATTCCTAGGATTACATCATACCCATCCATCTCATGCACTGAGAAAGTCCAGGTAATGTCAACCTCGCCCACAATAATACAACATTCTCTACACAAGAAGGTTCAAAACTCTTTTCGGCCCAGAAGATTTCTAAGTTCCAAAACCGAGGGCATCATTTCTACCCTTAAACCCAACAAATCAACCACACGTGCAACAATAAAAGAATGGAAAGAACCTATATCCAAAAACACTTGCATGAAGGTATTATTTAAAAGAATAGTACCTTGCCCAGTGGATGGTACCAACTGATCATACACCACAACCTACTCAGCTTGAAACACATGTATGCTAGCCACACTCTTCTCTTTATTTCCATGCTGAGGCGTCATCGTATTCTAAGAGTCTCCATGACCCACTTTACCCTGATGCTAAGGGGTATTATACTACCCTCGTCCCGTTGAAGAATACGATGTCTATGATCCCTGAGAAGTATCACGCGCACCTGACCTCAGAGAATTCCGATAATGACGCTGCAGATGCCCCATCTGCATACAACTAAACATGCTCAAATTTATGTTGTACTATCTCACTTGATGTGGCTCATCAAACCGCACTGAAAACATCCTGGCATGCTCTGGGGCTTCGGAGGAAGATTCATAGATCCTACCATAAGATTTATTTCATACTCCCACCCTGGGAATAAGTGTCCCTCCTTCCCTTGAACCCAGCGTTAGAGTTCCCACAATTCCCCATGGGTACCACCATGCTTCCTCCGCTCGGAGCGCCCAACAGACCCTGCTCATCCATCGAGGCTCAATTCACCATCTCTATGTAATCATCTATACACATCAACACTATGTTTTATTGGATATCTTACCATATCCCCATTTCAATGATCCATGCATTCAATGACATGCTAACCTCCACCTCTGGTGAAAACCTCACTATGGTCATAAACATAGCTGCATACTCCGTCACAGACATATGCTCTTGCTTTAAATCGAAGAAATTATTCGTGCGCTGAATTATGAACGTATGTTGGTTGAATTTTATATTAAATAATTCATCAAATACTTCCCACATCATACCATGGCCCGTCCCCTCTAGGACTACAAAATCCCACCACTAAAGGAAAATATCATCCAACATATATGTGGCCAACTTTACTTTTAAATCTACCGGTGTTCCCAAGAACTTGAAGATCCTGTTAATTTTATTAAACCATGATTCTGCCCTCTCTGGTTCTGAATCACCCCTGATGATGGATGGATTATGCTTTTTATAGTGAAAGGCATGATCTACATGCCTTGTTTCATCCATTTTATTTCCACTTTCCACAGCTTGGAAAGCATGCACTATGCTTTGCAGTAGCTTCTAGTTCACCTGAGGCTCAGGTGATACCACATTCTTAGAAACCTCCTCCGGTTGGTCTCTACGTCGCCTACCCAGGGCCATTTCTATAATCATAAAAATAAACAACCATTACTCTCACATCCGTAGACATCACGATATCCCACTTCAAATGACATTACACAACACTGTTATGAAAAGGCTTTCCACCAGTTCACATTTTCCATGTTTCACCATTTTGAAAACCAAACCATTTTCAAAATAACAATTTATTCACATTACAACTTCACACATTTTCATAACAATTTCTCAATTCATCCCATTAATCATTTTGCCCAAGGAAATATGCATCCTAGTGGGAAGTCATTTCTACCATGAATGACATGTTCATCTCATTGGATACAACCCAGTTTGAGGTATGTAGACTTTTTTATTCATTTTGTAGTGTTTAAAGTGCATTAAATGAGTTGGGAAGAGGTTGGGAGTGTTTAAAATGGATTTGGATAACTTTGGTGGCTTTTAAAGGGGTGCACAGTTTGAGCACGGTTAGTGAAAACCGTAAGGATTATCCAGGATATCGTGAAAGGGAGATAGTAGGCTTCCGACGGCCGATGAACGTTTTTCCGAACCGTGTGATGAAACCTTGTGGACCCTAGCTCTCAAGGTAGTAGCGTGCTCATGATTAGCATACGGTTTTCGAAACTGTGTGGGATAACTGTGCAACCACTTAAAAATAGAGTTATAAGATCAGGGATCCCTCGGGCTTAACCTATTTCACCCCAAACTTTCTCCCAGTCATGGCTCACTCGGTATTTTTGTTTCCCAAAGTATTTAGGGGCTTGTACACTCTTTTTAGAGGCGTTTTGAAGTGGTTTCTTGGAAATTTTTAGGTGCTTTCTGCCGAGTAAGTCTCTCTTCTTGTTTCCCTTGTGTTTTCGCCTTGATCTACGTCCCTCTATTTCTTGGTTTTCTAGATCTACAATTTTTTTGTGTAGATATAGGTTTGTGGTTGCCTTGGATGTTAATATTAAGGCTTTTGGATGTTAGGAAAAGGGATCTAGAGAGGTTTTGGGGGTGCGTTCGCTGGATTTGAGGCGCAGTTGTTCATGGGTCGATTTCATGGGAACCTTAATGGTAGGTGGCTTCTCTCTGGACTCTAACTGGTTAGAACTAGTGGTTTTTTGTTATAATTAATTGTTGTGATGGAAATTAATTGTGATTTGTTTGGAGAAATTGGTTGAAAATCCCTTGGGTGATGTTTTGTGAGTTTTTGGAAAAAAAGTGGTTTTATGGTGAAATGATTTTGTTGTGGATTTGAAAATGGAGATTTTAAAATTGGATGCTATGTTTGATTTGTGAAAATTATTGATGTAAATGCTTTTCAATAAAGAGGTTGTTTTATTAAAATATGGTTTGGCCTGGAAGATGAATTTCAATAAATGGGTGATTTATTGAAGTACATTGATATGCAATAGAATTTGGGTGATTGCATGTTGTTGTGACCATGATGGGTTATATTCTTTGTTGTGATCGATTGGAATGTTGTGTGGATGTGGTGAGAAGTACCATTATTAAAAGGGAATTGATAGTGTATGGAAGGGCCACCATCAAAGGATAGGTGGACGGGAAGAGCCACTGGGTGTGAATTGGTGAACGGGTTGGACGGAATCTCCACCTTTTGGTTGTTTTGGTTGTTTTTTGTGCATTGTATTGCATGATTGAAATTGTTGTGCTAGTGTGTGGATGATGAAATGAATTGTGGAATGTTTGGTTGGCTTTCTCTTTGGTGGTTTGGTTCGCGTGAAATGGATTGGTAAGGGTGTGGTTGGCTTATAAAAATGGTAGCACTTGTCATTATTTTATATAAACTGTTTTATATAAATGTGCTAACGGTTTTATCCTTGTGGCGTGTGTAGGGGAGTCATTTGGGGAAAACCAACTGAGTTTTAGTACTCATCCCCTACTTTGACATGTTGGTGTCTTTGTAGATGTTTTTTATCGTGGCATCGGTAAAGGTATGGCATCTCCCTCCTTTAGTGGTGCTTTGTGATGCCTTGGGTGAGCATGGAGCTTGGAGCTTGGTGTGGAGCTGTGGTGGTGTCATGGTTCGCAGTGTTTGTTATTTTGTTTCTACTTGTACTATAATGTGATGTAGACACGTCTAATTGAATTGGTTTTGGGTTTTATTGTAGAACAACTTGGATTTCCTTTAGGAATACATACTTGGATGTTTTTGATGACATGTTTCATATAACAATTTATAGTGGATGGTTTGGTTGGTTTTGTCTTGTGGGAAAATAGATCCCCGATTTGTTTTTGAATCCCTCCGCATTTATAGCCATCCTTTATCGCCTTGGGAACGTCTCTTAAGGCCAAGTATCCCTCACCGCCTCCTCAAGCCAATGAGGTACGGGCATGGTGTTACATCACTTCATGAAGGTGGCCTTGAACATGTACACATGATTGACATTTTTATTTTCAATAAATCTAGTGATTAGAAATTAGAAGATAAATTTTCATTATAGAATGATAGATATTTACAAAAAATTATATATATAAATTAAATCCATAATTATATCCTATCATTGGATGAATATATGGAATTAAAATTATATCATTTTACCACAAAATTGTTTTCTGTATATAATAATTATGGTTTCATTTCCCATTTGATAGAAGAGGATATGATTATAAGTAATAGAATACATCGAATAATATATAAATGTATGGAGGATGTTGATGTTACTATTTCACCACAGATTATTAATATTCTAATGATATAGAATAATAAATATAATGAATACTATTAGTTAATAATTATAGTTATTCCTTAGTAAAGAATCACTTTCTTAGACTTTAATCTCAATTAAGATTGTCTTATTAACAATATACGACCAATAAGAAATGGGGACATATTTTTTCAACATATTTAGGAAGTTCAAAGAAATTCTAAAAAGATATTTATGGGAGGATTGAGGAAGAGGTGATTTTTCCTTTTATATGGATGGAAGGGGGAACAGTTGTAATTCTTAAAATGATAGGAATATATTAACATATTACTAAGAAACAATGGCTCAAAAGTACCATTTATTTTTTAGATATGAAATATAGTATAAAAAATTCTATAAAATAATATTTATATATGATTATGAGTTATTTTAACCTACAACACATTTGTTTACTACTTGATTAATCTTGTTTTAACATTAACTATGTCAACAAATGTTTATATTTTTTATTATTCATTGTGACAAAAAATTGTGTTAGTAATATTAAAAATTAATAAATATTTTCATTAAAATATTGATTCCATTTTATATAATTCTATAAAAATTATTATAAGGATTTAATTTTAAAATAAAAAAAATACGGTGAAGAATATATTTTTATAAAATAATGCAATTTAACAATAAGATATTTTTATAAGAAAATAACGTATAAAATTATATAAAATACATTAATTTAAAAAAGAAAATTATAATTTTATTATTTTTTCATTGAATATTTTTTAATAAAAAATGAAACATTTTAAATTCTTGAAAATAAATGACACGTTTTGAATAAAAATCATATTTCTAGTTGTTCCCCAAAAATCCATTTTTTGGTAAATTCACAAAAAATCATTGTAAGATAATTTTTAATTTATAATAATAAAACATAATTTAATTTATATAAATTTATAATAATAACTTAATAAATCAATGTTTTAAATAATTTTAATAATCTATGTAAAAAATTCTTGTTAGAAAAAAAATGAATTCTCGTTATGATTAGAATATTACACTATATTTTTATAGTGAGTATAACACTAGAAAATCTAATTAATTAATAATAATATGTCCTAAAATATTCTAACTATTACAATTTCATAGTTTTTTACAACTAAAATAATAAATAACTAACCCATGTGACTAAAGAATTGTCTTAACTAACATGAACTATATATCATTTTTTAGTACATAAACCCACACACATTTGCAACAATAGATCACATCATGATCCAAGAAAGAATTACTCCCATACATGGAAAAAGGTAAATATTGGCATTAGACTGTGACTATCAAAAGATTTTTCTCATATGTGGATATATAGTTAACATCATTTCCTTTATTAGTGGATGACATGGTATGTCATTCTTGATGTATTTTAGAAAAATATCTCCCTAGGTTTGGTTGTGTGTTTGTGAGTTATTGTGTGGTGTTAACAATATATGTACTAATGTGTCACCCATGATATATAGAATAGCTAGGATATGACCTATGGGTTATAGGACCATGGATTGAATGTCGATGTTGGCTTAGTACCATGGTGACTTTAATGTTATATTTTTGATGTGGACATTGATTCATGTATTGTGTTTCATTTGAAATAAAATTGTAACCTAAGAATGTATGTTCCTATGTAAATAAGAACAAGTATGTACATTGCGTTATGAAAATGGAGCATGTGATGTGCTACCAGTTATATGATATGGGCATGTGATGCATGTGAAAATTTTCAAATAACAAGATTAATAGGTGCTTATTCTTTTTGTATCAAAGGGATAATATGAATATGGTATAGACATGATATATTTCCTAGAATGTAACATATGTAACCTTAAAATATTGGGTATACTCTTTCATATTATTAAATATTTCCCAGAACAATGGTTGGACATGTCGCTGGAATGTAATTGGTAAAATAAATTTTTTTTTAAGTGAAGATGTTGGTTTTCTTTGAACAAAATGAGATTGACATGAAAACTTATTATTTAGTAAATACACCATTGATCATGAGTTTAGTGATGATATACTCATGGAATCATATGATTTATCCTGTAACTAGGCATTGTGAGATCATAATCTATTCATATTATGGATTTATCGAGATGTACTGTGATTTTTATGTATTGTAGTAATCTTGTTTTCAATCATTATGATGTTGTGTACAATACAAGAACTAGTACACATTTTTATATACTATTTAGAATGTTTCCTGGAAAATTTTGACCAAAATAATACACTCCCTATATATTAAAGTTTCATTTATATATGGATCACTCTTTTTATATGAATGAGGTGTGTCTGCTTTGTTGAGATGATGACATCAAGAATGATGTGATGTCAGAAATTTACAAAGGTGACTCCGGATCCAAAATAGTGAGACACCTAATTTGATATAACTGGTTTATGTTATTCTCTAAGAGTATTATAAGTAAATTTATATTGATGATAGTTCACCATTATCCATTAGTGTGTTATATACTCATAATTGATGATATTTTGGAAGATTATAATTATGAAATTTATATAATCTAAAAATGAGTAGTTGTTGATATATCAAGATGGAACATGGAAGTGTTGGGAACGACCATGTCTATAAAAAGTGTTTAATGGTAGATGTAGATTGGGTTGTGGTGATTGAAAGATTTTTCTCATTGAATGAATATGGTTATAGTGATCAAATATTGAGTTTAATATCCATCAAAAGGGAATGAACATCATTATGGAAGGGAAATTAATCTAGTGAGAGTGAGTGTTGGATGATCTATGAGAATTTTTATAATAGTGATTATATTAGTCATATAATATATTTTTCTTTTATTATTAAAATATTTTATATTTTTATATGGTGTTGGATAATGATTGAATATTGTAACTGGTCATATCAGTATTTTAATAAAATCATGAGTGAATAGGATTGATGATGCATTGGGGTTGAAGCAGTGCATGCTAGTGAATTTGGTCAATTCACGAAACAACTGAAAAATTAAAATTGTATATCGGGAGAAGACTGAAGTTCATGTGTTTGGATTAAAAAAATATTCATCATGATTTGAGTCATCCAGACCATGTGTTATGATATATCATTGGTGGTCTCTGTGGACTATTTTGAGGAAATCTAGCCATATGAGAATTGACATTTTCTTTTGAATAAGGCTAGATGTGGGGAATTAGATACCTCATCGACTATGTCCTATCGGGTATGATGGGAATATTTAGATATTTGGATGCTTCCCTTCATGAAAATTTGACATATTAGGATCAGTTCTTGGTTGAGTGATACTCATCTATTTTTGGATTGGAATTTTGGAATGAGAATTCGTAATTGTTTTTTCATGAATATTTTTTGATATAAATGTGTAAACAATTTCATGAATTTCATTATACCACTGAGGATTAATTTCAATACGAATATACTATGATTAGGAGAATAATAGAGGGAAATATCCATCTGTAAAATGGTATATCAATTCAATATGTGAAAATGTCCAATGGTTGACCAATGTGTTTTGAGCACCATCTCAACATTTTTGATTGGTTTATAATAGTGGATTATATTTTAATGAATTATGAGTGTTGTAATTATATCGATTCAACCAAATATTTCTCAATTTTTTTATATCGGTAAACATGGATAAATCAAGAATTATTGGAAATGAAGGACATATATAATAACTAAATTTTTGGTTATACATACTATAGATTATAAGTGTAATGGTGGGGAGATTATAAAAACCCAAGTCGATAAAGAGTAATAAATTCACGAATAATTTAAATTTTCAATTAATTGGATGTACTATTTGGAAAACTAAGACACATAATGAGGTCTTTCTTGTTTGAGCATTCTCAAAAGATGGTTTTTGACATTGAATGTGGATTGGAAGAGAGTAGGAAGATACAAATATCCTTGGGAGAAGTATGGGGAAAATTTCAAGACTAAAGGATCTATAGAATCTTCACAAACTCATTAGTGGTAAATGATGTATCATAGGATTACTATCATTAAGGCCATAATATATCCATTTCGCCAGACTGTCTTGCCTATGTGACAAACTGGATAGTCATTATGTGGGGTACTTTTTATTTTTATATTAATTTGATCTCATTGGGTTTTGGATACCATTAGATGAATTTATTTATCAATTTAGTCAGTTTTTTACCCGCTCCTCCAATCATGAGATCCCCTTGATGTCAGACGCGACAATGTGATATCTATTTAAGAATCTGGTTAAAATGATTGTTTTTTCTCTAGTCATGGATTCAATTTCATCATTCCATGGTCGATGGATGTATCATTTTTGGCGATTTGATACACTTAAGATGATTTGGACTCACTGATACCATTATGTTTAATTTTTCCATAATTCAAAATCTATGTTACCACTATTGATCTTGGCTTTATTATGGTTAGTAATTGGACTGCAATTTCGATGGATATTTGCATAATTTTCCATGAATGAAGGGAATTTTGATCTCCATGGAAAGAAGAAGTCTCGATTGATGAGTGTCATCAATTGGTTGGTGTTTTGTCCATCTATCATCCCTTGGTGAATTATAGCATGCTCTAGAATGAATTTCACATAATGGAAAATTATATGAGGGGATTAAACTATGGATTTTACATGGAATATATTTAAGAGTATACTAGAAGAGTCCCAACCATTTTTTATGAAATTTTATCTATGATACATAACCTAGTTTATTTCTCCTAGATATTTCTATATTTTTCTATAAAAAATATTTTTAATTTTTATTCTTTTTAACAATTTGAAATTTTCTTTAATTGAACCCAACAATGCATTGTAGATGTACATTGGGTGGTTGGGCATTGTAATTGCGCAATTTGGTCAACCGATGAGTAGTTAGAAGTTTGTGTGTAAGTGAATTACATATTTGATAGATTATTATTTTTAAATAATTATATATTATTTTATTCAATTAAATATGTTTTACTGTTATGAATTAGGTAACTTAGTGTTTGGGTTATGGTCAAATTAACATTGGTTAGTATCGGTGAAGGCTGTTAAGATTAATTATAAAGGGAAACAACTTGAATTAATATAATTGGTCTCTAATAATTGGAATATATATTACATAAATTTTTTATTATTTAGATATGATATTTGATACATGTTCTGGTCACCATAGGTGGTCAACACATGAAGTAGTAAACTTGTTTATTTAGATGAAATTGCATAAAAATGGAATGCATTTTAAAGAACAAAAAATTAATTAAAGAAAATTCATCTTGATCTAATTAAATGACTTATTTTGTAAAATGTTTATATAAAATATTTACTTGCTTGGTTTTATGTGTCTGTATTTTAAAATTCCGTTATGAATTTTTACTGTTGACAATATAGTCATTGAATAGTGACTACCTGATTATTATATACATATGATATTATCAAATCCAATTTACTCAAAGTAAGCGATGACCTCATCCCATATAATTGATCCATAAGAATGGCATTTTTCAGTGCTCATAAAAGAAGGTAGACTCACAAGGATTGGCTCTTGACAAATCAAAAACTGAGCTTCAACATTTTAAGATTTAACAGATCCTCGTACTGGATAAGTGGATGTTAATAGATATTACCACACGTGCAATGTTATATGAGCCTCTCAATTAGTATGTTACCATATCAAACATTACTCTTAGGTCTTATGAGAGTTTTATAAGGCTTTACCTAACAATACCCTAGCACAATAATTATGTGCATTATTTTTGTATAGAATATTGATTATGCATTTATTTTATTATTGTTACATTTTAAATATTTTTTAAATAAGAAATTGTATTTTTAGTAAATATTTAATTAATAAATATATATTGATGAATTAAAGGAATTTTGACTAAAATAACATTTGAATAAATTATTATTACTAAATAACTTTTTATTAAATAGAAATGATTGTGTAATTCTTAAGAATATCATTGTAGTTTTTAATAATGTTTGAACATTTTTTTCAAAACTCATGAGTAATTAATAAATGTTGGTTTTTTATTTCAAAATTATATATTAATATATTTAGTGAAATATTAATATAAAATGAAGATAAATTTTGGAATCAAGTGGTCGAAATTATCCAACAGTTAATTTTTAATTATTTTATGAGATGGTTGAATTTTTTGGTAAAAATTAAATTTCTTTTAAATATATAACAAGTTTTACGAAATTACAATGACCCAATAGTTATTTAATAAAATACTAAAATTAGTATTTTTGGAAACTTTCTGTTTTACCTTTATAATAATGTGATTTTAGGCCTGTTTTAAAGAATTTACAAAGCTTTAGTGGACCCTCCTGGAAATATTAAACATGTTAAAATTTTAAAATGATTTCCTAATGAGTGTGACTAACCTCTAGCTAAGAATCCATAATATATTTAAAATTTATTCTATTTCACATATAAAATAATTTATTCCAATCCACTTTGGAAAAAACCATGGGATGATTTTTGGTTTTGATTAGTTTAATGTGTGGTCTCTAAAACCTAAATAATTAACAATTTCTTTTCATTTTCTATATAAACCCACTAAATCTCCCATTCCTCTTCAATATAAACATTTGGATCTCGACCAACACATTTCCTCATCTCTCTATAATCCACTAAATGTGCCCCAATCCCCCAAGAATCACATTTCAATCCTCTCCCAAACCATTGGGATCACACTTCGAACTAAGAGATTTATTCCTTTCTAATTTTTGTCCAAATTTATTTATGTTGTTACGAACTTTTATTATCAATTAAAAATGTTGGGGTATGATTGTTCCCCTCCCCGGTATTGTTCTTCTTCTTATTGAATTATGAGAGACCCATTTAGATCTCATTAATGCCTCCCACATGCACCTATTACCATGCTGAAATTCTATAAGGGGTTTTTCTCTCTTCATTTACATTCATCAAATTATTTTATATTATTCATCTAACTTCCATTACATATGTTGGGATATTAATATATATGACCCCATTTGATTCAATTTCTGGTAAATATGATGAGATAACCCTTTGTCTCTCGTCAACCACTTGTATGAATTCTTATGTCACACTGTTATGCTGCTGAAATTGCAACGCGATTTTCCATGCTAATGTTATTGTGTAGTGAATACCATTCCCATTTATTTATAAAGGGTATTCACCTTTATGGACATTTAATTATTGATTATTAATTTTCTTGTATGTTTTAAACATTACAATATCATGGAGTAAATGATGATGTTGAATGATTCTGTGATTTATGATCTATGTGGCACACATATGCATGAAATGAATGGATTAAGAAGTGTACACCCTGATAGCGCTCCAATGCATTGGGAAAAGATTAGTATCATGATAGGTAAAGGGAAATGAGATTACACATGATAATTCATGTGAAATGAATTTTTAATCATGCTCTATGGGAAATAAGACTCGGATCATGATAATATCTTGTTAAAAGTTATTGACACATTTCCATGTTATCATAATCATGTTATATCATGCCATTATGTTCATGTTTCCCTTATAATCCCCTGTTATTACTATTTCCTAACATGTCCTATATTATTCTTGTTATGTCTTTTTTACTCCATTACTCAGCTTTAATGCTCACAATTTTCTTATGCAGGTCCTCAGGTTATCCAAGGAAATGCTTAGTACGAAGGAATGCGGGCGGTCTTGTAAAATAATTTTTCTATAAAGATGTTTATTTCATGTTTTAAGTTTTTATGTAATGTTCCTAATATCCAAATAAACTATAACTATAAATATCGTATGTTGTATCAAGTGAATATTTTATGTAATAAATTATGATTAAGTTTGAAATATAGGGCATGGTTGTTAAAGATGTTATCATAGGATAGATTTAGCTATTTTTGGGATTCTAATTATAAAACCATTATAAAACCCTTAAGGATAAGATGAATAATAATAAAAACATCCCTAAATTTTGATTAGTATTGAGTAAGTGGTTTATCACGAAAATAAATTCATATCTAGATATCAGAAGGTAGAGGTGGATCTGAAATAGATGTATCCAGGGGCAATACATGAAACACCGCTTTGAGCTAGAATTGAATGAAAACTATTGCACAAAAAGAGTCCTTGATACACTCAAGGTTATGACAGTCCGAAATTATATTCTTTTGCAAATTAATAAGTATAATATAAACAATTATTAAGATAATTAAAAAAATTCCCCAAAGAATATATGTTTTGAATTACATATGGGATAACATAGATATGTTAAGGAAATAAATGAAATTTATAAGTTATCCCTTTTTGATATTGGATTACCCTATATTTTTTACTGCTTATATTACTTTAATATCTCCCAATGGTCGATAATAAGAGGACTCGAGCTAACAACCGATGATAAGATCAATGCGATGAATCTTCTAATGAGTAGCCCGATCTGATGGTGTGGGAATCGAGAACTTTGTCACAACACTCTATCAGTTAACTAATGTTTTGAATAGAAAAATGGGTCAAGAGTAAAGTTCACCCCCCCCCCAAGAATGAACAAGCCATAATTTAGAGCTTTATGATTCAAAGTACTTCTTTTAATTGATCATATGATCCATCAATCACCAAAAAATGTATCAACTCCATTGAGAGAACTTCTCCATACTCTAATGTTATGAAAAATAGATGGTACTTATATCTTATTATTGTATGGATGGTGTATCTAATCAATGGTGAAAATTGATAAAAAAATATAAAGCCTGAGGAAGAGATCGAGGAATTGTAATGAAAGGATTTCTAGAAAATGTTTTCTGATTAATTTTAATCTTCCACCCTCTAACATAAGATGGAAAGGGAATTCAGTTCCCTTGATAAAAAATATGACAAATCCATCAGATCATTTGAGGAAGACTTCACAGGTCATACACAATATGCCTTCAAATTTGTCTTTACCGATGAAGGCAATTTTTGCCTCTTCTTAGTTGGACTAAAACCTATCCTACAAAAATCACAAGTGATTCGTGACTTCAATAGATATGAGGAAATTGTATGATGTTCCCTCAAAGTCTAAATGGTGATCGAAGAATGTTTGGTGTTTTATTGGGATAATAAGCATTAGGTGGACATTAATTTTGGAGGTCTGATGGATAAATACTACAGTGCTATGAAATTCCATCACTACACTATCCAAATATGCCTAAAGAAGAACCCCAAAAATTTCATAAAACTGATGAGGAATGCTTTAGTTATAGAAGAGATGGGAACCTATCCATTAACTGATGATAAGAATGTCCAGCTGTTGTGACATAGGAGAGTAATGCACTGTTCGACCATATATTCATTTTTCATTATTTCAACTGAAAATTACCAAGTCACATTGCAAACTAGTGCCTTTATCCTAGAGTTTCTAGAGGAAATCAACTACCTCCAAGGTAGCAATGGTGAGATTTCTTCATCACTACTACATAAGAGAACCTCAAAACAATGTTGTGATATGTAAATTAGTTATTCATTCATGAATAGAGAACATACGTTTTGATTATAGTTCAACACATTATTTTATTTCTTTAATGTTTTGTAGAATTATAACAACACCACCACAAATCAAGGAAGTAATGAAGTCATTGAGATTGGTAAATGAGGAAATTATTGAATCTTGGGAATATAACTCCTCCCCTTTAATAATTTATGTATTTATGTTCTCGGAGAACCTGATAATACTCCATATAGTGTAATTTTATGAAATTATTGGCATGGATTGGATTTCCTTATATAGAACCAACAAAAATTTCCCAGAGAGGTAAATCACTCCACGTATGGAGAATCGACCCCTGGTTCATTTTATGATTAATGAGGTGGATGAATATTTATTATAAACATCACTTAAAGCATGGATATTAATTCCCTATGAAAATGTAAATATTTATAAGATGAATGATTCTAATGGAAAAACCATCCTTGAATACATTCCTATAGTGAAGGGAATTTGCTGAAGTGTTTCCAAAAGAATTATCAGGTCTTCCACTTAGAAGTGATGTTGAATTATCTAATTATTTTAAACATGGGAATATTTCAATATAAAAAACTTCATATATAATGGCTATTAATGAGCTTGAAGATATAAAGAAACAATTACAGAATAATCTAGAATATGGTTTTATACAACCAAGTGCTTCACCCTAGGGTGACCCAATCCTCTTCATCATGATGAATGATGGGTGAATGCACCTTTTCATTGATTATAGTGAGCTAAAAATAATCACGATAAAGAACAAGTATCATCTAACATGAATTAATGACATGTTTGATAAGCTATGCAGAGAGCAACACTTCCCCAAGGTGGATCTTTGGTCAGGATATTATCAAGTATCAGTGATGAAGGATGATATCCCCAAGACATCCTTTCGTAAAAGATACGGGAACTATAAATTCATGTATTTTCATTTAGACTCACTAATACTCCATTAATAATCATGGACTTGATTAATAGAGTGTTTAGAGATTATCTCGACATATTTTTGGTAGCCTTTATAGATGATATTATAAAATACATCAAAACCATGGAGGATTATAAGGAGCCTCTAATACCCTTAATAGATACCTTGCGAATGGAGAAGCTCTATGAAAAGTACAGAATGTGTGAGTTCGGTTATAGGAAGTCACAATATTGGGTCATATCATCACATGAAATGGGATATATGTGGATCCCTCCAAGACATCTAGAATTTAGGGATTGGAGAGGACAACATCGGTGACCAATATCCGTAGGTTCTTGGGGTTTTCTGGATATTATCACCGATTTGAAAGAAATTTATCACTATTGTAAACCCCTCATACCAAGAAAACTCATAAGGGAGACATGTTTTCATGGAGTGATGAATGAAAATAAATCTTAAAGAAGATTAAAAATTGGATTATCACTGAAATCGTTCTCACACAACCCAGAATTGGATAACGTTTTGTGGTATTTAGTTATACATCAATAAAGGGCATGTGTTGTGTAGTAATGAAAAATTAAAAATTCATTTCTTATAAATCAATGAAATTGAAGTTCAGGAGAAATACTATCTAACACATGATCTGGAGTTTTTTGTAGTCATGTCTTCTTTGAAAATTTGGGGACATTACCTCTTTGGGGAGAGGTGTGAAATATATATGTATCAGAAAAGCATCAAGTATATATTCACATAGAAAGATCTAAATATGCGCCAAAAAATATGGTTTGAACTGATCAAAACTATGACTACACAATCCATTACCACCTTGGGAAAGAAAACAAGGTGGCATATGATGTATGTAGAAATAAACCAATAATTATATCATTGATGAGAATATAAAATGATCTAATCTTCATCGATTTGATGAATATAGTATTGGAAATAATAATTAATGGAACATAATCAATCATTTCACAAATTATTTCTCAACTATGTATTTTGGAATGGATAAATGTTGATCCAAATTATTATGTGTGAATTCAAACGAAATTGGAAAATTACATAAAAGGTAAATCCTTGTTGTTAAATGTGAATGAATATGAAATTATGTGATTTGGGAAAAGACTATGTGTTCCCGGAAGTCTTTAGTTGAAAAAAGAACTTTTGGATGATGCACCTAGTTAGAATTTCTTTATTAACCATGAAAACAAGAAGATATATATAGATCTCTTAGAGAATTATTGGTAGGATAACATGAAGAAAGATATCACAGAGTTTTCATCACATTTCTTGGTATAACACTAAGTGAAGGATGGGATGAAGAAGCCCTAGGGGATGATGTAACCATTACCCATACCTACATAGAAATTGGTGAATATAACCTTAGACATTGACATCAGACTTCTGAAGACATCCAAATGAACCAATGATATCCATGTTCTTATAGATATTCCTAAAAAGGATTCACACTTCATTGAAATATGATAGGACTTCACATTAGATCAACTGGAACATATATATATTTCAAATAAGTGCTAATGTTGTATAAAGTACAACTATATATTGTATCCGATCAAGATCCACGATTCACCTCTATTTTTTGGAAGATTCTTCAACATGTTATGAATACTGAGTTGATCTTCATTACAAATTATCCTCCGCGGATTGATTTCATATCTGATCAGACAATCCAAACAGTTGAGGAAATATTGATAGCATGCTCAATGGACATAAAAGGAGGATAATATCCACATCATACCCTGGTTTATTTCTCTTACAATAAAAGTTTTCACTCAATATTCAAAATGGATCCTTATGATGTCCTATATGGTAAGAGGTGCAGAACAATAGCATACTGGAATGATGTTGGTGAGCGAAAACTCTTAGGTCTAGAAAGGGGAGAAGAAATGGTGGAGACGGTTATGATAATTAAACAGAACATTAACGCTACATAGAGTCTGCAAATGAAAGATGTTGATATTTTTCTATGAGAGCTATAGTTTGATGTTGGAGACATGGTATTCCTTTTCATATCACTGTGGAACAAAGTTATATTTTTTGGGAAGAAAAGAATGATTCTTCCAATATATATGGCCATTTTGAGATCCTTGATTGCATTGGAGTAGTGGCATATCGACAAGAACTCCAACCAAACTTATATCTCGTACATTATGTATTCCATGTTTCACTATTGAGGAAGAAAATACCTAACCCATTTCATTTACTAAATCTTCATGTGGTTCCATTGGAGAATAACCTCTCATGTTAAGAGAATCTGTTGAAGATATTAAATCACAGGAAAACGTTATACGAAATAAGACAATGCCCCTTGTCAAGGTTTTGGGGTGAAATTGCCTATTTGAAGAATAAACATGGGAATCAGAGGAAGTGATGAAGCAGAGTTTCCCTCATATATTTTAGGGTGGGAAAATAAAATTTTCATGTAGAAATTTCTTGAGGGGGGAAGATTGTAACAACACAAATATTTATTAATGAAAATTACTGTTTATATAATTAAATGTATTATTATGAAAAATGGATATATATATCATATAAACATCATTGGTGTTATGTTTTGGGATTTTAATATATTGTTAATAATTATTAACGTTTCTAATATATCCATTGAACAGTGACCAAACTATTAGTATAAATATAGCACTCTAGAAAATAAAATTTAATAGTACATAGGAAGTGATGACCTCATCCAGTAGAATTGCTCCATACGAGGCATATTTTTTAGAGCTCGTATAGGAGGTAGCATCATTGTGCTTTGCTCTTGACCATGCTCAATCCGAGATTCAACATGCTAAGATTAAACGGAACCTTTAATGGGAGATGTTGAAGTTAATATAGATTACGACCAATGAGATGTTTATTTGTGCCTCCCCATGAGTCCTTCACCATCACACACCTTGCCCTTGGGTCTTATGCGGTTTTTATAAGGGGTTTGGTAACAAGACCCTAGAACTATGATTATGTGCATTGTTATTTTTTAGAATAAATAATATACATTTATTTTATTGTTGTTACTTTGTAAATAATTTTTACAGCACAAATGATATTTTTTAGTAAATATTCAATTAAAAAAGAGATTTTCATCGATAAATGGATTTTTGAATTAGAAAATATTTTAAGAAAATATTATTACTAAATTAATTTTTATTAAATATAAATGATCATATATTTTTTATTAATACAATTGTAATTTTTATTAAGGGTTAAAAGCTATTTTTATCAAAACACAGTAATTTTTTATAAATATAGATTTTATTTTAAAAGTAAAAATTATAATATTTATAAAGATATTCATATAATATTAATATTAATTTTCGAATCATGATGTCATTATTATCCAATGATGATTTTTTCATAATTTTCCAAGAAAAATGAATTTTTGGATAAAAATTAAATATTGTTTAAATATATAATGCATTTTATGACATCATAATCACCCAACAGTGATGTAATAAAATACTATTAGTGGGTTGTTCATCCATAGTATATTTTAATTTTAAAATAATGAGACTTGAGGTTTGTTTTATTTATTTTAAAAATCTTTAGTGGACCCTCTAAGATATATAAACCATTTTAAAATTTTAATAGATTTCCTTTACACTGTGACTCACCTCCACATATGAAAACCTACTATTTTAATATGTATGGACATTAACCATATAAAACAATTTTTTCCACTCTAATTTGGAAAATACCATGTGTAAAAACCATGGGGTGGATTTTATTTTTGATTACTTTATTGCGTGGTGGCCAAAACCTAAATAAGAATGAATTCCCTCTCCGTCCCTATATAAACCCACTCAATATCCCATTCCTCTTCACTAAAACAATTTGTAGCACAACCAACCCAGAAATATTTTGTCTAGAATCTTTTCTAAGGAACCCAATATCCCAAATAATCCCCTCTCAATCCTCTCCCAATCCTATCGAATAACACTTTAAAGTAATGGTTTTCTTCCATTCTCATTGTTGTCCAAATTTCATTATGTTGTTATGCCCTTTTATTTTTGATAAAAAATGTTGTGGTATTATTTTTAACTTCCCCTATACTACCCTATTTATTTTTTAATGATGATATACCCCTTTAACTCTTATTATTTACCCCCATATACACCTATTATGATGCTAGGGTTCTATAATGGATGTCTCTGTCCACTTTTACATTCAAACAATTATTTTATATTATGCATCTAAATTCCATTACATATTTTGGATCATGTAAAAATATAACCCCTACCTATTCATTTTATTTACATATGATGATATACCCCTTTCCCTCTCATAAATCATTTTTAATATTTCTTATGTCATGACGTTATGCATCTGAAATTGCACAACAATTTTCCAAGTTAAAGTCACTGTGTTGTGAATGGAATACCTATTTCACTATCAATGGTATGCACCATTACAGTCATTTAAGTATATATTATATAGTTTCATTAATTTATTACAATTCATTAATAATGTAATAAAAGATTATCTTGAATGATTCCATGTTTTATGATCCACGTGGCACACTTATGGATGAAACAAAATGATTAAGAAGGGTGGACCCTAATAGAACTATAATGAATTGGTTAAAGATTAATATCATGATATGTAAAGTGTAATGAGGTTTTACTCATTATAATTCAAGTGAGATGAAGGATTACTCATGCTCCATGGGATATTTTACTTGGATCATGATAATATCATGTTAAATGTTGTTGCCACATTTCTATGTTATGATAATCATGTTATATCATGCCTTTATGTTCTTGTTTCTAATAGGCTCTAATGATATGACTATTGACTCACATTTACTAAATTAATCATGTTATTACTTGATTTCTCCTTTACTAGGATTTATATCACACTCTTTTTAGGGATTTCCTCAGGTTATCCCATGTAATGTTATGTAAGAAGGAATGAGTGTGGTCATGTAAAAAAAATTCAATAAAGATGTGTATTTCATGTTTTAAGTTTTTATTTAATGTTCCAAATACCCAATCAAACTAGACCTCTCGATATTATTTTTTACATCAAGTGAATATTTTATGTAATAATTTATTTTTATTTCTGAAATAAAGAGTAGGGTCATTATATGTATGTTCATGGAATGAAAAATTTACTAGGCCACAATGATCCATTTTTAACTAGTTAGACATTCAGGCCTCGGCTGGATAAGAGTACAGTCATAATCATGTATGTTGAGATATCTTATTCCTTTTATTCATTCTAATTATTGTATTGTGTGAATATATTAGACAATATAGGTACTCGTAGACCCCTTGAATAGGGGAATGTTATAAATTTATGTTATTGTACTTATTTGATTTTGAGATTGTGAATCAATCTAAGACCCTTCCAAATTATTGGATAAGACTGAAAACAATTAACATAGAATACCTATATAGTTTCACAAATATTTTTCTTGAGATAAGTGTGATAAAGGATTACTATGACTGTATTGTAATGGATTGATATAAATGGAGGTATTACCCCAAAAAAGTTAAATATAAAACTAGAATATAATTTTATAATGAATATTATAATATATAGTAATTACAATAATGTAAAAAATATTCAATATTTTATATCCTTGTTGAATTGTAATGTATATAAATTTAATTAATTTATTGGTCATTATTAATATTTTTTGTTGTTGTTATTATTATTATTAATATTGTTTTAGTATTTGATGTTTTTTAATAGTTATTATTGTTGTCAGTAGATCATTATGTAATTTCAATGGTCCATGATGTTTTTATTATTATATTTTTAGTGTACCCTAAGACGATACCATGTTTTTGGTATTTCCAATATTATCATATTATTGGGAGGACCCTGACGTGATTCTAGGGAATTGGTATTCCTAATATTATTATATTTTTGGGGACCCCAAGGTGATTCATGGATCTGGTTTTCATGTTATTAATATATTATTTGTGAACATAAGATAATTCGAGGGAGTAAGAATGCCCATTATTTTTATATAATTGAGGTATATGGTTGATATTATCGAGATCCAATATTCCCCATTTGATATATTTGGGGTTCCATGGACATTGTTATAGGGATATATTGTGCCTTTGGTTATACATTGATGGCGGATCTAGACATTATTCCTTGGATATGGTTGTCCCATTATAGTTATATGGGGGAATTAGACCCAATCCTTCTATTTGATGTGACTATATATTATATACAATATATGCTACTATTGATAGAGACATCTTGAAATTGATGAAGAGGATATAATTGAATATGGGAGTCTCTTTGTACTCCGGGGAACAATGATTTTATTTATTTATGTATCAGAATTTTATTTATTAATTTTATTATTTTTCCTACACATATTAGTGTATTTATAGGTGATTTATTAGACCATGTTTGTTGTTACCTAAAATGTTATGTACTAACACTCTACTAAGATATCCACTACACTAGTAACACAAGAATCATTTAATTATTAGAAGATAGCATTGGAAAGAGGATGGTGTATCATGATCGAGCAAGATTTATCACATGGGATCAGATACAAAGTTCAGGTGGGGCACTATAATTTTGTAGATCCTTAGTATACCATGATAATTCACTTTATTAATATATATATATAATCAGTCCATTAGGGGGGTTATTGATATATGAGCATATACTATATTTAATTATTTACTACAAACGTATATGTTTATTTATTCATTTTTTAATTATTTTTACTAGTGTGGATGATGTTTAGATTATTTTATTTTATTAAATATAATTTGATATATGTGTGTAGTCTCCCCACAATCACACCATACAACATCATTTATTTTGATAAACCTATGGTTTAATGTGATTCGATTCTAATGCCTCACAAAAACATGGTCCTATTACAGTGAATCAAGGAGAGGGGTGGGAATGTTATAATATATACATTGGGATTTATATGTTCTTAAAAATGGAACACTTTATATCAATAAAAAAATACTTAACAGATCATAAAATTTATTGAACATCTATATAATTTATAAATTAATTAGATAAATAAATCAAAAATTTTAAATGAAAATATAAAAAATATAAATTTAATTTATAAGTATTTGATTTCTAATTTTCTATAAAAAATTGATATAATTGGTATTAAAAATGAAACCACATAAATATTTATTACATTATATTTTTTTGATAAGAAACATTGAGACACATATATATAGTCATTCATTATATGTGATTAATTTTAGGTTCTATTTCATTATGTGTCATAAAATGAATTCATCCACTCTTTTTTTCTAATAATGCCACCCATGAATTAGTTATAAAATATCAGTTTTCGAATTTTTAAATTTTTTTAGGTCTCCACATACTAAAAAATAAATTTTATGATAATAAATTATATATTTAACTCATACATAACTTAAATAAAATATCATATAACAATACCATTGAGTAATAGGAGCCACTCATTTTTATGTTTCATCTAAAGGAAGTATTATTAATATCTTAGAAACATACATTTATATTTATTTGAAAATATTTGTATTTGGGTTTTCATAGCATGAATCATATTATATAAAATAAAAACCCATTAATGTTCTTTTAATGAAGAAATATTATAATTTAAATCATCAAATTTATGTCAAAAAGTCTTATACACATTTAAAATAAACAAACAAACTCTTATTAATATAAATATTTGATAAATAATTAAGTATTAATGTCATAGATTACAATACTGAAGATTAATATTATATATTTTTAATTATCAAATTTCATCATTTTATTAATATTTTTTTACTAATGTTATTATGTATTTTATTTTACAAAAAATATAAGTATTAATGTTGAATTTTGATTATATTATCTTGTATATTACAAATAGATAGTGATCAGATATTGAAATAGAACATTTTGATCCTATATGAAATATCCAAATCATTAAAAGTCATTTTATATAAATATTTTCTCATTTCATTTTAAATATATTCCAATATTAAATCTCCATCAGTTTTTAAAAACAAAAATTTTGAAAATCATTTACAGTGAGAAATAATTTTTTTAATTTTTTTTTGATTCAAGTAATTTATTATTTTAATTTTCGATTCATCAGAAAAATTAATTTCATATGGAATAAATATTTTAATAATATGTAATTATTTTTTCTCATGGGAATCATTGAAAAATTGGTTTTCATATTTAAAAATATTGATTTTTTGGATATTATTATATTAGAATAATTTCTTAAATAATCAAATCCAATTGTGTAATCATAATACATGATTACATAAATTGACTATTTTCTATTATGTGAATGTAATGGTAGTGAACATGCATATGAAAAGTTTAATTTTTTTGGTCAAGGAAATTAATATGATCATGATGATTATATATTGAATGAAAAGTTGTGTGAATGAAATATTATGTAGTTGAATTATAAACAAAAACATCCAATGGAAAAAAAATTTTGTAGAAGTAAATGAAATGAGTAATTCAGGAAACTTCTGATGTTATATAACAATTGTACAATAAAACAGATGACTGATCATTATAACAGAATAATTCATGGGATTAAAAACCCTAATAATGATTTTTTTTCTATAATGTTACTATTTGATAATGATGTTAGTTAGAATATAAAAAAATTATAAACTGAAAAATAGTATTATTAAACACACCATGGTTTGTACTAGAGTAATAGAAAACATGGGGAATGCTACCACATCACAGTTATGTGTATGGAAATTTATTCTATGTATAATAAATCATGATTTTTTATTTCTCCATTTGTGAGTTTTCAAGATTTGCCAAATTATTATGGGATTATGTTTAACTAGGTTTAAAATAAATAATATTTTTTAAACATTAACCAATTATATAAAATTATAATATATATGTTATAAAGAGTTTTATGTAATGTCGTAGACCCAAATTCCACTCAATAGTTCCTCAAGTCTGGTTAGATACATGGATGGAAGTGCATCTCTCCAAATTCTATAGGTTGTCGAGTTGAAGGGAGGGACTATGTGAGTCTGTGGGGAGACAACAACCTTATTACCAGAGTATCACAATATATGTCTAATACATTAATAGAAAAAATTAACAAATAAACAGACAACTCAAATCAAGACAAGATAAGATTACATATAAAAAACATGAGTATTTCTTATTCAAAATAACATAGATGATACACGTATCTAGAAAGAACCCAGAACAGTACATGTACATACAACACAATATAAGTATCACAAAAAATAAAAAAAATTATGTATCCTCACAAGTCTCAACGTCATATTATGATCACTTACTCTAAATCCACAATCAATTAAAAGTTCCAGTACAGTTGACCATATCATCACCTGCAATCATATAATCTATTTTGGTCCTCGGGGAGGCCCAAATAGAGTTTGAGATAAACATAATGGTAAGAAACCACCCATGTTTATAAAATTCTAACATCAATATACAATGTAATAGATAGTGTAAAAAAGTATTATAGTCTATGTGTATTCCCATTGCATACGTGTACTACAATAAGTAAAACAAAATAGCTAGCAGGGAGACCTGCAAAAGAGCCAGCTTCGAATAAGAAAGATATAAGTAATAGTAAACAATTCAGACGACTACACTATACACCCATATATATCATGTAATCCACATCAACACTATTTAAATAAATCAATAATCCCATGAAAATGTTGTACAATGAGTGTAGCCAACGAATGTTGGATATGAGGCATCACATACCAGGGAAGCGAGGTAATAAATCTAGACCCCTAACGACGGGTTCCATAGAACTCATCCAAGGTATCCACATCAATTCCCAAGGGCATATCAATGGAAACTTGGTTAAGGTAGCGGTTAGAGTCCTTTGATCATTTTTAATGACATGTATTATATGAGCCCAAGCAAGCTGGATCCATGTGGTAGAAAGGCCCAGGACATCCGATATAATCAAGACCCAAGGGGCATAATCCACCCAATTTGTCCACCACCACGTTTCAGATACTTGGAGCGATGTCTATGGAATCTACTAAGACATTAATTTTTTTTAATTTTAATAATTCAAATCCATGTGATTATTCCTAATAACATAAAAAATAAAAATCCATAAGTATACTCACTAATGAAACTGATTTATCAATTAAAATTTATATGGGAATACCCTCCCATATTACCGATTTAACATGACAATAGTCAATTAATATGGGAATATCCACCCATATTATTACATTCATTCAAGAAAATTAATCATGAATTGCATGGTATCATAATATAATGATATTAATGGTTATAGTACATCACCTTTTTAGTTATTCAAACTCATTAAGGCATTAAAGGGATTCCCTAGCTAGGAAAGCATAAGAACACGCCCCTTGGGTTATTTAAATTGGCATAAACAAGGAATTTCATTACAGAAAACCTATGGGTGACCTACAATACAGAAATGGGTTCCAATTTACCTAAAATGATCATACAACCATCCTCACTATCTCTGACTACAACCACTACAATCAACTTGATAAAAAATGAGGCATCACCATAAACTCCAATGAGAGGTGAAAAGGCTGAACAACCGATTAACACATGAAGTCCCATAAGAATGTATAGTTCACATACCTCAGCTCGGTAGTAGAGAGATACAACAATATCATGTCCTGATTCATCTTGTCTAAAAAATATGATGAATATAAAAACAATGGAATATTACTAAATATGAGCCTAAAATCAAATAGTGCAGTTGTTGTCCCGAAAAACTGAGAACTGAAAAAAGGAATTAAGATATTATCGTTGAGGATCTGATGAGATGATCAGTGATGGAAGAAGAGGTCAGATATAGAGTAGGGATTAATACCGACCATAGTTTCCAATGGAGATCTCTATAAGAGGTCTTTTGTTGTGCATTTAAAAAGAAACCCAAAATAGGTTAAAATTAAAACAAAAAATAATTTTTTTTTCAAAAACCCATCCGGAATTCTAGCAAGGTTTACCCCTAGGGTTTCCCAAACCATGTAGAGACCATGCACAACAGACTACCTGCAAGACCACATCTCACAGTTTCCTCTCATGGTCTGACTAACCATGCAGTAACAATGAGAAAACAATCTCTTAATGACTAGTATCTTTTTTATAATCTCGCACGCCGATGAAAGCAGACCCACAAGGTTTCTCCTAACCATGAAACCTACCCCTTTCAACCAAATACATGTTTCTGTTCTCCAAACAAGCCCCGGTAACTAGCAAAACACCCATGATCAAAATAAATATATACTTAATTCATAAAAATGAAATTAAATTTAAAATTAAAGGAACTATACCATTTTTGAAAACCCATGTTCAAAAAATATCCCCCTTATTGTAATTCATCCCTAAATTGATTTATGAAGTTGGTCAAGATTTGTTTGAGAACAACTCTAGCCACTGAGCATGTATGTAAACCTCCTACTCCCAGGTCTCATCCTATAAAAGAAGGTTCTTCCATACAAACTATTCTAGAGGAACTAATTGTCCATGGAGAAATTTCATGCTACATTCAACGATATAAATCAAATTCTTCTGAAAGGATGCGTCATCCTGAATCTCAATCTCCTTAGGATGAAAAACGTGAGATGGGTCCGAGTGATAGTGTTTCAGCTAATATATGTTGATGATTTTGTGCTTGGCTCAATACCTTTTAGGGGACTAAAATTGATAGGAAACCAATCTGACTCCCTCTAGAATCTCAAATAGACTGAAATATCTCAATGAAATAGTAACCTACCTCTGAATCCTCATTTGGCCCAACTTTGGTGAAACAAACAAGAAAACCTTATCTCCATCCTCAAACTCTAGTGGTTGTCTTTAGTGATCAGCAAATGATTTCTGATGAGACAATTATATATCCATCTACTTCTGAAACAACCGTACCTTTTCAGAATTCTCCTTCTCGAGATGCGGACCTTGTAAATCTACCTCTCCGACCTCTTCCAAGAATAGGGTACAATAGAATGACCTACTCTATGAATCATCATAATGTTACATTTTTATTATAACCTAATAAATTTTAATGAAGGTAAACTAATCCAATAGAACATGCTTTTCCAAATTTCCCTCAAAATCCCAGACAGATGCTCGCAGCATGTCCTCTAACACCTGTATAGTACACTTGAACTGGCTATAAATCTGAGGGTGGAATGTTGTGCTCAAAAGAATATATGTACCCATCACCCTCTGAAAACAATTCCATAAAATATATATAATGTAGGCATACCTATTAGAAACAATAATATACATGAACACATATAGTCTTACCATCTCTCAGATATATAACCTTCTGATCTCAAAAACACAGATGGTCTCCTTGATCTGTAACAAATGAGTGACCTTCAGAAGTCTGTCAACAACAACCCACAAAACGTCATTTATTATAGGTGACCTTGGTATCCTAGTCACGAAATCCATATTGAAATTATCCAATTTACACTAAGGGATAGGTAAGTGTAGTAAAAGCATAGCAGGTCGATGATGTTTCTCCTTCACCTACTGACATGTAGAACACCTCTAATCAAAATCAGCCACCTCTCTCTTCCTTCTCAGCCACTAATAATAACTATGTAAGTGACAATACATCTTGGTTATAGGAAGATTCGCTAAAATAACTATATAATGAAACTCATGCATCAAAACCTCATTTATTTACACTGTATCCCAAACACGCCCATGGATATGTATGATTTTGTCATGGCCTACCATCCAACATGAAGTTGGGTCATCACCTGTCACACTCTGCTATTGAACTAGGCCCATTAAATCTGATTTCTACCTCATACAAATTATGTCCATTAGGGTTGAGGTCACAACTACGGATTAAATATAAGTATACCCTTTTCCATTAAGAACCTCCAGGTGCATCTTATATAAAAACACCATACGCAACGATTCACTATAGGACTGATTCAATACCGGTATCTATGTCCATCGGCTCAGTGCATCGACCACCTTCACTGCCTCATATTCGGATCACAATACGTAAAGATGTACCTATGTCTTTTGTAGTCCTTTTTCACCAAAATATTATATCCAAGTAAATATTGCCTCCAATAGTACAATACATGAACAAATACAGCTAACCGAAGATCTTGTGTAGTGTAATTCCTCTCATGAGACCTCAACTACCGAGACCCATATGCCTTGACTTGATCCCCCAACATCAACACGACCCCCATCCCAATAGCTGAAGTGTCACCAAATATCATGTAACTCTTTCCCAATTCAGGAAGTATCAGAAGTGATGTTGATTTCATCATTTCCGTCAGCTCTTGAAAGACTACCTCAGAGTATTATAACCATAAAAACTTCACAACCTTCTTAGCCAATCCTATTATTAGTGCTACTAAGAGTAAAAAGCTCTGTGTAAATAGTTTGTAGTAAGCAGTTAACCCAATGAAAATCTGTATATCAATGAAATTCTTGGGATGTTTTTAGAAAACCACCACCCTTACCTTCCCTACATCTACTAACACTCATTTCTCTGAGATGATGTGACCCATGAAGTGAATCTGGTGCATCTAATAGTGTCACTTTTTTATAATAGCATATTACTAATGCCCTCTTAGTGTATTCAAAACAAACTCAAGATGGTTGGCTTGGTTGGGTATATTATGAGAATACAATAAGATATCATCCAATACAACCACCAAAAAAGAATATATGTTAGGATGGAACACTCAATTCCTATGTTCCATAAAAATAACTATTGTTCGTGAGACCGAACGACATTGACATATACTCATATAACCCATACATGATATGAAAGGATGTACAAGGTATGTCTGCAGTTCATAGATGTACCTGGTGATATCCTACCCTCAAATTAATTTTTGAGAATACTCAAGATCCTCAAAGTTGAGGAAATAATACATCTATCTGTAGGGAGGGATATCATATTTTAAAGGAATCTGGTTAAATTTTTTATAGTCCTTGCATGAACTAGGGGAACTAATCTCTTTTTTCACAAAAGGACCGGTGAACCCCACAATGATGTACTGGGTATAATAATCCCCTTATCCTTCAAATACTCCAGTAGCCTATTGAGGTCTTGTAACACCGTCATAGCCATCTTGTACGGAGTAATGGATTCTGATGCTTTTCTTGGTATTAGCTTCATAGAGAACTCTGCCTCTCTATCAGGAGGTATCCCAAATAATTCATCAGGAAATACATCCCTAAAGTTCTCAACAACTTCGGGGATGTCCTCTAGACTCAGTCCCTGATCATCCATAAGAAACTAGTGATCTGTGATATCATCCCACCCATCCCAAGATGCTTGGGTCTAGTTCGGATCACCTGGACATCTGATTCACCCTTTTGAAAAACTAAATCACCCTCTCGTGATGTGAATGTCACCCACCAATGATAGACATAAATGCAGGCTCGATACACCACTATCCAATCACTCAAAAGAATAACATCAAACCATGTCATCTCAAGGACATAATGATTTCAGATGATGTTACACCCTCCAACCTCAAGGGGACTCTCCACACACTATCACACATCACCCGTTATAACTCTAAATGGTTTGTATGGAATCAAGACTCCCTCATAAATAAAAACCGCATGCACAATGATTATAACCACCCATATATATTTAAAACTATGTGATTCACCTGTATCAAAAAATGGAAGATAGAATAGTAGATTCTACTATGATCATACCTCTCACAATAGATGGTCTAAGATCCTACTCTTGTTTGGTCTGTTGCACTGTATAAGCTTGACCTATACCGCTTCCCTATGACACTACCTGGATACACTGATTTCGTCTACCCCTATTTCTCTGAGAACCTGCTGTCTAGATACAAGGACCAAGACCACCACTAGCATGGCCTAATCAGCATACACTACTCCATCTCCTAGTCTGACAGGGATCTGAAGAATCTAACCCTAAACCTAAATATGGAGCCTAACCACTACTACCCATATATAGAGGGATGTTCGAACAGAACTACTGCATGTGCCCCTACCTACTAGATTCTCGCCATTCGACTGGATCACAATCTGACTAATTCTTCAGGTTGAATCACCCACCAAATTTATATAGAAAGACAAAGCCTCTTACACCCACAACCTGACTAGAACCCACATCACAAGAATCTTCAAAAATGGAACTTCTTTCCTAAAGGTGTATACATGAAATGGAGATAAATAGAACTCCCCTATTTATTACTCACAAAATCCTTCATGTTCCACTCTTTGATCAGTTCCTAATTCACAATTTCAATCATAGAAGTAATCCTAAAAAGGTTGACCTATGATTTGCGAGCATGTATGAGACCTTAATCAAAGAATATTTTCCCCAAAAACTTATCAGTAAGATACATAAACGGAAAATGTTGTAACTCTATAAAGCGTTCTTAATATTCCATAACCATAATTTTTAAAAACTATATATGTGTGAAATAATTATCCTTAACTAGTCACTAAGAAGTGTGGGTAAAATTTCTTGAATATGTAGGTCTGGAAATCAATCCAACCCATATCTCACTTCCCATCCTCCAATTTCAAACATTACCCCACTACATTGATGCCCCACATAGCATATTTGTAGAGATCTTGATACTCCACAGAGTTGTCGTGTCTAGATGCTTAAAATTCTCTAATATAGTCTCGAGCCACATATCTACATCCTTTGGTCTACCATCCCAAGAAAATATGGGAGGATTCTATTTGCTAGAACACCCGTATCAACTCATCCACAGACATGACAGGCTGTGGTGATTTTTTATATTGTTTGTACACATCAAAGAATAATTTGTGAAACTATGCATCAACACTTGTGTCTAGAATAGCCCTTTGTGCCTCAGTTGGCACTAAAGGAGGATCAACTGATATCCTGTGGCCCACTTTCTATGATGTTTGTTCATCATCTCCCTATAGGCATAACACTAGAGGTCGTGTTGGTGGTACGTCTATACAATAAAAAACACATGCCTCAAAATAGGACAACATCAAGGAACATAACTTAAATGCATAGGATAGGTCAAAACCATCCCAAAAACCTTTTCATCAACTGAAATACAGCATCTATTGTGAGTATTGTACAAGGAATAGCCAATGAACCACTATAAACTACGTCTCTTTCAAACTCAATATTTAAAACTTGGTCAAGTATCTATTTAATATTTCATGATTCTATTTTAATTTAACATTTATTTATCTAGTAAATTCCATCATGGGTTACAAAATAAAACATCATGAGGTCCAATAACATCTTTTGGTTCCATAATAGGTTCACATTCAAACAATACATATAAAAATTTCATTTATAAATTAAATTTTATTACAGTATCACTTCCCTATTAATAAGGGACCATACTACTTATCAATTGAAAGATGAAATCACCCTTTAAATATTCAACACCCAAAGTAACACAATAATAAGAACAATTATCACAACAACTATTAGAACAACATGAAATAACTAACGCATCATAAATGGAATGTCAAAATTCATGAATTCTGATTATAAAATGATTATATATGATTCATGAGATTTATTACCCTCATCTCATTAGGATACAACTAAAATAGAACCCATAACTGTGTCAACAGTAATATCATAAATATAGTATGTCACCCAATGGTGAAATTAAATCAACTCTAACCATCATATTCAGAAAAAAATAAAACCATTCAAGGAAATTTGGAATCTCCCTATACGCGGGGTAAAAACACATAGGAACGAATTATTACAAACCCCTAGTTCCATCCTATCTAGTTCGAATGTCAACCAATAGTAAATCAAACAAAAAATAACATGATCCTTTGATTCTACATTGTAATGTCTCGGACCCGGATGCCACTCAACAGTTCCACATGCCCAGTTGGTTAACGACATTATGAGTAACTCTCCAAATCCTAGAGTCTTCCATATAGAAATTAGGGACAAGTGGGTCTCTTGGGAGAATATTCTTTAATTACCACAGTATCACAGTTGAATCCTAATAAAGGCAATAGTGGAAGTCAATTTATAATCAAGCAACTGAAATGAGGAAATGAAAGGAATAAAAACAATAACTAAGTGTATTGCATATACAAATTAATGAAAATGATACGATTATCAAGAATGAATCCATAACAATACCTATAAATACAATGAAATACATGTATAAAAAAAAAGATCAATAATTATATGTAGAATCAGAATCCCTATCATTATCCTATGATCTCTTATCCAAAGACACAATCAACAACCAGTACCATGGCTCTTGTCCCAATCATCACCAAAAAACATACAATCTCTTTGGGTTCCTAGGGTGTCTCAAATATGATTTCAGATAAACATCCTAGTATGAAACCACCTAGGTCAATACAGTTCTAACAGTAATATAAAAAGTACTAGAAAGCGTAAATAAGCATTAAAGTAAGTGTGTTTTCCCATGGAATAACTCTACTGAAATTAGTAAAAAATGAATTTCCATCAAGACTACCTACAAAATAGTCAACTCTAAATAATTAAGTCATATGATATAGTAAAAAAGTCACACAACCACGCCATACCCCAATCTATATCACGTAATACTCATCCACGCTGTATAAATAATTAAATAATTCCATGACCAAACCATATAGTGACTATCCACCATGAAGGCACAATCCGAAGAATCACATACCAGGGAATCCATATATCGAATCTACACAATGAAGGGTCATATCCATTGGACTCGTCCAAGGAAACCACAGTGAGTCCCATGGAAATCCCAGTAGAGACTTGGACTTGGCACTGGTTGGAGTCATAGGTGCATGGGTAATGAAATGTTCAATGTGATTCCCATAAATCTGGATCCATTGGACAGCAAGGCATGAGGCATCCCAAAAAATAAATACCCAAGGGGAGGAGTCAACCCTAGGTGTCTACTACCACATTCCAGATCCATAGAGAGGATTCCATGGAATCAATCAAACCATTAAATCAATTTATTCAATTTAAACAATTCAAAACAATGTGAGAAAATTCAATAAAAGAAAGAATAATAGAGCCATGAGTATACTCACACATTCAATAAATTTATCATTTACAATTTATATGTTCCTTCCCTGCCATATTGCCAATTTTAAATTCCATTAATCCATTCATAATGGTATACCCACCCATATCATTACATTGATTCAAGACAACCAATCAACTTAGAATTGGAATCTCAAGATAACCCTAATAAAGGAGGTAGTAGATCAGCTATGTAATTATTCAAATCCATTAAGTAATTAATGGGCTTCCCCTATCCATCCAAGCATAATAACACACCTGTTGAGAATAAATGGGTTCTAATTGAGATATTCACTAAAAAACCATACACATATTATTTTTTATTTATATATAATTGTTTATGATTTGGTATATCATATAGAATGAAACCAATATTTCAGGTGCCTAACTTGTACAATCATAATAAATAATTGAGTTACATTATATGTAGATCTGTGAGAGTAACCATGTTGTATGGTATGCTAAAATATATTATGCTTACAAGGGATTTATTTGGTATTTGTTTATTCTAGAATCATCGATGCTTGGCTATCATTAAATAAAAATATTCTATAAGATTAATCGAAAGGATGGATAAATTCATTCATGAATTTAATGTAATAATGATAAAATACATTTTCTAATGAATTTTAAAACACTATTAAATACTTGATTCTTGAGAATCATCCCTAATAGATTATATTTGGTGTAAATCGCACTTATGATGGGGTTTTAAACATTATTGAATCCCATTAACAATTATAACATAGACTTAAATCTCTCTTTTTCACTGACACTTTTCAGTGCGAGATGTAAAAATATCATGGGAGTGTGGAGGATCATCCCATTGAGATGGGTGATTCAGTTTCAAAATTTTGATTCACTATAGTGGTGGGAGTTATTTTTTTCTTCTTAGTGTTATTCATAATCTCAATGTCTAATCATTAATGAAAAAGTGATAAACGGGTAAGAGGACACAATTTTTATTTTTCATATACAATATGGTTTTAGTTATCTATCATGGTTGAACTTTCTATATGATATTGTTTATTTTTTCTTTATAACAATTAACTATAAAATAATCCTCAGAATCCATGAAGTGATAATGTAGAGAAGGTTAATGAGTTTTCTATTTCTAGGTAACTCTCTCACATTAACAATAGAGAAGAGATTTTAATTTCATAGGAGCTCTATTATTGATACAAATAGGCGAATTTCTATAATAGTTATGAAATTAGAGTTCCATAATTGTTTTATATGGATGTTATGATTTAAATGTTCATATGAGGAATTTTAATTCCACAACAATTAGTGGTATTCGAGCATTACCATGATCATTATTAGATGAAATCATAGCTAAAAGTATTCAAATCGATATTGTAGTTCTTTTCATTAATAATTATTAGAATTTTTGTTTGTGCCTAGTAATTTGATATTTAATATTGAAAAATTTTATCATGTTATTATATGTTAAATAAGCTATCATAGGTGACGACGTTGAAGAATAATTTTTATTTATATGAAATTAGACTATGTGATAATGTTTATTGTTGTGTTCTAGGGAATCAATGGAATTCCACAAAACAGTGAATTAAATTACTTGAGTGGTATTGAATAATATTATATGTTATAAATTTTGTTCCATTAGTGGGTTAATTTTACATGGTCAAATCAATAGTGATGGTTTTCATTCACCAGATGAGTTATTCATACTCAATCCAAATAGATTACGGTTAGTCGCATGTCATATAACAAAATTGTAATTGTTGAATGTAGTGGGTTATTCATACATAGGATATACGATATATAACTAGTCATATTAGAAATCGAAAAATAAAATTCATATAATAAAGGTAGATCCCTATTTTTGTCTTATCAATCATCACATTTGACATTACTAATCTCATAAAATTTATATTGAATTAATATTTTATTTTTCATAAATTATATTATGTATTTATTTAAATGGTTTAATAATTATAAACATGTCATGGAAAATGGAAATATGGTATATTTATTTAATTTATTATATTTTTAAATAATTAATACTAAATATATATAATTAATTACAATGGTTTAAGAGACATTTCAAAACAAATATATCATAATAAAAAGTAATGATTTTAAAATACCATTTTAAACATATATGTCATGAATTTGCATTTGGATATAAATTCATTTTATGGAATTTATAATTAAAATGTATAATGTCTTTAGAAATTATATATTAATTCTAAATAAAAGTGGGTTTTTATTTATATTACGAATTTGTTATAATTCAATATTTTTATTTTTTAAATTTTTGGCCTAATTTGATGGAATTATGGAACCATATCAAAATAAGTGTTGATGATTTGTATTATAAATTCACAACTAATTTTATGTTTTATATACTAATATTATGAATTTTTTTACGTAATAAACATTCAAATATCAATGAAATTTTTTATTCCTTATAATATTATATATTCAATGAAAATATTATATATTAGATGATATAAAAAAATTAATATAAAAAAATTTAAAAAATAATTTTAATATTTATATGGAATTTCTATAATGTATTTTTTAATTATAAGGTTTCTATAATTTCCTGATTTAAATGATTTTGAAAAAAATTTACATCAGGTTAATATTCTTGATTTGTTCATTAATTTTATTTCTTTCATTATTTACAAATTTAATTACATATTACGAATGATCATATTTTTTTAATTAGACAAAATTATTTTGGAAATTTTCTAAAATATATAAAAAGGGTTAGTTGTTTGGTTTTTTAAGTGATTTAGAACTCGCTTTTACTGAATTTTTCATGTACGAGATTGTGATCATAAGTTAATATTCTATCATTGTTTATAATTATTTAGTGTTTTATTATTTATTGGATTGAGGTATCACATTAATTAATAATCATTTTTAGAGTGGAATTAATTTATATTTCTCACTATTATAAAGTATTATACCATGATTATAAAAGTGGTAGTTCTTTATCTATAGTTCAATAATTACTCATATTAGAAATGCCAGTTTTTTATTATTCAATTACATTACATTAGGGAGTTTTATTTACTATATACATGGGATTTATAATGTTATTGTTTCCCCATTAAAAAATACAAGTATTATATTCCATACATTTTAAACAGTTGTGATGAACATTTTCATCTTACTGAGTACGTTCACAACAAAGTTAAGGCCCCCCAGAAATATTTTCTAAATGAAATAATTAATTATATTACACTATGAGTTAGTTGTATCATTGTTGGGGTTTAATATTTTTATAGTGATCTGGTTAAAACTAGGAGTTAGGATAAAGAAAAAATAATTTTGTGTTTAACTAAATAGATTAGATAATTATTTCCTACTAAACCATCCAAGGGACAAATATAATTTCATTGGGATAAAAGTGTACGTAAATATCCTTGAAGTGTGGTACCCCTCAAATAAGGTCCATTAGATTTAAAAAATGGATCTTTTATGACTAATGGATAAAATGTAATCTAAAAGGGTGAATCATTTTAGTGGGAGAACATTTAATAAATATAAATTTTAAATTATAAAATAAATATTATCAAATTATAGAATAATTTTTATAGATTAATTGTATATTCATTTTCTAACACAACTATAATATAAATTATAAAGAATTTATAGTAATAATTTAAATAAATTCAAGGACTTGTAGTAAAATAAGAATCATTCTTAAATAGAAATTATATGATTTAGGGTAACGCCATTACATGTGAGGAAACATTGAAATTATTCAGTTAATTAGTATAGATTCTTATGCGAGTTAAAATATGATCCATATAATGGTCATAAACGAATTTAATGAAACATTACCTTATAAAATTATTCTACACTTGTATAATTATTTTTAAATTTTATGTTAACAATTTAATGAGGTTAAAATTATCCCATATGGCTAGTTTTGGATGTGGAAATCATTTTACAATCATATTTAGAAACATTATACAAAAAGTAAATGATTTCAAGAAATTTTTATATTATTCATCAATTTTTTGGGGGCATATGAACATGGAATTTTATTTCAATTTTAAGGTCTTATATTGATAGTAAACGTGGGTAAAATTTCAAAATAAAAATAATAATTAGAGAGTCAGACAATGATTCTTTAATAATAACCATCCAAGGTACTGAAATATTAATGGTAGTATCAGGTGGGTGGGGTGGAAGATGATATTTTTAATATGAAGATATTTTATTGGATGCCTAATGTAGTTTTTGAAATTCCCTTTGATTTTTTATGTTCGATGGTAGTGTAAATAAAACCATTTCACTGATTTTGGAAGGGTATGATGTATAAAATGTTTATTATACAAGTTTTTCAAATATACTAGAATTGAAAATAAATAAGTTTTTTTAATGAACACAATTTTTTCATTTTTATTATAAATTATATTGATACTAAATAATTGAATTAAATACAAATAAATTTTCCAATATCTGATTGATATAAGTAAACAATTCGTACTTGGATATTATATAACATAGATAATATGAGGTTATGTTTTAAAAATAATTTTTAATAAAAAATATGAATTAATGGATCAAATATAAATATTGTAGGATTGATCATATTCTATTAAATATAAAAAAAATTGTAAAAATACAAATAATACATCATTAAAAAAATGTGTTTTCAAAAATTTGATTAAAATGTGACTGATATGGTCTCACTAGCTTTTGTGTAATGTTTTAAATAATAAAATATAATTTTTAGAATAAAAACTAAAATAAAATATATACCATATTCTAAATGGAGATAATAATTTATTAGTGAAATATTCTAACAATGGAAAATAATTTTCATTTCCTAAAAACAAAAGTGTTTTTTTATTTTAGAATGAAATTTTGAAAAAGATTTAGTGTATAGAAGACAAGTGGGATTATATTTGTACATTTAGAAGTTCTATTTTAACAAATTAGTTAATATATAAGTAAAAACTAAATTATAACGTTTTTTGGTAAGTTGTAAATGTAAATTTATTAATTTTTTACTAGAGTATAACAATGAAAAAAATTAATTTTATGGTTTTAAATAATTATGATGATGATAAATAGAGAAACTGTTATCAGTAGATGATATGTGTTAATATTATCATCAATTTTGATGATGAAAATAAAATTAGTTTCTATACTATGTAATGGAGATCCTAAGTATTAATATAATTCCATAAAATATAATGTCATTTTAAAATATAATATTTTTTTGAAAATGGATTGGAACCTCAAGGAATCTTACAAACAATGTAGATTTTAAATTTTCATAGAAACAATATTAATGGATTCATTATTTTTTAGCATTTATGGAATGAAAAAAACTAATATAATATCATGATCACCAAATGTATTAATGAATCCATTTTATGATTAAAATTTATTTTAAATAAAATTGATTTCATTAAACGATGATAATTATTTTAGATTTTAAATATTTATTTTAAAAATATATAATATATATTAATCAAATAATATTCAATTTCAACTTTCAAAATCATTTTCCATCTTATATGGCATCCTTTGTGGATACTTAAAGTAAATAATGTGATTTTCCATAGTAATTTATTAATATTTTTAAATTTTTTTATCAACATAAACATAAACAATTGATGTCATGGATTTCATCAAATTTATATATTTCACATATATACCATGTTTATTTACCCATCCTTTCATAGGATAATGCATGCCTTATATCATTTACCTAGTTCCTTTATTATAAAATTTCCATTAAAGATGATATATTGAATCATTTAGAAACCCATAAGGTTTAACTGGGTAATTCTTATTTTATTATATATGATTTATTTCTTTGTTTGGAACACATAGATCATGAATATTTTGTGATTGGTTCATGTAGATTTATCTCTAATGGATTGGGTAAATCATTTTTGTAAGGAGGAATCATTTATGGGATTATGTTGTAAACCTAGACCAATATGTGAAATTCTCTTCCTTGTGATATTTTCAGGGAAGTTATCATTTGCAAATTTTACTTATTTTATATATATTTTTCACATTTAATTTGATGTATTAATCTTTTAGAACAATGTTCATTATGGTATAAATCAATGGAATTAATCACGAGACTTATATTTTCTCACATCATGGTATACCATTACATCATAAGTTTTGCTTCCATATCATTTATATTCCATTACTAGGATTTTTTAGCCCATCCCATTATTTTATGAATTCCCTTGGTTATCCCAGACTTTTTTAGATCCCTAAATGATTTATTATATCACTATATAAAAGGGAAAAAAATTTGGATTTGAAGTTGTAGTTCGTTTTACTATAATATGAACGTAGTATTCTAAAGACACTATTAAATTTTGATCATTTGGTTGAACTAATGAAAATTTATATTCATAAATCATGTATTTATATGTGTAAATGTTTTGGTCCCCATAAGGTGAAATTATTAAAAACCCTAAAACATTTGATTTTGATTTATCTCTAACTAATTATATTTATGGATTATTATATGATTCATTGAAATTTTATAGTTAACAGAAATAATATTCTTCTTTCGAGATATGTAATATTATAATGAAGAACAAATGAGTTTTGTATGCTTCGTGAAGCACGGATTATACCGCACACACCATGTAAAAAAGGTCTTTATTTAATATATAATTAATTTGTAATATTTTTTGTCTCAAATGAATGATGTTGTGGAGATAAATATCACTAGAACAATCTTATATTGTTACATTTATTAAACAGTATTTTTAACTAAAAAATATGGGTGGGGGTTGTGTATGTTTTCAATACTGTTTTTATTATATTTTAACAAAGCTGGTATTGTTCTTCCAAAATAAATAGTATGAATATTATCCCATGAATTTTATAAATTTAGGATGTTTATGATAATAATTAGACAAGATATTTGACAAACATTTTATTTAGGTTAATGGAATTCTATATGGCCATCCTTGAAAGATAATGGTTGGTGATGTAATTAATGTCCTAGTGAATCTATACATGGACAGTTGAGAATGTATAGGGAGGTTATATGGGTTTCAAATAATTCATGACCCTTTTTTCTATAAAAAAATGGATTTTTTATTCATCATTCTTATATATGATACCACTAGTGGAAATGAGTATTGGGATACATCTGGTTGATTGAAATCAAACAACATCAATTTGTAGGTTTATTAAAAATAATTAATTTTTCATGGTATCTATTTTATAAAAGTAATAAAAATATAAATTCATATTAAGTATAAATTTTACTGAGACTAATGGGGATAAACATTATGGTTGACAGAATTGGGATTGAATTTAACTGAGAGAGAAAATCTAAAAGTGTTCAATTGTTTATCAAAATATTGTTTTGTATGTGTATTTACAAGTTATTGTATATGATGTGATCTATGGTAATTATAATTATATCATAAAAAATGAATTATTTATTAAAATCATTTTGGATACGAATTGAATAACTATTCATAATGATATAATGCACTACAAAAAAGTACAATGTTAATGTGTGTTTGTTATAAGTATAACATTTTTGTAGATATTAACTAAGGCCTATACACATTTTACATATAATGTATATATAATTGGTAATTATTGGGTATATTATACAGAATTAAATAGATAATTCATTCTAATTCCTTTTAGAATCATATTTTATGACTGGGAAATATCATATAGCTTATTCTATGTATAATCATATACTATGAAATTTCCTAACATCCTATAATCTCTTTAAATCGCATTGATAATTATTATCATTCAAGAGTCTTCCATGCTTTTATATCATTAAATATATACATTTTATATGCTGAAATATGTGTAAGGATCCATGGTATCATGAAATGATTTCTTAAATGGATAAAACCATTTACTCATGTGTTGTAATGCATGTGAAAATTCATAATGGTTGAGGAATATTCCAAAGAGGTTATATAAGGTTGGAGTGCCATTGTGTATGGATTTGATTACATTGTAATAGATCAATGAATTTTATCTCATTACCCTAAATATGTTTTTCTCCCTTATTCATTCCCTGAGTGAGATACTGATATATCATGGGTGTCTATTGGATCATGGCAATGCGCATGGGTGATTCAATTTCAAAACATGTATACACCATCTAAAAAGGATTCATTTCGCAATCACTTAGTTTTCTTAATTATCAATTTGATTACACAGTAATGTGGAAGTGATAAATTTTTTAATGTGCAAATTTTTCCCCATTTTCATATTTCAATGGTTGGGTTATAAAGAATGGTATCCCATAGAAAATGGGGTTTTTATTGTTTTCCCTCATATTATAAATTGATTAAAGTGGCGAGAAGAATAAATTTTTTATAGAATGATGATGTGTTTTTTTAGAAAAAAAATTGTGTTTGTTGGGAATTTTCATAACTATTATGTAATTCATTAATAATTTCCCGGATTTATAAAATAATAAAAGTAAATAATAGTTAGGTTGAAATTGAAATGGAAATTTTTTTAGCATAAATACTCAGAAAATATTATTTTATATTATGGTTATAGATTAAACTATTCATGTTTTCAATAATAATGGGATTTAAATAATAAAAACATGACATAGATAAGAAAAACCCTTCTGTGGTTTTAAAGGTATATGTTTTGGAGGATCATAACAAATTAGATATTAATAAGAAAAAACCCATTGTTAATTTGGGACAAAAATTCATGTGGGATGATATCTTATCCCAGATCTGGATTCCATTGATGGTTCCTCGTGCTCGGTAGGCGACATGGCGTCATGCACATCACCTAAAACTTTAAAGGCTGCTGACTAATAGTGAGGAACATGGGTGTGTCCATGGGGATACTTTTCACTCATTAACCTAGTGAAGAACGACTGATTAATATAATATAATAGGAGTTATGTTGTGAAATAAATTTAATAAATAGATAGCACAATATAAGAAGACCGAAGTAATAAAAAACTATAACAACAAACATTTATATAAAATAGATGATGATTATATGTCAAATATTTATGAAGATGGAAAACATAGATATAATGTAGCATGAATAATATTCTACAAAACAGATGAAAAAAGAAACCAAGAACAATCCAAATAATTCAGATCTATAGCTCAATCATCTACTACCATCAACATCTCAAATAAATAAATAAATAATGTGTCCAAATATATATGGTACCAATTTTGAAAACATGTATACATGTATGATTTATAGGTTCCAATGGTTGGTCGGATATGGTGTGAGTTAAATCTAAACAGGCCACTACCAACGGTGTCTAAAACACCCATTCCATGTGATATAAACTAAAATAGCGTTCAAGCTTGCTAATATAAACGTAAACTAATATAGTAATGTAAATAACCAAGTACCCACTTCAACCATTGGATGGTGTCTGAACCTATAATTAGTTAATTAATTATTTGAGTTCTAGTGTATTTAATTAAGTCACATGAGTTCATCCCAGAACTAACAAGATATTAATATAATTTCTATGTTGAGAAAATAATCAATGTTGTTATATACAATGATGAGGATCCAAGGAAAAACCACAGAAACCTAGATATCAAGGGTCACTTACTCAGTAGACACTAAATCCTAGCTAAGGGGTAAGAGTGTAATATGAAGAGAATCATCCATGGAATTCCAAAATGTTGTGATCTAACTGAGTCCAAGGAATAAATCCAAGGGGAAAAAAATAATAAATAGTTGTACGCAAGGTTGTAGTAAAGAAATACAATTTATATAGAATCCACACTAAATCCATGAAGTGTATCTAAGTAATCCTATAATATTAAAGTATGGATCCTATTTTTTCATATCTGGCATGCACTAATAGAAGATGGTTGGGTTCCAAGGTGGGTCCCAACCAAGTCAACTGACATACATGAATCATAATAGTTTCCACAAGTGCTAGATTAATTAACTCAGGAATCAAAAATTTAAATTGATTAAGAACATTCCTATAAATATTCCAAGTTACATATACAATTAGGAACCATTCATTTGATTTATTTTATTAGATATTCTATATATTTATCATTCCATTTAATAAGTCAAAAAGTATAATCAATTTAACAAGTTTATTTGATTCATGCATTTACTTTCATTAGTGTGATAAGGAAAACAGAAATACGACCATTATTTAATTCATTAAATTCATAATAAAATCACATGTTTCATTATTCTATTTTCTATTTTCAGTGTTAAGGGGTACTACGACATGAAAAAAATCATTCATTTTCATTCAACTAGTCCATGTCATACATATATAATATAATTTATAATTCCATTTATAATTGATTCATCAATTTAGAGAACTTATTATAGGAAGTTCAAGTGTAAAAAACATAACCAATTAAATATTAATTTAATAATAGGAGGATTACCATTAGTAGGTACAATTCATGGAACACTCAAAAAGTGGCTTAGAAAAACAGTCCAATCCACTAAAAACTCTAATATTGAAATCACCCTACACTAGGTGGTCAACGTTGTAGATGTAACCACCAATGATAAATAGAATATATTAAAACGTCAATATAAAATAGATCTAATGATGAAAATCAAGGAATATTAATTAGATACAGGATGCTCGTTGAAATCTCTATCACCACTTGTAAATTTATAAAAATAAGACACGAGGAATTAGTAATAGAACTACTACCTCATACTCGCATTAATTCCTCATTCAATATCATCCTCCACATTGGACTACATTGGAATAGATATATTGAATAGATCAATGCCCTCAAAATATTTAATACAATTCTTCCTATAAATAGTATCACAATTAGAAGAAGAATGATGAAATATTAAAAATAATTTGATATCATACTACTGTGGATCTAATAAGGTGAATTTCAATCGAATCTGACATTGTATGGACGGTTGGAATCAAAAAGTAACTAGTATTCAATGAGATGATATGAGGGTTCATTAATATTAAGAAAAAATTAGGAAGGGAGAATATTATTTATAATATAGTTAAGGGTGAAAATAGTTAAATCACCAAAAAAAATATTTTCATGGTAGTAAATATAGTTTTCCAAACCACATGCCAACCAATCTTTGTCTGTAGAAGAGAGGGGAACACACACAGTTATTACTCATGGAAATTGAATCTGTGAACCAACTATGTGAATCACCTATGAAATTTGGAATTCATTCTTCAGACAACTATGTGCCCCAAATCATAGGGTTAGGAAAAATCATTCATCCATCTACTTCCCACAATCCAACTACACATTGTCAAAAATAATTGTGTGCCCTTCCCCGCATGGTTATTATAAACGTGTTAGAGGTATTTTCTCCCAAATAAACCATGTTATGGGATCCGAAGAAGACCCAGACAACCCAAAGACCATTGTGAACTCATTAGAAATCTATATTAAGTCTATAGAAGAGAACTATACTATAATTTAATTAATTTGATCCTTGTTAAAAAAACAACCTCATATAGTCTTAAAACCTTAAAGTAACTCATCCTCTAGTTCACATTCCATGGGTGGTGAATCATTGTTTGATAATAAATTGGTCTGCTAAGAATGTATGCCAGCCTCCCTCTCTAATGTATTGTCTTATACATGACTGTGCTTTAATGGAAACTATACTAAAGGGACAACATAGCCTCATGGAGCTTTTGTGCTTCGGTCGATGATCATTACAGAACACTCCCCAATAGATTCCATGAAATTTATCTCAACAATATTTGGATCAAATGTTTAATATGGGTTGGTATTATATCAATGAAGCTGGTAAATGTAGAACACTTCATGCGTGGAATGTTACCTACGAGGTAATTGAAACAGATGGGATATTGAAACAATTCTCTATAAGATTAAAAACACTCCAACATATCGAGGTAAAAAATTTCCCTTTAATTTAATTAAATCTATTCCCAAACCTGGGAATTAACAATAGGAACACATGATCCCTGACCTAACACTCTAGAGGTCTTTGATGGTGATCTATAGAAGATGTATTTAATGACTGAGTTGTATACATATGCTTCCAGATCAGCAGTACTTTTTCTTATGTATCTTCTATGAAATGAGGACATAGTAGGGCTTCCTCACATCCCACTATCCAAGACATGGGTGAGGAGAATTACATATCATAAAATTCCGCAATAGAATTCATCAAAATCATCTCTTGAAAGATAATTTATATGGGAAGGGATGAGAGATATATTATTTTCATAAAAACTATAAAAATAAATGACACTTGGATAGATAATGTCCTTTAGAACCTATTTCATTCTTTTTTTGAGATATGGATGAATGAATTATCTTAGACTAACCTGTGTAACCATATCCTTTTTCAACCCCTACCAGAACTATGATGTGAAATGAGTTTCCCTATCTAAAATAATCGTATGAGGGATGTGATATAGTCATATCATCACTGGAATATAAATTATTCATATTTCATCAAGTGATAATGTCTACATGAAAAAAATTAGGTTGGATACGTTTTTCAATCGATCAATAAAAACTCAGTAAGTATAGCTACCTATAAGAAACCTATGTATTCCAACTACAAAGTCCAGAGAGACATATTTTTTGCCACTATGGGAATAAAAGTGGAAATAAAAATCCTATTGGTATCTAGTTCCCCATCTTCACCTAACAATTAGTGGAATAATTAATGATATATCCTTTTATCTGACATTTTATCCTAGACCACCAATACAGGCATCACAAATATCAATTCATTTTAGAGATTATAGGATGAACTGCCCAATAAGACATGTGAACTCCCGTATCAACTCCTCTATCATATATATAATAACATGAAAACATCCATTAATACACAATATATCATATATATCCATTTAAATATTCTATGGTAGGGTATATCCTAAACTATTATTACTGAGAACCAAGCACTACTATTCTAAAATATGAATAGACTTCTCCTTCTTAATGAAGAGAGGGTTAACTATCAATAGTGATAGATATGAATGTATGTGACTATCAATAAAATCAAGATAGATCTTAGAGAAGAGGGTCATAATTTTATATTCATCACTATATTCTTGTATGACTTATCCATGAGTTTTTAATCTCAACACATTCTCTACCACATTTACATTTAATGGGATATATAAAAGATAAAAATCGGCGGAATGAAGATATTCAACTCATCTTCACTACCTGAGGTTCAAGAAATATTGTGTTAAGAATTATTTTTGGATCATGTGTCTTGTATAACCCAAAAAAATCACCAAACAGATAATGTCTCCATCAACGTAATGAATTGAAAAAACTGTGAACTCAAGGTTTTGTGTTGGGTAATTTTCCTCATGTGGCATCATATTTTTTTGATCTGTATGCAAAGAATATATCTTATTTCCTCAGAACTAATACTATGTTTATTCATGATTTATCAAATAACATGGTATATTCTCTTCAATGATTTCATTTTATTAGAATATTTTCTAAGAAAAGAAGCCCTTTCTTCTTATGAAAGAATCCGTCACACGCTTCTGACAACATGAAATTTACAAATTACTTCTTTTGAAAATTAAGAGTTATATCATGGTAGGATAAGTCATGTATGAAATTGTGGTAATCTCCATCGATCCCCAAGAAACATCATATATCATACCCATTCTTGGGATGGTCCTAGAAAATTATACCACTAACCTTCTCTGAGTCAAGAGGAACTCCTGGTTCCGAGATGATAAGACCGATGAAGTGAACTTTTTCAAAAAGTAAGTGGAACATAAAAAATATTGGAATAAATTTTATTCTATCATAGTGTACTCAAAATGTTCTCAAGGTTATTTTCATGGTCTCTATGAGAGTGAAATAAGACCAGGATGTTGTCCACAAATACTATGACAAAGCAATCATGATAGCAGTTGATCACCCTATTCACCAGATCCATGAAAATGGTGGGTTCCTTTGCGATACTGAACGACATTACAAGTAACTATTATAGAACATAAATTCTATAGAACATCTTATGATGTATGTATGAAGGCCTTAATTTCACCTGATGATATCCTGATCTCGGTTCTATTAAGGAAAACACCCTAGCACCTCAGAAATGGTCAAAGTTATTATCTATTTGGTGGATTGAAATACTTTTTTTACTGTAATAATGTTTAACAGTATGAAATCCACACAATTATAAATAATCATATCATCCTTTTTTGAAAAAATCATAGGTGAGCAGCAAGAGGATGTTGTAGGAAATATAAAAAATTTATACTCTAAATTCTATAGCTACCTTTTGAGTTGTTGGAGCTCTATATTTCCCATTTTATATATAGGAAAGGGATCTAGACATTCTCCTTGATCACGATCGTTTATAAATCTACATCTCTCTTAAGAGGTAATCTAGAAAAATCAATAGGAATTGAATAATTGAGATGATCTACCACCAGAGGGAATATAGCCTGCTGTAAACCTAGAATCTCCATGAAGAGATTCGATATCTGTGTGGTCACTCAACCTATCCCATGATGCTCTATTTTAGAACTAGTTAACTTGAAATACCACTCACCATACTATGGATAATTGTTTCCCTCTTGTGATATAAATGATACCCTTTAAGGGTATGTGTCTACAATGGTGCGATACAAAAAAAAATAATCATTATAATGATATCAAAACATGTCATCTCCATAATAATGTGTTCCCTAAAGAAAGGCTAACTGCCTAACCGAAGATTATAATACCTGCATTGGATTATTCCCATTGACCATAGTACCAATGGGGTATCTAGGGTCATTAAAGCATAGTAATATTGTGCATCCAACATGACACATTCCACAATAGATAAATAGAATTTTTTTATGAAGAACCTATATCAAATAAATCAGAATATATAGTTGATGATAATAGAATATACATCATTCTTCACAAGGTCCTTCAACATGATCTTTATGTATTGACTATAGAGCATGAAATTGACCTGAATCATAGCTATTTGAAAACATGGACTTCCACCACCAAAAAATATCTTCTAGAGCTTCTGTTGAATAGGAATATTTCTATGATTCCCACAACCTCCTCCTAGGACATTCCGTATTATTAAACTCTATCTCCCTTCTATATGTGGCATAAAATAAAGTTCCCTTGAAGGTGGTTCTAGTACAGAATTTCTTCGACAAAATGTTGATGGAAATATTCTAAAGAATATTTTAATATTCTCCATAAGACCACAATCCCAACACTCCATATAATCTTTATTACGCTAAGGCTTCATGTTGAATAGTATTCCACACTGAGGGAGCAACATGTATCTACCAACATGGGCAATCTAGCAGTCACTTCTCTAACAAGAATCATCAAAGGATCGCTTTCTGATATCAGAAAAAACAACTGGTCTTCCTACGTATGAGTCCTCTATGCCCAGTAATATCAACACCCATCGAGTTGTGATCGATGATATGATACTTATTGAATATTACTAAGATGATATTTGGGTTTAATTAATTCACTTGAATAGTGATGGAATACTAATTCCCATCTTTGAAACATATATCCCATGAGATCCCATCACCAACTAGAAGCGGTGTGAAGTGATATAACTCAATTAAGTGCACTTTATATAACATAAATGATATAGAATCATACTCAAGATGTGTGAAATATTAATCTTGGTCATCTCTTAATGTTTTAGGAGAGAATATATCATATAATGTAGTCTATAAATTTGTCTTTATCATGATTTGATGGAATCCAGACTGGGTAATTACATCCAACCAGCACATAGATGAATCACATAACTTGTATGTATCAATAATGAAATTATACTCTTATTTCTTCATTATATTATCAAGGATACAAAATGTGGTCTCTAGGACAGACATAACATCCTATGGACCTCCATACTCTAAGATGATAAGAGTTTGTTGCTGATATAACTCATCAGTTAGATCATCCATCATAACTACAGGTCTCAGAGAACCTTGCAAGGATTACAATAGTTGTAAGAAACTATCTCGAAACTGGATATCTGAGCCTACAAATTTTGAAAAATGTGGTTCCGCATGTTTCACATATAGTATTATGATTGTAAGATAATGGAACATAATTTATGTATGATGGTCATTGACACCCTCATTGAGCATGAGATGATGACGTTGTGGAGGAATTTGTCTGCAAATTCAAAGAATATGACTATGAAAAAATATTAGGATGATAATAACAACACTACTCCAAGTTGAACATAAGAAAGAGATAACTACACAAGGTATACAACACCATCTACCCACATAGAAGGAAATATATTTCCATTTGAACAATCATATGTTTCAGGGGTTCCAGTAGATGATAGGTCAATAGCACCTTGCCTCATCATTTTTTGGAAACCATTACACATAATAAGTCAAGTATCATTTTTATTGTTTAAATTTTATTATTCTCATAAATCTAGGATCTTAATGAAAGGATCTCCATTACCAGTGAATCAATTACTATACACCTTCTCCCTAAAAATGACAGCCATTAGATTTATATATAATGGCTCAACTTGGTAAATTACTTATTCCAGCCCATGGGGGGGCCATAACACCTAATGGGTTGAAATTATAAATCAATCAATAATAGAAAAATATAATCACAATATCATATATATATATATATATAAAATTCATAGACAATTATTGTTTTCATAGAATGAAATTAATGAAGTTTAATAGACCTATATGACATGATAATTTTCATGGAATGTGAATTCTAGGTTCCTATGATGATGTATTTTATAATACTCATTACCCTCCATTCATAATCCCAAGGATGAAACCAAAAACTAAATCAAAATAGTAATAATTAACACAACACAACATGTGTGACACCTAATGGATAAATGGTTTCAATTGTACCAATGAAAATATAGAAAATGTATTAAAAATAACAATACTCGACTTTTATCCCAATCATGGGATCAAAAAAACCTAGAACGGATTATGAATAAGTTACATGAATTTATAACCTCTAATATATTTACTCAAAATAGTAAGGTAAGAAAGGAACCCCTCTATTACCACTTTGTGATATCCCGAACCCAAATTCCACTAACGGTTCCTTGATCTCGGGGGGCCTAGAGGCCCCAATCACATCTCCCTGAATTGTAGAGGCTTCTGAATAGAATACAATGCCTAAGTCTTTTTAGAGGGGTGACTATTCCCACATTACTCAGGTGTACCACAATATACGATATAATATATAAGGATATGTGTATCAGATGCATTGTAATAAATAAATGGAACAATAGATGAAGAATGAAATAATAATCAACAGAAACAAAAATCAATCATATTCAATTGTTGATGATGATATGTCATGTATCTATAAATTAGGAATAAATTATTTTGAGGAAGTAGTCATAAAATTCTATACATTAGTATAAAAAAGGAACAAAAATTAATCCCCAGCATCCCCAGCTCCATCCATGCCATCTACTACAAGATCCATCATAAAGCAAGCATGAAATCATATTTCTAAAGTAATACTCTTCCCTGTCTAAAAATACACATACATGTAAAAATCAAATGTTAAAATGGTGAGAAAGAATGGGGTTGAGATAAATTTCAATTTCCCACCACCAACAACATATATAACACCCAATCCATGTAATATAAACTGAAACAGTGTGAAAACATTCATATATAAAATTAAATAAGTACTTTAATGTAAATAAAAAAGTATCTACATCAACCCTCAGCTAGTGTCTGAACCTATAAAAAATTAATTAATTTTTTAACTTCTAATTTCTATAATTTTTTCATGTGTGGTCAACATATAAATTAAATAAAAACAATAAACTATCAAAGGAGAATTATGAATTCATGATGTTATTTATAAGGAAGAGGCTCTGAGAAAATATTCAAGGAAACCTAGACCTTAATGGTCTTCAACATAGTTATAAATTTAGATTATCTAATTGGAAAGTGTGTAATACTAGGAGAATCATCCAAGGAATCATAGAATAGTGTAATCTAACTGAGTCCTTGGAATATATCAAAGGTAAAACAACATTAGTAATTTCGAGAACCAAGGACGTAACCATGGAATCCCTTTTCAATTAAAGCCATTTTGGATTAAAGGAGATAATCCAAGGAATGTTGGGAGCATATTTGGGAAGACTTTGTGTGAGCCAAGGGGATTTTGAAGTGTGAGTTATGTGGGTAGAGGAGGTAACCTTTTATAAGAGGGAGGAGTGGAACTTTAGGAAAGTCTTAAAATATTAGTTTATTATAAATTGAATTTCAATTAATATTGGTCCAAAACTCATATAATTAAATTATAATATGTTTATGGTCTGAATAAACATTATCCAATAATTTTTAAACACGTTTTGAATATTTTCTTTATTCTAATAATTTTTTTTTCACCGCAAATTTTACCCTTTATAATCAAACAGTTATATCTTGTTATTTAAGCATTATGGGTTAATGTATTTACCATGTCATGTAAAATGAAAAAAAGTCATTTATGACATATTTATACATTTAATAACCTATTTAATGAATATTATATTTTTGGAAATTTAATATCATTTAATAAACTATATTATGTTTTCTGTTATGAATTCTATAAATTTTGGACATTATTCATACTTGAAGCTTTTACAAATTAATAACAACTTGATTAGTTCACACAAAATGCATTAAATTAAATATTATATATCAATATAATTCATTTAATTCTTGTATGGAATCAAAATATTCAAATTAATTTTATTTTAATATTTATAATATCATTTATTTGAATCCATTATTAATGAATCAATCACTACATCATAATTGTTACATAATTAAATTTATTTATTTAATGTCTAAAAATTATAAATAAAATACCATGATGTAGAAAAATAATTTATATTTATGATGAAAACTTATAGTCGAATATATGACTAATATAACCACATATATTATTTTTAATAATATATATGTTCATGTTTTATTTCTCATTACAATAAGTTATTTATTTTAAAATTTTATTTTCACATGAAAGTGGATATGTGGTGTCCCAAAATCGACCCATGGAATACCCTAGTTTAAAATATATTATGAAATATCATTATTACACGTTTTAATGTAGTTTTATATTATTAAATTATTATTCGGTTACCCTTATTTACCAGATTTTCCCTTTAACCATTATAAATAATAATAATTACTAAAGATACAATTCATAATGTCCAAAATTTAAAGGTATTTATTCACACAATTTGGAAATTTTGATTCCCAACATGGAAACCTTTATTTAAAAATTCAACACTATTAAGTTTCACTAATTATTTGAAAATTAATTCATGTTTTCAAAACTAAAAAAGTTAGTTTTTAAAAAGTAATAACTATCAAAAGATTAACTCGTGTTTATGCCTAATTTAAATAGGAAATTAATTATAATTACTAACATTAAATTAAATTATAAAAAATTAAACCAATTACACTATAAATCCAATATAAAATATAATATAACAATATAAATAAATAATATGAAAAGGCAGTTTTGAATTAAAATGCAATATTTTTTGATATTCATTAAAATATAATTATATCAGAAAAATACCCAAAATTTAACAAAAGTAAATTTGGATGTCCATATTCCAAAAAATAAGTTTATTGTTTAAAATACAATATATAACAGTGTTAAAAACTAGTTTTATAATGGATTCTCAATCAAAATCCGGAAAAACTGGCTATTTTGAAAAATACTTATTTTATCGAAAAAAATGAACTAGTTCTTATATAATGACATAAAAAAACATAATATGAATTTTAATGATATATAAAAAGAAAAATATGTTTAATAATATTCATAATGGATTTTTTATATCCTATAATAATATTTTAAAAATATATCATGGTTTACTAAAACATGGTATGTCGTACAATGCAAGATATCGAGGAAGGTCGCTCTTGAATGTAACACAAGCCAAGAATATAGTTTAATATAATTCAATATAAAACATTGTTTATTCTAGCATAATATAATATAGTTGTATCGTACAACACAATACATCAATGAATATTAAAAGAATCTATCTCATAAAATCTCAGAGTGTTACACTCTACCCTCCGTAAATGAATTTCGCCCTCAAAATTCATGGGGGTAATAAATATTTTACTACATCAAAGTATCATTAATGGAAATCCACTTTGTAAAAAAAATAAAAAATTTCATTTGATAAGTAATGTTATATACATAATGGTTACCCATATAAACTCATCATTGGGTTTCCATCTAGGAGAACATTAGTGGGAAGTGAAAACATGGATATAGAAGAGAATTATATCCATCATGTTCTAGGATAACATTTTTTGTTTCAAGATTGTTTTCTAAAAGTTGATGAATATTTTCATGAGGAAAAATAAATACATGATTTTAGTACAATATCACCACTAGAAATTTCCTAAAAATTTCCACTTCATTTTTTATTTAATTGAATGAAGTTAAAATTTTCATTCTATAAGTGTTAGTATGTCTTGTGAAAAAATTATAAGCCATTCCATCTATCACAAAAACAATGTTTGAATATGTTATCATATATGCATAAGTCCATCTATAGAAAGATAAAACATTAATCTAACAAAAATCAATCAGAATATAATTTATACTATACACAAATGGATAATATTACGATCAATCCAAAAATTTGAAAATAAAAAACATTAGAAGGAGGTGAACTAAATCGACAAAACATTTGTCTCCCATATCTCATTTGGTAGTTCTTGTTTTTCACATTCCATACAAATGAATACCTTAATCAGGCATTCCCTTGAAACTAGATAATAACATGAATTACCATATAACCATAGTGAAAAAATAAATTCTATAAATACGAACTATTTAGACACAACAAAAATACCGAAACATATATATAATCAAACCACGATATCACGTTTTCCTTATATTAGTCATGAACTCATTAATACTATCACATATTTCATTATATACTTCTCCCTTCATTATGCGTGTATCATGAGCTTTCCAAAAATATTTCAATGACCTTTCATGGTTACTAGTAACATATAATTATGTAACAATAAAATAAACCAATACATAGATATTCCAATATTCCATAAGAATATAAATGAGATTCCACTACACTATTATGGAATCGAATTACATACAAACATAATCATTCCACCACATTGTTGTTATACTCAACATCTCCAATAGTGATTGCATGTGACATCTCATTGACTTTATTAAGAGGTTTCTAATTTCTATCATCATTAACCGTTGGATTAGGTCATTGGTTATCAAAATGAACTATTTTATTAAACTTGTATCATTGAAGTGTTATTGGTGCAATTCTCTATAGTATTTTCTCTACTAACATCATTAGAAACATTTTCCCCAATTCATCATCATTCAACTGCTTGATGAACTTAGTTTTCACCTGTGAAAAAAATTTAGTCTCTTTAATACAATCTCTACAATGGATTGTTTCACTCATTGAACATAAAGAAACATTCATATTATTTTCACAATTGTTTTGAGATTTTCCATTGAACTTAATCTTTCATTTCATATCAAAACCATGAGATAGATATGTTACACAAACTTCTAGTTCATCCATTATATCACAAATAACAATGTATTAATATCAAATTATGTCTTAAATATGTAATGAGCATTAAATATTTGGTTTGAAGACACTGAAAAATCGATTAACTTTTTATTTAGGTTGGATGAAAAAGATAGAAGGGTACCGAGTATGTCTTATAAAATTAGCCTTGTATACACCATCAGATTAATCATCCTTTCACTTAAGCTCAAGAAACTCTGTTTCCATCTTTTTTAGAAGAATATTAGGGAAGTAATTATTGAAAATATTTTTCTTGAACTCATCTCATTCTATTGATCGAATTTAATCTTACTACCTTGTATTCTTAATTAATGTCCACCACTAGTCTGCTTCACCTTTTAAACAGAAAACTGCCAAAATGAATTTTTCATGTTCCGAAAAGTGAAGGATGGAATATATCTTTTCAATGGTACTTATCCATTTTTTAGAATCATGTGGATCATAAGACTAACTGAAAGAAGGTGAATGTTACCACTTGAAGGACTCAATAGAAAGTTGTTCCCTTCTCTACTTAATTAGAAGTCTAGAATGACTTATAGCTTGTGTATGTATTTCAATAAGATTGTTCATTACATATTGAATAATTTTTTTGTTCAGGAGGACAATCATGGAATTTCTAGTGAATTTATCCTTAACATGGTTCATTCGGGTTATATCCATAATCTAAAACAGAAAAATAATAGTGGGACAAGAAAAAATCTTACGAGGAAAACCACATAATAATGGGGGACAACATTCAATATATAACATATTATTATTAATAATAGGTTATTCAGGATCATTTCTATAATTCATTGGTTATAAGATATAGTTATACTTATTCATAGGGATATCTATAGACATACCTTATAAATATTTCTATGGGTCCCACTAATGTTTTCGCATCCTAGTTTCCAAAGTTTAACTAAATATTTTCTCTGATACTAACTCTAATGAACCAAGATTGACATACATGTACATTAAATTTACAGTGAATAATAATCAATAAATTATAGAAATATAGTCCCAATGACTGTAGTACTATAGTGTAATTAGAAACATAGAACATAATCGTCTAACATGGTGAAGGATTATCAACATCTCTTATAAAGATCATCCACTTTTGTTTTCCTAACAAAATATTTTCATTATATAATAGGGGAAAGAAAAAATAAAAAGGGTGAGATAAAAATCTAAGTATGGGTAATAAATTAGAATATAAAACAAACCATAAACATGTGAATACAGAAACATGAACATAAATCTTAAACAACAAATTATAGAGTCATGAAATAAATCATTGTATTATATAAGGCATATATCATAATAGATCATTAACCATGATATAATAACATTGACATAAAACATGTAGTTGTGAAAAACTAATAATATCATAATATTATTTCCATTGTATCCAAGTCAGTTCTTCCAAGAACATCATAGTGGATAATGTTTGTTACTGAACTTGTTTTACTTGTTGTCTAACTAGGTATTACTGAACCAGATTTACTTGTCATTCTAGCAGTATATTACTGAACCTGATTTACTTTACTTTTTTAGTCATTTCTATCTCATGAGATATAAGTCCTAACCAATTAATATGATGGAGATATAGGTATCACCAATATCATATTTAAATAATTCTAATATGGTCCACAAAAATATTAACCGTCCATCATAGCATATCATATGAAATAAAATGAGATTCTTAAAAATAATTTCATCCTAACATAATCCATATAAGATAAATGTAATTGAAAAAAATAATTCCATCATTAAAAAATCAAATATAATTAATAATAGGGATATAAACATAACCATATGTCATCATATATGGAATTTACTTTGATAAAACACTGAAAATTAATTCTTGAGGAAAATATCATTTCTTCTTAAAAAACATTTTCTTTTCTCCAAATGTCATGAAATTTTAAAAGAAAATAATCTTCAAATAATTTAAAATAAACCTCTTGGAAATAATCTATTATGAAATCCTAAAAATCCGTTCATGCTATATATGTTAAAAATCATTCATCTGGTACTTTTACTTGAAAGTCAATAAGTATATTGTATGGTAAACAATAGAATGATTCTTTCCATACAATATAGTAAAAGTGAAAATTGTTAATTACAAATTTAAACATACATAGAATGATAATAAACATTTTATGAAAACATTTTGAGAAGTCATGGACATGGATGATTAATATATACACGTAAATGCATACGAATAAACAATCTCGGATAATAATGAGATTGCAAATTTATCTCATAAAAAAGTATGACATCCTTAATATGTTTCCAAGACTCCCATATACTGTGTTTGAACATATTATTAAATTATAAAAGAACCATTATAATATTTATAAAATAAAATATGATTCACTTATGGAATTATATTACCAGTTCATTTATAAATTCCATGTTAAACTAACATTTTGGGTAAAAATCATTATATTTATCATACATATTTTTTGACATGTTATTATTGATATTATTACATATATCGTGGTTCAATTAATTCAAGAATTTATAACATGATTTATATATAACATATATTCAATATATAATTATATATAATTTATTGAGAAATGAAAATAAATACATTGTTCATTGAGATGGTAGGTCGTACTAACGCATGAACGCTACTTTCATTTCTTTTCTATATTAGAGGAATAAAAACTAAATTATACATAGATATATTATGATTGAAATTTAATATATATATTACATATTTTAAATAATTTAATTAATTCCATCCTTTATAAATTCCATATATCATATGAATGAGTCATATCATTTTGAAGGGGTAGTAGTCCACATTTCCTCAAATGAAATTATCGTATTTACACATTATGGAATCCATAAAGGTATGCTGTAAATAAATAATATAGAAATATTTATACAATATTAATATAATATATATCATATAAAAATATAGTTTCATCATAATGGCCACTATGATATGCGGTAGGTGAAAATTGAACAATCATCATTTCGGGAGGCAGTAGTTCACAATACACGGAAATAATATGTTCATATCCATTAGATGGAGGTGTTTATATGTTTAATTAGAATTAATCTAATAAAAATTCCTAGTATATTTAGAACACATTTTTTAGGTAATCAAGAATAATAATAGAATACTGAGTGGATTAGAAAAATAGAAGTGAACAACTTGAGAGATGATAATAGCTCTAAATTGGGTAACTTCTTTTGGTTTGCAGAAAAATAATTTCTTGATTTTCCTTATACCCATGTTAAGGATTATAGGTGGAAGGGAGGGATCTCAAGAGATTATTTTTTCAGAAATTGGTTAAGCCAATGAGATTTATATGTGTGAGTTAGGTGGGTAGATGTGGTGGACTTTTATAAGATGTAGGAGTTGTATTTTAGGAATGTCTTAAAATAATAATTTATTGTAAATTATATTTCCATTAAAAATAGTAAAAAAATAATTTATATCAAATAAAACATTATTTTATTTTGAATAATCATCATTAAATAATTTTTAAACATGTTTTTAATATTTTTTTATCCTTATATTTTTTGGTGCACCCCCTATTTTACCATTTTCAATCATATAGTGATATCATGTTATTTACACAATGTGGGATAATTTAATTACCATATCTTGTAAAATTACCCAAAAAGTGATTTATATTATATTCATACTTGTGTTTACCATTTCCACGAATCATAGATTTATAGAAATATAATATTATTTAATAAAATATATTACGTTTTATGTTATGAATTATATCTGTAATGGACCGGACCTCTCAGGTCCATTACATTGTGGAATTTAGGTGTTGGAGGTGTTCCGGGAGGCCAAGGGGACTTATCCCCAACACTTTGCCAATTTTCCAGTTCTGTGAACAATGTTTCCAGTTTTATGAACAGTAACAGATCGGTCTCACCGATCAGTCTGACAGATTGGTCTCACCGATCAGTTTCACAGATCGGTGTGATAGATCGGTGTCATAGATCGGTTTCACAGATCGGTGTGACAGATCGGTTTCACAGATCGGTGTGACAGATCGGTTTCACAGATCGGTGTCACAGATCGGTTTCACAGATCGGTGTGACAGATCGGTTTCACAGATCGGTGTCACAGATCGGTTTCACAGATCGGTGTGACAGATCAGTTTCACAGATCAGTCTGACATATCGGTTTCACAGATCGGTGTGACAGATCAGTTTCACATATCAGTTTCACAGATCGGTCTGACAGATCGGTTTCACAGATCGGTGTGACAGATCAGTTTCACAGATCAGTTTCACAGATCGGTTTCAAAGTTCAGTTTCACAGATCGGTGTGACAGATCAGTTTCACAGATCGGTTTCACAGATCGGTTTCACAGATCGGTTTCACAGATCGATGTGATAGATCAGTTTCACATATCGGTTTCACAGATCGGTTTCATGTACAGTAACGGTGGGTGAACAGTGTTTCCAGACTACTACAGTTTTTCCCCCTTTGACATTTCTTTTGACGTAAAATACATTTAAATCCTTATTTTAAGGGCTCTTAAGGCCGATTCAAATTCCATAAATACATTATTAATTATTCCTAAGGCTTGGAATGTTTTACTTGGTCAAACCGCATGGGTTAATGCGATCCGTTTTTAATGGAGAATTAACCGGATCTTAAACCGTCTCCCCATTTAATCTTCAAAAAGGGATGAGATATCATTCTCCCTTGTTCTTTCCCTTTGTTCTCAACTAAGAGGTGTTATAACCTTTCAATCCTTTCCGTAGGAGTTGCACAATCAATCTTTACTCCTAGGATCAGTCCCGCTCTGTTGGATGCAACCGAGCCGTGTTGATCAATCTTCGATATAAGCATCATATGGTGGATGCAGTTGTCATGAGGGGAGGATCGTGACCACTGTGTGGATAAAGGGCGTCAATATCTCTTTGAGGTAGGGGATTCATGGCTTCTCTAATCGTGTATGTGCAATCATAGAATTAGCATGATTTATTCCTTTGGATCATAATGAAATTGACCTAATTAAATACTTGAACCGGATTAAAATAATTGGTTGATCGCATGTTGTTGCTTTATACCGTGATAACGGTTTGCCTCATGTTTTCCTAGATATAGTGATATCTATGTTTCTTTGATTCTTTGTTAGTTCATGATAGAAATTGATAACGAACGTAAAGCCGGAATTAATTGTTAATTAATTGGCTAAAGATAAAGAGGCATGTAAATTATTCTGGTTATTGTCGTTTTTGTAGTTGTTCTAATTTGAGGATAATCAAATTAGGGATGTAAGTATGGTTATTTAATTGTGATAGCTTACTGATTAGGTATCCATGATTGGAACCTACGAATAACAAATCTGTTAATTCAATATGGATTAGAGAACAGATTATGTGCGAATTTCTAAAAGGGTTCTGAGTTACCGTCTTGTTTGTTAAAGGGCCGAGAGCCCATTTTGTGATGTTTGTTTTCATGCCGCTTGTGCTGTGATGTGAGCCTGGATGGCTGTTGTGATATGTGGAGGCATGGAGACTTGTGGTTGTGGCAGCGGATGACGGCTAGTGTGGCGAGATGCATCGGTTTATGCATATGGGTGTCGGGGAGGACACCAAGGGTGATGGTATGAGATGAATGTGATGGTTTGATGTTGGTGGTTTGGTTTGGTTGTTTATCTGTTTTACTTTTCCCCACTGCTCAAGGCAGCTGGTCTTTCTTACCCTCTTTCCGAAGGAGGCGAAGACACGCGGGGTATGCCACGTGCTTTCCGTGTTTAGCCTCTCGATGGAGGATGGGTCTATGCTCTTTCTATAGGCGGCAAAGACTCAACAGGTAGTATATATACTCACCATGTTGAGCCTCCTTTGTGTTTAGAAGCATAGGATGTTTTTCTAGAATGCCTGGGAATGTGGAAAAGTAATTCTGTAACGAATGTTTGATTAAATGGTGAAAATCCACAGGGATGGAGATGCTGGAATTTAAAGGTGATGTGAATCTCAAAAAGGAGCAGTTGTTTTTGAATGTGATGCCATTTCAGTTTAATGTGGAATTGTTCATTCTTAATTAATGTTTAAATAATTAATTAACGTACAATGGAACTGATAAAATGAGAATGGAGTAATCTAATAAAGCTCTTCAAATGGTTGTGTGCTTATAGGATACCTAGTCTTTAAAGTAGCAGCCTGGAGTCTGAGAGAAGTTAGCTGCAGTTGTATCTAAGTCTAGGTAATTCCCATAGTGTGGATGTGAGTTACTTATATATTCTGTACTTTTTGTGTTTCTATATGCTACTCCACCCTGTCGGTAAGGGCAACTGACACCCCGGGGATTCCGAGCCCTAGGGGGGTGTTTTCCCCAACATTCTGATGGGAGGTTGAATGGATGACTACCCCCATTGGCCCCGCTCTCTTCTCTTGGTAGATACTTGTGCCATGAGGCACAACGGTTAGTTACCCCATATATGTGTGTAGAGGGCTGTAATGGCTTGTGGTTATTTCCCACACATATATTCTGGATATAGTATCCTATGGACTACTATAGGTGTAACGTGTATTGGTTGTGATGGCTTGAGGATCCTTACTCGGCGTATGGGCTGTGATGGCTTGAGGTATAATACTTGATGTATGATACACGTTATACGAGCTATGGTGGCTCCTGGAAACTACCTGGTTACTTTGGTTGTGAGGATGGTGTGGTGCTTAGCCCAGGTGTCTGCGGGAAAGCCTATGAGGTGCATGAGGTGCAGACTGTGGAGCTTAGCCCAGGTGTCTGCGGGCAAGCCTTTGGAGAGAGATGCACAGGACGTATGTCGTTGGGGAAAAGCGGCAAACCAGTGGGGAAGTAGTAGCAGGGTACCCTTGATATTCTTTACTATATGCTATATTCTTGTATGCGTTACTTGGTGAGAGTAGCCATGGTGAGGTTGGGAACATGGTATTCCTGTTTAGGTGACGAGTTAGTTTCACTTGTTGTTCACTGGGCTTTAGCATGCTTTCTTTACTTTTGCACGAGAGTCATGGGGAGGATCCTACTGAGTATACCGTTATACTCACCCTATGTACATATAAACTGTTTTTCAGGACACTTGGAGCAGGTTGGAGATCAAGCTGGTTACTACTAGCTTGCGGTTGGAGGAGGAGCTGTTCGGGCTTGTTGTCGCTGCCGTTTTACTTTCTTTTGGGTAATTTTAGTTTTCCCTTTTAGTTTTAGTACTTTTGCATGACATTTCATATATTTACATGGTTTCTTTTTTTATCTCATCTCTAAGTTGGAGTTGATTGGAGTCTATTCTATCTCTCTCTTCTTCATGTGTTCTCTTAGAGGGTAATGCCTCCCATTTGTATGTTATTATACCCTCGGTGCTAGTCGCCAACCCGGGGCCTACTGGAGGCGGGACTCGGGGGTCATTATCTCCCTTTTCACATTTCCGGCCCAGGAGGGGTACACTTTGTGGGGAGGGGGTTGTGACAGAGTGGTATCAGAGCTCTGGTTGAGGGATAGGATGGAGTGTGGAGTTAGGCACAGGTGAGGAAGCATGGGATGGTAGGGAAACAGTGTCATTCATGTTTAGAAAGTTGGGTAAACACTGGAGACCGGCAGAGAAATAGTCGTTCAGGGCCCCCTATGATCTGTTGCACGGACCTTTAAGTTTACAATGGCTACTAAACAAGTGATACCGATTGCAGGGTAGAGACCTAGGAAAGGATCATGCATCATTATTCTTTGCGCCTGTGTTTGAATGGGTAGACCTTGGGATAGGTAACCTAAAATTAATAAAACAAAATAATTAATTAATTAATATTGAGTCTTCCATATTCCAGGAATAGGAGCTCTAACGGTTGTTATTTTACAGGTATGGATCCAGGTCGACGTCCTCGTCAGGATTGCGCAGAAGGTGCCCAGCAGGCTGTTCCAGCAGATCGCCGCCGGGTAGAGGTTGACAACGATGACACTTGGAGGAAGTCTCTTCGAGAGTTCCAGCGCCAGAGTCTACAGAAGTACGAGGGCACCGTTTCAGATGCAGTCACAGAAGACTGGTTGGAGGAGGTCGAGATAGGCTTCAGTTTGATTCGTGCTCGGAAAGAAACATTGGGTGTCCTTGGTTGTGACGATGTTGCGTGGAGCAGCGAGACAGTGGTGGTTCTTGTTCCTCGGGGATCGTGAGGAGTCAGCGATCTCATGGGAGGAGTTTCGAGACAGGTTTAGAGTCGAGTTTCTTTCTTCGACTGCGAAGGCGTCCAGTCACCAGGAGCAACTCGCCCTTCGACAGGGGAGCTCCAGTGTTAGAGAGTTTGGAATCCGTTTCAGGAACCTTCTACGATATGCTTCAGACCTGTTACCAGATGATGAGGCCAGGGCGAGGCATTTCGAGGAGGCTTTTCATCCAGAGATCCAGCACCAAGTCACCCCATTTATGCTGAAGACATATCTAGAGGTGCTGGCGAGGGCAGAGGTTGTTGAGAGGACTTTTGCCAGGACCGGATGGTCACGAGAGGGGAATCGTCATGATTCCTCACGAAGCAGAGCTGTGGTCCGGGGTTCCCGGTTTTCAGGACAGAAGAGTTTCTGTTCACCTGGGGGTAGGTCCCAGCCCTTCCCATCCCGTTTCTCCGGAGGCAGCAACTCTCAGGCCTATGCCAAGGGATCAGGTGCTTGTTTTTTTTTGTGGTGGTCGTGGTCATCAGCAGCGGGAGTGCCCGACTTTTCAGAGCAGTCATCGTGCACTAGGCGCTCCACTCTAGGTTCCTCCGTTGAGGCAGTTCCAGCCGAGGCAGCAGCAGCAGGTTGCACCAGCTTTAGATCACCAGAGGGTAGATGGAGCAGGCAGAGGACAGCCCCATGACGCTCCCCGTCCTCAGAGAGCAAAGCGTGGCTGTGGTGGTGGTCGTCATCAGGGTCAGAGAGGCCGTGGAGGTGGTCGTGGTCAGCTTCATGCTCTAGCGTTGCCAGCTCCAGGCGAGTCAGACATCGTCCGAGGTACCCTTTGCTTGTTTTCTACCTTGGTGTATGCCTTGTTTGACTCAGGAGCGACACACTCCTTTATATCCCCTACCCTTGTCCACGCTTTGGGACTTGAGGTAGAGAGGCTTCTAGTGCCCTTGGCATTGACTACGCCAGTTGGAGGTTGAGCTAGCTTGTTTGAAGTATGTAGGGACTGTGAGCTAGTGTTGGGGCAGCACCGCTCTTGGGGGGATTTCCTATGTTTACGAATACAACCATATGATGTCATCCTCGACATGGATTGGTTGTATTCTGTGTAGGCTATTGTGGATTGCTATAGGAAGAAGGTCGTTTTCTTTGATGAAGATGGAGAGAAAGTGGTGTTTGTTGGTGATAGAGATCCTCGGATGAGTCATAGACGAGTTTCATCCTTATCATCCATGATGGCTGGGATGATGCTGAGTTCTTCAGAGGTTCAACAGTTGGCGTTTCCTAGGGTCGTAGAGGAGTACCCTGACGTCTTCCTAGAAGAGGTTGTATCCTTTCCCCCTTGACGAGAGATCGAGTTTGGGATCGAGATACAGCCGGGAGCGTCTCCTATCTCTATGTCTCCGTATAGGATGGCCCCTTCTGAGTTACGAGAGCTACGTATTCAGCTCGATGGTCTGTTGCAGTGTGGTTTTGTTCGGCCAAGTGTGTCACCTTGGGGTGCACCAGTTTTGTTTGTGAAAAAGGCTGATGGTAGTTTGCGGTTGTGCGTCGATTATCGTCGGTTAAACAAAGTGACAATAAAGAACCGCTATCCTCTCCCACAGATTGATGACCTATTCGATCAACTGAAGGGTGCAAGTTGGTTTTCAAAGATCGACTTGTGGTCAGGATATCATCAGATGCGTGTTAAGGATGAGGATACCCCGAAGACTGCTTTCCGCTGTTGTCATGGGCATTATGAGTTTGTTGTAATGCCATTCGGCGTGACAAATGCTCCAGCTGTTTTCATGGGGTTGATGAATGTTGTGTTTCGTGAATTCCTGGACAAGTTTGTTGTGGTTTTCATCGACGACATCCTTGTGTACTCCACATCTTAAGAGGAGAATGCAGAGCATCTACGAGCCGTTTTGGGAGTTCTTCGCCAACATCGGTTGTTTGGGAAGTTGTCCAAGTGTGAGTTCTGGGCTCAAGAAGTTCGTTTCTTGGGACATGTTGTGTCCCAACAGGGAGTAGCTGTGGATCCTTCGAAGAAAGAAGCAGTAGTGTCTTAGGCAGCCCCCAAGACTATGTCAGAGGTGCGAAGTTTCCTTGGTCTCGTAGGCTATTATAGGAGATTTGTAGCCAATTTCTCCCGAGTTGCGACTCCTCTAACAGCTTTGACCAGGAAGGATCAAGCGTTCATATGGACTGATCAGTGTCAGACAGCTTTCGAGTATCTAAAGGAGAAGTTGGTAAGTGCTCCAGTCCTTTGTCTTCCAGCGGAGGGAGTCCAGTTTGATGTTTTCTGTGATGCTTCATATCTAGGGCTAGGCTGTGTTCTCATGCAGTAGAGGTCAGTTGTTTCTTATGGGTCCCGACAATTGCTTCCCCATGAATGCAACTACGCCACCCATGATCTTGAGTTGGCAGTCGTGGTGTTAGCTCTGAAGTTGTGGAGACATTACCTCATTGGTGAGCGCTTTGTGGTTTTCACTGATCATAAGAGTTTGAGGTATGTTTTCTCCCAACGTGACTTGAACTTGAGGCAGCGTCGGTGGATGGAGTTCTTGCAGGAATATGACATTGAAATATCGTATACACCTGGAAAAGGGAATGTTGTAGCTGATGCACTAAGCCGAAAGTCACATAATGATGTTGTGCGTGAATCTGGTCTTTCCTGGAGAGTGATGGAAGAGCTATCATCTTTGCATCTTGATATGGGAGAAGTTGAGGGAAGAGGTTGTCTTTTCCAGACGACGGTGCAGTCATCCCTGATGCAAAAGGTGGAAGAGTCTCAGTTGGGTGATCTAGAGGTGGATGTTTGGAGAGACAGAGTTGTTTTTGGGGAGGCCCCTGATGGTTGGTCGGAGGATGAACAACAACGAGTGTTATATCATGGCAGGCTTTTTGTTCCCTTGGTGATGCGCGAGACGGTTCTCCGAGAGTTCCATAGTTCACCCTTGGCGGTACATCCTGGTCTGACGAAGATGTACCGATCCTTAAGGAGTTAGTTTTGGTGGCCTGGGCTGAAGCGTACAGTTGCAGAATGTGTGTCTCGATGTTTAGTCTGCCAGAAGGTAAAGGTCGAACACCGTGTTCCTGGTGGTCTTCTCCAGCACTTAGAGATTCCTTAATGGAAGTGGGAGGACATCTCAATGGACTTTGTTACAGGTTTACCTCGAGCTCCAGGAGGACATGATGCTATATGGGTGGTAGTGGATCGTTTAACTAAATCGGCCCACTTCATAGCAATCAAGGAGTCGAGCTCAGTGGAGGTTTTGTCGAGGCAGTATCTGGAGGAGGTGGTGAGGCTTCACGGAGTTCCTAAGAAGATCATTTCTGATCGAGATCCTCGTTTTACCTCTAGGGTGTGGAGAGGTCTCCAGCATGCTTTTGGCTCTCAACTGTGCCTTAGCACTGTTTTTCATCCTCAAACGGATGGTCAGACAGAGAGAACAATCCAAACTCTTGAAGACATGTTGCGCTCTTGTGTTCTTAATTTTGGAGGTTCATGGGTGAAGCACTTACCCTTGGTAGAGTTCACTTACAATAATAGTTTTTACTCTACCATCGGCATGGCGCCGTTTGAAGCCTTGTATGGCCGGCCATTCCGTTCTCCGTTGTGCTGGACTGGGGTCGGAGAGTCATCAATTCTCGAACCAGAACTAGTGCAGAATACAATAGAGATGGTTCAAGTGATTCGTGAGAGGATGAAGACAGCACAAGATCGTCAGAAATCTTATGCTGATCAAAGAAGGAGACCCTTAGAATTTAATGTTGGGGATCATGTGTTTCTAAAGGTGACTCCCCATCGTGGGCAGCGAAGGTTTGGTCGCGGAAGTAAGATTTCTCCCTGTTTTGTTGGGCCTTTCGAGGTGTTAGCTCGTGTTGGAGGTGTGGCGTATCGAGTAACACTTCCCCCTCATATGAGTCAGATACATGATGTTTTCCATGTATCACAGCTCCGTCGTTATCTTCATGATGAATCTCATGTTATCGATTGGGGAGAGGTCGATATTGATGATGATGCAACCTTCGAGGAGCGACCTGTGGAGATCCAAGACCACAAGGAGAAGGTGTTGTGTGGGCGTTCTATCCCATTAGTTCGTGTCTTGTGGCAAAACGGTGGCATGGAGGAGAGTACCTAGGAGCGTGAGTCACAGATACGTGCTCATTACCCAGAGTTGTTTAATATTTTAACTCCTTTCATTTAATGATGTTTTATTTGTGTTTGGACCCTTCATGTTTTATTTGTGTACCTTTTATGTGATGTTATGTTTGAATTGTTTGGGTATGGATTGTTTGTTCCCGGATGTCATAGTTTTGTTCCATCTTTCGAACAACTCATGGTGGTTTTTCCCTGAGAGGTATCTTATGGGGTGGTTGTTCGGACCCCTCTTTTCTTCTGGGTTGGTTTATTTTAATTCTCGAGGACGAGAATGTTTTGAGAGGTATCTAATTAATGGCCCGGACCTCTCCGGTCCATTACTTTGTGAAATTTTGGTGTTGGAGGTGTTCCGGGAGGCCAAGGGGACTTACCCCCAACACTTTGCCAATTTTCCAGTTCTGTGAACAGTGTTTCCATTTTTTTGAACAGTAACAGATCGGTCTCACCGATCAGTCTGACAGATCAGTCTCACCGATCAGTTTCACAGATCGGTGTGACAGATCGATTTCACAGATCGGTGTCACAGATCGGTTTCACAGATTGGTGTGACAGATCAGTTTCACAGATCGGTGTGACAGATCGGTTTCACAGATCGGTGTCAGAGATCGGTTTCACAGATCGGTGTGACAGATCGGTTTCACAGATCGGTGTCACAGATCGGTTTCACAGATCGGTGTGACAGATCGGTTTCACAGATCGGTCTGACAGATCAGTTTCACAGATCGGTTTGACAGATCAGTTTTACAGATCAGTTTCACAGATCGGTTTCACAGATCGGTGTGACAGATCAGTTTCACAGATCAGTTTCACAGATCGGTTTCACAGATCAGTTTCACAGATCGGTGTGACAGATCAGTTTCACATATCGGTTTCACAGATCGGTTTCACAGATCGGTGTGACAGATCAGTTTCACAGATCGGTTTCACAGATCGGTTTCATGTACAGTAACGGTGGGTGAACAGTGTTTCCAGACTCCTACAGTTTTGCCCCTTTTGACGTTTCTTTTGATGTAAAATACATTTAAACCCTTATTTTAAGGGCTCTTAAGGCCGATTCAAATGCCATAAATTCTTTATTAATTATTCCTAAGGCTTGGAATGTTTTACTTGGTCAAACCGCGTGGGTTAATGTGATCTGTTTTTAATGGAGAATTAACCGGATCTTAAACAGTCGCCCCATTTAATCTTCAAAAAGGGACGAGATATCATTCTCCCTTGTTCTTTCCCTCTGTTCTCAACTAAGAGGTGCTAGAACCTTTAAATCCTTTCCGTAGGAGTTGCACAATCAATCTTTACTCCTAGGATCAGTCCCGCTCTGTTGGATGCAACCGAGCCGTGTCGATCAATCTTCGATATAAGAATCCTCCAGTGGATGCAGTTGTCACGAGGGGAGGATCGTGACCTCTGTGTGGATAAAGGGCGTCAAGAACTCTTCGAGGTAGGGGATTCATGGCTTCTCTAATCGTGTATGTGCAATCATATAATTAGCCTGATTTATTCCATTGGATCACAATGAAATTGACCTAATTAAATACTTGAACCGGATTAAAAGAATTGGTTGATCGCATGTTGTTGCTTTATACCGTGATAACGGTTTTCCTCATGTTTTCCTAGATATAGTGATATCTATGTTTCTTTGATTCGTTGTTCGTTCATGATAGAAATTGATAACGAACGTAAAGCCGGAATTAATTGTTAATTAATTGGCTAAAGATAAAGAGGCATGTAAATTAATCTAGTTATTGTCGTTGTTGTAGTTGTTCTAATTTGAGGATAATCAGATTAGGGAAGTAAGCATGGTTATTTAATTGTTATAGCTTACTGATTAGGTATCCATGATTGGAACCTACGAATAACAAATCTGTTAATTCAATATGGATTAGAGAACAGATTATGTGAGAATTTCTAAAAGGGTTCTGAGTTACCCTCTTATTTGTTAAAGGGCCGAGAGCCAATTTTGTGATGTTTGTTTTCCTGCCGCTTGTGCTGTGATGTGAGCTTGGATGGCTGTTGTGATATGTGGAGGCATGGAGACTTGTGGTTGTGGTAGCGGATGACGCCTAGTGTGGCGAGATGCATCGGTTTATGCATATGGGTGTCGGGGAGGACACCAAGGGTGATGGTATGAGACGAATGTGATGGTTTGATGTTGGTGGTTTGGTTTGGTTGTTTATCTGCTTTACTTTTCCCCACTGCTCAAGGAAGCTGGTCTTGCTTACCCTCTTTCCGAAGGAGGCGAAGACACGCGGGGTATGCCATGTGCTTTCCGTGTTTAGCCTCTCGATGGAGGATGGGTCTATGCTCTTTCTATAGGCGGCAAAGTCTCGACGGGTAGTATATCTACTCACCGTGTTGATCCTCCTTTGTGTTTAGAAGCATAGGATGTTTTTCTAGAATGCATGGGAATGTGGAAAAGTAATTCTATAATGAATGTTTGATTAAATGGTGAAAATCCACAGGGATGGAGATGTTGGAATTTAAAGGTGATGTGAATCTTAAAAAGGAGCAGTTGTTTTTTAATGTGATACCATTTCAGTTTAATGTGGAATTGTTCATTCTTAATTAATGTTTAATGAATTAATTAACGTACAGTGGAACTGATAAAATGAGAATGGAGTAATCTAATAAAGATCTTCAAATGGTTGTGTGCTTATAGGATACCTAGTCTTTGAAGTAGCAGCCTGGAGTCTGAGAGACGTTAGCTGCAGTTGTATCTAAGACTAGGTAATGCCCATAGTGTGGATGTGAGTTACTTATATATTCTGTACTTTTTGTGTTTCTATACGCTACTCCACCCTATCGGTAAGGGAAACTGACACCCCGGGGATTCCGAGCCCTGGGGGGTGTTTTCCCCAACATTCTGATGGGAGGTTGAATGGCTGACTACCCCCTTTGGCCCCGCTCTCTTCTCTTGGTAGATACTTGTGCCATGAGGCACAACGGTTTGTTACCCCATATATGTGTGTAGAGGGATTTAATGTCTTGTGGTTATTTCCCACACATATATTCTGGATATAGTATCCTATGGACTACTATAGGTGTAACGTGTATAGGCTGTGATGGCTTGAGGATCCTTACTCAGCGTATGGGCTGTGATGGCTTGAGGTATAATAATCGACGTATGATACACGTTATACAAGCTATGGTGGCTCCTGGAAACTACCTGGTTACTTTGGTTGTAATGATGGTGTGGTGCTTAGCCCAGGTGTCTGCGGGCAAGCCTATGTGGTGCACGAGGTGCAGATTGTGGAGCTTAGCCCAGGTGTCTGCGGGCAAGCCTTTGGAGAGAGATGCACAAGACGTATGTCGTTGGGGAAAAGCGGCAAAACAGTGGGGAAGTAGTAGCGGGGTACCCTTGATATTCTTTACTATATGCTATATTCTTGTATGCGTTACTTGGTGAGAGTAGCCATGGTGAGGTTGGGAACATAGTATACCTGTTTAGGTGACGAGTTCGTTTCACTTGTTGTTCACTGGGCTTTAGCATGCTTTCTTTACTTTTGCATGAGAGTCTTGGGGAGGATCCTATTGAGTATACCGTTATACTCACCCTATGTACATATAAACTGTTTTTCAGGTCACTTGGAGCAGGTTGGAGATCAAGCTGGTTACTACTAGCTTTTGGTTGGAGGAGGAGCTGTTCGGGCTTGTGGTCGCTGCCGTTTTACTTTCTTTTGGGTACGTTTAGTTTTCCCTTTCAGTTGTAGTACTTTTGCATGAAATTTCATATATGTACTTTGTTTCTTTTTTTATCTCAGTTCTAAGTTGGAGTTGATTGGATTCTATTCTATCTCTCTCTTCTGCATGTGTTCTCTTAGAGGGTAATGCCTCCCATTTGTATGTTATTATACCCTCGGTGCTAGTCGCCAACCCGGGGCCTACTGGAGGCGGGACTCGGGGGTCATTATCTCCCTTTTCACATTGCCGGCCCAGGAGGGGTACACTTTGTGGGTAGGGGGTCGTGACAATATCAATTTTGGACACTATACATACTTGACGTTTTTAAAAATTAATAATAACATGATTAAATTATTACAAATGAGTTAAATAAAATATAATAGTTAAATATAATCAATCTAATTCATGTATAGAATCAAATTAATCACATTACTTTTATTGTAATATTTAAACTATAATTTATTTGAATCCATTAATAATGAATCAATCCCTACATCATCATTGTTTCATAATATAATTTTTTTTATTTAATTCCTAATAATTATAAATAATATAACAAGATGTATAATTTAATTTTAGTATTTTAATGACTATTTACAGTTGAATATATCATATATATAACCCCGTATAAAATATGATTTATTAAAAGATATATGTTTATGTAATACTACTCATTACATTATTCTTATAAAATGTCATTTTCAAATCCATGTGGATCCTTGGGGTCCCAAAATAGACCCAATGATTCCAATGGTCACAAATAGCTCATCCAATATAATAATAGATATTTTAAGGTAGTTTTATATTATTACATTATTATATTTTAACCCTTATTTATAATATTTAACATTTAACCATGGTAAATAAAAATAATTACTGAAGCTAATATTAAAAAAGTCCAAAAAATAAAAGGTAACTTTTTAAAAAATTTATACCATATTATTCTAAATATAAATTCCATTTTTACAAATTCAAAACACAAATGTTTTAGTAATTAATTTAAAATTATTTCAAATTTTTAAAACTAAACATTTAGTTATGAAGAAGTAATAACTATCAAATGATTGAGATGTGTTTATGTCAAATTTCAATGGTAAATAAATTATAATGACCAAAATTGGATTAAATGATAAAAAATTAATCCAATTTAGAATTAAAACCAATTAAAAATTTTATCTAACTATATAAATAAATTTTCTAACAATGTAGTTTCTTTTTAAAATGTATTATTTTTACTATTCATTAATATACTATTTTTATTAGAAAATAATAAGAAATTTAACAAAAGAAAATTTTGATTTCCCTCTTGAATATAAGAAGTTTATTTATTAAAATAAAATATTTAAAACAGTTATAAATAGATTGAAAATGGGTTTTCCATTAACTGGCATCAAAAATGCTTTTAAAAAAATACTTCTTTAACGAAAAAAATGAACTTGTTCTTATATCATGTCAAGAAAATAAATAAGATGAATTTTAAGGTTATATAAAATTTAAAATGTTGTTAATAATATTCATATTGTCTATTTTATATCCCATAATATTATTCTAACAATATATCGTTGTTTAGTGAAACTGGGTATGATATACAACACAATCTATCAGGGAAGGTCTCTCTTGTGTGTAAAACAAGCTTAGAATAGTGTTCCATATAATGAAATATAATATTTTTTTGAGTATAACTTATGATAATATTGGTATAGTGTACAAAAAAATATATCAAAGAAAATAAAATAAAATTTATCCCATAAAATCTCGGGGTGTTACACGAAATGAACCTCTCTTCATTTTTCATTCAATTTCTTTAACAAGTTCCATTTTTTGATTATATCTCCTCACATAACCACATAAAAATTATATGAAAATTCCATTAACATACATGAACTGAAATTTTATTATGATAATGTAATATTTAATCATTATCTCTCTTTTCCCATACTCATATACTAAAAATGAAAATATCATCTGAGATGTGTTAATTTATAACATTCAAGGACGACGGGTTTTCAATTTCAATTACTATCTTAATTACTGGTAATTATACCTTTTTAATAGTTGAACTAAATCATAATATGTTTATTTTAACTTATTCATTGTTCTATAATCCTTAAACACTCATAATATAAAATAATAGTAAAAAACAAGTCTATTGTGCACAGAACCGCCATGTTAATCCAAGAATTTATCATTAATTTTATATATTGAGTCATCCACATCATACATAAAAAATAATTATAAGATCATTTATATCTTCTTAATTTCACTAATAATATATACTAAAAATTCTAGATGTTTTTCACCATTTCATATGAACTTTCATTCATTATTACTTCTAAACTGATCATAAAAATCAAGGAAGAAGATGTGTCTAAAACAATAAAATTGAACCTCTTAAACCCATAAAAATAGAAATTAATAACCTAATAATGTTTTAATAAATAAATTATATGTAAATTAGATTTTGGAAATTCTAATTAATGAAGCTATATTTGGTCATTCAAGTCATTAAGATCAATTGAATTCACCTTTTGGCATAAGGTAATGGGTTTCTCATCTCAATTTAAATTCTATCAGATTACCATTGATGGCCACTTATTTCTTATATGTTGTGAATGTGTACTAAAATTTGATATATATTAACATTATTATCTTTATATTAATGATATTTTAATAATTTATTGTTGATTATTAATTTTTGGTTAGATGATTTGATTGATTACAAAGTGGTAAGGGACATTGTGTCAAATTTGTTTCATTGAAAAATACTAGGTTTTATGTACCTAAAAATTTTTATGTGTTGTAACTACTTCCCCTTATAGTTCATTTTTCATTTGAAGTGTTAAATATATTATATATTTATCTTTTGGTTTCATTGATATGGTTATTTTCTTAAGTAGTATACCCCTTTATAAACATTGTTTATTTGAAATGATGTTTTAACTAGGGAAATATGGATGAATATGTATCCTCTACTATATAAGGATATTGAGAAGGCATATTGAAATTTTATTGAATCTATGTATAAAGAATTATATATATATTATGTGAAGTTTAGGGAATTCTATATCACCTTGATGCATCGATAAGTCTCATTAGACAAATCAGTTGGTGACAAACCCTTTGAGTTTGTTTCCAAACGAGAATCTGTCAGGTATCTACCCATAGAAATGAATCGTTTAGATTTTATATTGGTATGATGTTCATGAAACATGAAATACAATTAATAATAATTCTCATTATTCATTTTCAGTTATTACTCTCCATGAGGTTTTCACTATGACAAAATTTATGTATACAGTTCCATTATCAATTTATTAATGGTTTGTGTTTTTAATTTATTCACCATGAAATGTTGACAATGCCAATTTTTTTGTGATTAAAATATTTTTTTATTCATGCATCCACTATTTTTATCCCTTACTAAGCAATTGAGCTCACCCCTTTAATTTTTTTACCATCAACAAGTTATGAAGAGGAGACCATTTATTGAGTTCTTTTGGATGCAGTTTATTAGTTTCTGTTATGTATTGTACTTTTTAACCATTCCAAATGTAATATGAGTTATATATATGTGTATATATTCTTAAAGACTAATAAAATGACAATTCATTCCGGATTTCATTCATTTAATTCATACAAATGTAATAAGTAATAAACATGCTCTGGGATTTTGGTGTCGAGGCATTATAGTTGGTATCTAATGAATTTTAGTAGCAACCTTGGAAACTAGACTTAGGAAACATAGTTTAAAGAACATAACACTGTATTAAATCTTGAAGATAATCATAGAGGAACAACCTGGAATTTTTGTAATGTAAGGATTATGTGGGTCTTCCTAGAAAATAAATTACTATCTTGATAAAATAAGAGGTTGTGGTTCTGGAATAGATGTACCTAGGATTAACAACTTCAACAAGGTGTTTCGGGCATGAACCAGTGTATCCTAGTACACGAAAATAGTCCTTACTTCATAATTAGTTGGACTCTCCTGGGGATATTCGTATGATAATTCATATCTTCTTTAAAAACCTTTATGTAATATTTAAAATTAAATAAAAACAAAGACTATTATTATGAGATTAGTTGTGCATATATTTTTAGATTATCATAAGTAACTGCTCGTTATACATTATGAACTATAACCTAATTCAGTGTTTGAAAATATTTAGTGATGGTTTATAATGGAAGAAGGTTAATCAATCATTGGGGACAATATAGGTATTTCCCCATTGAGCATGTCAATAATGTCAATGACAGAGTAGATAAGATCATGACGATATTGGTAAAACGTACTCAGTCTATGACAAATAAACATACAACACCTGTACTGGATCATTTCATTTTATATAAGCCCCCATATTTTAATGATACTATAATTCAAATGGTATCTAAGAAATGAATCAAGTCCCTAGAAAATATATTTCTATCATTATGATGGAATGAAAATGAAATGGTAGTTGTGGAAATATATTACCACATGAGTGATGCTGATCAACGGTGGTATATGATCTATAATACCACAGAGGAAGAAGAATTAAATGATATTGAATGGAGTACTTTTAAGAAAATATTCTTTGATAATTATTTCCCTCATGAACATCAGACTGAAATGAAGATGAAATTTTATTTCCAAATGAAAAGGGAATAAGAGAGAGTTGTGGTGTATGAGAAAACCTTCACAATATTTTCATGTTATTCTTTATATTACGTACATGATTTGAAAGACATGATTGATCATTTCTATTATGTTCTTAAGCCTTGTCTTAGAATGGAACTGGCTTCTCAAACGTTTCTATCATATGATGAAATAGTATTAAGTTCCATCAAAAATAGAGAAGTAATTTTCAAGATCATATTTGTTCAATGGAATTTATGATAACAAGAATCATTCAAAAAACCATGGAATAGATTATGTTCCAATAAAAAAATGGAATGATATAATTTCTATTATGAAAGAGTTTCAGAATGAATCATCCTAGGAAATTCTTGAATGTTATGGGAGCTTTCTATATTTGTGGAGAAAAGGGTCATTGATCAAGATAATTCATGGGGATGAGAAAATCCAATGATGATCACCGCTATAATTATATAGATATGGGACACTATGTAGATGAGTGTCCTAAGCACCAACGAATCGTGACTCAGAAAAGGCCATGAGGGAAAGGGAATGCTTATGTGGTTACAACCGTATATGTTAGTGTTTTTAATGTTGTGGTTTATTGTACATTAAATGTATCCTCAAACTTATACAATGATTTATTTTATTATGGATCATCATATGAATTTTTATCATCCCATTTGTCTGAGAAAATTAGATATGTCCAGTTATATTGAATAAAGGAGTTGTCATTCAAAACTCATTGGGGATGTATCTTTGCAACAATGATGTTTCAATCAGTCCCCCTCAAGACACATAAAACTGCTTTAGTTTCCAAACATATCATCATACAAATGATTTATTTTGATACGATTATTAGTATAAATTTCATATCATATTATGATTTGAATATCTCTTATAAGAAGAAGGAAGTTAAATTTTTGAGAACGGTGTCGAACCCCTTATCTTTATAGCAGAATCCTAGCCATTTGATTTGTACCTAGATCCACCCCTATATATCTAATGAATGAAATTCTTGGAGAGGAAGGGAACACAATACCAATGGGTGAGGAAAGAAATCTTCAAATTGAATACTTACATATTATTCGAGAATACATTGACGTATTTATAGAGAATTTATATGGACATTATCCAGAGTGGGAAATTGAGTTCTCTATTGATTTAATTGTTGATGAAAGACCAATATCAAAAAAATACCTATAGAATGGCCACTATTGAATTAGTGGAGCTGAATAAAAAATAAGAGGAATTGAGTGACAAAGAATTTATTTGACCTAGTGTTTCTCTATGGGGATCCTATTTCCATTTTTTCAAGAAGAAAGATGGATAAGTGAGGCTATACATTGATTATAGGGAAATAAATGGTATTACAATAAAAAAAACGTTTCATATGACACAAATTAATGATTTATTTTAACAAATTCAATGAGACCAATATTTTTGGATGAATGACCTTCAATTTGGATATAAATAGTCATGTGTGAAGATGGAAGAGAGTCTAAAGCAAAATTTCAAACTGGGTATGGTCATTATGAGTTTAAAGTAATTCCTTTGTGACTGACTAATGAACCCACTATTTTTGAGTATCTAAAGAATATATTTTTCAAGGAAAATAATAATTATATTGTTGGGCTATTTATTTATGATATCCTTGTCTTATCCAAAAGGTACAAAGACCACACGAATCACATTCGAATTATTCTGAAAACTATTAGAAGAAATGAATTATATGAGATGTTTTGAAAGTGTGAATTTTGGCTATTATAAATTTCTTTTATAGTCTATATTGTATTTAAGGATATAATACTTGTTTATACTATGATGAAAAAGGAAATCCAATAATTCACATTCCAATGAACATAACCTTGGTACATATTTTTAATGGTTTAGAAGGTTACTATTTGCATTTCATTTAGAATTTTCCCTGAATTGCTAACCATTAACCAAGCCAACATGTTAAGGGGTTATGTTTGTATTGACGAAATAACTTACATAATTCTTTGAATAATTGAAAAGATGACTGGTTAAAGCTCCAATTTTGAAACTTCATACTAGAAATGATGGATTTGTGATATTCAGTGATGCATTAATGAATGGTATGATTTTTATCCTTATAAAAAATGATAATGTTATTTATTATGCATCAAGGTAGTTGAAGAATCATGATAAATATTATCCAACTCAAGATCTTGATTTACCATATTTATATATTTTCTCTAAAAATATGAAGACACTGTCTCTACGGTGAAAAATTTGAGATATATATGGATCAAAAGAGTTCAAAATACAATTTTACACTTAAATAAATTAACATGAGGAAATGAAAATGGCTCTAATTACTCATAGTCTAAGATAGTTCAATACAATACCTCTCAGGAAAGGAAAATATTGTTAAATATTCATTAGTAAGGAAAGATCAGGGAATTCTCACAAAAATGAGGTTTGAGAGAGATCATATATTCTTGGATCTACTAATAATAGATATGAGAATTTTTTTGGAATATGAAACATATTTTTTATTTAAAATAATTTATAAAACCTCTTTTCAAGAGAAGATGTAATTATCTCTATCTGATGGTAAAAATTTACAAAAGACAATGAAATCTATTAATGATGGATGGTTGGAATACTTTGTGTATGTGGATGGAGTTCTAAAATTTAGGATGATGTTATGTGTTCCATCAAGACCTGAGCTAAAAAGGGAACTATTAGATGATGAACATAACACAAATTTATCTATACACCCCGGTAGCACTAAGATGTATAGAGACCCGAAGGAACATTTTTAGTGGGATAACATTAAGTGAGAATTTGCTATCTATGTGACAATGTGTCAGGTTAGACAACATGTGAAGTCTATGAGACAAAATCCTAAAGGGTTAATGCAACCTATACCTATTCTTATGTGAAGGTGGGATGAAATTATGGTGGATTATTTCACATGCCTATCGAGGACACTTAGGAGGAATGATTCAATATGGGAAATTGTTGATCGTCTCACAAAATCATCACACTTCCTCACTATAAGAGAGGATTAACTAATTGACCACTTGACATGACATTATATTAATGAATTTGTAAGACATCATGTTACACATTTATCGATTGTTTCCAATTAAGATCTTTAGTTTATCAAAAAATATGGAATTTTCTCAAGAAGGAATTGGATATTGAGCATCATATGAGTATTTCTTAACACCCCCAAATGGATAGATAGCTTGAAAAAACAATAAAAACATTTTAATACAGGTTTAGATGAAGCTCACATGACTTTCAAGGTATGTGAGATGAATACTTCTCTTTAGGGTAATTTTCTTATAATAATAGTGTGCATTATTGAGTTTAAATGGAACCATATAAATCATGTTATGGTAAGAGGTGTCATCCTCCATCTTGTTGGGATGAAGATGGTGAGAGGAAACTAAAATTCCTAGAACTTATGGAATAGACGAATACAAATGTAATGAAAATTTAGGACCATATTAAAGCATCCCAAAGTAGTAAAAATAGTTATACTGGCATCTAGAAAAAGGATATGAAAATTAAATTAGAAGATCAAGTCTTTCTAAAAGTATCTCCATGTAAGGTAATCTTATATTTTAGTAAGAAATGGTATCTAAGCCCAAGGTATATCATACTGTTTGAAATTTTAGAAAGGATCTGAGCTATAGATCACAATTAAGAAATTCCTCATAGTCTCTGCAATGTTCATAATGTGTTCCACTTGTAATTATTTAATAAATACATGTGAGACCCAAACGATTTACTCACCTATGATGAAATAGACTAGGACCTTATTTTCCACACTATGATAAGCCTATTGAGATTCATGACACATAGGAGAATGTATTGAGAAATCGAGAAACTCGAATCGTAATGAGTCAATATAGAAACCATAAAATGGGGGAAGCAACGTGGAAACCTGAGGATAATATGAAGAATAACCACCCACATAATTTTTTGGAGAAATATAAATGAAAAATTTCCCCAAAAAAATTTCCAATGGGGGGAAGAATATAACTTTTAAACAATATATGGTATGTTTCTATTAAATATTATTTATTCATTAGATATCCTATATAGCTTGAAGTACTGGGATTCTATGAAACAACACTTGGTTATAGGAGAAAGTAATAAACTCTACATTAAACATAAATTTTCCAATTCTATGTTTTTAATTTAAAAAAAATATTCATCTATGATTTTGATAAGTATTTTATTTGGAGTCTAATAGAACGAAGTTGTTTTTAGGTGAATAGTAGAATACCTTTATGAATAGTAATATGACCTTTTGAATAGTAAAACGTATTATTATTTTATTTTATTAACATTATAATGTATCAATGTATTGATCAATTTTTCAATGTTTTTAAAAATACGTTATAGATTTACAATTTTTATTTTTGAATAAAATTACAAATTTTTTATAAAATAAAGAAATAAAATTTAGAAAATATATTTTAAAGAATAGAGTTCATTTTTTAAATTTCACATTGAAAAATAGTAATGGTGAATGTTTTTTAATTGTTTTCTAAAATTCTTTAATTTTTTATGAATAGTATAATACGATAAATGATAAATAATGTTTTTATTGCATCATTAGTGACGCAAGGTTGATGTAAGACAACATGTTTCGAAATCACAAGAAAATGAATATTATTTTGGGTCATATGAATCAATAATACTAATATTCTAGATCAAAAATATTAAAATAATGATAATAATAATGTAAAATCTAGTCTCTTCCACACTATAAACACAACCCTCATTCCCCTCTTCCTCCCACACCACTAAATATTTAGGCACTACTAATGTTCTATCAAATATACTTCCCAAGCCTTCCCCCATGACCAGGATGGGAAGGTATCACCAATAGTATAAAAATAAAGGCCTAATGAGATTCTCAAGGAGTATTACTCAAGAGGTGAACCAATCCGGAAAACCAACAGAGAAAATAAATCCAATACATTAAAATAGAACCTCTAAACCCATAAAATAGGAAATGAATGATCCAAAAAACGTGGTAATAAATAGATTAAATGTAGAGGATGTTCTATAATTTTTAATTAATGAAGCTATATTTTATTATTCGGGTCATTATGATCAATCAAGTACGCCTTCAGGCATAATATATGGGGTTTTTCATCTCACTTTTAATTCCATGATATTACCATTGTTCACCACTTATTTATTGTTTGTGGTGAATGTGTACATAAATTTGATAAATATTATCATGATTCTTTTTATATTCATTTTATTCAATAAATATTTTGGTGATAAATAATTTTTGGTTATACGATTCGATTGATTACAATGACGTAAGGGACTTTGTCTCAATATCCATTTCATTGTGGCTTACATGGTATTGTGAACCAAATTATTATTATGTTGTTTACCTACATCCTCATTGGGATAATTTTTCATTTTATATTGTAAATATATTATATATCTATATTCTCATTTTAGGGATATGATTATTTTATTATGTTCTATACCCTTTTACATAATATGTTTATTTGGAATGATGTTTTAACTATAGAAATATAAATGAATTCATATTATCTACTCTATACGGATATAGATAAGGCATATTGTAATTCTATTAAATTTATGTATAAAGAATGATTTGTATTTTCCATGATGTTCAGAGCTCTCTATAGCCCCACGATGCATCGATAGGTCTCATGAGGCAAATCATTTGGTGAAAAAACCCTTCAAGTTTGTTTCAAAAACAGAATATGTCTGGTATCTACCCACATGCATAAAGAATTTTGATTGTATAGCGGTATCATGGTCCCGATACATGAAATCCAATTAAATAGAATTATAATTATTCATTTTTAGTTATTAATATCCATGAATATTTCACCATGACCAAATATATGGATTCAGTTTCAATAACATTTTATTAACATCGCGTGTTTTTCATTTATTCAACATTTCATATTAATCACACATTTTTTTTATGATTCCATTATTTTTATTCATTATTATATTACTTATAATTCTTAATAAGAATTTGAGTGCACCACTTTCATTTTTTCACATACAATAGGTTATGAGGATGAGACGATTTTTTGAGTTATCATGGATTCATTTCATTAGTTTTTGTTATGTATTTTATTTTGTTACCATACCCAATGTAATATGTGTTACATGTATGTATCTAGTTTCTCAAATACAACTAAACTGATCATTACTTTGGTATTTCATTCCTATTATTAATGTCAATCTAATAAGTAGCTCATCTTCTCCAGGATTCAGGGGTTAGGGTGTTACATATAATTTCAGCATCTTTTCTTCACTCTAAATTTCTTAATTCTCAAATATCCATCCTTGACCCCATCGAAACACCAGTCTAGTAGAAATTTAATTCACTCATGAATAAGAAAAAAAATTAATCTAGTGTTATGTTCATAATTTCAAAATATAGGTATCAAAATATTCTTGACAAAACTCCCATTTCTTCACACAATGAGACACAAATTTGTTTTTAACAATGGAGAGTTTCTCAATGCGCATTGCGGGATATATATTTTTTTGGGAAAACCATTAAATGTATCATGAGAATAATATTGGGGTTAGACAATGTAGATGAATATTATAAATAATTATGTTAAAAAATATGAAATATGTATCAATTGAGACCCTAATATAGTATTTAAACTTTACACCCCAAAGGTATTATATGAAATTAAATCTAAAGACGATTTATTAATAAATTTCATCAAAATAATATCTTTTTTATTAATTAACTTCATTTTTGGAATTGTGATGTCATTATTTAATTAATATATGATATTTATAATTTCGTGAAATTTATTTAGGTTAATAGTGAAAATTGTTTTTTTAAATAATTGATTTTATGACTTCATATGAAATTACTAGAACTATATAATTGTCACGACCCGTCCTCGGGGCCCGTGCCATGACTACCCCAAGCCCGCCTTCCATAGGCCAAGGGCTGGAGACTAGCACCAAGGCGTAAAATCCCGGTAAACAGGGAAGGCATTGCCTTTAAAAGTAACAACCACCACAGAGTCAGCAAGCGGAAAGTAACTACAAAGTGCAGAAAAGTAAAGGGGTCCGGAAATACAAGACCAACTGTAAAGTACAACTGAAAAGTAAAGTACAGGAACTGAAGAAAAGACGACGGCCTCGTGTCGTCCACTGGCAATCCCACCTGAAGGGTGGGTACAGATAGCCTCCAGGCTCCTCAGGTCCCACGTCCGTTCCGAGCACGTCCCGCCCAGTGGTCCACCTCCAGGTACCGTCCTGCTCCACGCCCCAACCGAGATCAGCGATGTCCGTCGTCTGCATCCAACACAACAAGGTGCAGGCATAGCCCGTGCAGGGGTGAGTATAAGCTACTCAGTAAGGACCCCGAGACCCCCGAAGGTCTACCGAAATCCACAAAGGAAAGCAAGACTCAAATACACAAGGAGAGTAAACAGTAAATCCACATAGGATAGTTCAACACAATCCACAAAGGAGAGTAACATAAGATTCAGCTCAACCAGGTATACTTTTTCAGATGACGTCAAAGATGATCACTGATCCATCTAAGTCATCGGACCCACGAAGGATCGATAGGTACTAACCCCCGCAAAAGACCCACGTAGGATCGGGCTCACACAGAACCTATAGGCAGTGGCTCACACGGAACCGGTAGTAAGGACCCACATAGGATCGGGCTCACACAGAACCTGTAGCACTGATCCACGTAGGATCGCTGAGTGAAGTAGTCGACGCAGTCCACTGAGGATCTCTGCACAGTCGTCGCCGCAGTCCACGAAGGATCTCTGCTCTGCCGTCGCCGCAGTCCACGGAGGATCTCTGCTCTGCCGTCGTCACAGTCCACGGAGGATCTCTGCTCTGTCGTCGAAGTCACAGCCAGCACTAGGGTTCCCGCACGCAGCGAGCTCGTTAGGAGGGTCCGCTCCACGAGCCGAGAGGCTGATACATCAACTGACACGTAGTCCGAAGTTGATGTATCCAAAAGTTCCGTATCGACAACAGGATCTCAACGCAACAGACGGCGCGTCAATCGGACGCCCGGTCTGAGAGTTATTGGCATTTTCGTCCCAGGGGCCAGGTTGGTTTTTAGGGAAAAACCAACCCAACCGTACTCCGTCTGTGTCCGATCCTCGGGTGGAGTATGCCAAAAGTTCCGTCTCACTTAGAGGAAACTACCACAGCTGACGGTACGTCGATCGGACGTCCGTAGCTCAAGTTATGAGCGTTTCCGCTCCGAGGGCCCGGTTGGTTTCGTGTACGAACCAACCCGGCCGAACCCAAAGTCTTCCGAAACCTTGAGTTTAATATACCGAAACGACCGTCTCGATCCAAGGATCGCGTAGCCGCTGACGGTCTGTCAATCGGAGGTCCCAGGCCCATGATATGGGCAAAAGACCGAAGAGGCCCGAAAACAGGGGTTCTGGGCCCGGGGCGACCCGGCCCGAACCCCCCCTGGGTCGGCCGAACCGGGTCGGCCCGACCCGGCCCGACCCGGCTAGGCCTGGTCCGGTCCGGCCTGGGCGCGGCCCGGCCGACTGGACCGGCCGGCTCGGCTTCGGCCGAGCGGCCGAAGGAGCCGCCGCCGCGGGTTTGACCCGCGGCTTGAAGGAAACGCGGCCCCGCGGGGGGCCGCCTGCCACGCGGACGCGGCCGGGCCGCCGCGTCCCTCCCCGGTTCCGCGCGGCCGCGGAACCGGCCGCCGCCGCCGCGGCTTCAGCCGCGGTGGATCTTCTCCACGGCGGCGCGCCGGGCACCGCCGCCTCCGGTCGCCGGCGCCGCCTTGCCGGCGACCCGCGCCGCCGCCGCCTTCCGCGGGCCGCCGGAGTTGCTCCGGTGGCCCGTTTTGCCTCCCGTCTGCGCCGTTGCCCCTCCCGGGAGCCGACCTTCACTGCGGGATCAACAGATCGCCCCTTCCGCACGGTTCGTCGTCGTCCGCCATATCCGCACAACAAAAGAGATCGACGGAGGGTTGCCGGGTCTTGTTCGTTAGACCCGCATCCTCCGCATTAGTCATAAACCACGGGAGGAATAATCAACAACAATTTTAAATAAATTAAAATTGTCGGAGATCATGTTCTTCACTTTAAAAGAATAAACACGGGGAAATAAGATAAAATATTCCAACATCCCTTACCTTGTCGTCGTCGTTGCCGAACGAGGGATCGTCGCGGGATTGCTCGTCGCGGAAGAAGGGGGATCGTCGCGTCGTCGCGGTATCCGGCGTCGCGTCGCCAATCTCCGGATCAAGATCAAACGGATTTAATTAATTTAAATCCGTTGATATCGAAATTAAAAAGGGAGAATTCAAACGATTCGTTTCTCACCTTAGTTGCCGAACGAGGATCGGCTGCGGAAGAAGAGGCGTCGCCGAAGAACGTCGCGGGTAAAGCTCGTCGACGTCGCAGATCTCGGTGTGCGTCGTCGAATTCCGGTCGCCGACGTTCTTCGCGTTCTTCGCGTTCTTCGCGTTCTTCACGGGGAGATGAAGAAACAAAGATCCTCTCAAATCCTTTCAAAGGATTTTTAGGTTGGTCTTATTTTATAAACATGCCAACAAACGCAAAAACGTAAGTAACGACCCATCAGTTCGTTGAATTAATTCAACGAGCGAAACAGCCCATTTAATTCACGAAATAAACCGCCCAATTAAATGGTCTGTTAAGAATTAAAGAAAACGCGTCGGTTGACTTTTCAGTTACTTTGACGGGTTTTCGCGGGTGCGTTACTTAGCGAAAGAAACGGCGGGGCTCATGCGGGCCCCACCGCACAAATATCCTAACAAGGGGTAGGATATTTCCGGATAGCACCCTATCCGCTTTAACTCAGTTCAAGTGGCTTCCAAGTGACTTCCTAGCAGCTTAAGTGAAATAAAAAAAAGTTGTCGCACAAACTTTATTTTATTTCTGACTTAAAGCCGCAAAATTTAAAAACCACGTCTGAGCAAACGCAACTCCGAAAGAGGCGTTTCTAAGCAAATACCGGCGCTGTGATTTCATCGGTGCCCTCAGAATTTGATTCTGGGCACCGGTTCAAAAGATAGAAAAACCCGCTCGTCCGTTCACTGAACGTACCCGAGCCAAACTTCGGAAATTGATTCCGGGCACACCGGGCCTCGGAATCAGGTGCCGTCTGAAGCTGCGCTCTTGTAAAATTCCAAAGAAAAATTAAGAAAAAAAATTTCCTTGAAATTTGCGGGTCATTACATTACTCCCACCTCAGGGCTTTACGTCCCCGTAAAGATATAACAAAAACTAGGGGAACAAATGGGGGTACTGAGCACGCATCTGAGCCTCCCGCTCCCAAGTGCTCTCCTGGAGGTTCCCGTGCTGCCATCTGATGCGCACAAGAGGAATCGACCGCCCACGTAGGACCCGCTCCTGTCGATCCTCGATCTCCACTGGGACCTCCGCAAAAGTCGCCCCATCGTCCACGTCCATCTCCCCAAAGTCGATGATGTGCGTCGGGTCGTGCACGTATCTCCTCAGCTGAGACACGTGGAAGACGTCGTGCACCCGGTGCAACTGAGGTGGTAGAGCCAGGCGATAAGCCACCTCTCCTATCCTGCTGAGGACCTGGAAAGGCCCGATGAAGCGTGGAGACAACTTGCCGCCTCGGCCAAATCTCCGTAAACCACGTCGAGGTGAGACACGCAAAAAGACGTGGTCGCCATCCTCGAACTCTAGTGGCCTCCGCCTCCTGTCAGCATATGACTTCTGCCGGCTCTGAGATGTCCTCATCCTCTCCTGGATGATCTGGACCTTCTCTGTCGTGGCTCGGACCATCTCTGGTCCCACGAGTGCTGACTCCCCAGGGTCTGTCCAGCACAACGGTGATCTGCAGGGTCTGCCGTACAACGCCTCGTATGGTGCCATCCCGATGGTGGATTGGTAGCTGTTGTTGTACGCGAACTCCACCAAGGGTAGGTGGTCCTCCCAGCTGCGACCAAAGTCGAGAACACATGCACGGAGCATTTCCTCGAGTGTCTGTATGGTCCTCTCCGTCTGACCATCCGTCTGAGGGTGGAAGGCTGTGCTCAGATGGAGCCGCGTCCCGAACGCCTCCTGCAACCCCTTACAAAGCCGGGAAGTGAAACGAGCATCTCGATCGGAGACGATAGACGATGGCACACCGTGAAGCCGTACGATCTCCTGGACGTAAAGACGTCCCAAGCTCTCCACTGAGCCCTGCTCTCTGATGGGTAAGAAGTGTGCCGACTTGGTGAGTCGGTCGACAATCACCCAAATGGAGTTGTGACCTCTGGAAGTGCGTGGAAGTCCAGTCACGAAGTCCATAGATATGCCATCCCACTTCCACTCCGGGACCTCCAAGGGCTGTACCAAGCCTGCTGGTACCTGATGCTCTGCCTTCACCTGCTGGCAGGTGAGGCATCGTGAAACGAACTCTGCCACAGCTTTCTTCATGCCCGGCCACCAGTGCTGTCGTCTGAGATCTTGGTACATCTTCGCCACTCCGGGATGCACCGCCAAGGGAGAAGTGTGAAACTCTCTCAGCACCTCCTCTCGTAAAGCGACTGGTACGAAGGTACGTTCTCTGAAAAGGATGTCGTGCTCTGCTCCAAGGGAGAAACCATCAGGCGCCTGACCTGAGGATATCAGTGCACGCCGGGTCTCACAGTCAGCGTCCCCACGTTGAGCCTCTCTGACCCGCTGTAGAAGTGGAGGAGAGACTGTGAGAGACTGAAGAAAGGCTGCTCCGTCTCTATCCACGAAGGATATCTGTAAGGAGGCTAGCTGCTCCGTCGCCTCCTCAAGTAGCTGAATGCCCGTCCTCCTGCTGAGGGCATCGGCTACCACGTTCCCCTTCCCAGGAGTATAGACTATCTCAAAGTCATAGTCCTGGAGGAAATCAAGCCATCTCCGCTGTCTCAGGTTCAGGTCCTTCTGAGAGAAGATATACCTGAGACTCTGGTGGTCAGAAAAGACTGTGAAGCGCTCGCCCATCAGATAGTGCCGCCAAGTCTTCAGAGCGAAGACCACTGCTGCTAACTCCAGGTCATGAGTGGCGTAGTTCTACTCATGAGGCCTCAACTGATGTGATCCGTAGGCGATCACGGCCCGCTCCGGCATCAGGACGCATCCGAGTCCAGTCCCTGATGCATCGCAGTAAACTACGTATCCAACTCCCTCCTCAGGCAACCTCAAGATAGGTGCGCTGGTCAATCTCTGTCTCAGCTCCTGGAAGCTCTGCTGACATCTGTCTGACCACACGAAGGGTTTCCCCTTCTTCATCAAAGCTGAGAGTGGTGCCACAACTCTGGAGAAGTCTGGCACGAATCTCCGATAGTATCCGGCTAGGCCCAAGAAGCTCCGCACCTCAGTCACGCTCTTGGGTGGCTCCCAAGCTAGCACTGCCTCGATCTTCGCGGGATCCACTGCAACTCCCACCTCAGAGATGACGTGCCCCAAGAAATGGACCTCACGTAACCAGAACTGGCACTTTGAGATCTTGCCATAAAGCTGGTGCTCTCGGAGTGTGTCTAGCACAACTCGCAGGTGGTAGGCATGCTCCTCCTCAGTCGTCGAGTATACCAAAATGTCGTCAATGAAGACCACGACAAATCGGTCGAGGTATGGCTGGAAGATCCTGTTCATGAGGCTCATGAACACTGCTAGAGCATTGGTTACGCCGAACGGCATAACCAAGAACTCATAATGGCCATACCGACACCTGAAGGCCGTCTTCTGCACGTCCTCGTCTCGAACTCTGAGCTGATGATAGCCTGACCGGAGGTCTATCTTCGAGAACCACCGCGCTCCCTTGAGCTGATCGAAGAGGTCATCAATCCGTGGCAGCGGATACTTGTTCCTCACTGTCACCTGGTTCAGGCGACGATAGTCGACACACAGTCGCAAGCTCCCGTCCGCCTTCTTGGCGAACAAAATCGAGGAAGCCCAGGGTGAAACACTGGGTCGGATAAACCCCTTACTCTGCAAGTCCTCCAACTGTACCCGCAGCTCCCGAAGCTCGGCGGGGGCCATCCGATATGCTGGAGTAGATATCGGGGCTGTCCCGGGGTACAAGTCAATGTAAAAGTCTACCTCTCTACGAGGAGGTATCCCTGGAACGTCGTCGGGAAAGACGTCCACGTACTGGTCCACCACTGCAGGAAAAGCTGGACTCCGCACATCCACTGCTCCTAGGATGAGGCTAGCCAACTGATGAGAGATGGGCTGCGCTCTCCTCCGCAGAAGTCCATCCTGTGTTGCAAAGGTTACCTTCTCGCCGGTGAAGGTAAACCTGCTCCCGTCGGTGCGAACACATGGCACCTTGCGCTTAAAACAGTCGATCTGTGCATGAACCGTGGATAGCCAATCCATGCCCAAGATGACGTCGTAAGGCCTCGACGCCGCTACAAGGAGATCCCAGCAGAAGCTCTCGCCTCCTAGAGTAAGCTCACACTGCCGGCACCAGTGCGTAATCGTCGAGTCTGCTCCCGTAGGAGTCTCTAGCCGTAAGGATCGAGCCAACGGCTCAGTCGGAATCTCCGAGCTCCGAACAAGGGCAGAGGCTATGAAAGAGTGACTCGCTCCTGTGTCTATAAGTACTGCAGCAAGGGTGGAATAGACACAGATCGTACCTCGAATCATCTCTGGCACGTCGGGGTCGTAGGCCTCCACTGCCTGGAGCTGGGCCTGTCCCTGCCCGCCAGCTCCCTGTGGCCGAGGTGGCCCTCCTGGTGGTGGTGGGGGTAGAGCCTGGAAGCGTCGCCCACCACCCGCTGCTCGGCCAGCTCCTCTGCCTCGTCCGCCTCCTCCCTGCGGACCGCCACGGTCGACCCTCTGCCTCTGCCTGGGTGGCCCCTCCACCGACTGCTGCTCCTCTGATCGGCGAGTCGGGTAGTCACGAGCCATGTGACCCTGCCCGCCGCAGGAGTAGCACAGCCTGCCTCTCGGAAGGCTGGCACTCCGCTGTGTGCCCCGCACTGCTGAGCCGGTGTCCTGAGGCCATCTGCGTGGGGGTCTGGTCTGCCTGGACCCGAGTGTCATCCGTCGGCTACCTGCTGCCGAAGACTCAGCTACGTGCCGCCCTGCGCTAGGTCTCTCCGCTGAAGAAGGCTCTGCCAGGAAGCTCTCGATCAGGAGGGCTCGCTCCAGCACTCCCGCCTGGGTCGGAATGCTGAGGGAGATCAGCGACGCCCGAATCTCCTGTCGCAAGCCCTGCTCGAAGGTCCGGGCCCTGAAGAAGGGGTCCCGTACCATGTCGGTCGAGTAGCAAGATAGGTCAGTGAACCTCGCCGCGTACTGAGCGACCGTCATGCTGCCCTGGCGCAGCTGGAGAAGCTCCTGGATGCGCACCGCTCGGAGGGTGTCCGGGACGAACTCAGAGCGGAAGAGGCTCTCGAAGTCCGTCCAGAGCAAGGATGCCTCATCGTGAACCTGTAGCATCAAGCTCCACCATCGTCCTGCCGCCGCCTGCAGGAGGCTCGCGGTGAGAATCACCATGAGATCCGCTGGTGTCCTCACTAGCCTAAAGATCCGTACCACCGCCTCTAGCCAGTCCTCGGCGGCCTGGGGGTCCGCCTCACCGCGAAACCTGGGCGGTCGCTGGCTCTGAAACTCATGCAGTGCCCTGAGGCGACGTGCATCGTCAGCGTCTGGTACTAGCAGCATCGGTGGCTCGGCGGGTAAAGCTACCGCCGGTGCCACTGCTGGCAAAGGGCCCTGCACCGAGGCCTCGTCGCTCGGTGGGCTGCCGTCGCGCCCTACACTCGGAACCCTAGCTGGCTGTCTTCGCAGGGCCATCCTGAAAAGGAGAACAAGAGCAACACAGTCAGAACAGTATACCTGGTGAGCTGGCACAAGTAATCACAAGGAAAACTTGAGACTTTCATGAAGCAGATCAGTATACCCGGTGAGCTGACACAAGCAATCACAAAGAAACTTGAAACACACATGCAATAAATGTTTTCATGCATTAAGTCGGAAATCAGGAGTCAGGGTCCTGGTGTACGGATACGTCGGCCGCCGCACCAACACTGGGCTCCCTGAACTGGTAACCACACTCAATACACTAAACACTATTGCTTCATATGGAAAGAAAAGACGATCAGAGTCTGCGGTAGAACCGACCACCTCTGATACCAATTTGTCACGACCCATCCTCGGGGCCCGTGCCGTGACTACCCCAAGCCCGCCTTCCATAGGCCAGGGGCTGGCGACTAGCACCAAGGCGTAAAATCCCGGTAAACAGGGAAGGCATTGCCTTTAAAAGTAACAACCACCACAGAGTCAGCAAGCGGAAAGTAACTACAAAGTGCAGAAAAGTAAAGGGGGCCGGAAATACAAGCCCAACTGTAAAGTACAACTGAAAAGTAAAGTACAGCAACTGAAGAAAAGACGGCGGCCTCGTGTCGTCCACTGGCAATCCCACCTGAAGGGTGGGTACAGATAGCCTCCAGGCTCCTCGGGTCCCACGTCCGTTCCGAGCACGTCCCGCCCAGTGGTCCACCTCCAGGCACCGTCCTGCTCCACGCCCCAACCGAGATCAGCGCTGTCCGTCGTCTGCATCCAACACAACAAGGTGCGGGCATAGCCCGTGCAGGGGTGAGTATAAGCTACTCAGTAAGGACCCCGAGACCCCCGAAGGTCTCCCGAAATCCACAAAGGAAAGCAAGAATCAAATCCACAAGGAGAGTAAACAGTAAATCCACATAGGATAGTTCAACACAATCCACAAAGGAGAGTAACATAAGATTCAGCTCAACCAGGTATATTTTTTCAGATGACGTCAAAGATGATCACTGATCCATCTAAGTCGTCGGACCCACGAAGGATCGATAGGTACTAACCCCCGCAAAAGACCCACGTAGGATCGGGCTCACACAGAACCTGTAGGCAGTGGCTCACACAGAACCGGTAGTAAGGACCCACATAGGATCGGGCTCACACAGAACCTGTAGCACTGATCCACGTAGGATCGCTGAGTGCAGTAGTCGACGCAGTCCACTGAGGATCTCTGCACAGTCGTCGCCGCAGTCCACGAAGGATCTCTGCTCTGCCGTCGCCGCAGTCCACGGAGGATCTCTGCTCTGCCGTCGTCGCAGTCCACGGAGGATCTATGCTCTGTCGTCGAAGTCACAGCCAGCACTAGGGTTCCCGCACGCAGCGAGCTCGTTAGGAGGGTCCGCTCCACGAGCTGAGAGGCTGATACATCAACTGACACGTAGTCCGAAGTTGATGTATCCAAAAGTTCCGTATCGACAACAGGATCTCAACGCAACAGACGGCGCGTCAATCGGACGCCCGGTCTGAGAGTTATTGGAATTTTCGTCCCAGGGGCCCGGTTGGTTTTTAGGGAAAAACCAACCCGACCGTACTCCGTCTGTGTCCGATCCTTGGGCGGATTATGCCAAAAGTTCCGTCTCACTTAGAGGAAACTACCAAAGCTGACGGTACGTCGATCGGACGTCCGTAGCTCAAGTTATGAGCGTTTCCGCTCCGAGGGCCCGGTTGGTTTCGTGTACGAACCAACCCGGCCGAACCCAAAGTCTTCCGAAACCTTGAGTGTAATATACCGAAACGACCGTCTCGATCCAAGGATCGCGTAGCCACTAACGGTCCGTCAATCGGAGGTCCCAGGCCCAAGATATGGGCAAAAGACCGAAGAGGCCCGAAAACGGGGGTTCTGGGCCCGGGGCGACCCGGCCCGAACCCCCCCTGGGTCGGCCGAACCGGGTCGGCCCGAACCGGGTCGGCCCGACCCGGCCCAACCCGGCTACGCCGGGTCCGGACCGGCCGGCTCGGCTTCGGCCGAGCGGCTGAAGGAGCCGCCGCCGCGGGTTTGACCCGCGGCTTGAAGGAAACGCGGCCCCGCGGGGGGCCGCCTGCCACGCGGACGCGGCCGGGCCGCCGTGTCCCTCCCCGGTTCCGCGCGGCCGCGGAACCGGCCGCCGCCGCCGCGGCTTCAGCCGCGGCAGATCTTCTCCACGGCGGCGCGCCGGGCGCGGCCGCCTCTGGTCGCCGGCGCCGCCTTGCCGGCGACCCGCGCCGCCGCCGCCTTCCGCGGGCCGCCGGAGTTGCTCCGGTGGCCCGTTTTGCCTCCCATCTGCGCCGTTACCCCTCCCGGGGGCCTACCTTCACTGCGGGATCAACAGATCGCCCCTGCCGTGCGGTTCGTCGTCGTCCGCCATATCCGCACAACAAAAGAGATCGGCGGAGGGTTGCCGGGTCTTGTTCGTTAGACCCGCATCCTCCGCGTTAGTCATAAACCACGGGAGGAATAACCAACAACAATTTTAAATAAATAAAAATTGTCGGAGATCATGTTCTTCACTTTAAAAGAATAAACACGGGGAAATAAGATAAAATATTCCAACATCCCTTACCTTGTCGTCGTCGTTGCCGAACGAGGGATCGTCGCGGGATTGCTCGTCGCGGAAGAAGGGGGATCGTCGCGTCGTCGCGGTATCCGGCGTCGCGTCGCCAATCTCCGGATCAAGATCAAACGGATTTAATTAATTTAAATCCGTTGATATCGAAATTAAAAGGGGAGAATTCAAACGATTCGTTTCTCACCTTAGTTGCCGAACGAGGATCGGCTGCGGAAGAAGAGGCGTCGCCGAAGAACGTCGCGGGTAAAGCTCGTCGACGTCGCAGATCTCGGTGTGCGTCGTCGAATTCCGGTCGCCGGCGTTCTTCGCGTTCTTCGCGTTCTTCGCGTTCTTCGCGGGGAGATGAAGAAACAAAGATCCTCTCAAATCCTTTCAAAGGATTTTTAGGTTGGTCTTATTTTATAAACATGCCAACAAACGCAAAAACGTAAGTAACGACCCATCAGTTCGTTGAATTAATTCAACGAGCGAAACAGCCCATTTAATTCACGAAATAAACCGCCCAATTAAATGGTCTGTTAAGAATTAAATAAAACGCGTCGGTTGACTTTTCAGTTACTTTGACGGGTTTTCGCGGGTGCGTTACTTAGCGAAAGAAACGGCGGGGCTCGTGCGGGCCCCACCGCACAAATATCCTAACAAGGGGTAGGATATTTCCGGATAGCACCCTATCCGCTTTAACTCAGTTCAAGTGGCTTCCAAGTGACTTCCAAGCAGCTTAAGTGAAATAAAAAAAAGTTGTCGCACAAACTTTATTTTATTTCTGACTTAAAGCCGCAAAATTTAAAAACCACGTCTGAGCAAATGCAACTCCGGAAGAGGCGTTTCTAAGAAAATATCGGCGCTGCGATTTCATCGGTGCCCTCAGAATTTGATTCCGGGCACCGGTTCAAAAGATAGAAAAACCCGCTCGTCCGTTCACTGAACGTACCCGAGCCAATCTTCGGAAATTGATTCCGGGCACACCGGGCCTCGGAATCAGGTGCCGTCTGAAGCTGCGCTCTTGTAAAATTCCAAAGAAAAATTAAGAAAAAAAATTTCCTTGAAATTTGTGGGTCTTTACAATAATACCTTGAAAATTTTCAAATATGTATTTTAATACGTAAAACAAATAATTTTAAAAAATACTATGTTTAATTTTGTTATCCAACTATTAATATATTAAAGACATAAGTAACATTTTCTAATAATTTTTTTGGTCATTAATTTATTTTAAATTATTTTAGAAAAATATTGTTTTATATAATCTTTAAGAATTCATAAATTTAATAATAAATTAATTTATATCATGGAAATAGATCAAATTGATAATTTTACTTAATAATAAAAAACAATTATTTCTCCCAAAAGGGGTTTTACATCTTACAAGTGGTAATGTTAAAATTGATTTTTTAAAAAATAGAAAAAAATAATTTATAGGGATTTTGAAAATAATTTTAACAATTAAATATTAATTAATTCACAAGGTAAAAATTATTTTTAGGCATGAAAACAATATAAATTGGCTAAGAACTATGACAAAGGTAAAGGTGAAAATGATATAAATAATAAATCTACTGTTAAGAAGCCTAAAAATGATAAAATCATATTTCTAATTGATTTTCTATAAGATAAAAAACCTTTTATAATTCAATAATAAATAAATTTAAAATTTTCCCAAAAAATTAGATGTGGAAGGTTTTTATTCTTTATATTTAGTTCAAATATTTACCAAAATGTTACTCTCACCATCAATAAAATGTGCATCTCTCCACCCTTTTTGTAAAACAAAAAACATAAATTGCCCCTTGAAAATAAACCCATTTTCTACCCGTATAATAAAATTTCACCATATAGTGATTATGTTGACAATATACGACCGAAATCCCTTTTTATATAATGATTCCACTATTGGAAAACCTAGATCATCAACATGAGTACAAATTTTTCCCCAATTCAATTCATTTTTTACAAAACTTTTCCAAAACCTATTTTTTCCATTCCTATATATTTATATGTGTATATTATAAACATATTATTATTAATATATGGTAATAAATATTACTAAACTTACCCATTTTCCCTTATGGAAAACAAAAATGGCATCCTTGTGTTTGTGCCGAATACATTCTCCCCAAAGCATCATGTTTCTATTTACATATCCACATAATAGGGCGAGTAATAAATTTTAATTTAATAAATAATTAAGATATTATTAACAAATTTTATATTCTAAAATGGTAATTTGTTTTTTAATTTTCGCATATTCTATAGAAAATGTATCCATCAACCAAGAATATGTGTATACTGCTACATCTATTGAACAAATGATGCCTATTTTTATTTTCATAAAAAAACATTCACTAAGTGATCATTGGAATGGGTTTAATATATAAGAATATTTTTATAATTATAAATGTTAGGTAAATATAAATTTATCAATGAATTAATAATATAAAAAATTAACAACTGTGGTAAATTTAATCATCCAAAATGGTGTGTTATGTGAAGAAAATAATTTCATTATATTATCTAATAAAATAATATAGATTATTTTATTTGTATAATTATTTAATGATATTATACACAATATTACTAATAATTATTTTCATTCTTTTTTCATCTATTATAATGATATTATAACTAAATCACTTCATAATCATCCCTTAGTTTTTTTATTTTCTTGTTGGGTTGATTTGACATCCTTCATGAACAATGTTATAAATTATGTAAAAGGACGAATATAAGAATTTGAAATCCTGAGATATATGATATAAATATGTAAATATTTATTTTATTTTAGTTCTAGGGTAGTAAAATTCATATTAAATTTACAATATAATATACTAAAGTACACTTACTAAAAACCAAAAAAAACCCTCATCATTTAATTCCTCATTGTTTGCTATAAAATCTCACAAAGATTGAAAATTTTAAAATATAAATTAAATATAAATGGAACATATATTTCCTTTTAATATTTAGGAATTATGATATTTTTATTAGTATTAATAACCACATAACTATTTCAAAACTAGTTCAACATAATCAAGATTACTATCTTCTGATACTAAAAATTGAAAATTAATAAATAATATATATGTAGATAATATTTTCAAATGATGTTGAAAATTTATATATGTCTGAATAATGTTTTAAAATATTTATGTAAGATAGTTATTTTTTATAAAAGTGGTTGGATCACATTAAGATGTGTGGGAAAAGTGATAAGGATTCCTTGTCTTAAATTTTAAATCCTCATGCTATGATTTTTCTTTACACCATATATTCAATTTTATTGTTTACATAATAACCATTTGATATATTATATCCTGAAACTTAAATTTTTTATTTAATATTCATTATATATTATATTATATAGTTCAACTGATATTCATTGATATGTTACCTAGTCCATCATAATGGCTAATAATATAACATTTTTTAAAGTGTGTTTCGTTTCCCTAGATTTTTCATTCTTGTATAGTTACAATAAATTGAATTAAACTATTTCATAGATTCCAATATGGGTAGTCACCATTAATCATTCTCTTTAACTATCAACTCAATATTTAGTCGGTGAAAAATGAGTGGGATTATGGGTACACGCCTAGTAAGACACTCCTTAGGGTAATTTTTTCAGAAATAAAATGATATTAACAAATATTTATGAAGTATTTTCCTACCATTTCATCAGTTTTCAACCATTTTCATTTTATGTATCTCAATTATTATATTCTATTTAAATCATTTTACTTTTAAAGTACAATTTCCACCACATTATGTTTATTTCCATGGACGGGTTACATGTTGTTATGGTGAGAACAACCCATAGATTATATATTGATATTTTTGACATTCTCTAAGGCATCCAAATTATTTCAGTGATTGAAGAAATATGAATTTTAAATATTTGCATTATATAGAAATATATTATTATATTATTCAATGATTAAATTATAAATTTCGAAGAAAATGATATGAAATGTCTTTTCACTCATATAATGAAATTATTGGACTTATTTAGAAATGGCCGGGTCATGATATAGATATAATCTTAATGAATAAGTCAGTATTCTGAAGAAAACTATCTATGATATCGGAATATAACAAAACCAATGATATATGATGTCATGGAACAATTATGTGACATTAGTTTTGTTTTCAGTCATTTTGAATTACCTCAATAATAGAGAAACAATTATATTACATGTTTTTATTATTTTTTATCAATATTTTATGCCCTTTTAATATTTTAATTGTGGAATATATTATTAAAAATTAATTTTTTCCATAAATTTTATTCCATGGATATGTTATGACAGCTTCCTCTATACATTAGACATTACCAATCATCTATGCACTCCAATATTTTTCTTTATTCTCAATATTAGTTGAAAGGAAGTACCCGTAATTGTCAAGGATCATATAGAATAGATAAGTATGTTCTCATGTTGTTTTTATGTGGTATATTATGTTCTTATGTTTAATGATAAAATATATTTTTATCTAGTCTTAATTTACTTCTATGTGGTTGGATCCTTTTGGAACCTTTTTAATCTTTAACAATAATTCAATATAAATGCCATCACTAGGAATAAATATATCTGTTTACAAATAATATACCTCTTCCAATAACCCTTCAAACATGTCAACCACATTCCCTTTTCAGATATGTGTTATGATTTTGGGAAATAAATTTAATTTTATATTTCAAAAAATTTATAATATTTACCAATAATGAAATATAATAGTCATCCATGAGATTTAGGGGACTTGTTTGCAGAAAAAATACCTTATTCAATACCCCATTAATGTTTTCGAACACAATCCCTTTTTATATATGGTTTATGAGTCAGAAAAATAAATATAATTATTTATTGAATAATAACCATGTATTTTCATCTTATCATGATAAATGAAATGTTAATTGAATGATGTCAATGAATAATACATAAACAAATATATTTTTTAATGGAAAATGAGTCATATAATTATTTGATAAAGAATAATTTTGTCTCATCGGATTTTTTCTATTTTATAAGAAAAAGGATTATATGAATAAAGAAAAGGTAATACCTACCCAATACCACTATTCACTCATCACATTCCTGAATAGTGACTTACACCTCACACCACCATGAAATGAATTTATTTTGAAAGGTTACATAAGAAATTTCCTTCCCAAAATAACAAAAGATATATATCTTTGAATATATTTTAATAATTCATGTCTAAAAAGGTAAAATAATCTTCTAATTTAACACCCATTGTTTTTTAAAGAATAATATTATAACTGGTATCGTATAAGACACACAACACCAAGACAAAATGAACAATGAAATGTTATTATTTAAACATGACCTTTATAACATAGCCATTACATTGAAGAGTATGAATTATACATAATTTTTTTGATATATATATATATATTCTCTTATTAATTAATATTTATTAAATATTTATTAGTAAATAATCAATATATTTTTAGTAAAATATTTTTATTCTTAAAAAACTAATTTTCATCAAAAATAAAAAAAATCATTCTTGTCAAATGTCATTAAAAATTAACATAATGATATTTTATAATTTTAATTTTATTATAATATATATAATTTTGATAATTGTCATGTTATTTTTATCATATTATCATATTTTTCATCTTTTCTGAGATATATTTCATAATGTAATACTTAAGAAATGTGATTTTTATTCATAACTATATATTTATTGAAAGTATTTAAATATTCAATGTCAAATTTCAATTTGTTTTAAAATTTCATTCATTCCATTTTATTAAACATAATCCAGTTATAATATTTTTAATGATTTTTATACATGAATTTAGTATTGTAAAATTTGAATACATGATAAATTTTTCAAAAAATTGATCTTGACAAAGTGTTGTGGGTTTAATATTATTTTATATGATGCCACTTTTTGGTTAACAATTGTATGAAATGGATACCATATTTGGAATAAATAGGTACAAATTTACTAAATGGTTTCTTTTAATTTTTTGTCTATATGAATAGTAGAAATTTTAAATATGTATAATTATGGTAGAGGTAAAATGGGTTAATTAAGGGTAACTTTTATGGGATAAAGGATAGCAAATAACCCTAAAACTACACATAATTTTATGTCATGATTTTATATCATCCTTAATTACCTTAAATGACTATGAAACACATATATGACATCAAAAAAATTATTATAAAATTCAACGATATGTATATAATTTATAATAATTAATTCAAGATGAAAATATTATTATTTTCCATAATTTTTTTAGATAAAAATACCTTATTAGTGATGCTTTATAGGTTTTTTTCTGAATATATGTAATAAATCATCCTTGGTAACCTCGTAACTCGATAACTGGGATGACCATGTCATACCTGAAGGGCTTTCCCAATCCCCACAGGTTGGTGACTAGCACCATGCACCACACAACAGGCAAGTGGGAACAATTTTCCCACCTTCAATTTGGAAGAAAAAAAGCTAGAATGTATGCATAACAAATGAAGATGAACTGGGAGTAATGTACCTGATGACAACAACGCATAAACTAGCCCAAAGAACTAAAACCAAAATACCAAAATAGGGAAAACAACCAAAGGTCCCGAGGAACATAACTCACCAAGTCCAATACTCAGTAGCTGGATCCACCTCTAAGTATCCTTTTACATTGTTCAATCTTTGAAGAATATAATCTGCAATCACCTGAAGGAACATGTATTTTGTGAGCTAAAAAGCCAGTAGGGTCTCTCCAAGGATTCCATAATAGATGCTAAAAATAAATTGACCAAGGTACATTCATTCAGTATTAAAAACAAATATGTTTGGCATTATAAATATTATTTAAACAAATCAGGTTATACAGATCAAATGATGGAAATAAATATTTAAATCAATTGCTTTACTATTGATAAATATATCTAAAATAGTGGATATTGTAAAACATTTATATGAAACTGTTTATATAAATTCTACATGAATGTAAAGCAGTTCCAACAAACATTGGAATACATTTATATCTCAAATATAAATAAACAAGAAAGAAACATGGTCATCTTCCAAAATATACGATAGAATAAAGTAGTTATAGTATTCTGTACTCTGTATGTAAACTCACCAAAATGTGTGTAAACACGTCCCTATAAAACTGACCAAAGGAGACCCACCAACAACCCATCTGGGATGCGAACCAACACATGCATATTTTAGAATATTCTTATAGCATAGAGTGTATTCAAATAACTCACTAACTACCTATGTATGTCTTGTACTCATACCTGATGGGAAAACAATTTTAGTAATTAGTAAAAATAGGATCAATCGCATTTTGGTATATAAAAAATTTCAATTCCTTTAAATTTAAAACCAAAAGTTGTTTTATTCAAAAACATATCTTCTTCACAAGATAAAACCTCTGGGTTCTATCAAAAAAATTTAATCCATTTTCAAAAAATTTTAAATCCATTCAAAAAACATTCCACCGTAACCAAATTTATTTACACAATTAAATCAAGAAATTTAATTGAAATAATTTCCATAAAATCCTTAATTTAAATTAGCCAATAAAAACAAATGAATTAATGAAAATTTTGTTTTTCCAAATATTCAATCCAAAAACACTTCCAATATCCCGATTCACTGGGATCATGTTTTATAAAAAATGTTGAAAGAATCTTTTGAAAAAATTGAATTTAAATCAATTATTGAAATATATCGAGCAATATAGGGACAATAAATTTGTCTGATGAGGATGGAACCACCTACATCAAGGTCATCGATGATAATAGTAAGGATAAACCATCTTGTGGTTCAATATGCCATCTCACGATCCTATTATGGTACGAGTCTATAAAACAATGTTTGACATTCGTCAAGGTATCCTAGAACCAAAACTATCTATTTTATTTGAAAAGGAAATAGAGTTTCACATGTGATAACATTTTATCTCTCATGGATAACTTTTAGATTATCTTTTAAATTACCACATGTGATAATATTTTATCTCAACAAGATACGTTTCAAATTACATATATATTATCACATGTAATTTAATTATCACATGTGATAATATTTATCATTCATGTAAAATTTGGAGTTTCTAGTTAGGTCAAAACATGCACTTGTGATTAACCACCTATAACTTATTAACAATCATCCACTATAATTATCTATTGATAATTTATTGTAATTATAATTTAGCAATAATATTTAAATATCCTTAGATAATTCTGAAAATTATCTTTGATGATTATCATATAATAATATCTTATAAATTATCCAATGATAATTTTTTTCAATAAAATATCCACATGAATAATTATAAACCTCGTTCGATAATTATATCCTATATATAATTAAGAAAAAAAGTGTTATTCCACATAGTAATATTTTTTAATATATATTTTTATGTATATATATATATATCAAAATATCCTTTGATATTGAAATTTTATTTTAATAAATCATTACAATTATTTAATAATTATTTCTATAACAATTTCATTGTTGTAATTTAACAAAAAATAATCAAATGATAATTTTTTATATATTACCCAAAATAATTCAACTTTTTATCCATTAAAAATCATAAATTATCATTTGATAATTTTTCAATTATCATTTCATAAAATTATTATTTATCCATTGATAATACACATATTTATCCAATGATAATTTTACAATACCTATTTTTGATAGAATCAGGCACAATTGAACATTGAAAAATTTTAATAAATTTTCATATTTATCAAAAAAGGTTAAATAATAGAAATAATAAATTATGATAGAATCATCTAACAAATGTTTGAATTATCCCTTGATAATTGCATGTTGGAATTTTTTTCAAAATGATTTTCTTTTTAATTTTCAAAATAATTAAATAAATGAAGTAATTAAATAAAATTAATAAAATATAAAAAAACTACAGATTTATCATAATCGCAACACCACAAACCCCCACATAGGGTTCTTTGCTGAGGAAGACGATAGCAGAGGAAGAACCAAAATAGATTCACCAATCACACACAAATGTAATCTAAGTCTGGTTGGTTTCTACAGGGCCAACCAAGGATGAGTGGAGAAACACTCGGGTATTTCAATACCCACACCACACATTTTCTCTAATTTAATAACACTGAATCAGAATGATTCAAATACCAATTTATGTATTTAAAAATACCTCATTAATGTATTGATAAAAGAAACTGTTCAAAATTATCCATAATTGAATCTTTTGAAACACCCATGGTTGTGAAATTGAGTTTAGCGTGTATTATATGAGACGATGAACAGTGAAATCCATTTTTCTTAACAATTAAATTAAATCAAATTAATTATTTAATCAATATAATCATTAAAAAAATTAATTAATTATATACCACAAAAAAACTCATTACGTACAAATTAAACCCCCCTCTTAAATAAAAGACGACATTCTGGACCCAACAGTGGTCTTCGATTTCTTCAATGATGAATGGTTTGAGAGATATTAATTATTTATTAACGAGAAATCAGAAAAATTAATTAATTAAATTAAAAGTGTTATTTTTGTAAGTGAGGAGTAAAAACTCCCAATACATACAAATGTTGTACCCCTTTTAGGGTAGACCCCACAATACGAACCCATCGATGGTCTCAGATTTCCCTTACGATGCACTGTTTGAGATATATTTATTAATTTGAATAAATAATATATTAAATATTATTTAATAATTTTATCTCATTAGTGTGACATCCAAATAATTGGATCCTTCAAATGTTATACACCTCACAGGGTAAACAACCTATTTCAGACATAAGAGTGTTCTCAGATTTTTCAAATGACACATTATTTTGGAGTTAATTAAATATTTTGAATAAAAAGTGAACATTTAATATATTTTTTTTAAAAATATTATTCCTTCTTCTCCATTCTTTTTCTGGCTTCAAAAAAGCATACATACATAGGTATTTACTCAAAAAATATAATTGAATAGTATGGAGTGGTAATTGGGCATTTTACCATTTTTTGATTGACTTCAAATGTATTAAATTTTAACTAATAAACAATTTGTTCAAATTTAATGTTATAATAATTCTTCACAAGGGTGTTTAGGAATACCTAAAATAGTATAGGGATGTTACAACCTCCCCAAAATAGGAGCATTCTGTCCCCAGAAAGCCTATAAAGAAGTCTCCCCATCAAAAAGGCAAGGCCACTGTTCTATAATAAATGTCTTCAATGTTCATGTCTCATTAGAACTAGAACAATTATTCAAGATCATATATACTAGAGGTATCATCTAACCATGAAGTAACTTAATCTCAAAATCAGTATCCATGAACGGTTTTCCAGTTACAGATAAAATAGGATCCACTTCATGATCAAGCCAAATTAGAACATGAGATGGGTTGGATAAACTATCACAACTATGATACATGGAATATTTTATGTATCAATGTTAGATACGGTGGAAGTAGTTAATAGTATGAAACCATACCCACCTAATAAATTACCTCCAAATAACCCACAAAATAATGATCAAGCTTCCCTTGCCTCCCTAGTCGTCGATTACCCAACTATGGTGAAAACCATAAACAATACATGGTAACCAAAAATTTTGCTTCAATTCATTAGGAGTTTTAGTGCTTTTTGAGTTCACATCACATTGTATACTATGGAAATCCCCCATAATATCATTTTTTGTTGCTAACAGAGCACCATAATAGTTCTTATTACATAGAACACCATATTTGGAGAATGAACAGTAGGAATCAATCTCCCAACCATAAAGTGTGTCTCCAATTCTTATAAAATTCATCAATGATCGTATGTTCTTGAATAATAATCTTGAGAAGATAAGACGCCAGAGAACCATGTGCTTTTATAGATGATAGAGCTAGTGCTTCCCAAGGTGAAACACATGGCTAAATAAAGGCTCTCTTAATATTGGTAAAATAGATAAATCATAAAGAAACATAATGGGAAACTCGACGACAAATGAATGGAGATCACTTTCCAAATTAGAAGAAGACACTAATATTAAATTCCCCAACTCTAGATAAAAAGGTCTAGCCCATATCGAACTTGGGTATCATTATCTTTGAAAGACACGAGACACACCCCATGGTGCTGTAAGATAAATCCATTGAGTATAATAATCAATCCTTATTTTTTGGTAACAAAACAATCCATCTCGAATATTCCATTAAGAGATTTCATGATGTGTCCCAAAAAAACTCAAAGAATGATTGAAATCTAATAGAAATAGCACACAAGAAGGACCACATAGAATCTTCTCTCTCATCACGCTAGGGGGTTGTAGTAATATCCATTTCCCATGAAAAAATAACCATAGGAATATTAAGATGATTTATGGTATGGGTTGTTATGAAAAAAAAACAAGTGAGATGCACCATTATCCAAGAGAGTTGTAACTAAAGATGAATCTTTAGTAATGATACCTATCACGGCCGTTGGACATGTATTAGCTTCCTATAATTCCTCTTTCATTATGTCAATAAGCATCATTTCATAAGCCTACTATTGAAACTCTTTTTTACATGAAGCATTTGATTACCCTGCAGTTTTTGAAGGTTTTAATGATCTATCTTCAAGTAGATTCAGATCCACAACATGATTCTCTTGTTGAGGTTCAATAGTTTACTAATAGAGCCCACTAGTTTCCCCGCATACACATTTTCCATGCCCTGTAGTCCCCCCCCCCCACGTGCCTGAACGGGTCATCTAACTAATGAATTACCCCACTAACCAATAATTGATCAATTAGATTAATTATTTCAATTTTAAATGATAAAAAGGTTTCACATTTTAAAGTGTAATTAAAAAAATTACCCTATACAGTTCAAATGATGGGAAAACACATTAAGGAAATAGATTACAAAATGAAGGAATATTTATAAAACTATTTATTAAATAAAGCTGTTATATAAAACAGACCATGTAAAATTAGTAGGCATGTAAGGTAGTTCAAAAGCATTGGAAAACATTTATATTTTAAATACAAATAAACAATAAAAAACATTGTCATCTTCCAAAATGTATGATAGTATTAACTAGCAACATGATTCTACAATCCCTATGTATACTCAGAAAAATGCATATAAAAATGTCCCTATGACACTGGCCAATGAAGACTTGTCACCAACCCATCAGGGATGTGACATGACCTAAATATGTTTCAGAACATTTTCATATCGTAGAGTGTATTAAAATAACTAACTAATGACGTAAGGAATTCATGCTCTCAAACATGATTTGTGAATTATTTTATGACTGCTTAAAAATATGATCAATCCAATACTTCATTTTCAAAAGATAGAATTTCCATCCATTTGAAACCCAAAAATGTATTATTCAGAAACATGTCTTTTTCACAATATAAATCTACTAGGTCTCTATCAAACCATCTTAAGCCATTTTCACGAGTTTGAAATCGATTTAAAACCAATTATATCATTACACAATCCATTTGAACAATTTAATTTATAAATTTAATTGAAATCATTTCCACCAAATATTCAATTTAAATTAAAAATTTTAAATCATCAAATATTGAAAACAAACCCAATTAATTTTAATTTTTGGTTTTAATAATTTCCATACAGAATCCATTACAAATATCTTGATTCACTAGAATCGGGTTATTATTATTTTAAATGAATGATATTTTTGAAATTGATATTAAATCAACAATTGAAATAAATCTAGCAATATAAGAATAATTAATTTGGCTAATCAGAATTTAACCACCTTCATCAAGGTCGTAAATGTCCTCTTCAATTATCAACCACTCATTGTGGTTCAACAAAAATCCTCAAGACCCTATGATTGTAATGGTTGACACACCTATGATCGATTTTCTTCAAGGGATCCTTGAACCAAAATAGTTATTGTATTTCAAAAGAAAATGAAATATCACATGCGATTTATAAGTGGTAACTCAAATAATTATTCTCTTTTTAATATAAAAAGTATGTATATGTATATATCAAATTATCCATTAATAATGAAATTATCATTGAATAATAATTTGAATTATACTATTTATTAATTCTCCAATAATTATATTTTTGATAATTTGAATAAATTATCCTTCGATAATATTAATAATTATTATATGTTAATCTACATAATTAATGTATGATAATTTTAACAAACTAATTTCTAGTTTAATTATCATAAATAATTTTACGTATTTGTCACATGATATTTTACCTCATGATTATATTATATAAATTAATGTATATCACAAAATAAAACATCCTAAATATCATTTGACAATTTTACTCAATTGATCATTTTCAATTATTTTAAAACTAACTTTTTATAATCCAAAAATGATTTAAATTATCATTTGAAAATATTGGGATTATCATTTTAAAATTTATGTCGTTATAATGTAATATAAATAAATCATTATTTTATTTATATTTATTACAAATGAAATGAAAATAATGAATAAAATAATTAGATACATTTTTGAAAAACAAACCACTTTTTTCAGACGTACAACGCATAGTGAGGAACCATGCGAACTTCAATCGGATGGAGTATAATGAGGATTGTAATAAGGGGATTCATGGATCATGCATGGGGGAGTTCATCAATCCATCGATCTTGACATGATTTAATAATGGACACATCAAGGGGTTCCCAAATTTAATAACCCTAAAGTAGGATCATTTAAAAGGAAATTTTAAAACCCCCTTTTAAATCCATTACTCAAACCAAAATTCATTGAAGAATCATTTATTTCACCCATTTTAGGTGTTACAACTAATATGGATGAAAATTGTGAAGAAAAAAAATGATTTGGATTCTTACATGCTTGATTGTGGAGGTTATCTGACGAAGGAAGATAAAAAAAATCATTTTATACATTTTTCATTTAGTAGTTTGTTTTATTAAACATAAATAAATATCACACAAATGGTGTATCATATGATAAATTAGAGACCACCGTTTGATCTAGAATGATGGGTTCACCCTAGGTATGGTATAACATTATAATGCGTATGGTGTTTGGAAAATGAAATAATATTTCTAAAACAATGGTTTAAGTAAAACACTTATATAAAATAGTTTATATATATTCAATAGTCTTGTAATGCAGTTCCAAAAAACATTGGAATACAATTATAGCTCAAATATAAATAAATAAGAGAGAAACATGGTTGTCTACCAATTGGTACAATATTATTAATCACATACAGGATTCCACACTCTCTATGTGAACTCAGAAAAATGTGTATACACACGTCCCTATGACATTGGACAATAGAGACTCATCACTAACCCGTCAGGGATGTGACCCACAATACGTTTGTTTTATATGTTGTAAAACCATAGAGGGTATACAACTAACTCACTAACTACCTATGGACCGCATGATCACTTACATGTAGGGTGAACTATTTTAAGACTATTAAAAATATGATAAATCACATTCTTGCATTTTAAAATTATTATTTCCTTTATTTTTAAAACCAAAATAGTTTTTATTCAAAAAAATGTCATTTTAACAAAATAATACCACAAGGTCTCTATCAAACCATATTTGATCAATTTTAATTGATTGGAAATCCATTCAAAACACATTGCATCATTACCCAATTTATTTCCACAATTAAATTCAACAATTTAATTGAAATCATTTTTATCAAATCCAAAATTTAAATTAAACAATTTAAATCAACAAATAAAGACACCCAAATCAATGGAATTATGGGTTCTCCAAATATACTTGCCAAAAACATTTCATGTATCCCCATTCACTGGAATCGGGTTTTTATCAATTAAATTGAATGAAAATTATTAAAAAGTGAATTTAAATAAACCATTGAAATAAATTAGTCAATATAAAGATAATAGATTTTTAAAATCAGAACGGAACTACCTACCACAATGTAGTTTATGTCAGTGGTAAGCATAAGCCACCTTGTAGTTCAATATGCTACATGACAATCATATTATCATAAGAATATTAACACCAAACTTCTATATTCATTTAGGGGACCTAGAACAAAAACAGACTATTTTATTTCAAAAGAATATAAAATATCACATGTGATAACATTTTCTCTCTCTTGGATAATTTTCATATTATCATTCAAATTATCAGATGTTATGATATTTTATCTCACAATTATTTGTTACAAATAATGTATATATTATCAGATTCAATGGTAATTATCACAAGTGATAATATTTATCATTCATGTAATATTTTCACTTTATGGTTAGTTCAATGCTTGCGCTCATGTTTAACCACTGATAACTTATTATGAATCGTCTTTTCAAAATGACCACTTCAATATTTATTGAAATAATAATTTAGAACTACAATTTAAATATCCATTGATAATTCCATAAATTATTTTTGACCATAATCATATAATAATCTCTTATAAATTATCCTAGAATAATTATTTTGTATAAAATATCAACCAAAATAATTATAAACCTCTTTTAATAATTATATCTTTTAAATAACTGAGAAGAAAGGTGGAATTCCATAGAGTTCTATTTTTTAAATATATATCATTTTTTGTGTATATATATATATATATATTTAAAAATGTCCTTTTATAATAAATTTTTTTTAATAAAACATTTCATTTATTTAGTAATTTTATCTTCAACAACTGCAATAATTTAATTTCACAAAAATTATCTAGTGATAATTTTTTTATAGATTATTCAAACTAATTCAACATTTTATCCATTAAAAAACTAATAAATTATCTTTTGATAATTTCACAATTATTTTTTGATAAAAGTATTATATATCCTTTGATAATACACGTATTTATCATATGATAATTTTTTGATACTTATTTATTTATAAATTCATGCACAATTAATATTTGAAAAATTATAATTAATTATCCTTTATATAGAATATTTTTTTTCAAAAATAATAATTATAATTCATCGTAAAATCATCTAGAAAAATTAGAATGATCCACTGATAATTCAATGTTATTATTTTTTCCATATTAATTTTTTTTGAATTGTCAAAATAATTGAATAAAATAGATAATTAAATAAAAGAAATAAAATTAAATAAATGCCTATATATTTATCCCAGTAACAACACCATAAACCTTCAATAAGGGTTCACATCCTAGGAAGACGAACTTAGAGATGTAGGAATGAAAATAGATTCACCATTCATACACAGAATAAAAACGAGGATTCTTGGTTTCTATAGGAGAAACCAGGGATGGATGAATAAACAAATAGGTATTTCAATAACCACACAACAAGTTTTCTCCAATTTATGAACACTAAATAAAAACGATTGAAATACCTAAAAGAGTGTCTAAAAAAACCTCATTAATGTGTTGATAAAATAAATAGTTCACAAAATTCCATAAAAAATTATTTTGAGACTCCCATGGCATGGAAATGGGGTTTTTTATAAATGAAAAGAGGCGATGAGAAGTGAATCCTATTTTTCAAAACAATTACACTAAATGAAATTATGTAATTATTTAGTATTTTCTCTCACATGGATATAATTCAGATTACATATATAATATCACATGAAATTATAATTGTCAAATGTTATAATTAGTATCCTTAGTGTAATTTTTTTAGTTTATAGTTAGGTCAACACAAGCGCTCGCGATTAACCATCAATAACTTACTATGAATCATCCATTAAAATTTATCTCTTGATAATTTATTGTAATTATAATTTAAAAATACTATTAAAATATCCTTGGATAATTCCATAAATAATCTTTTATGATTATAATATAATAATATCTTATAAATTATCATACGATAATTTTTATTCTGTAATATATCCACATAAATAATTATAAACCACATTCCATAAATATATCATTTAAATAAATTTAAAAAAATGTGGTATTCCACATAGTTATATTTTTTTGTTATATATGTTTATGTGTGTGTTTATATATATATTTAAATAACTATCCTTTTATATTGTAATTTATGTTTAAAAATACATTTCATTGATTTAGTAATTATTTCTTCAACAATTGTACTATTGTAATTTGACTATCATTTTCAAATGATAATTTTTTATACATTACCCAAAATAATTCAACATTTTATACTATAAAAAAAATTTTAAACTATACTATGATAATTTTATAATTATCGTTTGATAAAATTATTAATTATCCTTTTATAATACATGTATTTATCCAATGATAAATTTTTTATACTTATATTTTTATAAAATCTTGAACAATTACCTTTTTAATAAATAAATAAAATATAATTTTTATAAAAATGTTTTAAATAACGAATAATAATAATTCATGGTAGAATAATCTAATTACATTTGGAATTATACATTGATAATTACATTTTGGTATTTTTTTCAATTATGATTTTTTTTTAATTGTAAAAATAATTGAATAAAATAAATAGTTAAATGAATGATATAAAATTAAACAAGAGATAGAAAATTTATTATAGGAACAACACCACTAACCCTAAATTATGGTTCACTGTTGAGGATGACGATCAAAGAGAAGGAAGAAGAGATCTAGATCCACCAATCATTTACAAAAGAGACCCGATAATTCTTTTTTTCAATATGGCCAACCAAGGATAAATAAAAAAAAGTTGTATATTTTAATACCCAAAAAATATTTTCCTCCAATTGTTGAACACTAAATAAAAATGATTCAAATACCTAATATAGTATCTAAAATTACCTCATTAATGTGATGATAAAATAAATGGTTCAAAAAGTTTCATAACAGAGGCTTTTAAAACTCCGATGGAATGGAAATCGAGTTTAGAGTCAGAGAAAAGAGATGATGAACAGTGAATCCCATTTTTCTTAAGAATTACATTAAATAAAATAATTATTATTTTATATTTTGTCTCACCAGTATATGATTAAAATTAAATATATATTATCACATTCAATTATAATTGTCACATGTGACAATTTTTTTCTTTAATGTAAAAATTTTAGTTAATGGTTAGGTCAATGCATGTGATCACAATTAACCACCAACAAATTATCATGAATCTTCCTTTAAAAAATATTTCGTAATAATATATTGTAATTATCATTTAAAAATACTATTAAAATATCCCTGGTTAATTCTATAAATTATATTTGACGATGACCCTATAATAATATATTATATATTATAATATTATATATTTTATTCTACAAAATATCCACATGACTAATTATAATATTCGTTCGATAATTATATCCTTCAAATAATTGATATAAAAGGTGGTATTACACATAGTTTTTTTAATATAAATGTTTATGTCTATTTATATATATATATATATATCAAAATATATTTTGATAATGCAATTTTAGTATAATAAAATAGTGAATTTATTTAGTAATTATATCATAAAAAACGGTACTGTTCTAATTTCCCAAAAATTATCAAATTATAATTTTTTTTAGATTTTGAAAAATAATTCAACATTTATCCCTTAAAAAACTGATAAATTATCCTTTTATAATTTTACAGTTATATTTTGATAAAATTACTATTTATTATTTGATAATACACGTATGTTTCTTATTACAATTTTGTAATACATATTATTTATAGAAGCGTGAACAATAAACCGTTGAAAAATTATAATAAATTATCATTTTAATAAAAACATTGTTAAAAAGAATAACTATAATTCATGGTAGAATCATCTAACAAAATTTGGAATTATCCCTTGATAATTTCATGTTTGTATTTTTTCCCTTAATTATTTTCATTTGTATTTTTCAAATAATTGAAAAATGTAAATAATTAAATAATAAAAATAATATTTAACAAAAACCTGAATATTTATCACTAGCGCTACACCAATAATCATCCCACAGGGTTCACTGCTGAGGACGACGATCACAGAGGACGAAGAACAAAAATATTTCTACCAATTATGCATAACTGTTTCCTGAGGGTGCATGTTTTCAACATGGAAAACCATGGATGAACGGAGAAACAACCAGGTATTTCAATACCTACACTATATATTTTATCAATTTTGATAACACTGAATCAAAACAATTCAAATACAAAACACAGTACTTAAAAACTCATCTTTAATTTGTTGATAATAGAAACTGTTCAAAATGGAAGATCCATAACCAGATAATTTGAAACTCCAATTGCGTGGAAATGGAGTTTAGCATGAATTAAAAGAGACAATGAATAGTGAGTATATATTTCTTAACTATTACATTAAATCAAAATAATTAATTAATTAATATAATCATTAAAAACATAAATTAATTGGCTACCACCCAACACTATTTGATTACAAATTTTATACCCCTCCTAGGTAAAACATCTCCTTCAAGACCAAGTGGTCATCGATTTCTCAAATGATGAACAGTTTGAGGGATATAAATTAATTATAAATGAATATTCAAAATAATTAAATAATTAAAATAAAAAGTGATATTTTTTCAAGAGAGGCATCCAAACGCCTGATGCTTACAAATGTTATAAACCGTCTAGGGTAAACCCCTCATTCCAAACCCATCAATGGTCCCTTATTTCCCATAAGATGAACCATTTGAGAGATATTTAATATTTTGAATATATAATATATTAAATATTATTTAACAACATTATCCCACGAGTGAGACATCTAAATGTCTGGCTCCTTCAAATGTTATATCCCTAATATGGTAAAAAACATATTTTGGATATAATAGTTGTCTCAGATTTTTCAAATGATGTATCATTTTAATGTTATTTAAATATTAAGATTAAAAATATAAATCATAATATATTCTATTTTATAATTTTGTTCTATCTTCATCGTGCTCTTTTGGGCCATAGAAATGCATACTTACTCAGTTATTAACATATAAAATATTTAATTGAATATTATTGAGTGTTAATTGTGTGTTTTACAATTCTGCAACATGTTTAAAAAAATAATTTCAATGTTAAACCATTTTTCCCATTTTATGTAATAATAATTTAACACAAGAGGGTTTAAGAATACCTAAAATAGTAACGGGATGCTACAACCTCCCCACCATAGGAACTTACTATCCCTAGAAATCCTACAAAGAAGTCTCCATGTCAGAAGGACACAACCAATATTCTGTCATCAGTGTCTCCATCTATCACATATCATGCAAACTAGAACCAATATTCCATATCATATAGACTAGAGCATTCACCCTACCATGAAGTGACTTAATCTCAAAATCAACATCCATGACTGGTCATTCACTCACAGATAAAACAAGTTTCACTTTAATATATCACAAAACCAGAACATGAGATGTGTCAGATTAACATTAAAATGTTCGATAAATAGAACTTGTTATTTGTTGACAGCAAATATGGAGGTAGTACATAATGGAAATGAACTTTTCCAACATAACCAACAACTTAAAAATATCCAAAAAACATATGATAATGCTTCATAGGCCTCCCAAGTCTTTGATGACCCAGCCGGGGTAAAACATTCAATAATACATGGTCAACAAAACCACTACTTCATGTCGTAGAACATCTTTGTGCTTAATGGGTTCCCAAACGACTGTAAATTATGGAAATCCCCAATTATATGCTTCTTTTTCGCTAACGGTTCAACATAATGATTCAGATAACATAGAACATACTCTTTAGAGAATTACCAATGTGCACCAGTCTCCCCACTATAAAGAGAGTCTCTAATTATTATTGAATTTTTCTACAGGCTTCTGTTCTTGAAGAATCATCTTGAGAAGAGAATATGTCAGAGAACAATCACCATTCATGGAGTATAGAATCGGTTCCACCGATGGTGACACACATGTGTGAATAAAAGGTTTCTCAAGAAGATACTCCAACTGGGTACTTCATTCTTTCAGTTCAGTTGGATCCATTTGGTATGAGGGAAATGAATATAGTTGAGTATCAAACATCAAGTCAATGGAATGCTCATGCTCTCTTACTAGTGGTAATCTGAAAAAAAAAACAGAATGAAACATGATGAGAAACTTGACAACAATATAAGGGAGATCATTGTTCTAAATCAAAAGTAAACACTATTATAACCTTCCCCATCTCTATATAAGAAGGTCAGGACCTGTTTGAGCTTGGGTTTCATTATTCATGCAATAAATGAGACACACCACTAGGTGTGGTAAGGTAGACCCATCAAAGATAACAATCAATCTAGATTTATTGTCTACGAGCCAATCGATCAAGAATATGACATTAAGATATTTCATGCCGAGTACCAGAAAAATGAATTCATGTTTGAAATCTAATAGAGAGAGGACACAAGAAAGAATACATATACCCTTCTCTCTCATCACACTAATGGGTGTTGTAATATCAATTTCACAAGATAGAATCTTCAAAGGAACATTAAGAAGATGAACGATATGGATTGAAAAGAAAACAATGAGTGAGTTTCACCTGTATCAAATAGGGTAGTCACTGAAGGTGATTCTATAGTTATGATACCTATCAAGGTATCTGGACCTATATAAGATTCCAATATAATCATTTTCACTACGTGAAGAAGCTTCATACCGTATGCTTGTGTCTAGAAGCATTTTGTACTAGAACCATTTGATTGCCCCACAATTTTTGAATGTTTTGATGATCTCCGCTAATCTAGATATGGACCCACAACATTATTCACTCGTTGTGGTCCAGCAACAGCCTCATGGGGCCCACCAGTTTCACTGAAGACATGTGTTCCCCTCCCTGGGGCCCTCCAATATGCCCGAACGGGTCATCTGACTAATGACATAACTCACACGCCAAAAATTGATTAACCAAATGAATGAATTTAAATTTTAATGATAATAGAGTTTTACATTTTAAACCATAATTAAAAAATTCAAGGTATTCAGTTCAAATGATCAAAAGAAACTATAATTATATACATTATAAAATTATGTAATATATCTATATTAATGGATTATATAAAATAGTTACATAAAATAGTTCACGTAAAATCAGCAAGCATGTAAATAATTTAACAACCTTGGGATACATTTATATCTCAAATATATATAAACAAGCATGTAACATGGTATTCTTCCAAATTATATGATATTATTAACTATCTATAGTATTTCTTAATCTCTATGTCAACCCATAAAAATTTTCATACACATGTCTCTATGAAACTAGCCAAAGGAGACTCATCATCATAACATCAGGGATGAGACCCAGCACCAATATGTTTTAGAACGTCGTTAGAGCATAGAATATATCCAAATAATTCATTAACTAACGAAGTCATAAATGTACTATTACATTATGGATGAACAATTTTAATACTAATTAAAAATATGATCAATACCTACCCTCCTTTCTAAATGTTCCAATTTCATTACATTTGAATCCAAAATATTTTTTATTCATAAACATGACTTTTCCAAAGATAAAACCACTGGGTTTATTTGAAATCATTTTATGCTATTTTCACCAGCTTTAAATCTATTAAAAATCAATTCCATCATTACACAGTTTATTTCCATAATTAAATTAAAAATTTAATTGAAATCATTTCTATTAAATCCACAATTTAAATTAATCAATTTTAATCAACCAACTTCTATAAACACACCCAATTCAATGGAATTAGGTGTCTTCCAAATATCGAGGGAAAAAATATTTCAAACATCTAGATTCACTGTGATTAGGTTTTTATCTAATTAATTGAATGTAAATTTTATCAATTGAATTTAAAAAAATATTTGAAAGAAATCATGAAATATATGGATAATCAATTTGGATAATCGTAACAGAACCACCTACCTCAAGGTCATTAATATTAGTGGCAATGATCAAACACCCTATATGGTCCAATACAAAAACTCATGACCCTATTACCGTAACTTTCAACACACCTATGATTGATATTCGTCAAGCTTTCCTAGTACCAATATAGTTATTTTATTTCCAAATTAAATGAAATATGACATGAGATATATAGTTTCACTCTTTTTAATAATTTAGAAAACCGTTTAGGTCAAAAAATGCAATTACAATAATTATCCCCAAGAATAATTATATACTATATTAAATAATTTTTATTCATCAATTAATTTTAGAACAGAAGTGGTATTTCACATAATTATTTTCATTTTTTTTAAAAAAAGTAGATATATATATATATATATCAAATTATCAGTTGATATTGAAATTATCATTTAATAAGACAATGAAATTATCAAGTGATAATTTCTTTAATAAATATCATTTTGATTTTTTCTCAAAATTTTCATTTGGTAATATTAATAATTATCATTTGTTAATCCAAGTAATTGAAATATGATAATTACCATAAACTACATTCTAGTTTAATTATCATATATAATTTTAAGTATTTATTTCTTTATAATTTTCATCAATAATATCTTTGATCAATCTACGTTTATCATTTAAATAAACATCATAAATATCTTTTGATAATTGTTCACAATTACTCCATGTCAAAAAATTTAAAAATATCTTTGGATAATCCAAAACCTATATAAATTATCATTCGATATTTTTTGTATTACCATTTGAAAATTTTAGTCTTTAAAATTTTATATAATAACAAAATTATAATAATTAGATTTATTATATATGATTTTAAATGGATAAATAAAATAAATATATACAATATAGGAAAACAAACCACTTTTTTCAGACTCACAATGTACAACAGTGAACCATGTACACTTCAATCGGATGGAGGAGAAAAATGATTGGCACAAGGGGATTCAAGGATCATGCTCAAGGGAGTTTTACATTCCATTACACGTAACAGGATCGAACAACGGAAACATCAAGGCACTCCACAATTTAACAACCCAAAGGTTAGATCATTTGAATCTCCATTTTCAAATAACCGTTTAAATCCATTACTCAATTTAAAATTCATTGAAGACTCATTTATTTCACCCATTTATGGAATAACAACTAAAATGGATTATAATGGTGAAGAAATGTAATGTTTTGGAATATTAAATGGGTGGATAGAGATGTTTTTTTGACAAAGGAAGAAGAAGTGTTCATTTTACACATTTATATTTTATTATTTATTTTACTAAAAATAATTTAATATCTCACAAATTGTGCATCGTATGGGAAATATGAGACCACCTATAGGTCTGGAATAAGGGGGTTACACTATGAAGTGTAAAACATTAGTATGTGTAGGGTTTTTGGAAAATGATGGAATATTTCAAAAATAGTAGGTTTAGTGAAACATTTATATAAAACAGTATTTATAATTTTAGCATGTATGTAAAGTAGTTCCAACAGACATTGGCATACATTTATATATAAAATATAAATAAACAAGAGACCAACATGGTTATCTTCAAAAAGTTATGATATTATTAACCAATTATAGGATTCCACACTCTCGTTGTGAACTCAAAAAAATTGTATATACACACGTCACTATGACATTTTCCAAAAGAGACTCATCACCAACTAATCAAGGATGTGACCAGCCGCAAGTACGTTTTAGAATATTGTCGTATCATATAGTGTATCCAAATAACTCTAAATATACCTTAGGATTGCATGAACTCTTACATGATGGTTGACTTATTTTCTTACTTCTTAAAAATACGATCAATCTCATTCATGCATTTAAAAAATACTAATTACATTCTATTTAAAAGAATAATATGTTTCATTCAAAAACCTTTCTTTTTCATAGGATAAAATCATTGTGTTTTTATAAAAACATTTTTAATCCATTTTCACTATTTTGAAATCAATTCAAAACACATTCCATCGTTACATGATTTATTTCCAAAATTAAATTCAAATATTTAATTGTAATCACTTAAATAAATCCAAAATTTAAATTAGAAAAAATAAATCATCCAATAAACACACTCAAATCAATGTAATTAGTTGTTTTCCAATTATCCATGCCACAACCATTTCATATATCCCTTTTCACGGGAATCGGGTTTTTATCAATTAAATTTAGATAATATTTTCAACAATTTAATTAAAATAAACTAATGATATAAATCAAGAAATACAAGGAAAAAAATTTGGAAAATGAAGAAGGAACCACATACCTCAAAGTTATTAATGTCAGTGGCAAGGATTAACCACCATGTGGTTCATTATACCTCCTCATGGTATTGTTCCTATAAGCATCTAAAAACCAATGTTTGATGTTAGTAAAAGGGTATTATAACCAAAAGAAACTATTTTATTTTAAAAGGAATGAAAATATGGCATGTGATAACATTTTCTATCTCCTGGATAATTTTCAGATTATTTATTAAATTATCACTTGTGATGATATTGTAACTCACCGAGATATGTTTAAAATAAGATATATATTATTATCTGAAATGAGAATAATTAAATGTGATAATACTTATATTTCTTGTAAACTTTTCAATTTATGTATATACAACATAATCCCTTGTGATTAACCACACATAACTTTTTATGAATCATCCTTTAAAAATTATCTCTTGATAATTTATTGTAATTATCAATTAGAAATAATATTAAAATATTTTTTGATAATTATATAAATTATCTGTTACGATTATCCTTTAATAATATCTTATAAATTATCATACGATAATATTTATTCTATAAAACTTTCAAATGAATAATTATAATCCTTGTTCGATAATTATACCCTTTAATTAATTGACAAAAAGTGTGGGGTTTTGAATATAAATATTATTTTAATATATTGGATTATGTGAATATTTATATATATATATATATCAATATATCCTTTGATAATGCATTTTATTATTAAAATTTTTCATTTATTTAGTAATTATTTCTTCAACAACAGTACAATTGTAATTTTATAAAAATTATCTAATGATAATTCTTTATACATTTCCAAAAATAATTCAAATTTTTATACATTAAATAAACTTTTAAATTATCCTTTAATAGTTTCACAATTATCATTTGATACAATTATTATTTATCCTTGGATATACACATATTTATCCTATGATAATATTGCGATACATATTTTCTATAGAATCACGCACAATTAACCTTTGAAAAATTATAATAAAATATCCTTTTTGAAAATAATGGTTTTAAAAAAATAAGAATAAATATTCATGGTAGAATCATCTAAAAACGTTGAAATTATCCCTTGATAATTCCATGTTGGTATTTTTTTCAATAATTATTTTATTTTGAATTGTTAAAATAATTTAATAAATTAAATAAATAAACAATAGTAATAAACTAAAATAATACAACATTACCAAAGGCGGAAGACCACAAACCCTATCCTAGGGTTCACTACCAAAGAAGATTCTTATGGTGTAGTAAGAATTAAAATTGATCCACCAATCATGCAAAAAGAGACCAGAGGATGCTCGGATTCAATAGTGCCTACGAAGGATGATAAGATAAACAACCTGGTATTTCAATACCCACAGCAGACATTATCTCCATTTTAAGAATAGTAAATCAAAATAATTGAAATACCAAATGGAGTATTTAATAACACCTCATTAATGTGTTGATAAAAGAAACTGTTCAAAAAGATCCACAACTAAAACTTTTGAAAATCCCATGGTATGGAAATGATGTTAAGCATGAATGAAAAATGTGATGAATAGTGAATCCCATTTTTCATAACAATTAAATTGTATCAAATTATTTATCTCACCCCTGCACTATTTCATTACAAATTTCATACCCCTCTTTGGTAAAACACCCCATTCCAAACCCAATGGTGGTATCTGATTTCCCAAATGATGAACAGTTTGAGAGATATTAATTATTTATTAACGAAAAATCAAAATAATTATTTACTTAAAATAAAAATTGTTATTTTTGTGAGTGATGTGACAAAACGCCCAATGCTTACAAATCTTATGCCCATCAAGGGTAAAAACTCATTCTGGACCCATTGGTGTTCTATGATTTTTCATATGACCGACTTTTTGAGTGATATTTAATAGATTAAATAAATAATATCTTAACTATTATTTAATAAAATAATCTCATGGGTGAGACAACCAATGGTCTAGTGCCTTCAGATGTCATAACCCTTATAGGGTAAACACTATATTTCTGACATAATAGTGGTCTCATATTTCTTAAACGACGCATTATATCGGGGGTATTTAAATATTATGAATAAAAAGTACACAATAAATATAATATATTTAATAATTTTATTCCATACTTGCTGATATGTTTCGGGACTCGAGAACTCATACGAATTCAGTGATTAACTCATAAAATATTTAATTGAAATTTAGGGGGTGTTAATTGGCCGTTTTACTGGTCCACGATGTGTTAAACAAAAACACAACATTTCACTTATAAATCATTTTTCCAATTTATCATAATAATAATTTAACATTACAGGTTTTAGGAATACCTAAAATAGTAACGGGATGTTACACTATAGAAATATATTGGTTTGTTTTAATGTCTTGTAAAATGAGTGGTTACAAAATTGATATTAATCATATTTTATAATAATTATTATATTCTAAAATGATTTAAATTTAATAAAAATCCTAAATTCAAAAAAATTAATGGGATATGATTTTTATCTTCAAAAATGTTTCATTTAAGGGATTATCTTCCATCTATATTAACGATATTGATGTTTAAATAGTTTAATCTCAGTTTGCTTGGTATTTCTCAAAAATGGTTAAAGAGAGTTAAAACAATAATATAAGTATAAAAACCTATTATTAACTGGTAAATATTTTATTTGATCATATTATTATAACCCATAATTTTCCTATGATGAAAATATATCATTTTGGATCCAATAGAGAAAAAAATTAATTTATATTAATCTAATACCTTTTGAAATTTCAAAAAGTCTCCCCCTCTCTTTTAACAAGACACCACTGCTCCTATTTTTTTAAAACATATACGACATCTTATATTTAGCAATAACTAATAAAATATCATCCTAACATCCCTCCCTAGTATCCAAGGTAATTATTTTGGGCTTAATACCATCCAAAAAGGATTTAAATTGTAAAAAATGAAGAAATCCAAAAAAAGTGGTATAGTCTTTAGGAGAATAATTTTTTTATTTTTAAATAATATCATAAAATCTTATTCAAACATTCAGATATAATATAACTTCTATATAATATAAACTCATATATTGTTTTTTTGTTTAATAACACTGACTTATCTCATATTCCATCAAATGTAAAACCAATCCATTATTTATGTGTATGAAAACAACTGTCATAGAAACCAATATAATTTATTTTTCATCACTTCATATCATTAAATTTTATATTGATGGATTATATATATATATATATATATATATATCAAAATAATTAATAATTTTAGAATATGTAATATTAATATATAAAAAAATTTCTAAAATACATATTCATTAGAAAATAATAATTTTGTTCATGTGTATGGGTTGATTACCAACTCCATGATGAAATATGTAGTACGGAAAATATGCCTTTGTCATCAGTAGAAAAGGGTAGTAACTACGGTAGAAAAGAATATTAATCGAGGTGAAGATAGGGGTCCCTTTTATCAATTCTCAGAAAATCAATGATAAAAGCCCCTTTTATTTTCTCTAAATAATGTGCTGATAAAATGGAAATTTTAACTGCGCTAAAAAAATCCCGGAAAAAAGTTAAAATAAAAACAAAATAAAAAAAATATTTTTGCAATTCCACGAGGGGCATCAACAGTGCTTGAAGCCCCCTTTCAACATCTTCACACCTCCCACCGCAGTTTTCATGCCATGACCATCCCCTTGCTTTTAATAGTTCCCCCACCCCCTTTAACTGTGCTAGGCTTTATTCCACACCCATGCACATGACCTGCTTCCCCCAAGATCAAACTAAAGACCCATGGCCTACGCGCCTATGTCTTTACCACTTCACCATATTTCTTTTCTCTTCATTTTTAATATATCTATTTATATATATATATATATATTTATATTTAGTCTTATATTAATATATATTTATATATATTGACATATATATATATTAACATATATATATTTATATTAAAAAATATATAGTGTTATATTAATATATATATATATAGTTTGATTTATATATATATATAGTTATATTAATATATATATATATTGTTATATTAATATATATATAATGATATATTAATATAGATATATATATATATATATTGAGTTATTGAATATAAATATATATTTATTTATTTATTTATTTTTATATTAATATATATTTATATTATGTGTCTTAAATACAATTAAAAAATATGCTTCGGTGTGTGTGTTTATAAATAAATAAATACATATATACAACACAAACACAAAGACACATTATATTTGTATTTATAAGTATAATTATACATATTTATATATATTTACAAATATTATTTATTAATATGTATATTAATATATATATAATATATTGGTAATATATATCAGTTTTTCAATACCAACACACAAAAATATTTATAGACAAACAGATATACACACATCATATAGGTATACAAATATTAATATTTTTTTATTTAAAATAAAATGGATATTATTTTTTTATTTAGATAAGGATTATATATTAGGAATTATACTTTATATGAATATATGATTAGTTGTTTATTTATAAAATTAAATTTTGATTGGTTTATATATAAAAAATATGTATATATTGTTATATAATTTATTATAATTAACAATACATTGTGAAAATAATTTCAAATACATATTATCAATATAAATGTAACCCCTCAGAATTAATTTAGTCCCCATTGAAAAGGGTCAAAAAGTCCCCCTTAAACGCGGCAGAAATTCCATCGAATGTTAACAAATCTGGGTATACGAAAAAAAAAACTAAGTTTTGGAGGCCTTCTAAGCCTTTTTAGCCATGGAAATTGTGACAGAAGGTTTCATTATATTATAACATGTAGAGCTCATCATAGACTACGATTTCATATATTGTATTGCTCAAATGGACACCCGGATCAAATGTTATGTCAGTTTGAAGTTTGAGTTACTTTTTAAACTTATTTTACATCTTTTATTATTTTTTTTGATTTTTTGTCTTTAAATTGTTTTTAAATGATTATTAGTCAATGGTAATTAGAAAAGTAAACATTATTAATTTTTTAAAATATGATATAACACATTCTAACAACTTCGAGTATATATTAATTGAAATTTGTTAGTTATACATATCTAAAATATATTGAAAAAATATATATTAAATTTATATCAATATAAATATTATTATATATCAATATATTGTTGTATATGAAATATAAAATACTTAAAATATAAAATATATTAGCACTATGAAAAAGGCCCGATAACCCCCCCCCCTTTATCAGTATTACTAAAAAAATCACTAATAAATGGGGCCCTTTTAACAGCAAAAAAAGCACTGACAAAGGTGGTGCATTTATAAGCACAAAAAAAAGCGCTGATAAAGGGTCACTTTTATCAATGATTTTTTAGTACTAATAAATGTGCCCTTTATCAGCATTTTTTTAGAACTATTAAAGGGTGGCGGTAGGGAAACACAGATTTGTGGTAGTGATTATATGTTTTCCATTATCACACAAGATAGATAATATATATAAGTTTATTTAATGAAATTATATGATATTTATCATATAAATATCATTTATTAATGTTAATGTAACAAATAACTTATTTTTATATAGATTACTGAATAATTGAAAAGTTAATCATTAATATGTACAACATTCAATCTCCATAATTGTAATGTAGCTCATATATCATAACCATAATTGATTGTTAAATTAAAAGTATAATTTATGTATATAAAATAATGATTATTTCATTTTTATTATTTAGGATTTTATCGGATAATGGCTCATTGGACTAAATTATTCATACCATTGTAATTTTATCATCATGAACCAATCATACCTAAAATGCACAATGTGGGCATACCTAATTACAATTATACATGTATCATTAAATGAAATTAAATTAATGATTTAAGGATAATATATTAATCCCTAAAAGTTTCTTATAATTTTGAATAAATTAAGGGTGTTTACAATAGTGGTATTTATAGACATAGATATAAACATTGAATTAGTGGTTGGGGATTATCTTATCATGTCTTCTTATTTGAATACATGCGATTTTAGTAACATATTTGTTATGATGATCACATAATACCATTTTAGATGTAATATAATTATTATAATTATATTAATATCATTTAATGTTTTATTAGATTTTATTATTTCATGGGTCATACAATTTGAATGTTATGAAAGCAATAAAGGTATTTTGTTACAATGTCATTTATTTTCATTATTTCTTATGATCAAGGTTTCATGGAGAGAAATGATATGTCTCTTATTTAACTAACCCCATTTTTTCATTTCCATTTTTTATTTCCCTATATTATATTTTTTATTTAATAGAAATATATTTATATACTGAAGACACTTTAAAAATGTTTAATGAAAATAAAATGCATTTCTCTATTTGGTTAAATTTTTTAATCCATGTATATGTTATCTAATTTTTTTTAAATTTTTTCATAATGATTTTATTTCATTATTTAAATTCAAATATTACCATTCATATATTTTTTTACCAAAAAAAAATAATCTTCTTGTTATTTTCTGAATGAGTTACTTTTTTCTTTTTAGAAAATTTGTATAATAGATGTTTCTTTTAATGTATAAATCAAGAAAAACAATTCCCACTATCATGAAAACTGAATTAAATAACTAATCCTTTATATTTTTACAAATTTATTTAAAATAAATTATTTCTGTATTACTTTTGAATTTTTTATTATTTTAAAGAGGTAGTTTTGTAAATTTATAATGATTTTTCCACAATAATGTTTTAATCATTTTATAGTATTTTTATTCATCTATGAAAAAAAAATTCTTTATTTATATATTCTAAATTATTTATATATTTCTCTTTAAAATATACCCATCTTATTATACTTTATATTTTTGGATTAATATATCCCTTAAGATCATTTTCCAAATCCATTCATTATGAAATAACCTTTGATTTTGACATGAGGTATGATTATGAAAATTATTTAATAACATGGGTAATATATATGTTTATACCACATGATATGTAACACCCCAAGATTTTATAAAAATAAATTGAAATGCGTTGATCATTTTTTTATGTAGATATTTCTAACGAGCCTTTTAACATAATTTTTTTTCCACTTCAATGTTTTGAATTTCATGAAACTTCCATCTACAATTGTGTTCATTATGTTTTTTGGAGTCTATAGGAACCATATTGTTTTTGGTGAATAGTAACATACCATTATGAATAGTAATATGAATAGTAATATGACCCTAATGAATTGTAAATTTTATTATTATTTTATTTTATTAAGAAGTTAATATAATAGCATCTAGGTTATTTTTTCTTTGTGATATTGAAGTAGTTACAGAATTAGAATTGTTAATTTATGAATTAAATATGATTTTATTTAAAACTTATATTAATAATATTTAGAAAATTATTTTCAAAAAAGGGAATTAATTTTTGAAATCTACACGTCGATAAATGGTTAGGGTGAATTTTTGGAATTTTTCTGAAACAGTTGATTTTTTGGTGAATAGTAAAAAAAATACCGTTTTTAGTTTCGGTGTGTTAATGACATCATTAATGATATAATAATGTTGTAAAAAATATGGTAGACTTGTGTATAGTTAAAAAATATGTGAGGTGTCCCAAGGGGCTTATACCAGGGGAAAATACCATGGGCAAGCGCATGGTTTTGTAAATACCACTCATGAGGTGTCCCTTGAAATTTATGAAAATAATCCCTCACTTTTCCTATAAATACCAACTCTTCCCATCATTGAATTCATTATCAATTCTCTATCAACTAATCTCTACCCTCCTTCCCTTCATATTAGTCCTCCCAAGGTTTCATCAATCCCCCATGGTCCCAACCATAATGTTCTAAGGGTTACTCTACAAGGTAAGAAAATTCTCAATTTCTTTCTTTTTTCCATTCACGTTCTCTTTTATATGGTATAATTTTCATGTTTCCATACCATGTTCATGTTTATTTATCATTATTGATATTCTCTATATGATGATTTCTTTCTGGAAGGGTGACCCTTGTCCCCTCTCGTTTTATCATTTTCTAAAACCATGTTGCATAGTCGTTAGGCTGCCGAATTGGTTTAAGCAATTTTCACAATAATTCTTTTATTTTGAGTTCTTTCCTTATTCTTTCATAATATCACCTTACCCAATAGGAATTAAATCTCCAGAAGTAATTTATATTCTCTATTTTATCATGTTTATGAAAAATTACTCATCATTATTTATCTCCTCTCCCACTAATTTAAAGAATAGTAACATTGTCTCTTTATGTCGAATTATCGGCATTGTAGACAATGTAATTTCAATTTCCATTATCTATTTAAATTCTGGTCATGAAACCATTTATATGGTTTCCCCAGGTTATAATATATGTTTTCCGACTCACCCATTGTTCTGTTATCCTTTTTTACTCATCGTTCTAATTTATAAGACAAAACGTGGTTGATATTATCAAATCACCACTAAAATGATCTAAAAAAACATCATTAATTTTATATCGTATGAATCATACTCATGTAAGAATTAAAAATGATGAATTGAATAATTTTTATTGCAAGATATAATTAAATACTACTCCATTCTAATTCTGTTGTTTCACTTATAATCAACAATAATGTCAATCCTGAACCAATCATAGAAATCATGATATGAACTCCCCCAAAAATAGTGCAAAAGGAAAAATACTAACAATTAAGGGTGAAATGATGTTTTGAAATGATCATATAAGTGGTTAAAAATGGAAATGTTTCTGTAAAATATTAATATCACCATTTTAAGATTTATACATGAGGTTTAAACATTTTTTAAGTAAGGCAAACCCGAGGTAAGGGAATTCTTCACCCGATTTCTATTCTTCGGGTTAACCATCTACTTCATTATTTATGTGCTATTTAAATTGTTTGTATGATGAGTTATGGTTATATTATCCTTTATAATGTTTATTTATAGTATATATACATACTTAATCAATTATATTATGTCTCTCTGAAATTGTATGATATTTATAAGGGGATTTTCTTAAAAAAATCCTCTTTTAAAATTCAGTTTTACAAAATTCCAAAGTAATGTTTTTATGGAATTATTCATATTGTATGATTATGTTTTGGTTATTCTGAATTATTTATGATAAAGGTTGGGAACTATATCTCCCTCCAATTCATTTGGTATGATTAAGTTGGAGGTCGGTCGTATGGTTACTTAAAGTGTAACTGCGATGGTTACCCAATGTATGGTTGCCGTGAGGATTACAAATTATAAGGTATCCAAAAATGGTTAAATGATTATTTATGTAATCCCCCAAGATACCTTTATGATTATATTTTTTTCTCATGTTTTGTGTGGATCCTATGTAAATATCATGTTACACAAAGTAAGTATATATGGGTGACAAGAATGTCTTTTGAAAATGCGTTTATATGTTATGAGTATTCATGGACTCATGTGACTGTTCCTTCATTTCCATCCCTTAATAAGATTTTGTTCTCATCCCATGTTTTTAAAAGATTTTTCATCGGTTACTGGATGTTTAATACAAGGAAGTGATACATGTTAAATGTTTATGAATTTTCAAGGATTCTTTTTTATGGTTTAATGTATTATATTTTAAAGAAAATGGAAACTATTTTTATGGTATCCACTCAGTAATAATGTCTAATGTCATGAATGTATTGTACTAATTTTATAAAGATCTAAACATGAAAATATATTCAAGGTAAAAGGAATTTTTTCTTGACTAAATTCAAGATTATGCATCTAATAAGGTCGGGTCCTTATAGTTGGTATCAGAGGATGGTTTAGATAACTTTTGTTGTTAGGGTGATGTTAATAGAATAACATAAATGATTTTTACTCTATGTTTAATTTGAAATGTTATATAATTTAATGATTACCATGTTGCTTTATCTAAGACATGTTTGTTCAGAATGGTTTCCGTAGAAGGAACAAGGAAACTGAAGAGGAGAGGCACTGACAGAATGACATCCTTCAGGAACTACAGCCCGGAATGGTAGGGATTGGACCTAAGCAGTTTGTGACAGTAATGGCTCATCTAATGCCGACAATAAATGGTGGTGGAATACATGCAAGATAACCAATAAAGGTACCAAAAAAGAACATGACAGTAGTGGAAGATTTTATGATACAACATCCTCTTCCATTCAATGGATCTTCTGACCTAGTTGTATCTGAAGGATTGATCAAATCCCATGAAAAGATATTCGATGTTACGGGATGTTCAGACAATAAAAAGGTAAGTATTTCCATTTATCTTTTTGAAGGGGAAGCTGATTAGTGGTAGTTACTGGTGAGTAATATCAGGGGTAGATATGATATTGATGCCTTATATTGGTATTAATTAAAAAGTCTTTTCCTTGAAAAACATTTTCCTAAGGTGGTACGACATAGAATGGTGAAGAAATTCCATGAATTGAAAGATATGGAGGAAGATTTAGTGGTAGTGTATGAAGAGAACATCAGCCGACTGGCGAGGTATGCACCAAATATTATTCTGGATCTTGATAGCAAAATCAACTGCTTTTACTCAGGACTGAAGCCATGGTATCGAAGGGCGTTGGCCTCCCATGAATTCAAATGTTATGAGAAATATGTCCGATGTGTTGAGAGGGTAGAGATGGCATTTTATGATGGTCATGTTCATTTTGGAAACAAAGAGAAGAAGAGGACCAGTTGGAATGAAATAGATAAGAATCCATCAATGAAATCTAATAGTAAGAAAATCCAACTTCCATTTTATGAATAATGTGGAAAGAAAAAATAGGGGGAATGTCTTAGAAAAACTGATAAGTGTTTTAAATGTTGTAAGTTTGGACATATGGCCCAAGATTACACTGAAAATTACATTAAGAATAATGCTGATAAGTAAATTATAAAGTGTTTTAAATGTGGTGAAATGGGTCACTATGAAAATGTCTGCCCAATGATAGATCTGAATGATGAAACGAAGCCATACTAAAAGAAGAAAGGTGTAGTGAGATATTTTTTGACTATGTTAGTATATGTTGGGCCATCCAATTATGTTGTATCAGGTACATTTTTTGTTCACTCAGATATTGCTAAAGTTTTTTTTTTGATATGGGGTATACACATTCCTTCATCTCTGTGAAATTTTATGGTAAATTTGAAATATCACCTCAACAAATGAGAGTCGAACTTGTTGTTAAAACACCAGGGGAAAATGTTATAAAAAAGAGAAATTATAATAATCATTATATTGTGGTCTTTGGAAAGTCATTACCTACAAAATTGGTTGTTTTACCCTTAATCGAGCTTGATATTATTCTGGGGATGGACTGGCTTTCTGATTATCATGCTAAGATTGAATGTATAGCTAAAGAAGTTGTTTTTCAGAAATAGTTTCACTTTGTATACAAAAATAAACCCATACAATTGATAAAATATCATGAAGCTGACAAATTATTGATATATGTAAATGAAATTTATCATTCTCATATTGTTGAAATCATGGGAACTATACAAATTATTGATGTTCCAGTGGTAAATTAATAACTTGATGTTTTTTCGGATGAGTTACATGTTTTCAATCCTGATCAAGAAGTTGAATTCAAAATTGACTATGTTCCTCATGCTAAGACAATTTCAAAACCCCCATATCATATGGCTCTAATAGAACTTCTTTAATTGAAAAATCAGTTGCATTATTTGCTTGAAAAAGGCTTTATTCGTCCTAGCACTTAACCATGGGGATCCCCAGTTCTGTTTGTTAAAAAGAAAGATGGATCCATGAGACTTTGCATTGATTATAGTGCTTTGAATAACATCACTGTTATAATCATATATCCTTTGCCTCATATTGATGAATTTTTTGATCAGCTTCAGGGAGCTTAGTACTTTTCCAATATTGACTTGAGATCCAGATACCATCAGTTGAAGGTGAAGGAAGATGACATTCTGAAAATAACCTTTTGTATAGATATGGGAATTATGAATCTGTTGTTATGACATTAGGAATAATTAATGAAACTACTGTATTCATGAATCTTATGAATAGAGTATTTCATGAGTTCTTGGATAAGTTTGTGGTTGTATTTATTGATAACATTCTTTTATTTTCTAATAATAAAGGGGAGCATGAAAAACATCTAAATGTTGTTTTACAAACAATAAAAGAAAATAAACTATATGGAAAATTCAGCACATGTGATTTTTGGTTGCAACATATTTCTTTTCTTGGGAACATAGTAAATAATGATTGAATAATAGTTGATCCTGCAAAAACAAACGTAGTTTGTGAATGTCCAAGACCAAAAAATGTTATAGAGATTCGTAGTTTTTGGGCTTAGAATGTTTTTACCGACGGGTTGTTAAGAACATTATATGGTTAACTCGCCTGATAACTATGTAAACACAGAAATGAGATAAATTCTTTTGGACAGAGGAATGTGATGTTTGTTTTCAGGAACTGAAAAAGAGATTGGTGAATGCTCCAGTTTTGGCCTTACATCCCGAAATGGTGAGTTTTTCATTTACAGTGATGCTTCTTTGAATGGAATTGGTTCTGTTTTGATGTATAATGATCAGGTAATTTCCTATGCTTCGTGGAAACTTAAACCTCATGACCTAAATTTTCCCACACATGATTTGGAATTTTCAGTTGTGGTTATTGCTTTGAAAATATGGAGGAATCATCTATATAGAACCCAATGCCAAATATATAATGGCCATTAAATTCAAATATATATATTCACTCAGAAGGAATTGAACATGAGGCAGAGAAGATGGTTATAACTGATAAAGGATTATTACTCCATGATCAATTACCATCCTGGGAAGGAAAACAAAGTGGCAGATTCCTTATGTCAAAAATATCATGAATCATTAACCATGCTACGTTTGGAATGTGATCCCTTGATTCATGATTTGATGAATTGTTTCATAGATTTTGTTGGTGTAGGGAATAAATCTGTTTTCATTCAGGTTTCAGTGCAGTATTTGTTGTTAGACAGAATTAAGCAAGCGCAGAAAGAGGAGGGTGAGCTACAAAAAAAGGTAGAATTGGATTAAATAGGTATGTTTCTAGAATTTAATCATGATCAATATTGTGTTTTAAGATCTGTAAAAAAAATTTCTCTGCCTTTTGATTCCCAGTTGAATAAATAATTGTTGTGTGAAGCTCATAGTTCTCGATTTTCTGTTCATCCTGGTAGTACTAAGATGTATACAAACCTTAGGGAGTATTATTGGTGGGATGGAATGACAAAAGATATTGTTGATTTTACCATGATATGTTTGACATTTAAACATGTTAAATCAGGGTGAAAATTACCAAAGGGGATGCTTCAGCCATTTCCAGTGCCAGGGTGGAGATGGGAGAATGTATCCATGGACATCGTGGTGTGACTATTAATGTCTTCTCGAGGTAACAATGTGATTTGGTTCATTGTTGATCAGCTTACAAAATATACACATATTCTTTCTATTTGATATATAGTGTATATGGATAAGCTTTCTAGATTATACCTCAAAATGATTGTCATGTTACATGGAGTCCCTCTTTCTATAGTTTCTGACCGAGATCCCAGGTTCACTTATAACTTTTTGAAGGGAATTCAGATGTTTTTTGGCATAGAGTTAAATTTCAGTACAACAATTCATCCATAATCAGATGGGAAGTCAGAACGAACTATTCAATCTTTGGAGGATATGTTTCGAGTTTGTTCAATGGACTATCAGAGAAGTTGGGATCAACATCTTTATTTAGTTGAGTTTTCTTATAATAACAGTTTCATTCCATTATTTAGATGGCTCCATTTGAGGCCTTGTATGGGAAGCGGTGTCGGACACCAACATTTTGGGATGAAGGTGGTGAATGAATGTTTATGGGGCCATAATTAGTAGAAGAAGTGGCTGAGAAAGTGAGGATGATCCAGCAGCACATGAGGACTGCTCTGAGTTGGCTGAAAATTTATGCCGATAATAGAAGGAAAGACTTCTATTTCGAGGTAGGTGACCATGTATTACTTAAAATATCTCCTTGTAAAAGTGTGATGCGTTTCGGTAAGAAAGGGAAGCTAAGTCCATGGTTCATCTCTCCATTTGAAATCTTAGAGAAATTTGGAACAGTTGTATACCAAGTAGCTTTTCCTCCGAGTTTGTTTCAGGTACACAATTTTTTTCATGTTTCAATGTTGAGAAAGTATGTGCCGGATTCATCACATGTGTTGAGCCGATAAGTAGTTCAGCTTGAAGATAACCTTTCTTATGAAGAGAAACTAGTTCAGATTTTTGATCGAAGGGAACGGGTATTGCAGAATAAGGTAATCCACCAGGTAATGGTTTTTTGGAGAAACCACATGGTTGAAGAAGCAACATGGGAGTTTGAAAATTCTACGAGAGAAAAATACCCTCAGTTGTTTAATAAGTAAACTATATTTCTAGGATGTAATTTCAAGAATTTGGGGATAATGTAACACCCCATGTTTTTCTAAAAATAAATAGAAATTCATGGAACTTTGTTTTAAGTAGATATTTATTACTAGCCTTTTAACATAATTTTTTTCCACTTCTATATTTTGAATTTCAAGAAACTGCCATCTACAATTGTGTTTAGTTTGTTATTTGGAGCCTATTAGAGCCAACTTGTTTTTTGGTGAATAATAACATATCCTTAAGAAAAGTAATATGAATAGTAATATGAACCTAATGAATAGTGAATTTTATTATTATTTTATTTTATTATGGTTTTAATATAATAGCATATAGGTTAATTTTTCTTTGTGATATAGAAGTAGTTATATAATTAGAATTGTTAACTTTTGAATTAAGTATGATTTTATTTAAAAATTAAATTAATAATTTTCAGAAAATTATTTTCAAAAAATGGACTTCATTTTTGAAAAATATACGTCGATAAATGATTAGTGTGAATTTTGGAAATATTTCTGAAATAGTTGATTTTTTGGTGAATAGTAAAATTTACAATTTTTAGTTTCAGTGTGTTAATGACATCATTTATGATATAATAATGATGTCATAAATCTGGTCGACATGTGTATAGTTAAATTATATGTGAGGTGTACCAAGTGGCTTATACCATGGGAAATCCCATGGTTTTGTAAATACCACTCATGAGGTGCCCCTTGAAAATTATTAAAATTATCCCTCACTTATCATATAAATACAAACTCTTCCCTTCCAAGAATTAATTCCCAATTCTATCTCAATGAAGCTCTGTCCTCCATTCCTTCACAGTAGTCCTCCCAAGGTTTTTCGAGCCCCCATGGTCCCATCCTTCATGTTGTAAGGGTTACTCTACAAGGTAAGAAAATTCTCAATTTCATTCTTTTTCCTTTCAAGTTCCCTTTTATGTGGTATAATTTTCTAGTTTACATATAATGTCATTATTTATTTATTATTCTACATATTCTATATATAATGATTCCTTTTTGGATTGGTGACCCTTGTCCCTCCTCTTTTTAATAATTTTCTAAAACCATGTTGCGTAGCCGTTAGGCTGCCGAATTTTTTAAGTGATTTTCACAATTATTCTTTTATTTTGAGTTCTTTCATTATTAATTCTTAATATATCCCTATATAAGAGGCATGAAATATCCAGAAATGATGTATATTATATTTTTTATCTTGTTTAAGGAAAATTACTCATCATTATTCTTCTCCTCTCCCACATATTTATATATTAAAAACATTGTCTGTTTCTGTTGAATTATCGACATTGTGGACAATGTGATTTCAATTTCCATTAATTATTTCAAGTATGGTCATGAAACCATTTATATGGTTGATCCATATTATAATTTATGTTTTATGACTCTCCCATGGTTTTGGAATTCTTTTGTACTCATCATTCTAATTTATAAGACAAAATGGGGTTGTTATTATCAAATAACCACAAAAATGGTCGAAACAAACATCATTTTTGTTCTAACTTATGAATCATCATCATGTAAGAATTAAAAATAATGAATTGAATAATTTCTATTACTGGATATATGTAAATACTACTTCATTTTAATTATGGATTTTCATATCCAATCGACAAGAATGTCCATCATGAACCAATCATGGAAATCATGTTAAGAAATCACCCAAAAATAGTGGAAATGGAAAAATACAAAAATTCAGGGTGAAATGATTTAATGAAATTATGATATAAGATGTTATAAAAATAAAAAATTTTCTGTAAAAAAATTAATAACACCCTTTTAACCATTATACAAGAGGTTTAAACAGGTTTGAAGTAAGACAAACCCAAGGTAAAGGAATTCTTAACCTGATTTCCATTCTTTGGTCTAACCATCTACTTCATTATTTATGTGCAATTTAAATGTTTTTTATGATGAGTTATGGTTATATTATCTTTTATTATGTGTATATATGTTATATATACATAATCCATCCACTCTATTAAGTCTCTCTTAAATTGTATGATAGTTATAAGGGACTTTTCTTTAAAAAATCCTCTTTTAAAATCCGGTTTTACGAAATTCCAAAGTTATGTTTTTATGGAATTGTTCACGTTTTATGATTATGTTTTGGTTCTTGGGAATTATATATGATGAAGGTTGGGACCTACATCTCCCTCCAATTTATTGGTTATGATTATGTTGGAGGTTGGTCGTATGGTTACTCCAAGTGCAACTGCGATGGTTACACAACATAAGGTAGACATGAGGGTTAGAAATTATAAATTAGCCAAAAATGGATACAAGATTATGTCAGTAATTCCCCATGGTACCTTCATGATTAAATTAATGTTCTCATGTCTTGTGTGGATCCTATGTAATTATAATGTTACACAAAGTAAGTATATATGGGTGACAAGAATGTCTTTTGAAAATGCTTTCATACGATATGTGTATTAATAGATCAATGTGATCTTTCCGTATTTTCCATCACTTACTGAGCTTTTGTTCTCATCCCAAGTTTGTAAATTATTTTACACAGATTAATGGATGTGTAATACATGGAAGGAAGACATGTTAAATGTTGAAGAATTTTCAAGGAGTCTTGTTTTATGTTTTAATGTTTGATATTTTGAAAAAAATGGAAACACTTTTTAATGTGTCCACTCTGTAATAATGTGTAATGTCAGGAATGTATTGTCCTTATTTTATAATGTTCTAAACCTGAAAATATATTCAATGTAAAAGGAATTGTTTTCTTGGTTAAATTCAATATTGTGTATGTAATAAGGATCAATACTTATATGATTTATTTATTTATTGTGTCCCAAAATTCATTTACATGTTATTATTGTCTCAAATAGATAATTTTCTAATTTAGTAGGTAATTGTTTTTTCATGAATCATTATTTATGGGATTTAGGAGAAAAACAAAATCTTTATGTTAATTTTTCAGTGATGTGATGTTTCCTTATAAGTTATACATGACATGTAATTATTCCATGTAACATATTTTGGGCATATTATTAATTTTATGAAACATTATGATATAATATTATTTATTTTATACTCTCATCTGATTAGTTATAATATTTTTATTTTATATTATAATTTTGTAACATTGAATCATAGTCATGCCTTCATATAATCTTAATTACATTAAATAAATTATTATACCACACATTATTATATTTTAATTTTTCATGGATATGAAATAATGCTTTGAATCTGATTTGACTAAGATGGTTTCTAGTTATTAGGAAATAAGTAGAGAAGATGCCTAATTTTTTATAGAACTAATGTTTATGTTTTTTTTCTGTTTCCAATGAAACAAAACATACATAAATATAGATTAAATCATCAATTTTTATGATTAAAATATATTCTATAAGAAGATATATCAATGTTTTAATATTTTGGGTGTTTGTGGGTTTTACTACAATAGTGTATATCAATATTTGGAAAATAGTGTTATAAAATTGGTAATTTCCATAGGGTTAAGACTATGTATTGGATAATATCAGAACATTTTTATTAAGATAGTAATTATGTTTTTAAAATTGGAAAACATCGATTTTTTGATATTAAAATTTAATGTGGTTTTGTAATATAATAATCATGGGATAATAATCCTAAACAGAATTGGGTGAGTATACCATGTCTATATTTTGGGTTGAATAGGGAATATGCCCTTATTGTGCAACAATTTTGATACTCATAGGGGATTTTATTGATTTAATTCACATTGTCATTACGTTCCATCATGAATGATTTTAATAGATGATGATAATTTTTGAAAAATATAATATTTAATGTTTCATATATTAAAAAAATGTAGCATTAGTCAGATATCAAAAAATTTAGTTTTTAGGATTATGATTATTATGTATCACACACTGATTTTGGTTTTAGATAATGTATGGACCCATGAGAAATGATGTCAAAACGGAATGTGATGGAACATATGGTTATTATTTTAAAAAATATTAGTTTATGACTGATGTAAAATACATTAATATTACTCATAATCAGTTATCATGATATAATACTAATAACCTGCACCATCACCGACCCTCGAGCAGACCAAATAAGGGATGGTTGGACTGTCCTATGTGCTCATGATATTTATACCGTGGAAGAATGAAGGATAAATTTCCACCATTTTATAACTGTGGAATTTGAAACTAAATATAATGCATCAGTTAAGAAGAAAATAATTTATTTGTGGAAAATAAAGCAATATTGAAACAACATAATAATGACAACTGATGAGTACAATGTGGAGAATCATATGTCATCCAATAAATCTATTTATATATTTTTTTGTTTAATTATTTTGGAACCAATTAATTATCTGATCGAATTCCCTCTTCTAAATGTAAACTCATACAATAAGGCAATAACTATGTTATAACAATCACTAATGTGAATGTATTGAGGTTTTTTTATATATCATTATTAATTAATTATGTTGTTGAAGGGTGATATCAATGATATTCTGGATATAGTAATCAAGAAAAATCAATTTATTGTTCCAATTTTTTTTTAATATGGGGATTTATGGAACTTATTAAGTAGTTTGAGGTTTTAGTTGAGGAATTAAGATAGTATTAATATATGTTTTCATGTGGGGTTTAAGTAGTATATATTGATACAATATTGAGTTTATAAGTATATGTTTGATCAAATTTTAATGTAATAGGTAACCCTTTTGAGGTTTCATGTGATATGATTTTGTGTATGTTAGTGATATTTTGGGAGACATTTTTTTGAGTCGATATATATTTAACCCATATGTATAACATGGAAAATTATTTTGTAAGAATGAAATAGAAAATTTAGAGACATAAGTCGAAATGTATGTGATATCATTTGATGATAATAAATTAATTAATTTTGATGTTATTCTGTTTATTTGGGATATAATTCTATTTATTTATGGAAATTATTATCAAGACTTAGAGATTAAATGATTAGAGTAGAGACATTTTTCATATAATATTATAAGAATTATTAATCTTATTTAGAGATAAATGATAAATTTATCATGGAATAATTATTGATAAAATTATTCAAGTCTTTAGTATTCAATATTTGTGTAGAAAATTTTGATGATTTTAATCATTACATATTTTTTAAATCATTTATTAAATGGTGGTTATTTACATTGAATTTTAGAGATTAATATATTAATTCTCTAAGTGAATTATTTTTAATTAGGGAATATTATTTTACCTTATGATAAACATTATTGTTTTTTAAATTTTTAATGATTGGAGAAATATTTTTTTATCATGTTTAAGATTTTAGACCTATTGGAAGATAGTTTTTGTGCTTCAGGAATGTAAAAAACTTGTTTAATTATAATCATTTGGATAAGAGGTAATTTCTATGTGGAAATTGAATAATTGTTGAAGGTATACATATTAAGAAAGTATATTTCCATTTTTTATAGATATTAAATTAATTATTCAACTATAGGAAATGGTTCAGGATGTAATTTTTTTTCTCGATTACTATTATTTCTAATGAATTGATGTCATTTTTCTCACAACTTTGATTAATGTTTTTTTGGAAGATAAAATTATCTAGATCATTAATATTACTATGTAAATTTGATAAAATTATTAGTTAAATATGACTACTATATCTAGGTATCTAGATTGCAATGTAATAATAGAATTATCTAATTTATGAAAAATAAATAAAAATATTATACTCAGATTAAAATTTCATGATTTATTATTATTAAATAAAAACTCTGTTTTTAGTGAAGATGTTTTATTCTTAAAAATGATTTTTCTTCAATATTTTTTTACACATAGAGAATGACTATAATAATTAATTTTTCTAAATTTATAATTCGAATTTGATAAAAAAACACTTCATTTTTTAAATTATCATTTAAAAATGATCTTAGAAGAAATTGGTACGATTTATCTAAATAGATTTTTATTCAATTAAAATTGAAAATTTCTTATTTTTCTTAATAATTCAATTTTCTATTAAATAATATATAAAAATATATTTTAAATTGATTTTTTATTAAATTTTATTAATTATAGTATATTAACAATGACCAAATATTGTTCTTATAATGAATCATATATATGAATTTAGTATATTTTTTTTCATATTTAAAAATGTGATTTTAAAAAAAATGTTGTTCATCATGTTTTTTGGGGATAATTGTACATTATATTTTACCATATATATTAATTTAATATTGAAAAAAGGAGACAATATTGTGAATAATGTTCTCAATTTTTAGTTATTCTGCTCAAATATTTTTTGATATGAATAATAACCACTGTAAATAATTCTCACCATGATATTGGAAAATTAGGTAAATTCAGTGTCAAAATAATGTCATAAGGAATTTAAATTAACCCTAACCATTTCATTATTTTTATTTGAGGAATATATTTGTCGATTATTATCTAATATTCAAATATATTAAAAAAAATTAATTTATACATGTTTTTTAAATTTATAAAATTTTATTTAAAAAATTGTTAAGAATGTCATTCTCTTTGTCTTAGTATCATTAAATTGTCGACATAATGAAAAAACAATTGAATGACTATTTTTAAACATTAATATAAAAATTGAATTATTTTATTTTTTATCTTTTAATTTTATTTTTTATTTTTATTTGATAAATAACTGACATTAATACTTACTCAATATTGACATGATATTTATTCAATTAATAGATAAATTCAATAAATTATTTTAAAAATGATAACAGTAATATTAATTTAAATTATTATTATCTTACGTGGAATATATATATATAAATAAATTATATTCAAATTTTTATGGATTATATTCATATTACATAAATTTATTGGTATTTTATATTATCAATATAAATTAATTATTCCAAAACTGAGATTAATGATATTTTATAAAAAAATTAGTTTTTTAATAATTTTTTTTAGAGCCCTTATATTCAGCCAATATATTCAGATATGGAAAAAATATCAATCATTTTCTATTTATTTCATAATTTCCATTCTATAGTATCTATGATGACCCTATATTATTAAAAACCGTGATAACACAGAAATTCTCAAAAAGTGTTAAAGGGGGTAAAAACAAATACATCATTATAAAAAATGAATCTAAACTTAATTTTTTTTAATTTTATTGTATTATTTGTACTATTAATCATAAACTCATTAAATTATATCATAATAGATCATTTTTTAAATAAAAAAATATTTATATTAATTAAATACCTTTAAAATTTACATGAATGCCCCCCTCTTATAGAAAGGAACCCCTCTCTACTTTTCATCACACCTAACAAATCCTTTTATGTTATCTAATTCCAATCCAATTGTCTCCCAATTTCCCACTACACATTCTAGAGGCCTTATATTAGGTTTTATACCAGCCTTATAAGTTTTAATGTATAATGTAAGGGACATTATTTAAAGTTATTTTATTGTAATTAATAGAATATTTTTGTTTTATTTCTTCTTATAACACCTTAAAATATTATTAAAATAGGATTATAATATAAAATTAGTATCCCATACATAATAATATGTTATTATTCTTGTTAAATAACCAAAATACTTGTCGTCTTCCATCAAATGAGAAACAAAACCATTGTACAAGTGTATGCTAATCTATGACCTCATGAACCAATTTAAATCATTTTCCATCACCCTATATCAATATTATTTAGGATGATTTATTTGATTTATATATTTTATTAATAAAAAATTTATCATTCTGAAAAATTAATATATAATATATTTTCTTACCTTTCCATTATTTAAAAAATGATAACATTATTTTTGTGTACTTGTGGATTACCTCCTCCCTGAATGGATGTGAATCATTTTTCGTGACCTCACAGCATGGATATTATATACAATTTTATTTAATAATATTATATTTTATTTATGATACAATGATAAATATATTATCATTCAATAATAAAAAGTCACTTTTATAACCATATTTTACAAATAGAAATGTTACTCATGAGTACGTAAATGTTATTTTCCCCAAGAGTTTAAGGATGATAATGATTACTTTCAAAATTATAATTTATTTACATAATAGATAAGTATGTAATTATTATTATTATTATTATTATTTATATGATGGAATCATTAACCCTTTGACAAATTTCATCGTATCGATTCATTTTTAAAATAATGAACAAATTGTCCACAAAGCATATGTTGTTGACTTAAATTATGAATTATCAAAATGTGTAATTAAAATAAATAAAATATATGATTTAAATATAAGGGATATAATTTTTAAACGTTTATTATGTAATATAATAATTTATATAAGTTTATTATTAATGTGTTGGAGGACATACATAGAAATTAATGACTCAAGGTAAGGGTTTATCATTACAAATTGTCATCATTGGGAAATATGTGATGTTTTGTATAGATTATTGTTTATGAGGTCTGTATACCACCATTAGACATGTTATACTATAATTAACCTTATGTTCATGATATTTAGGCATTCATTTGAATTTATTCTCTCATGGGTATTATGATTGAAATGATACCAATGTGGTAAAGGATATAACATACTATCTTATTTCTTGTGGAAATTATGTTTTTTTCAGATTTCCTTGGTGTTAGGATCCTATGTACTTATTTTAATGAACCCATTATCATTAATTATATTATTATTATTTATGGAGACTATATTATTTCTTTTACAATTTACAATCATAAAGAACTCAATATATCAAAATAATGTTTTTGATGAAATTCATTATTATTTCATTCATTGGTTGAATATCATATTACTAATATATCTATGGTTTATTAAAATGTTTTCAAAAACATTTTTACTACTCTAATATAGTTTTTTAAATCCATTAATTTTCGTTAATATATAATTTCTTTAAATGAATCTTCTTTTTATTTTCAGAGTGGGAAACTATTAAATATTTAATGAAAATCTAAAAATGGTCATTATTCTATTATATTTGGTATAAAAATTATTCTCTACAATTATATTAAATTAATTATTTATATATTCATTAATAGGATTCCAAATTTCTTTTTCGAATGAAATTATGTCTATAATATTTCTGGAAATTTTTTATATTTGGAATATGTAATTTCAAAATGGAAAATTTATTTTCCTCAAGATTTTTTTTAGTATTTTATAGTATTCTTATTCATCGACAACAAAACCCAGTAATTATGTTGATTAATTTAAAATTGTATATATATATATCTAGAAAATATACCAATATTACTATAATGATATGGACCTAATGATTACATAATCTTGTTAATTCAATAAGAATATGCATATTAGGTTCCCAAATATAATATCAGCAATGAGTCTTAGATAATTAGGTCATTAAACATACATTAAATATCATAAAAATAAAAAGTGAATACTAATAAAATAGTAACCATTTTTTTAAATTAAAGTATTTTTTTAATATTATATTATTTATTCAAAAAAAGGCCTTGAAAGTGTTGGGTGGAAGTTGTGTGGATGAAGACCTCAGACTACAATATTTTAAGGATGATATCGAGAAAATTATGGGAAGCCTTCAGGAGGCCTGTGATGAGTACACGGTTTCTTATTTGGTGGATTAGAAGAACCATTTAGCTGAAAAACTTCCTTAAATTTAGAAGATTTGTAGACACAAATCCATTTTACCATGTCATAAAGAAAGGGAATAAAAAAAGAGAATATTTTCAAGCTTGTTTGAAGAAAAGAATTAAGGATAAGAAGATAAATATCAGACATGATTATGGAATGTTTACTTCCAACCTTCAAGTAGCAGGGATTATTTTTATTAATCATTTTACAGAGCTTATTGAAAGATAAAATAACATCCATTGAGATTAGTATAGAAAGGGTAGTGATGGGATGGATTTCATAGAATGTAAACCTCGACTATTAAAGGATAATAAAATAAGTTATCTGGAAAACATGCCTAGAGGAGATGAAATCAAAGAAACAGTTATCGTAATGAAAAAGGAATGTTCACCTGGACCTGATGGTTTTACCAAGGAATTTTATTTTGAGTCATGGGATATTGTTGGATAGAAGGTTAAGGGGGCGGTCTGGGATTTCTTTAGAGGAGGAGAACTCAATAGAGCTTCTTCAACATTAAGGGTAGTTTTTTTCCCAAGGTCAAAGATACCAATTAAATTTATCAGTACAAACCAATATTTTTTCTACAACATTGTTTACAAGATCCTCACCAACCATTTAAAAAAAAGAATCAACATGGTAAAATTCAATATTGTTTCTAAAGAACAACACACTGATTTGTGCAAGGTAGAGGCATCAGTGAAGTTATCGGTATTGTGAGAGAAATGGTGGAGAATATAAATAAACAATGGACAGATCCAATGCTATGGTGAATGTTCATATGTATAATGCATATGATAGACATGAATGGTGATTTTTGAGAGTAATGAGGAAACATGGACTTCATGAATTGTTCTATGATCTGTTTTTAAGGTGATGATATTCTCAATGGATTACAATTATTTTCATGAGAAAGGATTCAGTTTCTTCAAAATAATTCAAAGTGTGACAGAAGGAGATCCATTATCTCTTAGTATATTCATTTTGGTCCCGGAGGCACTTTTATCAACATTCACATGGGGTAGGATGATGGAAATACTATTCTTTTCAAGAAAAAATCATGGGATAGTTTGGTTTCTCATCTCATGTTTTCTAATGACGTGATTTTCTTCATTAATAGAAGGATATGATCATTGGATGGCCTTACTAATATTATGTTGAACTATGGCATGTTGAGAGGGAAACAAGTCAACATTGGGAAACATAATTTTTTTTATTTACAATAAATGGTTTTGAAGGCATAAAAGGGACATTTTGGAAAGGCTGGGGATGAAACAGTGTCAATTTCCCATTATCAATCACGTTTCCCCAATTTCCTACAGAAAAACAAAGAATTGTCTATTTGATGACATCATGAATATGATCATGGCGCAGATATGTAACTAGAAACATAAATTCATTTCCTTTGGTAGGAGGATAACGTTGATCAATATTATTTTTCCATCGATTCCAATACATGTACTATGAATTATCAAACACCCCAATGGTATGATCATCAAGATAGAATGTATCGTGAATTCTTTTCTATGGGATGCAAATCAGTTCAGATGATGTCCTGGGGCATTATGGAAGCAGTTATCCAAACCAACTGAGGAGGGTTGTATTGGATTGTAAAGTGTGGTTTAAAGAATGAATGCCATCCAGGCTCGATAGGCGTGGGAGGTGATTTATGGAACATCATTATGTGAAACGTTCATTAAAATAGGTTTTGGGATGACTGGATGGACTGGGCTGATTGCTACATCAGAATGTATAATCTTGGTCGATGCATGAGTGATCATCTAAAGGTCGTGTAGGAACATGAATGATGGATTATTTTATGGGGAGACATCAACCTATGGACAAAAAATGGGGATGGAAAGGATATATATTTTACAGGATTTCTGGCACAAAAAATCACATTCAAAGAGGCTACAAGGTATCCATCCTTTCTGAATTAAATTTTAAATGCTGAGCAGAAGGAGGATTACAAGTCCATTAGGCTGGTGGAAGAACTAGATCAGTGTGTGTTTGTGGGATCTAGATCATGAAGGTTCTGTGGACATGACAACAAGAACCTGACACATGGGAATGACAGTGGCGATGAGTGGAATTGCAAACATAGGTGTAAACAAATTCATGTAAAATTAATCTTTCTAGGATTGAGAATTAGATATCAGGCCATTCATATGGATGATAACATTCAGAATAAGGGATTGTCTCTGGCATCTCATTTCTAGTGTTTTATATATCCTCAAAATGAATAAGTTGAACCTGTATTTTTTACGGGGGAATGGGAGAGAGCGATATAGGACTTCTTGAGGCTATGTATGTACTATTTTTGGCGTTGGGTATCACTTAAAAACATTCTATAGGATTGGATTATTGGTTCTGGAAAGGCGAAGGATGAAATCAAAGTTTATGGTATAATTTTTTCGGTGGTATGTTGGACAATATGAAAAGAAATTAACGAGTCTAGAGATGGTATTAAACGATCTAAAGTTATTATTATGATGCGGGTTAAACTATTGGTGGTGGAGATGGGTGCACTCATTAACGTTGGAAAGAATTGGTTCTATTACGAATTTGATTCCATGTGTTTGAAATCATAGAGGTGCATGGATTCAGTAGGGGCGATGGGTACACTGTAATTCTCCTCTTTCAAGTATTAAATTGAATGTGGATGGATCCTATATGGATGGTGTTATGAGGGGAGCAACCTCATAAGGTATAGAAGTGGATCTATTATCCATTCCTAATGTTTTAATTATGATGCATGAAGGTCGATTTTATCTAAGGCACGTGCCATGGACACCGGGATGTTTCTATGCATGACCATCATCATTTAGATTTCAGAAGTGGAGTTTAATTCAATAGTCATAGTTGGGATGTTACTTAAATAGGGTAAGGTTCCTTGGTAATTAACTTATATTATTAGTAAACATAGGACTATCATAATTCAGGGAACATCTATTCTTCACACGTGGATGGAGGGGAACAGCATAGCTGATGCTCTGGCCAACAAGGCATGGCAGGAAAAAGGTTGATTTTGTACACCAGTCTAGGTTCCTTACACAATGACTGTAAGGTTACTGCTATCAGAGTTGCCATATGTAATAATCATTTTCCCCCTCCTTGAGGTAAGGTTTAACTTGATCTAATTTAAAAAAAAACTTTTATTCAGTATGTCCTCAAAACCCTATGAAAAACATTATAATAATAGGGATGAGAAAAAAAATATTAGTATGGGACAAAAAACAGAACAAAAGAAACCATTAGTCCATGAATAATTGTAAACGTATGAAAAAAATTTCACAAAGACATACTTCTCATATAATTACATTGTGAAAACATGAAATTTCTATAAAACATAGTAAACATTAATAAAATCATATTATTAACAAGGGGATTAATTGATTAATATTATAACACTTATGAATACCATATGATTTAGAACCTTCATGGATATTGATATGATACAATTATATATTCATTTTTCTGTCATTTAATTAAGGATTTTTAGTTATTTACCTGATTATCCACCTATTATGTGTGGATTATTAAAGAAAAATGATTTCAAGGTTCAAGGAACAAAATAAATAAAAGGAGATAAAGTATCTATCAAAAAATTATAAACCTCATTACATGATGTGAAATATCATTTTACCAAATTTTGAAACCTATAAAGCCAATATTTGATGATATTCAAATCCAAGGAATGTTATATGACATGAATCCTTACTACACGATGTGAATATTCCTTACAAATTGTGATTCGCTAGTCTACAATTTAAATAACTCAAAAGGTATTTCTATCCAGATGAAGGATGATTTATGATGTGAAATCATGTTAAACATTGTTAAAGGAATCAATAATCCAAATCTTTTATGATATTAGAATGAGAGTAACAGTGATTCAAAATTCATAGAGAATACACTGGATAAATATTACGTTATGTGAATACCAATTACATGTTCTGTAATTTTAAATCTATATTTAAATTAATCATGCGATAATTTTCTAAATTTAAGTAATTTAGAAAAATACCAAAAAAATCACCTTAACCGTTATTAAATGTGTAGAATTTAAAATATTACTTCATTTTATGGAAATAATTTTCTAAATATGAGAAATTTAATTTTTAGATAAAATTACCATTTATTCGAAAAATACAATATTTAAAATAATAACTAATTTTATAACACTTTGAATAATTAATTAATGTTTCATTAATTTCACTTATAATTCTAAGACAACTAAATATGAATTTATAAATCTATTTTATAAAGGTAAAATTTATTTTAAATAATTATATTAATTATAAAATTTCAAATAATAAATTATGATATCCACAAATACCTACACTTAATTTATAATTTTAAAAACATTTATTCATATATATTTTTATATATTTATAAATAATATTTTCCCATATGTGGTACATAAATTTTATTAATTATTTCATATGTGTGGTTACTATTTTATTTTCCATCTTACTATTCATAATGGTCAATGTTTTTTTGCAATTTAAAAGTTATTATTCCATCCGAGTAGGCTCATTAATTTATAAAAAACCAATTATTTTATAAATTCATCATATATAATGTTTATGTTCTATATTATATTTTAAGTGATTTAGACTATATTAAGTAATTATAAGTAAGGATATTTCATTGATAAAATTATGGGTTGTTAAATTCTCCCCAACTACTAGAAATTTATTCCATGCAATTATTATTTAATTTTTACACAAGTGGGGATAATTTTACCTCATAGAATTTTTAGATTCCCATGTTTCATCATGAGGCATGTGGTTTCTCCTTATCACATAAACCTAGTTAATTACCATATTCTGAAATACTTTCACACAATGATAAAAAATATGAATGGGTTTCTCTTCATAATAAATGTTATCATCAAGAAGAAATACTTATAGGTTCAAATAATGATATCAATCTGCAACATGCTTTCTCAAAATCAAAACATGAACAACAAAGTTTACTAGAGATAAAATTTGAGGCAATGAAACTCGGTAGGAATCTGGTCTAACATTCTCAATTATTTCAAATGGTCCAATGAACCAGGGACTTACATATCATTTCTTATCAAAATAGATAAAAATTTTCCAATGAGATTTTTTATTGAAAACATGATCACCTGCCTTAAAATGTAGGCTATTAATATTTTAATCTATAAAACATTATCTATATGATCTGAGCTATCCTCAATATTTTCTGTATTATATATACTTTCTTAAAAACCACCTTTACAAATTCATGTTCCATCAACTTCATTTCCTATTATTCTAAAAATTTGATCGATTTTGACACTACTATCTATATAATACCTCAAATGATGAAATATGTACAATGGGAAGAACATTTTTATTTAATGAAAGTTCAATTAATGAAATATTTTGATCCCATATTCCCTTTTAATCAATTCAAAAAAAATTAACATTTTTTCAATTGTCTGAATTGTTCACTCAGTATATCCACTAGATTGATGATTAAATGTTGTCTTACATATTTTTTCAGTACCCAACCACTTCTAAAGGCCATTATAAATGTTATTAGTTAACCATAAATTGGATATAATAACTCTATGAATAAATATAATTTGTTTAATGTATAGTTGAGAAATATGATCTAGAGAAAGAGTGTCTTGAATAGGATCTAAATGAAAATAGTTAGTCAGCCAATCGATAGTAACCCAAATAAATTTATTACCACATGGTTTCTTTGATAGTTACTCCTTGAAGTACATGGATATATTTTCTTATTTACAATATTTCACTATCAAAGGATAATATAGTTCCTTTGGTATTTTCTATCTACCTTAACATGATGACATGTTAAAAATTACATTGTAAAATAAAAAATATTACTTTTTATTCCATCCCACCTATAATACTCCTTTTAGAACTTCTATATCATAGTACTTTTAGGATGAACTAAAAATGAAGAACTATTAGCATAACTTCAAAATTCATTAATTAATTGGGAATCACATGGAATACATAATGTCTTTCAAAATATGATGACATAATCATTACCAACGTTAATTCTTTGAAATTTACCTTTCTTAACCAATTGTTAATTTTTATGCAACTCATGATCTTCCTTTTATGCATGCTTAATTATATATGAGATAGAAAACCATGTTCACACCTTAAAAAAACAGAGGAATTTCCATCACCAATAATATTCAAACCAAAATTAATCAAATAATTAATCAAGAGAACATGTTCCAAAATTAAGGTAGTTAATAGTAGCATTATGTTTTTGAATCAATGCATAAACAAATTGTTTTTATTTTACATGAATGTAATTTTTCACACAATCATTATCCTTTATTAGTTCATGACATCTTCTCTACTTCATGTTCAATTTTTTTAGAATGAATATATACTACAAAATTATATTTTTAGTATATATATTTGGTTTCTCTCCATATAAATGATGTCTGTAGATTTGTAAAATGAAAACTACATCTAACAATTCCCAATCATGTGTGGGATAATTTAACTCATAACATTTTAGTTGACTTGAAACATAGTGAATTACATGTCATTTTGAATCATAAAACAAGAAAGTATTTTCAATGAATCATCAATCTAGATGAATAAAATCACCAATTATGAAATAAAGGGAAAAACTAGAGAATTCACCAATTATAATTTTAGATATTGAAAACAAACATCATAGTATTCTATCAAAACAAATCTAACCTTTTTTCATGTTAACTTATTTAGCGGCCTAGATAACCATTTAATGTTTCTAACAAACAGTAAGTAACAACATGATAATATATAAAAAATACTAATCACTATAACATTTTTAGGTCATATCCATTTATCAATAACATTGGTTTTGTTAGGATATACTATTATTCCATAATTATTTACAATGCGCTTGGGAAAAAAATCAATTTCATCAATAAAATTATATTTTTTAAATTTTCCATATAAATTATTTTCTTTGAGAATATGGATGAAAATCCTTAAATGTTTTTGATTATCTTGATAAAAAATTTTAATTTCGAAAATTTCATCAATAAAATCAATAAACAAATATTGAAATAGTCATGGAATATTCTACTTATAATATCCCAAAATACAAAAGTATGCATTTTCAAATAAAAGGTAATTACAAGAAACTCATAATTCCCTTGTCAATCACAAAATATTATTTTGGGGATGTAATCATATTTTACATTCATCTAATGGTAAATTGATCGCACTTGAATCTTGGAAAAATACTAATCTCTTTTAAGATAATCAAACAGGACATTTTTATGAGGTAATAAATAGTTTTTCTTAACATTACTGAATAATTTAGTATTATCATTGATTGGTATCAAGGTATCATCTTTCATTGTAATGAAAATAACAAGAAAACACCATGGTGATCAGATAAAACCAAATAATCCATTTTCAAAGAACCCCTATAACTAGTTTATCAATTCAAAATGTATCACATAAACAATTTTATAAGGTGGATTGAATATTTTCCTTACATTTAGAAAGAAATATATAATAAATTCAAAAAACTTATTATGTATTATATTAGGAATATTATTAGGATGATAATTCATGTACTCATATACCACCAGAACAACATTTATCTAAATAGTTCCCTTTTTACAATAATATGTTCATGATATATTTAATTTCAATATTTTATTAGGTTCTTTGCTTCCTGATATGGTATAAATGTTATTGGTTGATTCTTGTATACAAACATAAAATGTTTACGAAAAACAAATTCATTGGATATAAAATTAATATTACCGTGGTAAATATATATCCCATTAGTATCCAAAATAATATCAAAATCTTATAGTAGTAAATCAATAAATTTTATATGTAATTAATTTCCACATAAAATGACATAAATATTATTATAATTCCTTTTATCTATATATTTCCTCTTGGTGTTTTTACAACACGTTCTTATTTAATTTCATTATTTGAAGTTTCCAATTTTCCAGAAACTTCATCAGAAGTAAAGGAATGTGTAGAAACAATATCAAATAGATAAATTATAAAATTATAAGGAATCATACAATTTAACTAGTACCACTTCGTTGGATGACTCAACATATATTGACAAAATTGGAAAGTATTTCACTTCCCCTTTCTGCTTATAACAAGGATTCTTCCAATTATCCCAATATTTCATTGTGTAGGTATTTCCATAAGGACCCATATCACCACATTTAATACAATATATATTTTTTATAAAAGAGTTAAACATAATATCCTTATCATAATGTTCTGACATGGGTTACCCCACACATGGAACATGGCGTGCTCTTTCACAAACACTAAGGGCGTTCCCAGTCCCGCCAGGTTGATTACAAAAACCCAAGAATCAAACAACAAATAAGAGGAATGATTTTCTCCAATTTGAACAAATACATGGAATATATATAGATGAATAGGGAAATAACATTAGGAATCTAATACAATATATGACACAACTATAATAAAAAATATGTCAGCAAAATGACTGTAAGAGTAGCCAAAACTCTAAGAGGCAAGTCCAACTACAAATGAATGAAACCAAATATCTACTCTATGTGATTTCATGGAAGAATTAGCACCATATAACCACCAGATAACCATTTTAGCTAACAATAAACCTCATTTTATCACAACAAAATATTTCATTTCCTTACATTGGAAGACATACATTGGTAGAAATACCATTTAAGAGGTGCGTAGAGTGTGAGATAATACTCTCAATAGGATATGAGTTACATTTTTCATAATATGTGTATGTTTAAAAACAAATGTATTCACATTTTAAATTAAACATGGCATGATATTATGTAACACAATATTATAGAAAACATGTTAAATATTTCATCCTTATCAAATTTATAAACAAAATAGGTCGTATCAATTTCAAGGAATCATTTCCATATCACTATTTACAATAATCAATATTAATATCATAGCTACATACATTACAAATGTATGAAATAAAAATATATTAGAATCATAGGAATCACAACACTATGGAATACAATTAGTCATGCAACAGACTACTTGTACCCAAAAAACAATGAATAGTTCAATGTGGTGCCCAAATCCAATGATATATACTTCAGGATCTCGGAGAAACCCCTGAAATTGAAACCCGATAATAAAATACATACATTGATCCAATCATATATACTCTAGGAAAAGGGAAATACCCCAATGTTAGACCCAAACAATGGATGATGACTGAAGATAACCCTTCCATTTATTAACGGAGGTAACCAATGTGCTCATTATGAAAATCATCTCATTTTTTGAATACCATTTCAAATCAATTTGTAAAATTTAATATCTAAAAAGGTAACCATACCAGATAATTTTTTAAAAATCATTCAATGATATAAAAATACACATTACTTTTGTAATTATCAAAAACCTAGGAAAACCCACTTTTATTCAAAATCCATTTTCGACACAAATATAAACTTATTACAATATAATAAAATGAATTTATAAATGAATTGATAAATATAGGCTAATAAAATTTATAAAACATTTTCTCAATATAAAACCAACTACCTCAAAACTCAATTTTCACATGCCCACAATGGAATCCACAAAAAATAAAAAATGAAATCCATAAAAAAAGGTCCTAAAATCTAATATATATCTCAATATTGTTCTAATTTTGAAAATAGTTTCTATAAAATGGGGAAAATTTTAATGCCTCAAGAATGAACACCCATTTAACCATAACAAACAAATAAACATCTTCTGGAATGATATCTCACAACATATATGGAAAAAGACATGAAGAAACACCAATTTAGAAAAACAGAAAGGAAAACAAAACCCATATGTGTTTCACCAATCAATGTAATTACAGAAGTCGAAAGATCACTCACCTAAAGAGACACACTATAATCAAAAAAAAATATCGAATACCGAACATATTGATTTAGAATGAACAATGTTTCAAAAATTTCTAGAGCTGAACATTGTGTTGAGAGAAAATGTGATGTTGTAGCATTATATACAGTGAAATCATGTATTGTCTTCTAAAACAGATATGATCTGAGATTAACATTATGTGTAACTACTTTAAACGTCATGAAATCCATTGTGTTTCTGTATGTTGAAAAATCTGTCAACATAGATTAAAAATCCAAAATTTAAATTAATCACATTGTATAAACCCGGTTTGTATTTTTGAAGTACATGCTTCTTCTTTTTTCCTTTTACTTAGGTGTTTTTGAGAAAATATAGAAAATGGGGTAAATGCTAAATTTTGAAACTACACGTCGTGTACTTTGTCCAAAAGCCATGTACTTTTTCGCCATGTTGGGAGGAGTACATGGGGCGTGTAGCCTTATCGGCGACGAGGGGTGTAGGAACTGACTACACGCCGTCTAGTGGTACATTACACATCGTGTAGTCAGTCGGTATGCTTGAATAGTAAGGTGGTGGAGTCGCCGCCAGCTGGGCGACAGTACACACCATGTACTTTGGAGTACATGTCGTGTACTCATGTCGACGGAAGAACAGTGTGGTTGTGCCGCCAAATGAACAGTTAAATGAAATAAGTACACGTCGTGTACTCATAAGTACACGCCATGTACTCAGAATTAAACACCGTGTACATTATTTTTTCAGCTTAAAATGGGCAGTAGCCTCCTCATTTGGCAGAGGAGACACTTGAGCCGATTTGGAGCCAACGGAGGAGGCCGTACCTTTGAAGATCCACCAAGGGTTCATCTGGAATCGGTTTCCGCCTCGGAAAATCTCGTTAGAACCGCACGGGTAAGCCCTCTCTTCTCATAGCGTGTTTCTTACCAAATCTTCTCCTAATGTATGTTATTTATGTTTTAATGGGTTTTTTTCTTCATCATATCTACTTCGTTCTTGGGCGTTTCTAGAGTCGGCATTCGAGTATAACGTTTGTTGGCGTATAAGGTAGGTGGCTTGTTGTAAGTTTCCAACTTTCGTGCATTTTTGTGGGTTTTTGTGCCCCGAACCCATGATGGGGTGTCATGTGGCTAAATTCTTTGCTATATTTAATGACTATAATTGATTATGTATTTAATTGTGATAATAAAATGCTTGTTGGGATCGTTGCTTGGATCTGGAACCACCCCGGGGTTGTGTTCCACTGTTTAGCCGTTTGGCCAGGATACCCAAGGGTATGCCTTCAAAGTAGTAATTGTAGAATTTCCTTGAGAGGAATTACTTGTTACTACTTGTTTACCTATTGGGCATGTCCCGGTTACCTGTTTAGCCTGAGGGAATTATTGTAATTAGCCCGAGGGCATTGTTGTGATTAGCCTGAAGGAACTGCACTATTTAGCCCGAGGGCTGTAGTATTTCTCCTGAGGGAAACCTTTCATGCTTTAGGGCTTGACTTCTGTTCCTGAGGGTGACACTTCTTATGACTGAGGGAAATTTCTATTACGCATGAGGGTAATACCTTCGGGATGGATTCTGTATGGCCTGAGGGCAAGCCTGAAGGCGTGGTTTACTATTTTATCCTGAGGGCATGATTCTGGTTGGCCTGGGGGCAGGGTGCTGTTGAGCACAAGAATGTTATTAAATTAAATAAATTAAATGAATAATAATATGAAAATTTAATTGTAAGTTATATACTTTTTAGTACTTATTACCTTATTGCATTTTCTTATTGCACAATGTTGTTTCATGAATACACGCAGTTGGGCATGAGCCTTTGGTGGGTGGATACTGAAATATGTTTCTCACACCCTGTTTGGGTCAAGTTTTTCGGCCCAAACAGATTACGCTTCTGCAGGTGTAGATAGGGGAAAGAGTCCCTATACATGTACTTGATTATTGCTGAGGAGTAGGGGGCATGGGATCGAGCCTAGGCTTGCGATGTCGTTGCCAGCTGTTTGGCTTGTTTTGTTGTACTCTGTATTTTGTTGTACTATATTTATGTATAACATGTTCTGGCTGTTTTCTTAGAACATGATCTTAGAACTTGAAACAAGTAGAATCATCATTTATATACTGTTGGCTATATCCACTACTGCAGTTTATTTCAGTTGTGTATGGTTTACTGCTTCCGCTATCGTTGTATGATTTATTTAAATTCCACTGCGCTACACTTTTAGAAATGAGGGCATAGTTTCCCCTATATCAGACCTGGGCCCTCGCTGCTAGTCGGCAGACTCTAGAATTTGGGGAAATGCGCATGAGGTCACGTGGCGAACCGGGCTCGGGGAACCCGTTGTGTGGTACCCGGGTCCGGGACGTTACAAAGTTGTATCTAAGGAGTTCTTTTATTTGAATTACTATTTGGAGCTGTGGTCAGGGATAGGAAGGAATGATAGTTGTTAATAAGTTGTGCCCGAGCGTATCTATCCCACTTACAGGGAAAAGCCAATATACCTCGTGATTGAAATTTTTTTGATTTTTCAATTTACAGTTGATTTGTTTTCACCATTGGGTGACGCACTTGAGTTTGTGTTGTTTATATTTTATATGTGGGTTCTATTCAGTTGCATCCCGATGTGATGAGGGTATTCTGTCTCTTGCATCGTATAGGCACATGCTAGAAATCACATGCCATTAATATTTTACATGCCATGTAGGTGCATTAGAATTTGCATGTTATTGTGATAGTTTTTGTTCTAGAAAAGCATGATGTTTTGATAGCTTCTTGACAAATACCTGCTCGTTGATAGGATATTCCTTGTGTGAGCTTGTTATAGATTGGATGTCAAACATTGGTTTTTGGGAGTATGGGCCCCATTGACCGGAATTTGATGGATCGTTAACAGTTTATTGGTTATAATACATATAATATGTCAAACAATGATTCGTGGGGACTATGGGCCCTCACGGTTTGGAATTTGACACTTAGGTGTTGTTTTACGGTATTTTTAGGGTTCTGGGGAAGTTTTTGAGGCATACTGTCTGGAAACCCAGTATACACGCCATGTAGTATTTTTATACATGTCGTCTATGTTCTTCTGTTCGGGAAGAAAAATGAACTTTTTGAGTACACGGTGTGTACCCTAAGTACACGCCATGTAGTCTCTTCCCGTGTCACAAACCATGTGGGCGGCGACACGGGGAAGGGTAAGGCTTGGGTAAAACACTCCGTGTACCGAATGGAAACGTCGTGTAGTGTGACCCGGAGTCCGGTCGTGTAACTAACAACACGGGTCGGTGAACTCCATGACAGAACACGCCATGTCAATTATAGAAACGCCGTGTAGTGTGACATGGGGACTTGGTCGTGTAGCTAACAACATGGGCCGATGTCACCTCTCCCTGAACACGCCGTGTACTTGTGGGACACACCATGTAGTATTGTCCGAGGAAATACAGTGTGAAGTTAGCCATGTGGCTAGGAAATACGGTGGTGTACACACCGTGTGGAGGTGTAACATGTCGTGTAGTGTCAAGCCGAGTAGTCGGCCGTGTCACAGACGACACAGGCAGTTGGAAAATAACACCATACACGCCGTGTAGATACTATACACGTCGTGTAGTTTTGTTCGATGGAAACCATGTGGGTTACCCATGTTGATGGAACCGGTCAGGGGAAGGGAAGTCAATTATACATTGTGTAGTCATTGTACATGCCGTGTAGTCTTGTTTTGCCAATTTTTCATGCCTTTTTCCTCTTGTTTCCTTTGTGGTCCCTTCGTTTCAGTCTTAATAATCATGAATCTGAGGCGTGTTTTTGACCTTGTAGTGTCATGCCACATAGACAACCGCGAGTTGTTCTCCAGGAGATCAGTGACGATTATACTCCGGAGATGGTGGGCCCTGGGCTACTAGTGGATCCTCCAGCAGAGCCAAATGTGGCACCAACTGTGATACCGGACACAGGTGTGGAGGTGCAGTTCCGTGAAGGTTTTATACAGTTTATGCAGATGTTTCAGGGAGCACCGCAGGCTGCTACATCTATGGCTATGCTAACTCGTAACATCCAGTAGCAGCATCCGCCTACGTTTTCAGGGGATAGAGGACCGCAGGCTGCGCAATCTTGGCTAGGATCGATGCAGACTATTTTTGAGAATCTTGAGATGCCTCCAGGGCGGAGGGACAAGCTTGTGACTTACATGCAACGTGATTCTACCTAGATGTGGTGGGATGTTACCTCCCAGTCAGATCATCACATGGAGATGGCGTGGGAAGAAATTCAGGCAGTCTTTTATGAATTTTTCTTTCCCGATAACCTGAAGGAAAATAGAGCTCGAGAGTTAATGAATCTACAGTATGGCTCTATGTCAGTGATGGACTATTCTGCTCCTTTTAAGGAGCTTCAATGCTTTGAACCCGTGCTGGTGGGTGATGAGACGCTGAGAGCCAGAAGATTTGTGGATGGTCTTCGGTATGACATCTGAGTGCTGGTGAATGTATTCAGGTTACCTACTATACACGCGATTGTGAACCATGCGTTGATTACATAGAGGAACCTACAAGAATCGAGTGGTGTGGTGCAGTGCAGTTCAGCACCAGTTATTGGTGTGATTTTTGCTGGAAATAGGAAGATACATATGGACTTCTCTCAGGATGGCAGTACCAGCTAGGCAGCTTCATCAGGTGGCCCGATCATGTGCTACCAGTGTGGCAGAGAGGGGCACAAGATACCACATTATCCACGAGACCCAGTGGAGTGTCAGCTTGCAGCAAGATGGGTCATCTGCAATGCTTTTATAGGTAGTTTCAACCAGTGTCTAGTGAGAGGGGTTCTGTGCAGACTCTGTGTGCGGGATCAGAACCAGTGGATTCTTACCAGTCAGGGATCTGGAATACGTCATAGCATGCAGGCAGAAATGGTGGTCGTGGTCGTGGTAGCCAGACACCAGGATCGCAGAGGCAGCAGGGCGGGACATCTCAGGGTAGCCAGGATGTGTTGCAGGTCCACGGCACTGGGCAGACATAGGTAGTGAAACAGACCCAACAAGAGCAGGATCTCAGACCTTCTACAGCCAGAGGTACTATTCTAGTAGCTTCTGTCTTGTCTTCAGTTCTTTTTTATACGGGTGATGTGCATAGTTTCATCTCTGTACCCATTGTGGAAAGCCTTGGACTCGGTGTTTCTTCTTCTTCAGATATCATGGCGCTAGACACTCTATTGGGGAGAAGAACGGCTGGTGTGTGTCAGTGTAAGGAGTTCCACCTTGAGGTTGGAGGGTGTCACTTCCTTTGGGACCTCTATGTCTTGGAGATGATGAGCTATGATGTCATTCTCGGGATGGACTAGTTGGTTCCCTATTGAGCCTTTGTAGACATCTATCGTTGTAGGGTGTGTTTCACGTCACCATAGGGGAGAGTGTTTCTATACAAGGGTGAATGTGATGTTCAGGTGAGTCGAGCTAGACCAGAGCATCATGGGTGAGGTGGATTCACATCGCAGATAGTGAGATTATATCTGGATGATCAGGGGACTTGTCAGACTGATTTCCCTCCGGTTGTTGATCGTGTCAGGGATGTCTTCCCGGACAACTTTTCATGTCTACCTCCATTGCGTGAGGTGGACTTCTCTATCAACCATGTGCCAAGAGCAGCACCAGTGTCCATTACTCCCTATATGATGGCCACACTTGAGTGGCAAGAGCTCAAGAGGAAGTTAGAGGAGTTAGAGGCAAAGGGTTTTATCCAACCCAGTACTTCTCCTTAGGGTTCTCTAGTTATTTTTGCGAAAAAGGAGGACGATACCCTTAGACTTTGTGTGGATTACCGGAAGCTAAACCAGTTTACGGTTAAGAACCGCTATCCCTTTCCGAGGATTGATGATCTGTTTGATCAGCTTCATGGAGAATGAGTGTTCTCGAAGATTGACCTTAGATCGGGATATCATCAGTTGTGTGTTAGACCATCTGATATACCACTCACAGCTTTCATGAGTTTGTATGGTCAATATGAATATACGGTTATGCCGTTCGGACCGACGAACATGCCAGCGGTTTTCATGGCTCTGATGAATCATGTGTTCCATCAATATCTTGATTCTTTTGTGGTAGTATTCGTGGACAACATCTTGGTGAACTCTCACACTCGACACGACCATGCCACCCATATTGAGATCGTATTGAGAACACTGAGAGAGCATCAGCTATATGCTATGCTCTCGAAGTGCCACTTTTGGTTGGACTAGATTCACTTCATGGGTCATATTATCTCAGAGGCAGGTGTTGAAATAGACCCATAGAAGGTGAGAGCGGTATTTTCCTGGGAGAATCCTAAGACAGTGTTTGAGATACGGAGTTTCTTAGGGCTGGTTGGTTACTACAGGCGCTTCATACAGGACTTCTCCCACTTAGCATCACTGTTGAAAGGTCTGACTAAGAAGGGTGTGAAGTTCTTTTGTTCAGAAGCTTGCGGGACAGCATTTCAAGACCTGAAGGGAAGGTTGACATCACCAACGATCCTGATACTCCCAGAGCAGGAGAAGATCTATACAGTTTATTGTGATGAATCAGGGATTGGGCTGGGAGCAGTTTTGATGTAGGGTGACCGAGTTTTTGCGTACAGGTCTTGGTAGTTGAGGCCACATGAGAGGAATTGCCCAACGCATGAACTCGAGTTGGCTGCAGTTGTGCATGAGTTGCATTGTTGGAGACATTACCTGTTATGAGAGCATTTTGTGGTTTTCACCAAACAGAAAAGCCTCAAGTATATCTTTACTCAGCTTGCCCTGAATCTGAGGCAGATAAGGTGGGTTGATTACCTACAATACTTCGATTTTGAGCTTACCTGCACACCTAGTAATGGTAATGCATTAGATGATGCACTGAGCAGGAAGAATTAGATCCAGACAGTGTAGGAGGACATTGGTGAGTGGGATCTCATGACTTTGTTCTTTGAGATGCATCTAGAGGTGCATGATAGTCAGGGGCATACTTATCTTTCATCGTTAGCTGTGACCTCTACCCTCCTGGATAGAATGAGGATGAGGCAGCTATAGTATTCAAAAGGCCTAGTTCTATGGGAGTTAGTGGCAAGTGAGGACCCTCCTTCCGGTTGGACGATAGGCGATGATATGGTTTTGTGTTTCCATGGACATGTATGGGTTCCAGGGGATATACACGAGGAACTGATGAGGGAGTTTCATTCTTCATCATGGGTAGTTCATCCCGAGGTTACCAAGATGTACCGAGACTTGAGACGTCAGTAATGGTGGCCAGGTATGAATAGAGAGATAACTGGTTTTGTTACGAGGTGTTCCACCTGTCAGTAGGTGAAGGCAGAGCACCAGAGGCCAGATGGGATGTTACAGTAGTTTCCCATTCCATATTGGAAATGGGATGATGTCGCGATGGATTTTGTGACGTGTTTGCCGAGGTCACCTTGTGGAAATGACACCGTGTGGGTTGTTGTGGATAGACTCACGAAGGTAGATCACTATTTTATGATCAAGGAGACCTTCGGTGTGGACTAGCTTGGAAGGTTGTATATCTGAGAGATCGTACGTCTTCATGGGGTCCCTCGTTCTATCATTTCTGATCGGGGCACTCACTTTACGTCTCGTTTGTGGCAGTGTTTTCAGAGGGCGATGCGTACACAGGTGCTTCTGAGCACAGCATACCACCCTCAGACAGATGGCCAGTCAGAGCGGACGATACAGGTGCTAGAGGACATGATGCGCACATGCGTCCTAGGCTTTGGGGGCTCTTGGGAGAAGCATATATCCTTAGTTGAGTTTTCCTATAACAATAGTTTTCAGGAGACTAATGATATGGCATCATACGAGGCTTTATATGGTAGGCGATGCCGATCACCTTTGTGCTCGTTAGAGGCAGGTGAGGCAGTTTTACTGGGGCCACAGCTCATGCAGGAGACTTCTGAGAAGGTCCAGCTGATTCGGAAGGGGATGTCTACCGCACATTGTCCTCAGAAGTCTTACGCTGATCGCCGCAGATGACCTTTGGAGTTCGTGGTCGCAGATCAGGTTTTCTTGCGTGTTTCGCTGATGCTGGGACACAAGCGGATCCAGAGACAGGGTAAGCATTCACCAAGGTATGTGGGGCCATTCGAGATTTTGGAGAGAGTCAGGCTGGTTTCCTATCCGTTGCAGTTACCACAGCAGTACCAAGCCATGCACGATGTCCTCCATGTGTCTCAGTTGCGTCGCTACCATTCAGACCCGTCTCACACCTTTCAGCCAGAGGAGGTTGAGCTGCAGCATAATGTTTCCATTGAGGAGCATCTGATCCATATCGTTGACAGGAGGACGAAGGTTCTGCGAGGCTGGTCAGTTCCTCTCATACGAGTACTATGGTAGCATGGCCGAGTGCAGGACGAGACCTGGGAGCCGGAGGCTGACGTACGTGCTCAGTGGCAAGAGTTGTTCTGAGCTTTATCTTCGCCACCCTTGGAAGGTAAATCCGGGGATGAATTGCAATAAGGGGGGAAGTTTGTAAGAACCCAAATATTATTTTTGAGGTTTAGGCTTCTTATTTTTCCTTTTCCTTAAGAGTTTTTGAGAAAATATGGAAAATGGGGAAAAAATTCTAAATTTCAAAACTACACGCCGTGTACTTTGTCCACACGCAGTGTACTTTTGTCCGTGTTGGGATGAGAACACGGGGCGTGTAGCCTTGTCGGCGATGAGGGGTGTAGGAACCAATTACAAGCTATGTAGTGGTACCTTACACGCCGTGTAGTCAGTCGGAAGGATTGAATAGTAAGGCGGGGGAGTCGCCGCTAGCTGGGCGATAGTACACGCTGTGTACTTGGGAGTACATGTCATGAATTCATGTCGACAGATGAACAGTGTGGCGGTGCCTCCAAATGAAGAGTTAAATGAAAGAAGTGGACACCGTGTACTCAGAAGTACACGTCGTGAACTTTGTTTTTTCAGCTTAAAACAGGCAGTAGCCTCCAGATTTGGCAGAGGAAACACTTGAGCTGATTTTAAGCCAATGTAGGAGGCCAGACCTTTGATGATCTTCCAGGGGTTTGTCTGGAATCAGTTTCCGCCTCAGATGTTCTCGTTAGAACCACATGGGTAAGCCCTCACTTCTCCTAGCATGTTTCTTACCAATTATTCTCCTAACGTATGTTTTTTACGTTTGAATGGGTTTTTTTTCTTCATCAGATCTACGCCTTTCTTGTGCGTTTCTGGAGTCGACATTCGACTACAACGTGTGTTGGCGTATAAGGTAGGTGGCTTGGTGTAAATTTCCAACTGTCGTTCGTTTTTGTGTGTTTTTGTGCCACGAACCCATGTTTGGGTGTCATGTGGCTAAGGCCGTTGCTATATTTAATGCCTATAAATTATTATGTATATAATTGTGATAATAAAATTCTGGTTGGGATCGTTTCTTGGATCTAGAACCACCTCAGGGGTGTATTCCACAGTTTAGCCATTTGGCTAGGATACCCGAGGGTATGCCTTCAATGTAGTAATTGTAGAATTTCCTTGGATGGAATTTCCTGTTACTTCTTTTTTACTTATTGGGCATCGCCCGATTACCTGTTTAGCCTGAGGGCATTGTTGTATTTAGCCTGAGGGTGTTATTGTGATTATCCTGAGAGCACTGTACTATTTAGCCTGAGGGCTGTAGTATTTCGCCTGAGGGAAACCTTTTGTGCCAGTGGACATGACTTCTATGCCTGAGGGAAACACATCCTACGCCTGAGGGAAATTTCTGTTACGTCTGAGGGAAATACCTGCGGGTTGGATTCTGTATAGCATGAGTGAAAGCCTAAGGGCGTGGTTTAATATTTTAGCCTGAGGGTACGGTATTGGTTGTCCTGAGGGCTTGGTGCTATTGAACACATGAATGTTACTAAATTAAATAAATTAAATTAATAATAAAATGGAAATTTAATTTTTAAGTTAGTTTCTTTTTAGTACTGCTTACCTTATTACATTTTACTATTGAACACTGTTGTTGCATGATTACACGCAGTTGGGAACATGCCTTTGGTGGTAGCCTACTGAGATATGTTTCTCACACCCTGTTTGGGTCATGTTTTTTGGCCGAAACAGATTACGCTTCTGTAGGTGTAGATAGGGTCAAGAGTCCGTATAAATGCACTTGACTGTTGCTGAGGAGTAGGAATGCATGGGACCGAGCCTAGGCTCGTGATGTTGCTGCCACCTGTTTGTCTTGTTTTGCTGTACTCCGTATTTTTTTGTATTGTATTGATATATAACATGATTTGGCTATTTTCATAGAACTTGATCTTAGAACTTGAAATATTTAGCATCGTCATTTATATACTGTAGGATATATCCACTATTGTAGTTTATTTCAGTTGTGTATGGTTTACTTCTTCTGCTGTTGTTGTATGATTTATTTAAATTCCGATGTGCTACACATTGAAAAATGAGGGCATAGTTTCCCCACTATTAGACCTGGTCCATCGCTGCTAGTCGGTAGCCTCTGGCATTTGGGGAAATGCGCTTGAGGTCACATGGCGAACCGGGCTCAGGGAACCCGTTGCGTGGCACCCGGGTCCGAGACGTTACACACATCATGAAAAAAATATTTTGGTCATGTAACCTTTAACAATGTGAATAATTTTGATTATATACAACCAGTTACCATTACATGTTGTGTAACCTAGTCACATAGTATGAAATCCCTGTGTAATATATGGAAAATACTAGATTAAGATGATTTTCCAACAAATGTGTCACTTAACCATTATAGGCCTCCTATTAATACCATATATACCCTATAAAAACAATAAACAAGTAAAACCATGAATAAGTTAAGGATATACATGATAGATCATTAATAGGATATTACAAACTCCCCACCATAAAGTCTTTCTGTCCTTAGGAAATTATGTGGAAAATTTGATCACTATTAATAGATGAGGCAACTACTACCTCATCAATGAATCTCATTTCTAGGTCTCATAGTAATTTGATCTATTTTTCAGTATAACTATGACCATCATAATTGACATCCCATGCAAGACATTCACTTGAGAGTCAACTATATCAACTAGTTTCTACAAAACATTAACTTCTTTCTCTAAATATATTTCATACCAACTCAAAATGGGACCAAGATCAAGATGACACTTTATGAGCATATTTATTTAGAAAACATCATGAATACTTATCAACTAAAATAGAAATGATAATCAATATGCAACCTTACAAAGATTCTCATTGACCTAAAACAGTCCAGCATATCTCAGAGAAAACATTCTTTGTCTTCTAGGATGATGGTTACCCAACCATGTATAAGATTTCATGAAATCATAATCGATAACAAAAAACTAGATAGGATGATGTCGCTGAGGAAAATATGATTTCAATCGAATGTAGGCTATAACCATACATTGATGTGCATCCTAAATAATCATGGATTTCTATTAAAAAAAACTTAGTCCAACCAATTCTACATCAGCCACCTCGACCTAATAAAGAGGCGATCTACATGGGATACCAGACAATGCCTCAAGGGGAGCCATTATGATTGACCAATTAAAATTGTTGTTATAAAAAACTAAACCAATCCCAGATGGCTATTCAATGGTCCACCAAAATCCAATACACATAAACAAAGCATATCCTACAGGATCTGAATTACACACTATGTCTGACAATTTATATGTTGATGGCTGGATGTGTTTAACTTTACCTAAGTTACCATATCCCCTTAGAGACTCTGTAAAAACCTAGAAAAAATCCTAGGATCCATATAAATAATCATTTATATGAACTCCCATTTAACATTAGAATATCCAAAACATTTATCTTACATACATCTTCAACCTCAGTGGTATCCTTGATCGAATTTATGTGAGCATACCTTAACAACAAATCAACAACTTCCTAGATATCATTCCTCCCTTGTGGAGTCCATGATAATTAATAAAAATACAAGGATACCTTATCCCTTTTACAAAATGTTATCAGAAGAGGCTGAAGAATACTAGAGAGATTCAAGTTCTCTACTATTAACAATTTCTATGTGTAAAAAAAGGACACATGATATAAAATTGCAAACATCATAGTCTTCTACCAAAATATTCATCTCATGTCATAATACATCATTATATTTCATTGATGAATGAACTATGATGATATATCAAAAATAAACAAGACTAAACTACTAATAGATTCTGGGATGATAACATTCTTCCTAAATTGAAGAATACCTTCTGACAATAGATACCATCCAAAAACCATCTACACACCATAAAGTCAGTCTAAAATTTTACTAAACTGATCATCATAATATTGAATTTAAAAAATAAGCTCTATGAGAGATGATAAAAACTTAACAATGACTAGAACCATACCTGAAACATCCCCCTGATCATCCATGTGTTGGTGAGTGAAAATCCCAATAAGGATCCACTACTCCTCTGATTCTAGAACAACATGTGATAATAATTTCATTATAAGAGTGTTTGTAATGTCATTTCCATTTTATAGGGTGAAAAAGATATTTTATTTGATCATCAGAAGGTATTCAACCTATAATCTTTAATATTCAATTCATTCTTGGAAATGATATAACTTATGCTCTTATGATCAGAAAAGACCGTGAACCTCTTTCCAAAAAGATAGAGTTGTAAAAATTTAAGCACATGAATAACTACAGCAAGATGTAAATCATCAGTAGGGTAATTCATCTAATTATGCCAAAGCTGAAGAAAGATCTAATACACCACATGGTAATACTGTATAAGTATATATCCCAATATAGTAACATAATCTATACAAGACACCATGCATCCCATACGTGTATTAGGTATGATTAGAATAGGAGACAATGTCATAAGTTATTTCAGTTCATCAAAAGAATACTGAAACATACCATCCCTTGTGAATTTGACAAATTTATTATTAAGAGTATTCATAGGTGACACCATGTTAAAGAAATCCCTAAAAACAATTGGCAGTATCCATTAGGTCCAAAGAAGCTTCATATCTCAAATACATTTTATAGTTGCATCCACGACTAGAAAATATTCATGTTCTCTCTCTAATGAATATTTTTTGTTCAAAATCCATGTTCCTTATGAAATGGACTTATTGAATCTGAAAACTACATTTTGAAATTTTTCCATAAAAACAGTGACTTCTCAAAATTTCCAAAACCCAACTAAAACGGTTCACTTTCCCACACTCAGATTTCAAATGAACTAGAATAACCTACATGAAAACTATATAATAATTTCAAGATATTGATTGAATATCTAATTCATAAAATCCCTAAAAACAATAAGAGTGTTAGTTAGAAGAAAAGGAATAAAAAATACTCAAAATGGTCATACCTTCTTTGGTGATCTATCTTCAGTATATCAGACTCCCAAACTCAGAATTGATGATAACCCGAAAAAAGATCAATCATTGAAAAGCACTATTCCCCCTTTGACTATTCAAAAAAATAATCCATATAAGTCAAACAATATTTTTTCTTATATATTACTCTGTGAAACATCTAATTGTCAACACACAATCTATGTGAACCATATGCCTCATTGGAATAGATAATATTGGCTACCATAGGTGAAACATTAAGTAGAAGAAAAAATTTCAAAATAGGTCATCCAACTAAATATTGAGCTCCATCAAATCCACTGGTTCCATATACTGAGAAGTTATCGATATCAACTATGTAAAGGGATCTAGATAAATTATAAAAATTACCTCCCTCTATGGAGGGAAAATATAGTTTCTATATTAGAAGGAATAATAAAATTAATGCACAATAATTGGAATATCAACAAAATAATGGATTTCAATGGGACCACTTGAAACAGTAGACAAAAAACTCTTGAGCTCTAGCGAGGATGGTCCTGCACGACCATACCTCGAGTCCCACTCCACCTCAAGCACATGAGATCTCACATAAGCAAAAAAGAAATGAAACACAATATTGATAACAGTCATCCTAAATGTGATGAGTGACACGCAAATCCATACCGATGATAACATCAAAGAGATCCAGATCAAGAACACGATAAACCCATTACAACTCTATATGAGCTATCAATAATAAACAAGATAGACACTAAAACCCACACACTCTTCTCATACCAATAGGTGTTACTAAATCCATTAAAAAGTCAATATGTTATTTTAGAATATTATTCACATAACAAATATAGTTATAAATGAGTAGGATCCACCAGTATCAAATAAAAAAATTTGTACTTAATTATTAATATGGATAGTACATCCCGCTATTTCCAGACCTACAACAGCTTCTGTTTGACACAAATCTTCTACGTGAATGTGCATTAATACTAAGGCCTATTGTTGTATCCCTATATTCATTGATGATTTTTACTACTCTACAGTATCCATTAGAGCTAATGAATCATAAACATAATGAGGCTTAGTCATAACATTAAAAAAGAATTGTAAATGACCAACACACCCACATATATTGTCTAACTACATGGACATAAGAAAAAACACATGTTGTGATTGACATTGACACACTAATAGAATGTCAGGGGGATATTTCTATTCATAAAAGATAGTGCGAAGCTGGATATCTTCAAATACACACCTTTAATACTTCTATGATGATCATGCCACATCCTTTTCTTCACATTAATGCCTCAAAAATATCCCATGTATGGAGGAGAAGGGGTGTAAATACCAATGTTTCCCTCTATATACATCTTTTTCATAATAGCTCTGTCTACCATATCTATATAGGTAGACTGTTTCAATATAAATACTTACATTTTTATTTCCAGTCACAAACCCAATAGGTACTTCTAATCCTTGTGATTTTAAATCTTCACCATTTTTGGGGAAAAATGGATAATCCTTGATAATTGATTGGTATATGTCGACATAGAATGATCTCTCTATTTTAATGATATTTACTCCAAATACTTTTCTAACATTTAAGATTGTGGAAAAATTGTTGGAAGAATAGAGTTTTGAAAACATTCTAATACATGTCTAGGTGACTTTCTTCCAAGACCATAAAATCGCCCCATCTTTTACCACAACCCTAAATCATGATTGTTTCACACTTCAACATTATATTATCAGGTGTCTCAATGAATTATATTTATTTATCGATCCCATCCATCCAGTCCTCCAAACCTTGATGTTTATTCAATCTATTTGAAGAAAATGGATCTTCACAAATGAATTCCCATGTTGAAAATCTCCCCCTCCAAATCATGACTGTACATCAAAAAATGTGTTTTGAAGTCATGGTAAATCTTTATCAACTATTTAAACTTCCAATACTATTTTCTCAATGAAATTATAATGGATTAGTGAATTTCCATGATATGCATCACCTGAACCATCACGAGGAACTTGTGGAAGATGTCTCGAAGGAATACTATAGTGCACTAAAGAATAATGATGATCAAATGATAAAACAAATCTTAATTCAATCAAGAAAACCCATAATATGTAACTAAGATTCAAAATAAAACCCACAATAGAGACACATTTACCAAAATCCCATTGAAACTGGAGTCCTATCAAGACAAGAGATACCCAGGAACGTATCACAATATACCTATCAATTTCCATCAATACTATATCCAGTCTAACAGACATACCAGGATAATGACTCTTGGGATAAAAAATTCTCTGATAACATTTTGTATCAATCCAACATAGGTTTCCATCAAACCTAGAACATGACCCGAACCACATCATACCCAAGGAATGTTCTCAATCCCCACTTGCTGAGGATAATAACCATGACATCAAAGAAAACCCAACTAGAATGATTTATCCCAATATGAGTAAAAAACATGGAATATATACACAAATAGTGATAAGGATCATCAAAAATATTATAAAATAAATTCCCTAACTTTATGAAAACATAAAAAATAAAAAAATATAATAGTAGAAAAATATCTAATATATAATTCTAATAGAAAATGACCAAAACCTAAAGGTTACTCTGATTGATGGCATGGATGAACTCCCATAATCTTACCAATAGCTGCAGAACTCATCTGACATGAAACCTATCCATTTCACCATGGTTACTTTCCTTTCCTTGCATTGGAATACATGTACTGGTTTCAACGCCACTAAAGAGGTGTGAAGGTGTGAGATAACATGATCAAGAGGATCCGACCTAGATGTTCTATAACAAGTCTATATAAAAATTATTGTATGACCATTTTTTCTAAGTCACGCATGATAAGAACTAAATTAGTTTTACAGGAAACATGCAACACATTCCCTCTTTATCATAGTTCAAAAAAATATCAATTTAAAAGAACATTTTTAATATTGTCTTTTACAATAATAAACATGAATATGATGGATAAAATAGTAAAATGTAATCAATAAAAACAGAAGTATCCACACAAGCATCACAACATCATGGAATATAACATTTTAGGCAATAAACCACTCATTCCCACAAATCTATGAATAGTTAACTACGGTACTTGTAGCCAATGATCTAAAATTGAGGACCATGGACACACCCTAGTATGTGAAACCCAAATATCATATATGTACATATATCCAATAATCAACATTCTATGATAAGAGGAACACCTCGAAGGAGAACCCCCATAATTGATGATGTCCTTAAGATGAATCTTCCACCTTGTACCTGGGGAAAATCATGTGCTCATTTTTATATTGAACTCAATGTTTTGGAAACCAATTAAAAACCATTTGTGAAATTCTATATTTAAAGAGATAACCATACCTACTTCTTTTTCAAAGATCATTCAACTCTTTGAGAATACCTCTTTTCTTTCTGTTTATCATCAAATAAGGAAAAATAGAATTTTCTTCAAAATAAATTTTCATAAAAAAACATGCTAATTTCATAAAATTAATTTTAAAATCAATTTTAAAAAATGAAATAATATGATTTATCAAACCTATGATCGATATGGATCTTTCTACCTAAAAAAATGGATTACACATGCTCTCACAAGATTCACCCAAAAATGAAAACCCAACGATGACTACAAAGGCCCTTTAATCCAATCCACATATCAAGATAGATTCGATATAGATAAAAGAGTTATAAGAATAGAGGAAACTCACATACCTAAAGAATGCACACCCGTCCAACCCCAAAAAAATGGAATGGCCTCTAGAATGAGATCACACAACATATCTAGAAGAGGACATGAATAAAGACCAATTTAGACTAAATGGTCCAATAAGACAACCTAGGGGAATTACCATGATAAATGGAAATGAAGAAACACAATGATCACTCACTCGGACAGACCAAAAAAACTAAAACAAAGAACGAACACCGAATGGATCGATATGGAAAGAACAATGTCTAAAAAAATTATTGGAGAGGAACATTGGATGAAGAGAAAAGAATAATATGTAGCCAAATGGACACAAAAATACCATATGATGCCCTAAAAAATTCTTTCATGGGGAATTACATGACGTGTAACTCCTTTAGAAATATTATAATCAACAGTTTTTATGTATGCTAAAAAATCCATAGACATGGAATAAAAATTTTATATTTGACTGACTCATGACGTGAAATAGCATATCACATTATGTAAACTTTCACATCATGAATAATTTTAATGAATTTCACCCAGTACCAATTACACACAATGTAAGCTAGTTAAATGGTGTGAAATCCTCCTACAGCCTTTAGAAAAGACTGGTTAAAGTTGCTGGACCATCAAATATATAAATTCTCCATTATAGGAATCCTCTTAATTCATTATCATCCCCATTCAAACAACGTAGATAGTAAAACACAACATGATTAACGATATAACAAAAAGATTATTAATTAGATGTTTCAACTACCATTTATATATCAGGTCATTTGTACAAACATACCATATCTGAAACACTTTTGATATTTTATGAAGCATTCCCCATGGTGTTTTTTACCATAATTCCTACAAAAAATAATGTTGCACTTGTTACATTTATTATTAATTTATTTATTCTTACACATTTCTTTCTATATGAACTTATCTTATTATTTTTTTTAAAAGTACAGATGATCATTTGAAAACTCTATTTCTATCATCTTAGCATGCCAGTCGATTTTAACCCATCATTTGAATAAATAGGTGGAAAATTCCATTCAATATACTGGCTTCAATATTGAGTCAATGTGAATGATTTTTTTATCAATAACACAAATAATATTTTAATGATAACATTCAAAATTAGGGAAATTTTATTCACACACCTAATGGATATTTATTCTTTTATTTCAAATCCAGGAATTTAATTTCCATCATATATCGAACCATCTAATGAAAATATTTTTGAATCAAAAATTTACATAAATTCATCCAATTCCAAGGAATAAATATCATTGGTATCTCGAATATTCACCCCCATAGACTGTTGGATCGAATATGTAAAAATGTGATGCTAAAAAACAAGAAGGGGGTGAATTGTATACTATAAAAATTCTTTTGGAACCTTTAATGTTAAGTTTAACAAGGTTAAACAAACATTCACAAGGCCTCTTAATGAAACCTTTTCTATTTTCTTAAAAGAATGATTTTACCTTCAAGCGTATGGAATCCATAATATAATCAGAGTAACAGAATTACAAAGTAGAATAATGTTATACTTTATAACTTTAACAATGTAAAGATACAACAGTGGAATTAAAACAACATGTAATAGTAAACAAGTAATAGTAAGATTCTGTTAACCCAAAGAGAAGTGTATCTAATAAACATGGATAAAGGTTCCATGATTTATACATTCAAGAACATCTATCATACCCATATCCAGGTATGACCTCAATTCGACGATCGTTATCTATCTTGATATCCCCACAAGCCCTCGATTTTTAATGAAATAGGAACCTCTATCTTCCAATCCCGGAATCCCATGATCAGCACGATCAGATTCTGCACAATACTTGTCTGAAAAAGTTGTTCATGACCGAACAATTTTTTCACAACATCTACATGATGCACTGAGAGTTGTAAGAGCCTCTATCTCTAGATATATCATCAAAACTATTTTTTGTCAAAGTTAGTTATCGAAGATTATGTATTTATCTCATTTAAATGATCTTGTATATATATCCAAAACATCCCAACGGTCGGCTCCCCTCCAATGGTCATATTTTTCCTTACATTTCTGAGGGACCTGGACACGTGTCAAACATGCAACATTTAGTTTATAAAAGATTGTACGACATCATTTCAAGTAACGGAAATGATGTTAATTGTACGAAAACATAGAATCTAATATCATTTGAATGAAACATTTAAAAAAATATAACATTATCAAGAAAAGGTAATCTTATGAAATCAAGAAAACAGATTCTTGAGATAAACATTATCAATAAAATGAAATATTAAGAAAAAAATCGTATTGTGAAATAAGTCTCTCATTTGCTCCGGAATCGGGATCACAAAATATGAGTCACTTATACACCAGATTCAGTGTAATAAAGATCAACATCATATATACACCAGATTCACTATTGAATATCGCCATCATATATACACCAGAATCGGTTTCGAAGATCAAGATCATATATACACAAGAATTGTTATTGAAGGTCGAGATCATATAAAAATTGGAATCAGTATTGAAGATCAGAATCATATATACACTAGAATCGGTATTGATGATCACCATCATATATACACAACAATCATAATCATAAAACTGAATCACATATACATAGGATTCAGAATCATAAAAATTGAATGAAAAATCGTAATGACAGATCTTTATGGATAACAGAATTGAAAAACATAATGATATGTTGGTAAGCATAACAGAATGTAATTCCAGATCATAAGAAAAAATACTAAACATAAAAAAATATTCAGAACTTAAGAAAAAGTGTTTCTGTTTTTCAAAACATAAAATCATAATGAATGCAGAAGTCATAAGATATCCTTATTGACTCAAAAATCTCCTCCTTTTTTGGAAATCACAAAATACTTTTCTATGAATATATTTTCTTAGATAAACAGGTACGATAAAACTTATCTCCCATTTTGAATATGATTTTGGATGAATACGACTAACTCCCCCTTAGTTTATGTTTCCCATGGATCGTATTCTTGATCCCTGAATTCAAGTTTTCTTAAGGTAATATATCCCCCTTAGATAAACATTTCTTCTTAAAAGAAAACTCCGCCTTACATTGACAATATCATTTCATTCTATACTCCCCCTTACATGGACAATATCCTTTCTTTCCATTAACCCCCTTACTATATTCTCCTTCTGAGAGATTAATTTCTTCTTTTAAATAAATTATCCCCCTTTGTGACTTTCAAAAAGTTGAAAAATAATGGAGAATTATAATATGTACATGTATGGTTAAGCAATCTTATATTCGGAAACAAAAGATATATATGCATGAAACTTCTTAATAAATTTTTTATAAATAAGGTTTACATTAAAAAACATCGGAATGTAAAAATTCATACATTATTCTTCATCTCAGACAATATCTTTTTTATCAAGTCTTTTAGTTTCTTAACATCCTTGTGACCTTCTTCAATATTTTTCAATATGATCTCCTGATCCTCATTCTTCTTTTATAATGTCATGATCCGTTCTTCTTGAGCATCCACCTTTCTCTCTAATTTGGATCTGACTTCCTTCTCACTAGTAATAGATCGACCAACAGAATTGAGTTGACTAGCTTTCTTATAGATTGTTTTATTGACCTTATTGAACTCAGTTTCACAAGTATTAAAATCTCTTTTTGTTGAATCCATGAAGTCACCAGACTATCTTAGCTCTTCATTGATAGTTTTGGTATGGTTAAAGACATTCATACAAGTCACCTTCTGAGCTTTGTAATCAATTAAAAGATTACTTAAGACTGCTTCTTGCTTGACAACCATGTCCATAAGCATATTGGGAGATTCCGTATTTGGATTTAGGGAATCCTGCATCATTTAACTTCGGGATTCTATGTTTGGAAGAACCTGAATGGTGATGAAAATCATTCTTAAAGAGAGCTTGACAAAATCATTTTAGTCAGATGAAGTGGACTCAAATCCTGAAACACCTTTTCCATTATCAACTCCACTTGGATTTAAGGAAACTTTTCACTCTCTTCTCATAGAGGACTTCCGAGGAATTTCAATATCAAATAAAGTATCCAAAACATTCTTTCATTTAATAGAGTCTCGAACAGTAGATTGTTCATCTGAAACTTGAAAAACATTAAGATGTCCCTATTCCTCTTCTTATTTTTCAAACTCATGATGTTGAGATAATCCTTGTCCCTCTTCATCCTGAAATCCATCCTTTTCTTCAACTTTTTATTCAACATGTTATTTATATACTTCTTCTTCTAGTTCAAATTCAACATCATCTTCATCTTCATCTTCATCCTCTTCCTCAAAAAATATTTCTTCCTCAAGTTCTTCTTCAACATCTTCATCGACTTGTTATACTGAAACAGATTTGGAAACTGATCTCAAAGGAGTTCCAAAATAATCTTCTTCTTCTTTTAAAACATCAACATAATCATCTTGTATTATCTGATTTTCTATTTCATGAACTTGTTTGATAAATCTATGACTTTTTTAGCTTTCGGGATATCTGGAGTGGCCACTAGTTTTTTATGAAGAAACTGACATTCTGGTACATCCTGAGATTTCTTTTCTACACCTATTATATGAGACTGAAAAACCTACACATCCAAAGATTACCTCTTTATCTTCTTCTCCTTATTTTCATTATCATGATTTTCATATTTCTTGATATTTAGAGCCCTAGCCTCTGCATGATTTAGACCAAAATAAGGATCTATTTTCTTTATATTAGCTGCTATTTCTATCCACATTGAAACAGTGGCATCTGAATAAGTTTTTTGTTTCTCTGTAGGAGTAGGTGCTGAAATGGGAACAACCGAAACTGGTACTGGAAAGCTCAGTTCATCTTGTTTCTTTTTCTTTGGAACCTATTTTGAAGATTCTATAACATCACCCTTTTTCTGGACAACCATTTCTTCAATTCTTTTAGATTCTAGAATAAACTCAACGTTCATACTAATTAGAGTATCATCGCTGAGCAACATGATCTTGAAAGGCATCGAGACTGATCCGCATAGAACAATCAGTTCGTGAAGACACATAAAAATTATCCTCGAAATAGTTTTCAGATACAAAAGGATATGAGATCTGATGGTTTATCTTTTTATTGCTTGGATGGTGAGAAAGATGTACTTCACCATGTTCATCTTTCTTAAGTTGACAAAAAAATCTAAAAGAAATTTATCACAAATCATTAGAGATTCTTTATCTCCCTTTCATGATATAAGAGATCCTTGCATCTAGAGAGCCACCATCTTGTGGTTTTTTGTAAGATTTGTAATATTCGGTTTCTTAACAAACTTAAGTCCACGAAAATCCAAAGCAGTGACCTTCTCAAAAGAACCATCTTCCTCAGGGAGTTGTTGAGTGAAACGAATAGCCTCCCCTTAATATGGTGTGTTACGAACGTTTTCTATCTTCTTGTAGGGGACTGTATATGATTTATCATAGCATTTGAACTTGAATAGATCCTTACCATTCTTTTGAATGAATGTAACAGATTCATAGAATTGAATAAGGAGGTCAGGATAAACCGGATCCTGAGATTTCTCCTTAGCCACACAAACACTTTCCCATCCATTTGATCCTATCACCTTAGAAATAAGGGAGTCATAATTTTCAATGAACATATGGCACACTAACCTGTTACTAATGATCGAACAATCTTTAATATCTTTGCTAACTGGCATCTGATCTGCTGGGGATTCCAAAGACATTCAGGGTGATAGAGACAAAATAATCGGAATGAAAGCTGTGATGGCAACAGAACATTGGCACTGAGATCAGTAAGGATGGTGTAATACTTGAAATGGAGGCACCCCTTATATAGAAACAGATACGACTTTTCCACTTCCATAAGATAATCAAATGGATGAAAAAATAATGATCTGATCTGACAGTCGAGAATGGATATAGAAAATATGAATTTCAATCCTTTAAAGTATGGTAAACCAGAATTTAAGAAATTTTTAAATACCAACAAATAAAACATTAAATAATGAAAATAAATAGTAAGAAAGATTGACTTTTGGAATACATTGAAAGATTTATCAGTATTATATGAATTTTTCTTGTAAGTTTTAAATTCTTAATTTTTCAAATCTGATCTTTTCACATCCAAACTTTTCGAATATGAACTTTTCAAATATGATCTATTCAAATATGATCTTTTCAAATAAAAACATTTCAAATCCGAACATTTCAAATCTGAACATTTCAAATCTGAAATTTTCAAATAATAACTTTTCAAATATAAACTTTTCAAATGAACGAAAAAGAGATTAAAGAAAAAAAAGTAAACAAATATATTTACTCCCCCAGAAATAAAGAGTAGTTAATCCTTGAAATTGTGAACTAAATATTTATCATCTCTAAAATTCACGAGATAATCATCATCACATAATTGGCTTATGGTTATGAGGTTGTGCCTAAGGCCTTTCACAAAAATAACATTTGAAATAACAGTTTTACCAAGAAGAATGATGTTACATATACCGACAATTTGTCCTTGATATTTATCACCAAATGATACCTTTCCACCTTTTTAAAAAAAAATTATTGAAATAGTAATTGTTACTAGGCATGTGATGGGAACATCCACTATCCATGTTCCATAGGTTGTTGGTACTTCCTTATTTTTTCTAAAAAAGAAAGAGTTAGGGATTTGTATTCAAATCTTTCTTGGATCTGGAATTGTTATACAATAAAATTTTGGGTATCCACATTTTATTAGAAAAATAAGATTTATGAATCCCAAGAGATTGAACATTATTCAATGGACAATTTTTCTTCCAATGCCAACCACTTTTGAATTTAGTACAGAAGGGGATCTATATGGAAAAAACTATTTTTAAAGACAGGGTTTTCATGAGAATAACCAAAACCCTAATTATTACCATGAGGTCAGATATGAGAATACATCTTGTCAAAATTTTCTTTACCAGAAGTAAAATTTTCTAGATGGTTCTTCAAATAATATGCTTCAGATTTTAGTCTCAGCGCTAAATTATTATCCTCATGAATAATAGATTTAGGGTTAAGATTATATTTCAAAATATTCTTTTCTAAAAAAAGATTTCAAAGAACCTTAAAAAGTTTATCCTTCTCATAATTAACTTCATCACGTTTCATAGAATGATTTTTCAAAACCTCAATTTTCTCATCATGATCTTTGTAATGATCTAAAATTTCTTTTGTTAAAATAGATTCCCGAGAGTTTTCCTTATCATGTTTCTTAGAAACCTTACAATTTCTATTTTCTAATAACATAGGAAATCTAGAAACTTCCTCATTTGAAGGAATATAATTATCATTATCTGATGAAGAATATTATTCATTTGAAGAAAAACCTAAGTCTTGAAAATTTTCACTTAAAGACATATTGGTTAAGGATTCACCAGTTCGTACCTTAGCCATAATACAATGATTTTGAATTGGAGCTCTAGCTATTAGACCTATATTATTTTTCCCTGCTGATTCATAATATGAATAATCGTCAGTAGAACCTCCACCACTGGCACTCCAAGTGACATTGAATTTAAGGTCTTTCCAGTGATTTGATCTGTAGAACTTCTTCTTATTTCTCCCAGAATTCTTGTCGTTTTTGTCTCCTTTCTTAAGCAAGGGATAATCAGGTATAATATGACCAGATATTCTACATTCATAGCATATCACATCTCTATAATTATTATCTTTTCCATATTTCTTCTTGTATTTATATTGAAAGTTATTCTGTCCAATAGTCTTGTTCATCCTCCGAGCAAGATTTTCTTATTCATTTTCTGAAGCTTCAGTTTCACTATATTCATATTGACTACAGAACTTCTTATAATTTGATATTTTACTTCTCTCAAGAGTCTTGGATTTCGTATAATTTGATGTTTTTGTAAAAGAAACACCTCCATTTCTATTCTTCTTCTTAATATTATCAGCATCTCACTTCATTTTAGATTCATGCTGAATAAGAGTTCCAAAGAGTTCATCAAGAAAAAACTGAATAACTTTCCTATTCTCATCTATAGTATTCCTCTTGGATTCCCATTAGTTAGGAATGATGTCAATAATTTTTTCTACAAGAGTTTAATAATATAATCCTTTCTCACACATTGTTTGTAAGCTGTTGACAATAGTCATAATTTTTTTTACCTTATATACGGGTTCTCCAAAAGGAACGCAGAAACCATGATACATATCTATGAGCATAGATATTCTAGTTTTAATGACATTGGAAGTTCAGAAGTGAGTTACTTCAAGATAATTCCAAATACTATTTGCAACTTCATTGGATCAAATGAGGGTATAAAAAATTCTAGTCATGGAACAAAGAAAAGTATTGCGTACCTTAATGTTCAGATGATATTCCACCTTTTCCAGATTAGTAATGGTTAAAAGTTCCATATCAGGAATCTTATAATATCCATTTAACATAATGTAGTTGTCTACAACTTTGTTTATCACAAAGGTCTTCATTCAATCTCTCCAATACTCATATTCATTTCCATCGACGATTAGTGGTCTAGTAGGATTGATATTATCTAAAGATCAAACATGAATTCCTTCCATTCTAAAAAGATATTTTTTTCTACAAAACATATTAGTAGTAAAAGTTTAAAAACAAATATCAATATCATAAGAATAAGAAAACTAGAAAAAGAAAAAATAAATGTGTATATAAATCTTTCAGAGACCTCCTCAGATGTAAATTATTATATTGATTCAGAGTATGAGGTAGCCAATATATTATACCAATTTTAGGATCAAATATGAAAAAATGAGATGCTCAAATACATGAGGGGGGTGAATTGTATACATTAAAAATTCCATTGGAACCTATAATGTAGTGTTTAACAAGGTTAAAAAACATTCATAAGGCCTCTTATTGAATCATTTTCTATTTTTTAATAGAAAGATTCTACCTTAAAGCATATAGAATCTGTAATATAATTAGAGTTACATAATTAAAATGTATAAAAATGTTATACATTCTACCTATAAAAATGTTAACATACAACAGCGGAATTAAAACAACTTGAAATAGTAAAAAAGTAATAGTAATATTATTTTAACCCAAAGAGAAGGGAATCCACCAACCATAGTTAAAGGTTCCTTGAATTATACATTCAATAATGCATATCTTAGACATACCCAGGTAAGCCCTCAATTCGAAGATATGTATCTGTCTTTCTATCCCCCCAAGCCCTTGATTTAGAATAAAATCAGAAACTCTATCTTCCAATCTCGGAAGCCCGCGATCACCACGATCAGAGTCTTCACAAAGAAAGTTTGAATGATTTGTTCATTACTGAAAAATTTGATCACGACATCTGGACGAATCACTAAGATTTGTAAGAGCCTCTCTCTCAAGAGACCACTTCACAACTATTTTCCGTAAATGTCAGTTAACAAAGTTGACACATTTTTCTCATTAAAATGAGATTATATTTATAGGCAAAACTTCCCGATGGTCAGCTCCTCTGCAACGGTCATATTTTTCCTTAACAATCGTAGATACCTAAATACATGTCAAACATACAATAGTTAGTTTATAACAGATTTTACATCATCGGTTCAAGTAACAGAAATTATGTTAAGTGTAAGAAAACATAGAGTCTGGTATCATTGGAATGATACATTTAAACACTAACATTATCAAGAAAACGTAATCTAAATAAATTATGAAAATAGATTCTTAAGAATAACATTATCAAGAAAAATAATATTTAGAAAAGGTAAATCGGATTATTAAATTGGTATCTCATTTGTTCCAGAATCAAAATCGAAAAATCGGAGTCACTTATACACCGAATTCGGTATCATGAAGATCGATATCTTATATACACCAGAATTAGTACTAAAGATCAACATCATATATACACCGGAATCGGTATTGATGATCAGCAACATATATACACCAGAATCGGTATTGAAGATCGTCATCCTATATACACCAAAATCAGTATTCATGATCGTCATCATATATGCGGCCGAATCAGTATTGAATATCAGTATCATATATACAGCGGAATCAGAATCATAAAACTGAATAACAAAGACATCGTTATTCTAAATAAAGAAAAATTGAATGAAAACTCAAAATGAAAGATCCGTAAGTATAATAGAATTGAAATAGGTAATGATATATCTATAAGCATAATAGAATGAAAATTCCAGATTGTATGAAAAAATAGAGAACATAAAATAATATTCTGAACATAAGAAAAATTGTTTGTGTTTTTTAAAACATAATACCATATGGAATGGAGAAGAACTAAGATATCTTTATTGAATCAACATTGACGACCAAATATCAGATTCACCATCAAGAATATAAATAAAATGAATACAGTTTTGATTATATGGACACACCATGAAATCAAATATCATTTCAAGGGCTTTAACCCACACTTCGCCCACCACTTGGTTGGAATATCCACTGAAAGAAGAAGGGTGTTGCCTTATAAAATGTTCCACTATCATAATATTCTTTTATGGTAGCTCTGTATATTCACTTTCATGGATTTTACCACCATTGATAACCAGTTTTAACTAATCCCTTATTTTCACAAAAAACTTTTTTCTAATTTTCACCATTCCTCTTTGTGTATTTGGAAAGATAACATCCTCATGGTGCCTTCCCACATCATCTTCTGTGTTTATTCTGTGGAAAAAAACTGAATATATATGTATTCGATAAATAAACATAGAAGTAATTAAATTATATATCTTTTAAAACTAACAATAAGCTAAAAATCATTATGGGATTTTTTTTAAAATCATTCATTCCAATAAATTTATCTAAATCATGCTATAAAACCATCTATTAGGACTCAGCCTAAAAAATTACATAATCTAGTTAATATTACTATTGTAAACTTATTTCATTCAAAAAGACCTTTTTCAGCATAGAGTTTTAGAGAATTTGTTCATAAATAATACAAAAATACCCAAAAGAATAAAATGTTGATTTTACTAAAATTGTATCATTTTATTCATAATGATTTTTTTATATAATTGGAATTAATCTCATGAAAAATTTTCAAAACATAAATCTAGGATTATTTTCTCTTATCCATCCTTAAAACCCCTTGAAAAACATTTTAATACATGGTATGCCCAAAAATATATCACTAAGGGACATATAAATAGGGAAAGAAACGATTAGTTTATAGATACAAATAAACATATAAATTTTATAAAAGTGATATACTTTACGCCCAAAAAAGTATCATACACATACTCTTTGAAAACATGAGATTTACATAAATAATAGAAAATATATATAAAAAAGTATGTAAATTTCATAATTATATAATTAATATTTCAATGATGTTATTATTAGCCATAACATAAATTTTAACCCTCGTGGGAACCATATGACATAACCCCCATGGCTACAATTGGGTGTAACTTTAGTAGTTTGACATGGAGTAACCAAATGACCGAACACAAAAATAAACAATGCCCATAAATTGTAGGGAGATATAGATCCCACCATTCATTATAAAAAATGATCATGAACTATAAACTAATCATAAAATATGAATACTTTTATCATAAAAAAATTCTGTTTGAGCATTGTATGAATAGAAATTTAAAAGGGTATTTTTCCAGAAATGTCTCTAACATAACACCAAAAAAGATTTATTTTTGAAATAGTTGATAGATATTAAAAAATAATATCTAAAAAAATACCTTCATAAAATCCATTTTTACGAAATGAACATGAATTAAAAATAATTTTAAGAATAAATCATTAAAACATTTATAACAATGTATTAGTTAAAGAGTCCCTTACCTAGAGGTTTTCTTTATTAAAAAGTGTTAAAACCTCATGTTTGATTGTTAAATGAAAATTATTAGTAAATTAATGAAATATAATAATGTTTATAATACCTTATATAACCATATTATAACAATTTTACACTCTTTGATTAAACATATTTTTTTACAATCATTTTTTCGAGTGCACTTATTTCATGGTTTCCAACGTCGATTCATTATCGATTATCTTGTCTAATGGAAGGAAAAATCAATAATTTTAATGAAGTATAATAAATATTATTCTATAATTTTATATTATAAATTATTATTTTTTAATTTATAGTGATTAATTAGATAAAACATTCATGAAAATGATTTAATTTTTTTTGGATATTTTTACAACCATTATGAAATTATGTCATTTTCTTTAATATATTATTTATATATTGGTTCAAGAATACTATATAACATATAATAGTATAATAAAATTTTATTTAACTATAATAATCTTTTTATGACCATCCATGATGGAGGTAATGGAATATGAATGTGTATTATCCATGAAGGGAGGAAATCGATATATCATGGAAGTTGTTTATATTTTTTGAATAAATGGTAGATGATATAGAGTTTGATAAGAAATGTTTCCATAATAATGGAAACATTATCATATATATAATTCACATTATTTTTATTCAAATTTGATATGGGGAGGTGAATATAGAATAATCGATGAAATTAAATTAAAAGGAAAAATAATAGGAAAAGTAATAGTATTTATTTGTTGAATTATCCTCCTTGAGAACCACATGATTTCAAAATATCTTATCCTATTGGTGAGACCAGTATGTATTGGATGTGTGTAAGAGATGTGGAAATGAAATTGGGAAACAAAATATGAAAGATGCAAAGCATTGAAGTGTGAGGAGAATAGGTGGGGAGGAGTGATAGTAAGGTGGATGAGAGGTGTGTGTTTTTGTTATTTTATTCAATATTTTATTATTTTGGATGAAGTCTACGAATATTTTTAGCATTATAAGTAAATATTTTAAAATAATTATGTATAGTTCAATGTTATTTGATTTCATTATCCCTATATTATCTTTGACTAAAAAATTAATGTATTTATCATTAATAAAAAATTAACTTATTTTACTAATCATAAAAAATTCATTTAATTTTGAAAAATTCCAAAAAATTCATCCCCACCATGTTTTTATGTGTAGAATTTAAAAATTAACCCAATTTTCTAAAAAAAATTCTAAATATTATAAATTTAATTTATAATTAAAATCTCCATTTACTCAAAAAACCTGAATTTTAAAATTATAACAAATTTTATAACACCATGAAAAATTAATTAAGTTCTAATAAATTAATCTTATATTAATAAGACAAAAAAATACTTTATAATTTTTTTATCAATAAAAATTTTATTTATATTATTTTATTAATTATTATTTTATAAATAACATTTTATGTGTCACATACATACGAAAATCGAAATTATGATATTAACGATATTTTTTTACTTATTCGATGATATAAATATATAAAATTTTCATTATTAAGATACATGGATTTTATTTATATTTTTATAGTTTGCATCATTATTCTATTTGTTAGTTTACTATTCATAAAGGATACATTAATATTCCAAAGTCTAAGTTAATATTCAATCAGTATGTGTTTGTTAATTTCTGAAAAATCACCTTATTTCCTTAATTCTTCATTTACAATGTTTTTATTGTGTTATCTACCAGATTTAAGGTGATTTATAATATATGAAATAATTAAAACTAGGGAAAAAATCATTGATAATATTTTGGATCATTATAAATGTTATCACTTCTTTTAGGAGGGTAATAAATGAATTGATATTATTTATGAAATTACTTCATATGAAATATCCTATGATTATTTCAGGAGGCATGATTATACAACTGATTATATAATATACATAAAAAAATGTTTATGGATTGCGATTAATTTCATTTTTATGGCACACATAATCATGACTATGTTATGATGTGTGTGACTAGATAACACTCTAACTAATTGGGTAATGTTTTTGCCTCCTGAGATGTTATGTATGGGATTATGGAGTAAATATACATTATTATAGTACATTTTCTACCTTTTGATGTATTGTTGAAAGTTTTCTGTGACTTATAGTTATTTCATATGTTATTTTAGGACCACATACGTATGTTTTCATGATCTTATGATACCATGATATATAATTATTGTAAAAATTTATTAACACAACACAATTAATAATTTCTTATTGAATCGAGGAGGTTGCCCCAATTAATTGAAAATAGAATACAAACAGGGATAGGGGATCCTAAAGAAGTTCATACCAAGTGCATCCCCGATAACAATTCTCATTTATTCATTTGGAAAATACACAATTTTATCTATATAATACATGTATTGTAGCTCTGGCATAATTCAGGGAGGTGGTTCAGTCTGTGATAATAGAGGATCTACTTTTTTTCATTCTTGGACCACTTCATAAATGAGTGTTCTCTGTGGGCTAATGTGAATGTGTTACATGCATTCTGTGAATTGAGAAAGAGGAGGAACATACCCATTTTGGTAGTGGAAATGGATTTTCATGTATTGATTATGATATCATTTCATGCCTTTGAATCATAAATTATGCCTATTTATTATATTTATTCCCTTACCAAGCATCTCATATCACCCTTTATTTCATTTTACATTCCCCAAGATATAAAGGAGAGTTTGACGTTTATTTTTAGTATGATTGGTACTAGATATGAAGTACTATGTTATTAATGATCTAGAGTATTTTATTAATATGTTTTTTATATCCATGATTCCAAAGACAGTAATCCAATATGGTCTTTTAATGGATAAGTATATTTTGGGATTAATATTCATATAATAATATACAATATCTATTTATAAAATAAATCGTTCTTTTTTAGTATGTTTGTTCAATCCTATAAGGAAATTCATGTGTTTAGTCGGATAAACATGGATAAATGTATATGGGAGGTCTCATGTTAAAAATATGGATTTTTAAAAAAATTAATCAATCATATCTATAACATATTACGAACACCATAGACTTTTATCATAAATAATAAAAAACCATTTAGTCACATAAAATCGAAAAATTTTAGCATGAATAGAACAATATGAGGACTTATAAGTCGAATGGTATTTAGAGTGCCTCAACTTAAGGGGAAAATAATTTGTTTTAGTTTTTTATAATAATGGATTCCAAAAAAATCATTCTCAAAAAAGGATAGAATATTAAATTATAAGATGATTTTTGACATAAATAATCATTTTTTTGTCAATTCATTCAAAAATAAATTAAATTATATAAAAATAAATTCAAAATTGAAATTTGATAATGTATATTTAGTGAAGAAAAAAGATCCCAATATTTTTTAAAAAATGTAAACTAATTTCATAAGAATTTCTAATTCCACAATCTATAAATCAGACTAAGAATTTTAACTAAATCCATATCATTGTGATCATAAAATATATGTTTTCAATAATGTAAGAAATAGGAAGAAAACATAAAATTATTTCTATCATATGGGTTTGAGTTAAGATGATTAATTCAATATTCACCTTCTTATAAAATAAAAAATATATTCAATTAATAAAATTGGAAAATATATTATACTGTAGACAATCATGGGTTCCCCATGATGTGTCGCATTTGTGTTTTCAATATTCATATACACTTGTGAGAAATTATAATCTAAATATGGTTTGTATTTCATTGATAGGAACTCCCACCTATTATTTCTATAAATATATATTTATATATAGATACCATTAGTTGGAACCCTAAAGAAAATAGAGTCATTTTCCCTCACCCAAATTATGAAAATAAAATAAGAAAGAACATGTGGATGGTGAAATAAGGAAGAATAATTCAATATCAACATTCGTGTTGTTCTATTAATTTTTATATACTATTTAGTATATAGGAGGTATGTTGAGTCTCAAACTTAAGTCAATTAAACTTTAATTAATTCATTGATGCAGTTTATTTAGTATTTCATCTAAATTAATTTTTTCTGTTTAATATTTTATGTTTGGAGAAAATATAATTGTTTTAAAAAATAATGATAATGATATGTATTACTTTAAACTAATTATATGAGTAATTTTGAAAATATTACGATATTAAGAATCATTAAATAAAAATATTTCTTTCTAGTTAAAATATAAATGTAAATCCAAAATTTTCACAATAAAATCACTATAGCGGTCATGAATAAACTCATTAGATGATATGTAGAAACACTATATCAATCATAATAATAATAGTGTTCTACTGTTGATGTTTTTTTCATTGGACCTTCTATTTTTAGTAAATAGTTATTTGTGTATTTATTATGGATAGAGATTCAACTCATGGATTAGAAGAAAAATGTAAAAATTATACATGAGAATCAGAATGTTTTTTAATTGGAATTTTTTAATTACCTAGTTATTCTATTCGATGATATCTTTTAATTAAAAATTATTATATAATATTTTGTGGTAATTAATTATTATGGATTATTTTATTTAATTTATTTAAAAAAATTACAAGTTATATTAAATGTCTAACAAAGATACCAGTTAATGTACGGTGAAAAATAGAGTTGTTGTTTATTTTATTGAAAGTACCAAGGTCCTAGTTTATGTTGGTGGTGAATCAAGATGCTATTTGTAGTAGTTATAAAAATGTGAATTGGATGATCTATGAATTCAAAATTAAGGATGAATGAATCAATTTTCATGTTTTAATAAATTATTACATATGAAGAATTTTATTGCCTAATAGACCTTTTATCATAGCTACAACTCCACCTTTGACATTTTTTTGAATGTGATGATTAATAATTTCATTTAATGTTTGTAATTAGTTTTATAAATGATAATCTAGTTTATTATTATAAATATTTAATAACCATTAAGATAATCCCCTTATAATTATTTGATAAAATATTAATTGTATTAAAATTTTCATAATTCACATTAAGTCCATCGAGAATTATAAAGTACAAAATCTTAATTTTTCTAGTCTACTTGATTATTGACATTTTTGAATCTTCATAATATATAAATCAATATCATTATTGGAGGATTAAAATGGTTTTTTTTTTCTCAAAATATAAATCACACGCAATTTTAGTATTTTTACATATATTTAATGGTCCCCCATTTAGTATCAATGAATGATTCTTCATTTTTAACTAAATCATATATTTAAAACTCATGAATTTATTATTATTTAATTTTTTTATAATAATGAATCCATACACATAACAATTGTGTTGATTATTTTTTATGTATGAAATTTTAATATTTTTAAACCATTGAAAATATAAATCCAAATATAACACCTATTTTTCTTGGTAGTGATTTTTAATAATAGAGAGATAGAATAGAAATATATGTTAACAACACTCAAGTTGAATATTTTTTCATTTATTCTAGTGAATCTACTATTCATGTATATGAATTTTCAATTTTTATAATAGAAGATAAAAATTAATTTTTGTTAAATTTAAAATTTGTAAATAATTATTCATATTATATTAAAAGATATATATTCAATCAAATTTCTCTATGTTGATGTACTTGTGGTATAAGTAAAAACATGGAGTTAACTCAATTATGATCATCAAAATATCTTGAAACCATGATAGCTACATAAATAGAATAGTATCAATACTTTAAATTTATTGATGGTCAATCAATTTATCATGTGCATAATATATTCATATAAAGTTATATTGTTTTTATTCCCTTATAAAAAAAATTATTCTTGATAATCAATTATTTAAGAATATTATAGAAATACTTCAGAAACATTGGGTAACATAATGAATATCTATTGTTGATTAAGATATCATTAGTATGCATTGAATATATTAATTAATTTTTACCATTAAGTATTATTAATTTATATTAAAACTTTATGTAGAAAATGAGAAAAACAGGAATGGTATTCTTTTCAAAACTACAATTTCATCCTTAATGGGAAATTTCAAAAAATAAATTTATATGTAATGTTAAAGAAACTTTTATGAAAAAAAATAATGTGATCCAAATTATGGTGGAAATTATAATCTATAAAAAAGTAATGTTAAAACATAATAATTTAATGTTTTATTTTTAAAAATAACTAAATTATGATATTGGTACTTTAGAAATGATTTTATTTCTATATATAAGGAAAGGGAACCATATACTAAGTTTCCATTTTTTTTCTAAACGAATGAAATAAAAACTTCTAGAATCTATTTGATGATGGTAACTAAGAAATTATTAAATGAAATGTTCACAATGAGTATAATTGAATGTAATTATACATTATATATTTCATCCAAATAAAGTGATTATTGTATAAAAATGTATATTTTTTATGAAATTTTTTAAAAATAATAAATGTTTCCAATTAGAATTATTTCTATGTATTCTCATACAAATATATCACTTATAGAAAAATACTTCTCTTTCATATATAGTGAATTTGATAATGATATTGAAAAGTTTTCTAATTCAGATGAAGATGAATGCAGCCTATACCCCTTGGTGATATGAGGGATTATATTATTGAATAATGATATATATATATATATACATATATCAAATTATTTACAAGAAATATATTTAAATTTTCATTAAAACTACATAATGAAAAGAAATATTTATAAATTTTTTGGTTAAACTATCTGAACTAATAATGGATAATGAAAAATTAATTTGTATATTGGACGATATTTATGGAAGGATTTAAAAACACATTGCTAACAAAAATTAAAAGATAATTTTTTTAATGTTTCTAAGATAGATAATCTGATGAATATTGACAATGAAATGACTTCATGTGTATCATATATGTATAGAATGTATGAGATTGCCATTATAATCTCTAAAACTGATATATTAAAAATTATATAAAATTTGTTTATTATAGGAATGAATGAGTTTAAAAATATGTATCATCAGATGATACCAAACAAAACTAAATTAGTGTTCGGATGTAAAACCATGAATATTTCATAATAATATTCATGCTATTTAGTTCCAAGAAAATAACCTTATTCACCCAATGACAATATGAACTATATTGGATGAAAAAATATTCCCTAAATAGAGTTATTAAATTTTGGTAACATAATATTTTTATGTCAGGGAAACTTTATATATATGTTCTTAAAATATCAACCCAAATACGCATTCTGAATATTTTATTTTCAAATACTTCATCTTCCAATGAAATATATTTTTTAAATAAATAATTCTGAATATATATTTATTTGTTTCATAGAAGATAAATAACATTCATTTATTCCAATAGTAATTAATAATTGAATTCCATACCTCTATTTGGTAAATTTAGTTATATATATTATTTTATATTTATATTTTTTAAAATTTCACAAATTATATATGTATACTATTAATTAATTTGACTTATTTTGTGTGAGTACATTTTATTAGTTCTATGACAACTTGAAATAAGTTATTAAATTTTAAAATTTATTTAAAAAATATAGTAAAATATTTAGGGAACTCTCCTGAAAATATGAAGATCATTCTTTCCACTAATAGATGATTACTTCTTACATGTTGCGATAGTTTTTTATTCTTCTTATTTTAAAGAACAATTGTTCAATTACTAATATTTTCAAAATATTTATTATTTCTAATATTTAATTCATTTAATATTTTGAATGAAATTTCTATTTAACAA